>CM018686.1:34732883-35342207 GCA_009363875.1 Mikania micrantha | reverse complement strand
CAATAATCGCTGCAAAAAGAAAACCTAGTTAATAAATTAATAAAAAAAATCAAGACGGGCCCGTACAGGCCAGGACGACCCATATTGAGCTGGTCATCTCACCCAAAACTAGCCCGTCTCACCCAAACAAGGGCGTCTATCACAGACCAGGTGTTTTTCACTATCGGGCCGTACTGTGTCACACCCCCACTTCTCGTCACCTGTTGATGATGTCACTGAAACGGTTGCGGAAGCATAGTGTGATGTCTCTGAGATGAGGGGTGACTTACTTGATCCGGTATCACAATACACAGATTACTTAAAGTAATACATTAGAAGGTTCGTCATTAATATTCACATTACAGTTTTACAACTAAGTTTATTTAATTTACAGAACTAAATTAATTAGTACAAGTGTTCCACAAGTGTGTCCTCACCAACGATCCACTGTTTTCCTGCAAAAAGGTTTAAGTTTGAACGTCAGCACAAAGCTGGTGAGTTCATACGGTTCATGTTCCACAATATGATATGTTATACAAGTTCTCAAAATGTTCTGTTCAAGATAACCATGGGACCCGTATCTAGTTCCTTTTCGGACGTTCTGTTCTTGTTCTATAAATAGATACTACCCGTCGCGTAAATATCTTAGTGCCTCATTGTCTTAATGTCTATCACAACACATTAAGAAGTTCTGGAAACAGATAACAAACATTTACACCAAGGGAGTTGCAAGCTCCCCCAAATGGGTTGTCAGCCAATAGTACTATCAATGTTTTCTGTTCGGCCACACATGGGTTCACTAGATACAGTTCAATAAATGAGGACTTTTAAGTCACACATGGATTCACTAGATACAGTTCAATAAATGAGGACTTTTAAGTATGTGATAAAGTTTCTGTTCTCCGTGCAAAATCCCATGAAAATCCACAAGTTCTAAACAATCACATGAAATCACAACACCATAACAGTGATCATATCATATAGTTCTAAAAAGTTCAACAGTGTTCCCCGATGTTTATAAAGATTAAAAAGAAAAAGGTTGTATGAAACTCACCTGATAATATAGAGGTAGCAAAATATCTCAAAGCTGATAACAAAGAGATGATTCTGCATTTAGTTATGTTTAATGATTTATTTATGTTCTAACTTACTGATTAGATCTTTCTGAACGTCCAATGTCAAAGACATTGTTTTGTAAGTCATCAAACCGATATTAAATGTTTAATTGATTACTTTAGTATTATATCATACAATGTATGATAATGTGGAACCTACATTGCATTGGATTCCTAATAGAAGGTTGATGACACTCTTGGTTAATCAGAATAGTCTCGGATTAACCAAATAGTTAATGTTGTTGATTATAATGAATAACAGTTTCTAGATAGCTTAATGGCTTAGGAATAATCAAGCCTTGTTATTGATTACCCAAATATCATGAAATATCACAATGTAGCATTAGTTATAGGTTTAATAACCATGTTTAACATACTAATCTGACTGTTATCATAAACATCAGATAATCGTTCTAATGAGTATGTTAATGATCGTGATTAGTTTGAAACACTTGGATTTAATCTTGCATTTCAAGGATTAATCCAACTAATCACCTACATTGTCATAATCAAATGGTTTAAACCATTATAATCATGGGTATGATTTCATGCAAACCGGGCATTACAACGGATCAAAACAAGGATTTAACCGTTAAAACATCATTGTTCTTTGTTTATAATCAATCCTAGCCATCATCTAGCAATAACCAACAATCCTAACTATGTCATTACGTTCAAAATCAAGATCTAATCAATCAAAATCAAACTAGAAGTTAAAAACGAATCATTACCAAATCAGACGGATATCTGGCTGCACAACAACGATCAGAACTCGTAAATATGATCCATTGTATGATCCACACGATTAGAAGGCTTGAAATTTGGTTTCAACTGGTATAGGTCGAGTTTTTCGTCTGTGGGATGAAGAGAGTTCGAGAGATGTAACAAAAATAATTTCTGCATGAAATCTGATGAAGAAGTCTGATCCATTGGCCCGCCTCACCCGTCGTGTACCGCGACAAGGAGCCAAAGAAGGCTTCGCGTACCGCGAAGAAATCCGGAGGAATCTAAGATATTTTTCATGCATCGCGTAACGCGGAGGACCCTCAACCCCGCCTTAGCGTACCGCGCGAGTCCATTCGTTCAATACTTAAATTTTTCTTCGTTTTTCGATTTCGGACAATCCAGGACTCCGTTTGCACACGTTTTTGCCCACGCATCATTTCATCGCATTCTTTCGCTTTTCTATTCGCATTCTAATCGATCTGTATAATTACAATCATTAAATCCACGTGGATTCTAGAACGATCAAATGTGCTCACATCATCAATGACGTGATTTCTTAATTACAATTGTCAACATACTGCCCAATATGGCCCGTCTTACCTAAACCACGCCAAAACCAAGTCGTCTCCCCCATGCGGCTCGTACTGATCACGAATACGGCCTGTCTCAACCAAACAAGCCATCTTACCCAAACCAGGTCGTCTACCCTATACGGCCCGTACTAATTCTCGTCTCACCCACAAACTTAAACCAGACCATCTTCTTCCTATCTATAACAGTACGTCCTGAACTGATCAATATGGCTCGTACTATTCTTGCTCTGGTTTAATAATTGACGAACAATACGGGTCGTACTACCCAAGACGGCCCGTCTTGTTCTTCATTCGAAGCCCCATATCCGAAAAAAAACTATCTTAGATCGTTATTTTACAAATAATACACCTAAACTAATGATATACGAGATAATCACATACATGGTGATGAAAACACGAAGATTAAGATGGCGTGTATAGATCTGTACGAGAAAACCGTATGTTTATGTGTGGAAGATAAATGTAAAAAAAAAAGTGAAAGTAAAAAGTTTAAAAAGTTAATTATATCTAAGAACAGTACGACCCGTACATGTCTGTACGGCCCGTACTGTTCATAATTTGATTTTTTTAAAATAAAAACCTATTAAACTTTTTTTAATACATTTTAAATAATTTTTTTACATTTACACATCAATGTAATCGACGAGCTTCATTGTATCTAAATTCTTCGTTCTTCGATATTCTTACAGTCTGTCATGATATATGAACTACCAGTCGGATGCGGCATCATATGTTTTTGAACCAGACTAGGAAACCCAGGTGTGAATGAGATGCCTAATTACTTGAGTTTAGTTTAGTTTTTATGATTAATTTCTCGGATTTTACGTTGTATCTTTGAGAATTTATGATTCATCAACCATTATCGTTATGCTTCCATTTACATTCCATTACTATATAATGGTGGTTAGGGAGTTTGGGTTGTCAAGAATTTACCAAATATGCATTTGGAATTGCCTTTTCGCAAATTTCGTGATTTGACTTTTTAAACTTATGCATTCTTCAATTGAGCTATGTTATTGATATGCATTCTTCTTTAATATGTTATATGAGTTATATTTGACCATTGAATTCGGTTTTGATTATTGTTATTGAAATTTCGCGTAATTCGACAATTTGTGTGATATTTTCTATAATTTGTCTCTTCTTGTAATTTCCTTTCATATATACACTTACCCATATGTATATACATATTCTATCATAATTACCCTAATTTAGAAAATAAATCTAGAATTTAGGAAATTACCCTGTGAAAATGCACAAAATGTCACATGGCTTCTTCAAGAACTAGAAGTCGCATACGTTGATTGTTGTATGTTAGATGTTGAACCATATTTTTGTAAATAATGATAAAACATAATTTGAAGACATATGTTAAAATTAGTTTTAGAATTTGTAGCGAATTTTGGGTCATTTAAACCCAATGCACGAATAATTTTATCTATTCGTTTTTCAACGCTGTCACCATTGAAACATGGGTTCAATGTCATCGCACACGTAAAAATGGCTGATATTTTTATGAAAGTATTTCAAAACTTTTACATTTATTGGAAGTAACATTTTGTATATATAACACTTTCAGACTGATGTTTGTTAATTTTTCTAGTCATTATTAATAATTTTAAGGAACCAAACAGAAGTGGGATAATCGATAAAATAGTTGTTGCATGCTTAAATTTTGAATAAACTAGCGAAATCTTCATTGGCGACCCAACGTCGGTATGGAAAAGCCTTAAGTTGACGTCTTTGGACTAAATGTTCATGAAATAATTCCCAGGTTTTCCATTGTTGTATGGCGTTACCAAACATACGCCAAGTCGAATTCCACCTTGTAGGTACATCTCAATTGTCACATCCCAACCTATAGCATAATACATTGAGGTGTGATTTGTAATTGTTCAAAAGTTAATAGTGTTATTTGCATGTTTCAGTAATTAAACATTCGATTTAAATTCAAAACTTAATTCCATTCAAATAAAATAATCAAATAACAACCAATCCAAAATGTTACATCATAATTGAAATACATAACATTGTTTATAGTTTAACTAAGTCTCAAAGTTTCTATATGATCTTCATCCATGTCTTTAACTTGTTACACATGTAAACTAGTATTTTTGATCAACTATTTTCATAGTTGGTGAGTGTCACATACATTTTATCTAGATACGTATAAAATATTCAAACATAAGTCTAACTAGTATGTATCAAAGGCATGTATAATAACAAATTGATATATATGAATATATATCCAAAACGTGTCCAAACAAGTATCCATACAAAATATTAATTCACGTACACACACACAATGAACTAACACTTGTATTTCAACAAGTTTGTTAAATGTACTTTTTACCTTTTTAACACAATGAGAAAAGTCAATGCGAATGTGGTATCTAACTAACCTTAGGTTACTAAGTACTAATGCTTGCTTGACTTGCAACAACAAAGAATCAATACATGTATCACACAAAACGAATAATACGAAAACTAACTAGATCTAAAGCTTGCATAATATTTGAATGATTTCTAAGTTTGAATATGTTTTGAGTACAAACATGTATCACATAGAACCAATTTTCATTCCTCTTTAGGTATTACACCTTTTCAAGCTTTATAAGGTTATCCACCACCTTTACTTATTCCTTATGTTCCTAAGGATGTTCGGGTGGCTGCTGTGGATGTAATGATGACTGACAAGGAGGAAACCATTAAACTACTTTGACTTTCATTATTGAGAGCACAAAATCGAATGAAACAGTCAACGAATAAGCATAGAAGTGAGAGAATTTCAAGTAGGAGCATTCGTCTATGTGCAATTATATCCATATGGGCAATCTTCCCTAAGAACAACTCGTTTTAATAATTTGGGTCCTAAATGTTTGTAACAACCGGTTTTTAATAATCATGTGTATGTGTATAATCATAATACTCAGAAAAGGGAAAAATTGTAACTACGGGTGAAAATCGTGTGTGAAACGGAGTCCCAGATTCTTCTGAATCGCAAAACGGAGAAAAATACAAAATTTTCAAAATCTGGGAAGCCTCGCGGTACGCCTGGAGCCAAACGGCCCCGCTAGGCGGTACGCGAGGGCTGTAAAATATCTGAGATTCCAGGAATCCACGCGGTACGCCTGGCCCCAGTTGGCCACACTAGGCGATGCGCGCGAAAGTAAAATGTCAGAAGCCTCCGTGGTCCCTCATGGTACGCCTAGCCTCAAACCTCCCCACTAGGCGGTATGCAAGGGGTGTGGCGGTTTGACAGATCTTTATCTTTTCAGAAATTGTGCAAGAAGGTTATTTTTTCATTCTCTTGACTCTAACACACACAGAGACGATCTAATCAACCTTCAGCAACCAAAATTCAGTTCATAAACCATATAATCATCTATTTCAAGCTAAGGATCAATTTTACAAGTCCGGATCGTCGTATCGCAGCCAGAAATCCATTGAAAAGGTTAAGGATTCGATCTCTCCTATTGGATTGATAGAATATGGATTAAATATAGTTTTGATCATAAAACAATGATTATTGTGGTTGATTATTGCCTAGATGATGGCTAGGAATAATTAGAAACGAAGGATTTGATATTTTAACGGTGAAATCTTGGTTGTAAGCCGTTATAATGTCCGGTTGTCATGAAATCCATATCATTGTGATAGATAACTATTAGGATGATTAAATCATGATAATGATGACTTTGGATCATTCTATGGAATGATAGATCCAATTCAAGTGTTTGAGTAAATTTATGAAATTTGAAAATTTATGATTTTGGCATAAACATGCTAATTATAAGTGATGACTTGACTTCTAAATGCCACATTGTAATGAATGAGATTCAAATGAGTTTGAATTAGTATGTATGGGTGTTGGATGTATTGAAAGTAGTTGTATACGTTGATTTGCAACTAGGTGTTGGTGGTGGAAGTCAAGCGACAGATTACAAAATATGGAATTTTGAAAATTAAATATGGCTAAGAACATGGGCAGATTAGAATCTGCACATGAGTTGTTTGATGAAAAGCCCAGTGAGATTTTGATTAAGTATGAAAAATAAAATAGGTCAAATGAACAGGATTACATAAATAACATAAGTTGTGTGTTCATATTATTAAATCCTGTTATATGTAAATATATAATAGGAAGAGGAGGTGAATCTAGTTCTAGAAGGCCCGGAAAAGAGTTGGAGATTGTTGATAGCTCTCCAAATCAAGGTAAGTTACCTATTTGATTCAACTTGTAGTTGTAGGATTGGGTGAGTCCACACTACAAGTATTTGTGCATTTAGCATATATATGATTTGTTGATTTGATTGAATTTGATATAAATAATTATGGTTATTGTGGTTGAATGATTTACAAAGTGTGTGAACATTCAACTAATGATGATGATTCAGTTGATTTACAAGAGTGTAAACAACCATCATAATGTTAAGGTTATGATCTACAAAAGTGTAGACATGGAATTAGCTATATGCATGCTTTGATTCACAAAGTGTGTGAACAAAAGATGATCTGCAAAAGTGTAGACATTAAATTGGCAATATGCATGCTTCGATTCACAAGGTGTGTGAACATAAGACTTGCAAATCCAATGTAATAGATTCACAAGGTTTGTGAACAAAAAATGATCTACAAGAGTGTAGACATCTAATTTCAAGAGTCAAATTGTTTAAGTTGACTTTTGGGAAATATGATGCACAACTGGAGTTTTGTGTGCACATATGTGTTGTGTTAAATTATAATGATTATGCTGAAAGGGGAGATTCACGGGATGTCGAGTGAAAACGACCCGTTAGTAAATCGTGTTGTATGCGATTGAATAATGTTTCCAAATTATATTTGGAAAATCATTAGTGTATCCATATGGTGTTATGGAATATACTTGAGAAAATAGTGGGGTAATTTTACTTAGTTCTAACGAACTAATGGTGAATTTAAATGTGGTGTTTACAGGTACTAAAGAGTCGGGTGAGCGGTGATGGTGATCGGAGTCGAACATGAAGACTCGTATTATGGTTTAAAACTTAATAACCAATCTTGTGTGAAACTTTTGTGTAATAAATGTTTTGTAGAGTATGTAAACATACGTAAACTTTGTTTTAATATGTGTTAGCAAGTAGTATGTATATAGATGTGTAAAACACAAAAGTTTTTGCTGGAACCTAAATGTAGATTGTTAAATATTGGTGTAAAATGTACGGAGGTGACATAAAGTGACATGAGTGTCACAATTTTTTAGTCCATTTTTTGGTTCTTGAACACATTAGACCCAGTAGCCTACAGATTGGATCTTCCACCTAATGCCCACATACATCCCTTTTATATGTTTATCTACTAAATTGGATTGTGGAAATGCGACTCGGTCCATTTCTTTACCACATGGTCAAGATTTTTGTTCAAACCTCTACCTGGGAAAATGTGAAGTTTTGCAAATTTGTTTTCCTAATTTTTCTTTTTGAGGTCAAAAGGCTTACAAAAGAAGGTATTGATATGTTGTAATTAATAAAAGGTATAATTGTAAATAAGTCTTAAGTCAAGGGACTTATTAGGGATTAGGAATAAATGTAAGGACTCTTTGAAAATTGAAGATCGGTTGTAATGATTTAACTGTAATAACAAAGTCAGGTTCTTAATTCAAATTTCTTCTTCTTATGTTCAAACTTCTTGTTCTTAACAAAGAGGGTGGATAGATAGTCATGTCACGACCACACGTGTGGCAAAATTTAAGCAGAATTTAGGACTGGTAATTGAAAATGAATTTATCATATAACAAAAGTTCATACATTATTTTTAATCTGATTATAGTTATTGAAACATAACTTCAGTCAAAGTATGTGAGACATTAACCATATACTAGCATGAAAAAGATTTATAATCATAAATTAAATGCAATCAAAGTAAATCACTTTCTATATTTAAAAAAAAACGAATAAAAGAATCTGTATTACCAATCAAGAAAAAAGATTTATTAATGTATCTTTAAGAAGCAAAAATAAAATTGCACTAACGTTAAAAGCATTGGGTTGCCGTATGATACACGGTTAATCAGGCATCATAAGCTGGAAATTTCATTGTAACCAGTCTGTTTGTTCCTATGTGGTAAAAGTAAGGTTGTCTACATCTTACGCTACTCAGACTCTACTTTAACTTTGTTATTTATTGATCCAGGTTTTAATACTCCTGATCTGATGTAATTTACACTCAAAATACAAGAAAACAATAGTAAACGATTACTATGAAGAAACATGCATAATTTACATACTATTCGTGCGTGTATGCTATGAGAAACTTTTGCATTTTACCTACACATGATGACATAAAAATCAAGTATTAACACCGGCTGCGTATAGAAGATTACTCTTTGCTGTCGGAAGATTTGTCTTTCTTTTGACCACCACCAAGAATACGCGATATTTGCAGACCTCTGCTGAAGGCTTGGTTAAACAGCATACGCGTTTGAAATTCTGAAACAAATGGAAACCAAGCAAGAAATGCAACCGGGGTGAACAAAAGTAAGCCCATGATTATTTCATAGTATTGCGCTAAGGTTCTGATCGATGACCACATTTTAGATTTCCTCAATAATGGCTTCAGAGCTTGTGCAATCTGATATTCATCAACACCAATGATTAACATCTACTTATGAACATTAATAATATTGGCTTTGTTATTGATGACTCACCAGAAGTAGTCCCCATCCGGTAGGGAGGAATGCGAGGATGCATATTATTATATCCTTCAACGTCATATGAGGCAGTGCAATCAGGGTAATTAGAGTGGAGACAAACGCAAGGACGATAAAACCGTTGATCATTCTGAATAAAAGCTGATAATCAGCACTAAGAGTTTTTCTCCAATATGACATGGCCTGTAATCAAATACCAAAACTCAGATGAATTGGATATAATTAAGAGTCATGAAATTCATATGATAAAAAACAAAATGAGGCTCGATTTTTTTGTTGGAGGGCAAACGAACCTGGAAAAGTTGAAACATTCAGGACTGGGTAAGAGAGTAACATTTTCTTTTCTTTTCAGTTTTAGTTTTAACATTTCTTGTTTAAAAAAATTAAAAAGACTAAGAAATGTATTTGAGAATCCTGACAGGAAACTCTTAACAAACTAATGGGCATACCTGAAATCAATACCCGACAAGTAATGAGTAATCAAATACCTGATGGGCATGAGACACGGATTTAAAATCAGGTATGGGACCAATATCATCAATACCCGTCCCATTTTCATCCTAGGGGATCAAGAGTAAGTCTGAACGAGAAAAATTTATATAATTACTCTAATGTAACCCACCTTCATTACAAAAAGTGCTCCAATGATTACAAGCCATGAGATTCCATAAACCTGCAACCAAAAGGTCAATATTTCACACTTGAAGTGAGATCATTGCTAATTAAAGTCAAAAAAGCTTAACGTACCAGAAAACTTTTGCTCTCGGTTAAGCTGAGGTGATACACAAGTCCAAACTGATAAATGAAGAACCGAAGCGCCAAAAAGATCTCTGTGATGGTACCGCGCAACCCAGAAGATATAAGATGCTCTTGTTCTTTCTCCCACCATGATTCCCAACTTTTATCAACAGAAACACCAATTCCACCACGGTTGTTTATCCACTTACTCCAATCTGTCCAATCATCAACAATTTTTTGCCACTCAAATCCTGAGGGATTAAAAAGAAAGGGAGCAAAAAGCCATGATCCCACCATAAACCACATTGATGCTGTGATCAATATGTATGCAATTGAACCTCTGTAAGATTGACCAAAGATTTCATATACAACGAGTAGTATTAAAAGCTCAATTCCCTTGACAAAGTGGCTTCGGGAATAGAGCCTGTAATTTTCAGCAAACTTGGCATGAAACACAACAAATCCACGGCCTGTAGCACGGTATTGTGCACCACCATGAAGTAAAGTTCTTCCATAATAATGGGTTTTTGTTCCGAGAGAAAATGTAAAAAACACAGAAGCTAATTGTAGTTGCATAAGAACAAAATCAGTAAACGCCTTATGAAACCCTCTTTCAAGACCAATTTCCATCATCATTGGTAGTGCCATCAGAAAGCCGATTTGAAAGAAAGACTGAGAAGCAAGAGCTACTTGGAGGGGTTTATCATTCACAACTTGCCTATTTGTACTCAACTCTCTCTCCAGTCCACTTAGAACAAGATAAAGGCGCCCATATAGGAAGACATATACAATAAGCACAGTGAGCTGCATAAAAGTTTTTGGTCAAATCATCGAATATAGAAACTATGAAAAACATTTTTATACATCTTACTAGTGTATTGAAATAGAATCCGACAGTGGTGAAATAGCAAGAGAGCATGCGAAAGAAATCAAAACGGTGCCCAAGCCTGTATATATCACGACTCATTGTTTGCTCCCCGTTTCCATTGGCTATTTTTGCCTCGAATAATGAGATTTGGTTGAGACCAACATCTCTTCCTTTACCAACTTGTATGTATTCATGATGAGTAACATTTCCTCCACGTAATGTAGAATTGAAACCTGAAAAAATAGAAATTGTAAATAAAAGACAGGAAGAGATAGTTGAATGATGCATACATATATATCTACACACATGTACGCAGCATTTGTGTATATATATAGAGAGAGAGAGAGAGAGAGAGAGAGAGCCTTCATAGTAAAGACTTGCCTGCAAATATATCCTCACTCAGGTTAACAATTTTAGAAGCCTTGCTCACACCCCCTCTGGTTAAATGAAACAGTCTTTCAAAGACATCTGGATGCCCGTAATGGAACCTGACTCTAAATGAGCAAAGAGACATCAACGTGATAATGAGTTCACGGATAATAAAAAATAAATGTTAATTTTCGAGTACAATGTAAGAAGCTTCATTTCATGTAGTTGTCAAATATATATGTATAGGGGTGGCTCAAGGGTAATTGAAATAAAGCTAAGCCTTTGGAGTTTGGACCCCAACTTAGATAGGGCCTCTTATTTTTTTTTTAAAAAAATATATGTGTTTTGTTTAGTTAAAATTTAATTTGAAAAACATAAGTGGTCCATGTAATTGTTGGGTGGGTTAAGTCTACATTTTTGCAAATACACACAAGTGCATATTATTGGTGTTGCTTAATGTAATAATGTTTATGCTTACTATATGAAAATAGAAAAGAATCCAACATAGACTGCTTCATTTGAATGTTGAAGCTCTTGATTGTTATTTGTTTAATTGGATTTATAATTAACATGTCATAAAACAATACGTTATCTCATTAAAAATGTTCTTTGCATAAAACACTAGATATTTAATTTGCTTTAGACCACTAAAACTATTGAGCCCCCTTGTATATATGTGGTTTTTTTTAATAGTCATCCTCTTAAACATTGTTACTTGAAGAAAATTTTACTTTTTTTGTCTTAGTGGGAAAAAATTGTTGAACACCATTGTAAAAGACGCAAAGAAGATAATCATATGATAAAGCAAGTGCTCATGTGAGAGTTACTTGAGGAAAATCCTTTTAGCAGGAAGAATACTAAGAATATGAAATTATCTTATATTTTTTCTAAACTTAACGAATCATGTAACAACAAGTGAATGCATGATAAAAAGGAGAAACGGTATAATTAAACTTGTTGCGAGTCTAGCTTTCAAAGACAACAAGTTTCTTATGATCACTTTGACATGGTCCAGACCATATAATAACATGGATATTTGTAATATGACAAGATCAATAAAACTTACTTTAACGGGTTGGCCAACAATCTTTGCCCAATAGTTACAAAACTTGTCTCTTGATTTGACATGAACCACGCAAGAGAAGACACACTGAAAGTAGAAATCATATAAAGAAATGTATTAGCCCACAAGGGAAGTAATGCACACATGTCATGCAAGAAGGCCTGAAATCATGAATAGAAATTAGAGGCCGTTTGATGATATTGAATGACAACAGATTTTTGCATAAATTACTGGTTGGGATGCTGAATAAGAAATGCTCTTTGATGATCATTACCAGAAACTAATAATTTGATTGTAGACAATGTTATATATTTGTTTCTTACTAAAAAGTAATTTAAACATTTGTAGAATCTTCAAAAACATTCTTAGTACAACATATGTCAAGTCAAACACTTCATTTTCTCGACCAAGGGAATATATGAAACCAAATGAAAAAAGAAACAATAAAGACAAACGGGCGGGTGTTTGGTGTACCTGCCAGTGAATATATGCTCTCTAAGCCCAAGTATGGTCGGGGTCCGCACACCATGTGTGACAAGAAACTCTTGAAGTAAATTCCTCATTTTAAAGGCTTCTTCCATGTAATTGTCCTGTTGATTTGACAATAATCATGCTAAAACAGTCATTAGCAAAAGTTCAGGTATAAAAAACAAAAATACCTGGTTCATATCTATTGTCTGTAGGCCCTCCCCACGTGTAAAAATTATTGCATGGTTTTGGTTTTCTGGCTTTCCCTCACCCAATATGGCAGGTCCAGGAAGTTTTATACGATATATAACCTGAACAATAACATTGCCACAGTATTAACATTATTTTTTAACAGGTAATGGTTTTTAGATTGCTTTCATAACAAATCTTGCCTCTGTCATACTTTGATTGTCAAGCATATACTCGTTATTTTTACAAATGTTATAAATTCGTTTACAACTTCAAAGAATGATTCATGTTGAGTTTATATGTTAAGTTTATAATAGTTATTTTACCTTCACACAGTTGATTTCATTATTCTATGGCAAGGCAAGAATAACTTCTAGATATTTTTTGCAGTAACATGCGATATTATAGTAAAAGTTAGAAAATCCAAAGAATAGTGTTTTAATATTGGGCTTTGTTTGGTTCACATGGAATCATCAGAATAAGAATCTGGAACTCAAGAGATAACATGTTTGGAAGGAAAATTAAAAGGAATGGAATTGGATAGAATTCCCTTAAATTCCTTCAATTAGAGAAATTTAACATTCCCTTCCTGATAGTAAAGGAATTTAACAAAAGGAATTGGAATCTCCCCATCCTTCACCACCACCACCACTGTTGTCTCCACCACCAGAACATCACTGCCACTGTTGCCTCACACTGCCACCACCAGCACATTTTAACTTTCTTTAAAGACTTTACAAACCAAACATGAATATTTTGCCAACCAAACGCATTGTGACCAAACGCATGTGATAAAATTATAAGCAACGTGTGTTAACTCACTTTAAAATGTGTTGATTCGAGTTATGTTATCTCTAACAGACCATACAGGTTACAAAATAATCAAACAAAATAACAGATTAAATCGATTTTAACTATAGAAAAAAATACCAAAGTGTAACTTTACTTTTTTGGTGCTCCAAATTCCTAATCAAGATAATAGAATAACTAGATTACTATTTACAGCCGCATTTGACACCTTAACTACGTAAAAAATTAAAACTTTTGACAGTCTAGTTTGGATCATCCTGGCCTGTTCCAAACTAATTTTACCTGTTTTGACCTACTACCCAAATGAATTTTGAATATGAACTGATTGATTCTAAAAAATAACTGAAAGTTGTACCTGATCTTGGTCTTGAACTGGATCAGAATCACCGGATTTTGGTACAGCTTTCACAAGAACTGAATAATAAGAAACCGTGTCAACTACTTTTTTCAGTTTTTCATCACTAGTTTCTTCAACCTCATCAATATAGGCAACACGGAGAGAAGGATACCTGCTCATGGACAAAAAGAAGACAATTAAGTATATATGTAAAATTCGATCTCTGCTTTGTCCACTCGGAGCTCACGGATTTGCTTTCGCTTGACCGGGTGAAAACATCTAGAGGAGGGCACCCATCCTAGATTATTGTCACCCAAGCATGTTTAATTGTGAAGTTTTCCTCTCATCCACAGCCAATGCGCCCAAAACGTGTTGGTGATAGTAGAGGACATACATTCTTTGAGAACCAAGAATCACTCTTGTTCACCGCCAATGTGAGTTTTGCCAATGGTGTTACATACAATATAAATACTAAATGTGCCAATTTCAGACTTTTACTTGTGAATAGGTGATTTGTGTTGTCCTATATCTCAAAAGTGCCAAATAAGTTTAAAAAAAAAATAGCTAAAAGGGTTGAACCGGTCAAACACGTGGAAAGTTGTCTAAAGTCTATATTAATTTTTCAACACCAAAAAACCTCTTAAATCATTATACTAAATATACATATATATAATAAATATTTTTTTTTAGTGAAGGCTTTAATAATTCATCAGACAATGGGGTGTTCGTGATTAAAGGAATCTGGCCTGGTATATACCAAAAAATGAACGATTCAGCCTGAACCTGCCACCCCACTTGAATCGTCCATCTTCACAGCTCCAACAATAACAAAGTTTTCACATTAAAAAAACAAAAATTTAAAATTGCAAGTGTTACGTTGTCATGAGCCTTAAAATATCATGGGCACGCGCATCTGCTGATCGTTTTTGGATGCCATATTGTTGACAAGATACAACATATGTAAACTTCATATCCACCACTGCTTGACATTGTGTCATCAATGATCGTTCATTGCTTAAATATTCTTCAGCATTAGATGAAGCAGCCTTATACCCTTTCATCAACTCTATAACAAGGATAGAATTTATATAAAATGCTAATTTTATATCTCACAAAAAAACTAGAAGAAAGGGTGATAGTTATGCCTACCATCATCTTTAGCCATGTCAAGGAAAGCCTGAAGTTCCAATGCTTGGCGACAATACATCATACCGCGTACTAATTTATGATCACAGTAGAGAGAAAGCACAAACAGTATATAATCATTTAGCTGAATAAAAATTAAAATAAAAATAAGTAATACAAAGATCTTGATTTCTTAATTACATGCCTGTTTTAGTAAGAGTTTGGCCTCTATATGATGCCCAGTGTCGTAGTTGATCTTCCAGATCTGGAATACCTTTCAATTCATCTTCATTTTTGCAGTCCACACGTTGAAGGAAATTATCCCATTCGTCTATACATCACAAATTTAGATAATTTATCGGTATCACATCACATTGATATGGTTAAAAAAAACATTATATGCAATCAAACTGACCTGGGAAAATTTTCTGCAGGTAAAAGAGAATGGAAACCCCATCTTCATTTGGCTTTTCCAATATATCCATGGGGAAAAGGACATCCTCATTGAAGTAAGGCGTAAGAACCCTACAATAAGTATTACAAAAATCATATCAGGCATCAAAATGGGTATTATAATGGCATTGGCTTATATCCTAAAGTTCAATCGTTTACACTTGGAACCCCAAAAGATGATCAAAACGAAGAGACCATAGTTTTGGTCTAAGATTAGAGACATGTAAATTTTAAATAAAAAGTTGTAGATTTTTAATATAAACGCCATTAGAAATTTGGACTTAAGGTTTATATTTTATAAAAGAAATGCACCACTATGGACGGCCCAATATACATTAAAAATGATGCAAACTTACGAGAAAGATATCATGTTTCGAACTTTGGGTGCTGCAGGCATATCCATAAACAATGAATTTGAGAAGAAAGAAATGCGCCTTCTGGCTTCTATGTTTGATGGCACATCCATAGCAGATTCTTTTTCAGTCAGCAAAAGGTGAAGCCTTCTTATCTAGAGGAAATAACAGTAATGGTTTAAATAGTCAGATAAAGTGAAATCATTGACCTGCTTTGACCACTATGGAAGTCGGAACATCATGAACTTACTTTCTCTTTCCAAGCTTCATTTTCTTCTGTAACAGGAAAATTAAGAAGTGCGAAGAATTTCTGATATTGTTTATCCTGTGGAACTTCATTATTTTCATAAGATCCACCGTGAGTTGATTCCATCAAACTGTGAAGCAAAAAATAATTTCTATTTAGCAATGTTAGTTAATTAAAGAGACCAATGATGCTACTTCACTATACCTAGAGATTGACTCTTTAACTATGATGTCTCTTGTCACCACTTCCAGCATGTTAAGTAACACAATCACCACTTCATCCTTGTCATTTTTATCATTTTTTATCTGTAAAAAACAAAGATCATTAAAATTGAAGCACGTAATTCTGAAAAGTTTTAAAGGATGAATTAGTTACTTTAAAATGGTTTGAAAGAAAGTAGAATTTTACCAAAAAATCAATAAGTTTAACAAATTGAATAGTGAGGCTAGGCAGTTCACTCATATTAAGCTCACTCAACACTTCTCCATTCTGTATGTGATTGTCCACTATTGCAAATATCTCATTCAAAACACTGGAAAGTCAAACCAATGAATGGAGTCAAACCCAACTGTTTATACAAGTTAGTCACATAAAATAAATATATGAACTGACTCAGATAATTATTTACATACGCCTTCTCTCGGTCCCCCAAAACCAAAAAATTCAGAATATTTCGACATGAAGCATAGCATTCACGAACTGCGTAGACCATATAAGGGTCTGAATTCAACCTCTTTTGTAGTTCAGAATCCCTTCCACTGCTATCTTTTGCCATATCTAATGCTATTGGAAGCTGAAAATTGACCATCAAAAGGTAAATATATGCATGTGAAAACAGTGCAATTAAGGATTTATGAAAGGAACTATTTTGGGATGTAAAAACCTTGCTAGCAAGTAAAAAAGGAGGCCACTGAATGAGATCCAAATCCAGATCTGCCCAGTATGGCATGAGTAAGAGGTCCATTTCCCTGTAAAACACAAAAATGCATGTAGAAATCAGTATAAACTAATACAAAAGGTTTTTGAAGAGATATGTATAAAATCATCTTCATATACCTATTAGTAATCAAATCTTCTTCCCTAAAACTTGTGATTATTTTATTCCACATCTGAGCAAACCTTGCTGCATCCTCTTTGTGAGGGACAACCTGAAATAGATGCCAGAATGATTAATTATACTAAAATGAGACAAAGTTTATATGTGTAGTTACCAATGACAATAATAAAATTTAACCTTAGTGAATCTACTTGATAGTGTAGCCTTAAATCCCTTTTTAGCCATTTCCTTTCTTTCCGCTGGAATTAAGCAATTATTGAAAGCAACTGGCAGTTGCTCAAACCGGTTTCTCAGCATTTCCAGAGTTCGTATCTGAGAAAGAAAATATTGGAAAAAGAACGACAATTATTAATAATAATAACAACCACAACAACAATAATAATAGAAGAATCAAGTGGGAGAGGACCAACCTCTCCAAGACGCCGAAACGCGCCATAGAAGCCACCAAATATTGTGGAAAAAATGGCATACCAAATCTGAGTATCCATGAAATAAACCTGTGGAAAACAAAGAAAAAATTCAATTTACAAACCAAGTCCTAGAGGCATTGAATATGTGGAATAAGAAAAAAATAAGATAAATATTACATACAAGAATAATAGGAGCCCAGAGTGCAATGACAACACCAATATTATTCTTGGCTGAAAAGAAAAAATAACATTGTAAAACAATTTCATTATTTGGTGTAACTTATTTACTTGTGATTAGGTTAAGCATAAAAAATCCTAAACTTGATTACCTTGGGGGAAGAACTCATGCCACTGGTAACGCGTGACATGAACTCGCATTATTGCTTTTGTAGGACCCACTAGAGGCTTTATCTGATATGAAAAGAAATGAGACAATTTATGAGTTTCTTCCACTTTGTATGTGATTCATTGTGAAGCTAAGATTTTCTACACAAATATTTGCTACAAGCAAAAGATGAACAGGAAAAACACCTCTAAGTAGTAACTGAAAGCTAACTTTGCTACTATGAGGACAACCCAGAAGAATGTGTACCTAGAAAATAAAATTTAAGGTTATATATATAGCAAAAGAAAACTGATTCAACCGAAACACACATGCTTCTTAAATGGGTGTCTTACTTGATTAGGGAAAGAGGATCCTCATGCATTCCCCTCCCAACATAGAGTGGAAGCTGCAAATTTTCACTAATTATCAAACATAAATTCTGAATGATTCTTCAAAAACTGTAGGACTTTCCAGTAAAATAAATGCTACTCCCTCCGTCCCAAATCATTGTCCACAAGACTATATTTAACGTGTTAGAAAATAATTTTCCACTTCCAAAAAATAGGTATAATTGATAAGAGTTTCCCATATTAACCCTAATAAAAATTACTTTCAAACTGGGTTTATATAATAATAAAATATAAATAAAGAGGCAGAATGGTTGTGTGCATATCAAGTTCAATAGGTTTAGGTCAAAGTCGGTCATTTGTAAAGGTTGAAAAAAGTTGAGTCGCATTGGGTAGACGGTAGACCCAATATGCTTCTCTTTGTCAAATAAGATTACAAAAATTATATTATTCTAATAATATATTTAAGTTTTCACATTTAATGAAACATTTACCTGTGACCACCACATGGTAAACCTCACGATTCTGTAATCTGATCTCTCCAAATGCCGGCGGACAAAGGGCATGAGAAACAACAATGCAGAAAGCATGTTTGGAGACAGATAAATAACAATTGCCAAAATAAATAAAGATGGGGAACTTGGTCCACTGCCAAACCAACTTTTCATGGTTTGTCCAAATCCAGAAGGATTATCCAAACTGTATGAATATGTTACTGGTAAAACTATAACCCAAACGGCTGCTGCAAGAACCTTCAAGACATATCGAAGTTTGACATGAAATGACATGCTAAATCTTGCTTTCCACATCATCACAAGATCAACAAAAGCTGAAAGTGACACGGTAATCAGATCAATTGTACAACTCAGCAATAAAGAAGTTTTAGCAAACTAGTTGTTCACTTCTTATTGAAACCAAAATATACCATTTATTGAAATTTCTATCAAAATTTTAGTATGACTAACAAAAGTCGAAATTAACACTGCAAAAAGAAATCAGAGGGTGTATACTTTTCCATAAGGTGTATACTCACCTTGTGCAAGTTTCAAGATTGCTGCAGTGATGAAGATGCTCAATACCCTCTTGAACACTTTTCCATCAAAGATTGAACTTAAATTACCAGATCCATTCCAGGCTATGATAATCATCGCCTAGAGTTGATGGTTTACGTTAAACATCAAAAAAATATAGTCAATAAAACAAATATGAAGAGAGATAAAAAATAAGAAAAAAGAAACAAAGAAGACACCAAGAAGATTACCTGTAAACATAAGATGAAAAAGCTCCACATCCTGTCAAAACTCCTAAATATATGCCAATATGAATCTATTTCAACAAAATTAATCTTTCCTATCCAACGGCCCCTGGTAGAAGATTTTTCTACCTGAAAATAAAAAATATATATTTAAAATCACGAGGCAATGCAAGGGATAATGAATAAGGCTCTATCAAACAAAATAGTTTTTTTTTATTATTTTGTTAAAAAAAATACCAGCTTTTGCAAGAGAAATTAGCAGAATAGAATAATGTGCTAACTTTGCTAAGTCATGGACCACCTAGAAATTGCTATCAATTGTCATAAGTTGAATTGCACATTAGTTTTCATAAGTTCATCTTGCTGTTCTCATACATTGTCTGTGATGCGAGTTCACATAAATTACATTCTCAACCTTTATTCTGAAATGATCTACAAATCTATATTGTGAGTTAAAAGTTTATTTAAATAGTATGATAGTCAACGGAACATGTATCACCCAACACTTAGAAAAAAACAAAGAATTAAACTCGTTTTTGCGACTAACTGGGAGAAACATAATAAATCTTTGAGCAATTGAGCATATAAATTAAATTGTTTAGACTCATAATAATGCATTTGTTAAAAATCCCCCAAAAATAGTTAACAATGGAATCTATACTCATACACCCTAGGCATTATGATCACTCTTAGTTGTATGTAAAAGTCAAGTTTCCTCTAATTACGATATTAACTATTTTTAGTGTTAATATAGTAAGTAGTAGCTATGATATGTGGCTGCCAATCAATCTGATGGGATGTAGCGATGCAGTGCTTCATATTTGCATGTAGCCAAACTTGAAGATTAACAAAAGGATCAAAGTAGGAAAGAAGAATCATATCATGGGAAGTGGCACAAGTGAAACAATACTCACATCATTATCTCTAACTTCTTGAGGTACATGAAAGAAATCGGCATCAGCACGCATTGGCCATCCTATACGGAAACAGTCAACTGACCTACAATTTTAAACCACTTGAGTAACATATCTAACGTAAGTTGCCATCAAATTAGAAGTGGCAACTGGCAAGATACATGGTTCAGGTGTGCTTGGTAAAATGGAACAACTTTTACCACAAGAAACAGGACATGCAAACACTTTTTTGTCCTCTTCTTAAAAATTTGTAAATAATTAATACATTAAAATTAAAAATGATTACAAAAACTATACTACTATTAAAATTATGGCAAAATTCTTTAAATAAAGATTATTAGCATGTTCCCATTTTAGCTGATTTTTATTATTCAACCCAAAATCCTAATCAACCCATTTATAGGTAAATAGATCAAAACTGCCACCCCTAATCAACCCTAATGGTGGCGTTCACCATTTTTTTTGCATCATATGGAATGCAATCACAGAAGAGGGCAGGAGTGATACCAGAAGTACTCATTTAGATCATCATAATTTCTCCATTGAGAATGTTTTGTCTTTCCTCCTTTGCTTTTTTGAGCTTCCTGTAGGAAAAAATAATCAAAATAATGAAAAGAATTTTCAAAAGAGTTGCAATACCTCTCTGCTTGTTATTTACTAGACCTTTGCAATTGTTTTATAGATAGGAGTCACAACTTTTCTCAAGAATGCCTCCTTCTCACCCCCATAAGCAGGCTTAATATTCTCACCAGTCACGGAACTCACACTACCAGCCAGCATACCATAAAGTTCAAATGCCATCTAGAAAGTATAAAACTATTTAGAACTCTCATTGCAATAAATATAAAAGGGTTTGAAACATGTTTTGAAAGAACCAAGTGCCCATTTGTTTATTTGTTTCATTGCATTTCTCATTTTTCATTTTGTGAGTCATGTTTGCATGATGAGAAGATAAAAGGATTAACCCATAATGAAGCCTAATCAAGGGTATTTAAATTAATTTTCCTTGCATACAAATATTATGAAGTTGGTAGAAAAGATACAAATCTTGTCCCTTTGTAAAGGCTAGTCATAAATCACATATTTCAAGTCTTTGGGATTACTTCATTTACAAAGATAAAAGAAAGAATATCAAATAAATAATTATTGAAAGAGCGTAGAAGCATAAGACATACATGGTGATAGATGTAGCAAAGGCATTCTGGCATAAATCTCAAGTTTGCAGCTTCACCCCATATGAGAAGATACAAGCCCATGTATAGCAGTTTTCTTTGTTGTACTTCTTTTTGAATATTTGGGAACCTGTAAAGATGTCTATTGGACTCAAAAACAATGCAAGTACATTTTTTTGCACCACATAGAGTTCAACTTACAGGAAGAACTGAAACTACTGTCATTATTTATTATGAAACTAGGTTAGTACCCCGTGTATTACACGGGTTGAATAAAAATTAATAAATATTCAATAATATAAATTGTAAATTGTAAATTATTTTTTGATTTAAAATATGATCAACATTACATAGTAAATAAATAAATAATACTGTATTTTAAAAAATTCCTTTTTCAAAGTTTGGTTTTTAAACATTTTATTTTAAAAAAGTTGTTTTTAGAATATATCATTTTTTACGAAATTATAGGATGTTATCTATTATTACACAAGTTGATAAAGAAAAAAAATTAGTTAATAATAATGACTAAATTATAAAAAGATTTTATGAGTTATAAATTATTGGAAAACTTTCATATTTTATAATAATTTGATTTTTTAAACGTGTGCTTTCAATATTAAAATATTTTTTATTATATTAAGAAATTCTTTTTAATTATAAAAGGTATATATAATATAATTAGTATTTTATACTATTATATAATATATTTTTTAAATATTAAGAATTTTTTTTGATTAAAAAATGTATAAAGAATATATTATTAGTAATTATTAAAGTTGTGTATTTATGATGAGAGAGAGGCGGGAAAATTTGAGTGAAGATGCTCTAGAATAGTGACAAGTGTCACCCAATTGTTTTGATTTATTAAGTATAATAGATAATAGATACTACACACACACGCACGTTTAAGGAGGACAACTCATAACAACAAAACAAGTTCATCACTGAAAAGCATCAAGGAAAGTAGACTTACCAAAGACTATGCTTGCGCCCCAAATATTCACACCACTTCTGGTAATTTTTGAAGATTTTATTCATTACTTCATCAACAGCAAAATCATCCAACTACAAAAAATCAATGTCCAAGAACTTCATCACCAAAATCTATGTCCATGTGCACATTAGAACTATTTTAAATAGGTATATGTGGAACTTCATCACCAAAATCTAGAAACCATTTTATGGCACATAATACCTTAGGTTGTTGGCCAGGCTTTGGGAATTGTCGAATATGAATGTTTGCCAATAACAAAATCAAGTGCTCCCTTTGATTTGAGACATTGTCTTTCTGCAATTTATATACGTCATACCCAAATTCATCATCAGAGGTGGCAATCTCATCACATTTACTTATTAAAGGGTCGGAGTTCGGACTCAGCTATACTTTATCTCTAATAAATCACAAGGATAAACACAGGTTTAAATGAAAAAGGTTGATAGCTCCCATTAGTATGGCTTTTATGCCTAAGATTTTAAGTCGTTTTATTCAAAGATTAGATTATTATCAAAATAATAACTTTTATAATCAGATTTTCTCACATCAATAATTTATAAACTTTTTTTAAAAAATGTTTTGGGGATACCCCATTTGACCCATACCAAATGTTGCCCAATTTAGACATGTCATCATGTCACCTCTATATACTATATAAACACCTATCAACAGACCTGAAAACCAAACATAGATTGTAGCCAATCCAAGATGTCTTCATCCACTTTCTTATTGTAGTCTTTTGGCCATGGCAGACCTCTGGTATTACGAAGGGCAGAGACGGAGGCTTGTATCTAAAAATGAACAGACTAGGTGTCAAATACCATACGAAATGAAGAACTGAAATACAAAATTTCTTTAACAAACCTCTGGATATCTCATAATTGCTTGATTTGAACTGTCAGCATCAAGTGGAAGTATATTATAAGGAGCATACATTTCTGTCTTCTCAGCAACCTTCTCATGTGCTTGCAAAATCTATGCAAACAAATGCATGCAACAACTGTGTTATCACCAAATTAATTTCTTGAAGGAAGAAATATATTAAGCACTTACTTCTTCTTCCACATCAACTGATTCTAAAAAATTGACAGCCTTTAACACCTCAAACAGGACAGCAGCTGTTTGGTAAGCTTTTGTAAGGCGTGTGCTGATATTAAAGGCAAATTTCTGCAATCAGATAAAAGAAAAAATAGATGCCAAAAAACTAGAAGATAATATTAATACCGGTCAGCTTTATCAGCATTTTGCAAGGCTTGGATGTATTTTCCATAATAATCTCGATAGAAGCTCTGCATTTCACGAGCATCACTCTTTTTTCGCCCTAATAATGTTGTTACATTTTCCTATACAAAGAACAAATTTGGAGTTCATAATCCAAGTAAAAGAACACAATTTATGCAGTTACACTTCTTGAATGGAAAAGATGGCTCCAAGTAACAGTCCATAATGTAAGTGTCCAACGAACATGGAATATCTATATTTTTCTTGAAAAGAACACGTACCTTTTCTAAGCGTTGAAGCAAGGCAGTCTTGAATTGACGTACACCGCGACCACTTGATGTTGGATCTATTCTGTGAGCTTTCTCAAAGGCGTAGAACCGACCTAAACAGGCATACAATAAGTTTTTTAAATGCCTTTTTATTCCATGCATGCATAACGATTAACTCCAATATCTTCACATTTGAGAAACTATTTCCATTATTTTTTGCTAAAAGTAGTTTGGAAAGCACTCTGTTCAAAGTAGTCTCTTTCTCTGTTTATTTATCAAAACTACTGCATATCTTATAAACATACGGATATGCTACAGAAAATAGGTCTTGATGGGCCAAAATTAATAAAGACTCTAACTTAAACTACTTGGATTATATTATTACATGATCTAGATACAATAGTCATTACTTCAATAAGTATGAATCAATTACTGATGATAATAAAAACACAACAATTTAAGACCAATCATTCTTCAAAACAAATAAAAACAACTTAACAATAGACTTACAAAGATATGCAACCCTTGCGTTGCTGGGTTCAACTTCATTAGCAACACGAAGAATAGGTGCGATTTCAACAAGAGATGAAGGCACCACTTCACTATCCATCATTGCCTCCCCGCCCAGATTACCAGCTGTTTGAGTCCGCAGCAGCCTTGCAGCTGGCGGCTGGTCGGGCCCTCTTCGAGCATAAGCCATTGTTTCCTCGGATTCTAATCTTCAAAAAGCTTCAGCTCACCCAAGTTACCTACTGATACAAATAATCAGCACCTTATATAATATCCCAAAGAGAAAATCACTCTATTTAATGTTAATTAAGTTGATAAAACAAAATAAAAATTCTGTATCCACAATCAAGCAGCGCGACCAAATTCTTTGAATTCTCCAAGTTATCTTAAAAGAAAGGAGCTTCACCTGTCTTCAATTTGTCACTACTTTACTAAAATTATCAAAAATCATAAGAAACCCAATTCATATAACATCTGAATTCAGTAAAAACCCCAAAATTCAATTCAATTTCCAACAAAAGAAGTTCAAATTCAAAGCCGCAAACACTTGCAATCACTTCATCTTGATCAAATAATCAAAATCTATAAGCTAACAATACAACCAATCAAACGATATATGATGATAGGATTATGAACTTACTGAAGTCATCAGAGGATTTGAAGGTAAACTTCCATAGGTATGGTATTTCGCTTAGTCTTGATTACAAGTGGTTTTGTGTGCGTGGATAAGGAAAAAATGGATCAGAAAAGCAGATGCAGAAAAGCTTGAGCGAGAATTGATTATGAGAGAAAGGTCTGCGGCTTTTATCATGTTGAGATGGAACGCTCAACAGTGTTACTAAACAGACTCCACCGTCCAAGACGCAAATAAATACGTTATTTGCATGTTAGGGTTTAAAGTTTGGCTTTTCTTCATATCCTACCCTTTATCTAATTACAACACACTTTTTTTTTGCCTTTCATTTCTTTCCGACACTGTTTTAGGTTATAATTGAGACAGTTGAAATCTTGTTACAGGAGAGCTCGAACTCAAGTGTTAGTGAATCAATTATCATTCAAATCTCCCTATGCTAATAAAGAAGTATATTTAGGGACACTTGTCAATTTTTTAGCATTCCAAAATTTTCATTTTCCCGCATATTACTTAACCCCAAACTAATTTTTACATGAATCATTTTATACTTAATTAGAAACCCCTTATTTTAGATTTTCAATAAATTAAACACAAACCCTAATTCTTGTATTAAGTGATATTTACTTGTACGATTTTTCTTTTTAAAGGATTATCTTATTTTTGATTATATATACTTTTAAAAATTTTATGTTTTCTTACTACCCAACCCGTGTAATACACGGGATTATAGGCTAGTGTGTATATATATATATATATAGGGGAAGGTTCCCCTAAAAAGTCTATTTTGCCTAAGAAGGCTAAGAAGGATTTTTAAAAATTAAAAAACCGAACCAAACAAACTCCGATTGAATTCATTTTTGCATCATTGGAACCGTCTTGTCGAACCCTAAAACCCAAACCTAAAATCATAAACAATATACCCAAATACTAAAACCAAAACTTTAAAAACAAACATTAAACATAAAGATAAAAACTAAAAGCTAAAAATCAAGCCCTAAAACCTAAATTCTAAAACTAGTCGTTAAAGCTAAAACCTAAAAGCTAATATTGTAGGGTTAGATGAGATGCTTCCAATGCAATCGAAATGAGTTCAATCGGAGTTCGTTTGGGTCGGTCTTAAAGGTTTTAAAAATCCTTTTTAGCCTTCTTAGGCAAAAACGACTTTTTATTTGATCTTTCCCCTATATATATATATATATATATATATATATATATATATATATAGTAAGGATCAAATAAAAAGTCTATTTTGCCTAAGAAGGCTAAAAAGGATTTTAAAAATCTCTAAGACCATCCCAAACGAACTCCGATTGAACTCATTTCGATGTCAATGGAACCGTCTCATCGAACCCTACAATATTTGTTTTTTGGTTTTGTCGTTAACAACTAGTTTTAGAGTTTGCATTTTAGAGCATGTTTTTTTAGATTTTAGGTTTTATCTGTAGGTTTAGGGTTTGTTTTTATAATTTTGGTTTCATTAATAGGGTTTATTGTTTATGATTTAAGGTTTAGGTTTTAGGGAATTACAAGCCGGTTCCAATGATGTAAAAATGAATTCAATCGGAGTTTGTTTGGGTCGGTTTTCGAGTTTTTAAACATCATTCTTAGCCTTCTTAGGCAAAAAAGACTTTTTAGAGGAACCTTCCCCTATATATATATATATATATATATATATATACTTTTAATTTTCTCTCTAACTCTTTCTGCAAATAATTTTGGTAATCCTGCAATAAATCTTTCTTTCCAATATGATTGTTTACAATCACTTCTCATCATAACTTTAGATATAAAAACATCCTTATACCATCTAAAATCTTGTAATTTTCTACACGTAAGATTTAATAGTATTAAAGAACTCCTTTCTTGGTAATCTGAAGGATTTCCTATAAAATTTTTTATAATAGCGAATATAAGTGTATTTATTATATCTGTTTCTTCAGTTTGGACTTGTATTCCATTTTCTAATTTCACCTTTCTAGCATTTGTAATAAATTGTTTATCAAAATCTGTTACATAATTATCCCACCATCCTTTTAAATTTCCGGAAAAACCAGAAACAATCATTTTGAAAATTTGTATTTCATTATTTCCTATTTGTTTATATGCATTAGATGCCATAGTCATTTCTTGTAATATATTTAGAATTTGAAATTCAGATTGCCCGTCTATATTCCATTCATATATAGATTTACCATCATATGCAGTATAAACTCTATTACTACCTTCTTCAATTTGTACATCAGGAGGAGTTGGTTTATAATACCAATTCCTGGTATCTGGTTTTAAAGTAAAATTCTTTAATTTATTTATTGTTTCATTTTTCATATTATTAAATTGAGATTCTAATTTGTTATAAGAGGAATCTGAATTATAAGATTCATCATCTCCATCATTTATAGTATTTAGACTTAAATTTTTTAATTTTTCTAATGTTTCTAATTGTTCTTTCATTAGATTTAAATTTTTTCTTTTTTATTTAAAATTATAGGAGTATCTATAGTAAAAGGTTTGAATATAGGATTTTCTATTTTAATTTCTTTTCCTTTAATTTTTTCTTTTGCTTCTAATTCCGTTTTTTCATTTTCAATTCTTTCTAATTGTTCTCCTATAGTATTTAATTTTTCATTTGTATAATTATTCTGACAAATAATTGTATTTAAATTTTTTGTATTATCGTCATTAAGATTTGCTAAAGGTACTCCTATATATTCTCTTCTTTCTTTTATAATTTTTATGTTCTCATGAGGAGGATGAATACTAACTAATTCTTCATTGTTTTTTATTAATGTATAATTTTTTGTAATTTTATTATTAACAGATATTTGTTCTATAGTAGGATATTTGATATTATTATTCTTACAATATATAGGTAACCAAGTAAAGAAAGTAATATTTTCATTATTGTTAATAATATAATCTTCCCATTCTTTTCTATGTAGTAATCTAGATTCTTGATTAAATGTTTTATGATACCATATTAGATTATCTAAATTATATTTATTTAATATTTCACATCTTAAAAAATTCATCATTTCTTTATTCATTTTAACAAGTAAATTTGGTTATTTCAGTAGAAATTATTCTTATCCTTTTAAATTGATATTCTATTTCTTCATTTAAATGGAATTGACGATTTGTATAATAATATAATTTATTTACTCGATCTTCTATATTTTCTTCTTCTATTTCATTATTAAAATAATTATCTATTTTTAATAGTTCATTTTGATAGTTATGTAATTTTTCATAACACTCTATTATCAAAAATTTAAGAAGTCTCATTTGAGAATTTCTACACTGAATTTTTGTATCACTCATTTTAACAAGTATATTTTGATATATTTTTAGAACAAATTTTTATAAGTTCATTATTAACTTTTATTTTATCTTGTAAAAAATATTTAAAATTCTTATGATGGAATTTTTGTATTTTATCATTATATTTATTTTCTTCTAAATATTGATTTGTTTTTTCTAATTCTATTTTATATATTTTTGATTTTTTATGAAATTCTTTTAATGCTGAAACATAAAATTGAACTTGAGGATTCCTTCTTTGAATTCTAGTATCACTCATAATTGTTTTAAAAAATCCATATCAGATTTACTGGGATTATATGACTTATCAGATTTATTATCTTCTTCTTGTTCATAAAAAGCCTTAGGTATAGAATTAGAATAATCTATTCCTGCTATTTTCATTGATTGTGATCTCATTAAATTATTTCTTTGTATATTATTTATACTATTTATACTACTACTTGATGTTGAATATCTAGCAGAAGTACTATTATTATTAAAATTATTTCTATTGATCCATCAGAATTTTCTATTATATTTGATGTTTGATTTTCTGTATCTATGGGTTTTGGTGGATTTATATCTTGTAAATTCCATGATAAAGACTGTGTAATTTCATTCCATTTTAATCTTTTTGGTGTTATAACTTTTGCATGCATAGTATTTGCTTCAAATAATATAGTTTCATCTCTTGGAGATGATAATTTAGTTTTTGGCTCTATAGTAGTAGTCATAGTTTTATAATAAACTCTATATATTACGACTGCAGCATTAGTTTTTTCTTTAAATTCTAAATTTCTTGTTTTTATTGTTAAAGTTAAAGTATCAAGAATGTTTGGATCAAATAATCCTATAGAAAAATTAGGATAACAATTAAAATATATTGGACCATTGGCTATATTTGATTCAGCCATAGCTAATAATGAATTATTGAAATTAGTGTGTCTAGCATCTCTTAATATAGTTAATATGGGAGCATCTATTCCTAATCTGAACATAGGTTTTATAGCTACCTGTACTAATCCTATATGTAAAAATTTATAATTATTTCTATGGTTTAATATAGCTTCTTTAGATAATAATTGTAAATTTTGATGATCTTTATTTATAGGAATAGTTTGTTCAGTCATTTTGATTGAGTAATCTTGTAAGAAATCATAAGTTCCTATTTTATATATAGTTTTTACATCTTGTTTAGGTATATTCCAATTTAATAAATTATTTTCAATTTGAGAAATACTTATTTCCAAAGAATTCATATTGTTGTTTAAATCTTCCTCTTGATCATTAGCTAAAGTATTTGAGCTATGATCTCTTCGTGATAAAAATCTAGATATCTGATTCATTATTTGTATTTGTTTTAATGAAAATTTTTTTGAATTAACTTAGATCAATATTTTGAAATATTCAGATTATACTGAGGGAACATCCCCAAAGCCCAAGACGTGGTCCGGCTGCTCTCTATCTTGGAGCCTTACGCTAATCCAACCGTCTAGCCGATAGGACTTGCCAACACAGCATAGTTCCAAATATTCAAAATATGACGTTGTTTTTTCAATAAATTTTTCCATTATAACATTTACAAATAATTAATTAGAGTATTTAGACATAATATCACTTGAATCATGGCTCTGATACCAATAAGGATCGGATCGAGAGCATGAAGATTTAAATAACAAACAATATAGCAATATGGCAGAAACATAAATTAAACAACTCATATTTAAATAATACCTTGATTTATTTCTTGAATATCAGAATTACAAATGATTTCCTTACAATTGGGTGGAGCAATAATAACTTGAAAATCTAAAGATTTTGAACATTGGGTGGTTGATAATACAAGTTTTTGAGGAGAGGGTTTTTTCATACATTTAATTCTAAGTGAATTTTCGAATGCTTTACAATGCAATCGAGGCTTTTATTTATAGAGCCTCCAACCCTATCTAGTTGAACATCGTCAGCCTTATCCAATTGAACATTGTCATCTTTATCCGAATTGAATTGGAAAATAATTCAACATTGTCGGCAAAGTAAATTGTCTTCCTTTATTAAAGTTGGCAGAGTAGCTAGCCTCCTTGACATAAAGTTCAACTTGAAAATCTTATCTCTGACAAATTGTTGCAGCTACTTTAATAAAAGTTGTCACATCTTGAAAATCTTATCTTCTTTTGAAAATCTTATCTTCTTGACAATAATTGATATTAACCCATATTAAAAACGGATCAACCCATGGATAACTTATATGGGTCCAATATCTTCATACGGATCTTGAGAATCTTGTAAATCTTCTTCATTGGTAGAACGCTTTGACCCCGAAGGAGATTGCTTAATCTCATTAATAATTTTCTGCATTTCTTCAGGGGTAGAACAAGACTGTAGTCGAATTATATAGTCTTGATCTTGAAAAGAATTTAGATTTTTAATAGGAGTCTTTACAGATCTTTCATATTGACTGGATATAGACATATAATATTTTTGCACAGAAGCAATATTGGCTTTTTCAATTGAAAATTTATTCCACCATTTACTCCTATAATGTCTTAGGAGAAGAGGAGGAGATATATCTTGTTTAACTTGATAATGATAAGTCCAAGAGAAAATCCAAGGAATTTGAAATACAGTCATAAATTGAAGAGTGTATTCAAAATCAGGGATTCCATCTTGCTTAAAATAGTCTATAAACTTATTATAGGCCTCAAGAATTTGTTTAGGAAAAGCATTTGGAATGATTCCAATATACTTAAACCATTTAACAAACCATCTTGGATAATTGTTTGAGAATTGTTCATCATAGTATATAAACCAGGAATGATTAAAATTTCTAAATAAAAGAGCCTTTTCCCAAGCTTCTTGATAATCGTAATAATTATATTGAGAATATGAATTGAAATTTGAAAGAGTTTTTTGAACGAATGGTTTAGATTTCCATTCTTCAAGACTTATAATTTTTTTAATTTTTATTTTGGAATAGTCAATTTTTGATGGGATTTGAGGATTGAGAATATGTTGAATATCAACAGAACCGGTATCAACTAATATAGCCTGGTAATAATCAATATTCTTTTGATCAGAATCATAAAAATGACAATTTCTTGGATATAAATAATCTATAAGGGTTAAAAAGCTTTGAGAAACTTTTTCTTCTTCGATAGGTTCTAAAATCTTGATAATTTTATGATGAGGATTTATAGAATATAAACTAGAATCTGTTGTAGGAGATATATTAGGGCGAATAATTGATTGGGGTAGAATTCTAGTTGTTTGAACAATAGAAGAATATGGTGGTCTGGAAGATATAGGAACAGGTGAAGATGGTCTAAATCTTGGAAATGGAGATAATGGAGTAAAACTATTGTGAATAGGTAATGGAGAACTTGAAGAAGAACTTGCTGATAATGATGGCTTTGATTTAGATAAAACAATCTTTTTTGTATCCTTGCTCATATTCCCTGTAAAAATTCTCTTGATAAAAAGTCTGGTAAAGAATTATTTTCTCCTTTTATGAATTCAATTTGAAAATCAAAATTGCTTAATAATGCCTGCCATCTTGCAAATATCTGTTTTGAAATTAAATTTTTTATATCCTTCTCTAAAATATGTTTTGCAGACAAACAATCAATTCTTAATAAAAAAGGTTTCATATATAAATCATCTTCAAATTTTTTAATACATAATACAATACTTAAAATTTCCTTTTTTATAGTTGAATAATTCTTTTGAGTATCATTCCATGATCCTGAATAATATCTAACTAATTGTTCTTTATTATTTTCTAAAGATTGCTTTAATATTCCTCCGAATCCTAAATCACTTGCATCAGTTTCAACAATTAACTTAGCATTAGGATGTGGAATATTTAAACATGGTAATTGTTTTATTTTAGTTTTAATTTGTTTTATAATATTTGTATGTTCCTGTGTCCATGGCTCAGGATTCTTTTTTAATCTTTTATATAAAGGTTTACATATAATTCCTAAATCCTTAAAGAAATCATGTATATAGTTCAGACATCCTAAAAATCTCTGTAATTGTTTCTTATCTTTAATTTCATCAGGAAACTTATTAGTAAATTCTAAACTTCTATCTATAGGTATAATAGTATTTTGCTTAATATTATGACCTAAAAATCTTATCTCAGTTTTAAATAGATTTATCTTAGTAGGAGATACTACTAGTCCATTCTTATGAATTATATCATAAAATATATTTAAATGCTTAAAATGTTGTTCTAAAGACTTAGAATAAATTAAAACATCATCAATATAAATTATTGAAAAATTTCCTATAGGAATAATTATGTCATTCATAATATTTTGAAATTCAGAAGGAGCATTTTTTAATCCGAAGGGCATTACATTCCATTCGTAATGTCCAAAGGGAACATTAAATCCTGTTTTATATTTATCTTCCTCGGCTATTTGGATTTGCCAAAATCCAGATTTCATATCAAACTTAGAAAATACCTTTGCTTCATATATCTTTTTTAATAAATCCCTTTTATTTGGTATAGGATATCTTATCCATTCTAATACTTTATTTAAAGGTTTATAATTTATAACTAATCTTGGAGCACCTCTTTCAATTTCAGCGCTATTGTTTACATAGAATGCAGAACATGACCAAGGAGACTTAGAAGATCTAATTAAACATTTATCTAATAAATCTTTTATTTCTTTTTTACAATGTTCTTCTAATTCTTGATTCATATGTATAGCTTTAGATTTTGTTGGTATATCTTTTTCATTAAAATCTTTTATATATGGTAACTTTACAATATGTTGTTTTCTTTGCCAAAAGGCATTAGGAATATTTGCACAAACATTTTTTATAAATTTTTCTTCTATTTTCTTAATTTTATTAATAATTATTTTATCATTTAATTGTTCTTTTATTCTTTCATTATTTATTTCATGTATTAAGAATTTCTTTTGTTTTTCTTTTATATTTATAATATTTATTTGTTTAGATAAAACAGGTTCAGAAAATTCAAATATAATTTCTTTATTTAAAACTTTAGTACTTATTCCATTACTATTTATAGTAAATGGATATAATTGAGTTATAAAAGGTGTTCCTAATATAATTTGAGAGGTTAAATTTTTTACTAATATTAATTGGGTTTTAAAACAGTAATTTTCTTTACATATATGAACATTTGATAGTTTATAATTTATTATAAGCCTTGAACCACTGGCAGTAGATAATCTATATGAAGTTTTTTCATAATATTGTGTAGGTATAATTCCTTCTTGAATACAATTCATATCAGCTCCACTATCAATTAAAGCTGTTAAAGTGATTCTAAATTCGTTATTAACAATTATATTTACTTTAGTATACCACTTTTGAAAATTTAGTTCTTTTAATATTTTAATTTCATTAGTCTCATTACCTTTAATTATTATACTTCCGTCATTAGTTTCTTTTTCTTTTCCTTTTTCAATATTTTTAATCTGTACCTTAATTATTTTAATATCTTCTTTTATATTTTTTAATTCTTCTTGTAATTCTTGCATAGTTATAGGTTTTTCTGGTTTTTTAAATTTTTTATAAATATCTTCTAAATTATATATTTCAGTAGTATCTTCTATTGTTTCTGATTTTTTATTAAAATTTTCTTTTAATTTTTCTAAATATAATTGTTTTAAATTCAAATCTTCAGTGTTTTCTAAAAGCTTTAGTAATATTAGATTTTCTTCATTATTTATCATATTTATAGATCCATCAATGTTACATAAACATGGACCAATGCATCCACATTCTTCATCATTATTACTACTAGTATTATCGCTTTCAGAAATATAATTTATATCATTACTATCATAATCTGAAAATTCTTCATCACTAATTTTAGTATCTAAAATTTTATTTATTTGTTCTTTTAATTCATCTGATATATTTAATTCATTTATCTTTCTTTTTGAATAACAATTTTTTGAGGTATGTCCTCTTTTACCACAGGTATAACAAGTTACTACTTTTCTTTTATAAAACTTTTGTTTTTTATTTTTATTATAATTTTGTTCTTCAACTTTAGGTTTTCTATTCTTATAGTTTTTTCTATAATTTTTTCCTTTTATATAATTATTTCTTTTATATAATTATTTTTTCTTTTTGAATTACTTGGTGTTTTTATATTTTCAAAACCATATTGTTCACAAAAATTACCTAATTCATTTCTACTACTAATACCATCTTTCTTCATTTTATTTTTAATTTTAAATCATTACATATTTGTAAACCTTCTTGATTTATATGATTTATTATTTGTCCATATGTCAATTCGTCATATGGTATATAATTATTATTTTCTCTTTTAATTTTCTCTCTAACTCTTTCTGCAAATAATTTTGGTAATCCTGCAATAAATCTTTCTTTCCAATATGATTGTTTACAATCACTTCTCATCATAACTTTAGATATAAAAACATCCTTATACCATCTAAAATCTTGTAATTTTCTACACGTAAGATTTAATAGTATTAAAGAACTCCTTTCTTGGTAATCTGAAGGATTTCCTATAAAATTTTTTATAATAGCGAATATAAGTGTATTTATTATATCTGTTTCTTCAGTTTGGACTTGTATTCCATTTTCTAATTTCACCTTTCTAGCATTTGTAATAAATTGTTTATCAAAATCTGTTACATAATTATCCCACCATCCTTTTAAATTTCCGGAAAAACCAGAAACAATCATTTTGAAAATTTGTATTTCATTATTTCCTATTTGTTTATATGCATTAGATGCCATAGTCATTTCTTGTAATATATTTAGAATTTGAAATTCAGATTGCCCGTCTATATTCCATTCATATATAGATTTACCATCATATGCAGTATAAACTCTATTACTACCTTCTTCAATTTGTACATCAGGAGGAGTTGGTTTATAATACCAATTCCTGGTATCTGGTTTTAAAGTAAAATTCTTTAATTTATTTATTGTTTCATTTTTCATATTATTAAATTGAGATTCTAATTTGTTATAAGAGGAATCTGAATTATAAGATTCATCATCTCCATCATTTATAGTATTTAGACTTAAATTTTTTAATTTTTCTAATGTTTCTAATTGTTCTTTCATTAGATTTAATTTTTTTTCTTTTTTATTTAAAATTATAGGAGTATCTATAGTAAAAGGTTTGAATATAGGATTTTCTATTTTAATTTCTTTTCCTTTAATTTTTTCTTTTGCTTCTAATTCCGTTTTTTCATTTTCAATTCTTTCTAATTGTTCTCCTATAGTATTTAATTTTTCATTTGTATAATTATTCTGACAAATAATTGTATTTAAATTTTTTGTATTATCGTCATTAAGATTTGCTAAAGGTACTCCTATATATTCTCTTCTTTCTTTTATAATTTTTATGTTCTCATGAGGAGGATGAATACTAACTAATTCTTCATTGTTTTTTATTAATGTATAATTTTTTGTAATTTTATTATTAACAGATATTTGTTCTATAGTAGGATATTTGATATTATTATTCTTACAATATATAGGTAACCAAGTAAAGAAAGTAATATTTTCATTATTGTTAATAATATAATCTTCCCATTCTTTTCTATGTAGTAATCTAGATTCTTGATTAAATGTTTTATGATACCATATTAGATTATCTAAATTATATTTATTTAATATTTCACATCTTAAAAAATTCATCATTTCTTTATTCATTTTAACAAGTAAATTTGGTTATTTCAGTAGAAATTATTCTTATCCTTTTAAATTGATATTCTATTTCTTCATTTAAATGGAATTGACGATTTGTATAATAATATAATTTATTTACTCGATCTTCTATATTTTCTTCTTCTATTTCATTATTAAAATAATTATCTATTTTTAATAGTTCATTTTGATAGTTATGTAATTTTTCATAACACTCTATTATCAAAAATTTAAGAAGTCTCATTTGAGAATTTCTACACTGAATTTTTGTATCACTCATTTTAACAAGTATATTTTGATATATTTTTAGAACAAATTTTTATAAGTTCATTATTAACTTTTATTTTATCTTGTAAAAAATATTTAAAATTCTTATGATGGAATTTTTGTATTTTATCATTATATTTATTTTCTTCTAAATATTGATTTGTTTTTTCTAATTCTATTTTATATATTTTTGATTTTTTATGAAATTCTTTTAATGCTGAAACATAAAATTGAACTTGAGGATTCCTTCTTTGAATTCTAGTATCACTCATAATTGTTTTAAAAAATCCATATCAGATTTACTGGGATTATATGACTTATCAGATTTATTATCTTCTTCTTGTTCATAAAAAGCCTTAGGTATAGAATTAGAATAATCTATTCCTGCTATTTTCATTGATTGTGATCTCATTAAATTATTTCTTTGTATATTATTTATACTATTTATACTACTACTTGATGTTGAATATCTAGCAGAAGTACTATTATTATTAAAAATTATTTCTATTGATCCATCAGAATTTTCTATTATATTTGATGTTTGATTTTCTGTATCTATGGGTTTTGGTGGATTTATATCTTGTAAATTCCATGATAAAGACTGTGTAATTTCATTCCATTTTAATCTTTTTGGTGTTATAACTTTTGCATGCATAGTATTTGCTTCAAATAATATAGTTTCATCTCTTGGAGATGATAATTTAGTTTTTGGCTCTATAGTAGTAGTCATAGTTTTATAATAAACTCTATATATTACGACTGCAGCATTAGTTTTTTCTTTAAATTCTAAATTTCTTGTTTTTATTGTTAAAGTTAAAGTATCAAGAATGTTTGGATCAAATAATCCTATAGAAAAATTAGGATAACAATTAAAATATATTGGACCATTGGCTATATTTGATTCAGCCATAGCTAATAATGAATTATTGAAATTAGTGTGTCTAGCATCTCTTAATATAGTTAATATGGGAGCATCTATTCCTAATCTGAACATAGGTTTTATAGCTACCTGTACTAATCCTATATGTAAAAATTTATAATTATTTCTATGGTTTAATATAGCTTCTTTAGATAATAATTGTAAATTTTGATGATCTTTATTTATAGGAATAGTTTGTTCAGTCATTTTGATTGAGTAATCTTGTAAGAAATCATAAGTTCCTATTTTATATATAGTTTTTACATCTTGTTTAGGTATATTCCAATTTAATAAATTATTTTCAATTTGAGAAATACTTATTTCCAAAGAATTCATATTGTTGTTTAAATCTTCCTCTTGATCATTAGCTAAAGTATTTGAGCTATGATCTCTTCGTGATAAAAATCTAGATATCTGATTCATTATTTGTATTTGTTTTAATGAAAATTTTTTTGAATTAACTTAGATCAATATTTTGAAATATTCAGATTATACTGAGGGAACATCCCCAAAGCCCAAGACGTGGTCCGGCTGCTCTCTATCTTGGAGCCTTACGCTAATCCAACCGTCTAGCCGATAGGACTTGCCAACACAGCATAGTTCCAAATATTCAAAATATGACGTTGTTTTTTCAATAAATTTTTCCATTATAACATTTACAAATAATTAATTAGAGTATTTAGACATAATATCACTTGAATCATGGCTCTGATACCAATAAGGATCGGATCGAGAGCATGAAGATTTAAATAACAAACAATATAGCAATATGGCAGAAACATAAATTAAACAACTCATATTTAAATAATACCTTGATTTATTTCTTGAATATCAGAATTACAAATGATTTCCTTACAATTGGGTGGAGCAATAATAACTTGAAAATCTAAAGATTTTGAACATTGGGTGGTTGATAATACAAGTTTTTGAGGAGAGGTTTTTTTCATACATTTAATTCTAAGTGAATTTTCGAATGCTTTACAATGCAATCGAGGCTTTTATTTATAGAGCCTCCAACCCTATCTAGTTGAACATCGTCAGCCTTATCCAATTGAACATTGTCATCTTTATCCGAATTGAATTGGAAAATAATTCAACATTGTCGGCAAAGTAAATTGTCTTCCTTTATTAAAGTTGGCAGAGTAGCTAGCCTCCATGATTCAAGTGATATTATGTCTAAATACTCTAATTAATTATTTGTAAATGTTATAATGGAAAAATTTATTGAAAAAACAACGTCACACTTAGACGGTTGGTGCAGAACTCTAGTTTGCTAGCATGGAATATGTGAAAACGAGATGGGAAATGAGGTTTTAGTGTTAGATCGATTCCTTTGATTCATATTTAAACATGAACACGAAAACAATAATGAAATAGAGATTAGATGAAACCTGTGAATCCAGTGAACACATTGTTGATTCCAGACATGATTCCTGAGAAGATCTTGACCGGGTTCCCGTTTAGGGTGTACGATTAGGATGGAGTTAGATGAGATGGCTCGGTTATGAAGTCACGAATTTCTCTGAGGGTGAGGAGAAATCGTTTTGTGTTGATGTTAAGAGAATGTGAGTAACCTTTAATTAGGAGCCTTTAGTCTCTATTTATACACCCAAGGGGAAACCCTAATTAGGATCAATTAGGATAATTACGTCCTTCAAATAATTATCTATCTGTTAGGGGTATTTAGGTAATTGATCTATTTAATTAAATAATCATGAGGGCCATATTGTAAATATTTAATCTTACATTCTCCCACTTGGCCAAGTGATTATTTATCATGAGCATTAAATAAGTCTGCAGATTGATAATACTCATGTTAGTTCTAAATTGTAATCATAGCAGAGAAATACAGTCATTGAATCAGTTATTCAATTCAAGACACCCATTAATCATACTATAATACAAATTTAAAACTTAAGTTAGGATCAATTAACAAGTAAGCCCTTTAACGAATGATTTGTGTTATTAGTGTCTATATGCCATTAGGCATGCATAAACATATATTTAGAGTCAAACAAATCAAATAAGTGAGGAAATTTCATTAATCATAAGTAAGTACATTATGCCATAAGGTCTTTACATAAGCCCATCTTCGAAACATGTTCTTCGAATATCTTAGGAGGGAGACCTTTAGTCATCGGATCCGCAAGCATAACTTTTGTACTTATATACTCAATACAAAGGTTATTTTCCTCAACTCGCTCGCGAATGAACAAGTACTTTGTATCAAGATATAAACCAGCACCGGTCGAACTGTTACTGTTCAAGAAGTTAACGGCTGCTGAGTTATCACAGTAAAGCTTCAATGGTCTAAAGATAGAGTTAACGACTTTGAGTCCAGCAATAAGGTTTCTCAACAACATTCCATGACAGATTGCATTGTACACTGCAACATATTCAGCCATCATAGTTGAGGTTGTTGTCAGCTGCTGTTTATGACTCTTCCATGAGATCGGTCCGCCTGCTAACATAAAGATGTACCCTGAAGTGGATTTCTTGTCATCTTTGCATTTAGCAAAGTCAGAATCAGAGTAACCAACCATTTCCAAATTATCACTTCTTCTATAAGTCAGCTTGAAGTCTTTTGTCCCTTGGAGATATCAAAGCACTTTCTTAGCTGCTTTCCAGTGATCAAGGCCAGGATTAGTCTGATAACGGCCAAGCATTCCAGCAATGTAAGCGATATCAGGACGAGTACAGACTTGAGCATACATAAGGCTCCCGACTACTGATGCGTAAGGTATCATTCTCATTTGCGCCTTTTCAGCCTCAGTCTTCGGACACTGAAAGGAACCGAAGACATCTCCTTTAACTACTGGAGCTACAGAGGGAGAGCAATGTTGCATGTTGTAGCGTGTGAGGACCCGATCAATGTAAGCCTTCTGAGATAAACCCAAAAGTCCATTGACTCTATCTCGGTGTATTTCGATGCCAATAACGTAAGAGGCCTCTCCGAGATCCTTCATGTCGAAATTATGCGAAAGTAAGCGCTTCGACTCATGCAACATATCTAAGCTATTACTTGCCAAAAGGATGTCATCGACATAAAGGACAAGTATAGTAAAGTTGCTCCCACTCATCTTGAGGTAGGTGCATTGATCCACTTGATTCTTCAGGAAACCGTGCTTCTTCATCACTTCATCAAACTTTAGATACCAGTGGCGTGAGGCTTGCTTCAACCCGTAAATGGATTTCTTTCGCTTGCAGACTAAATGCTCTTAACCTTCAGGCATGAAACCCTCTGGCTGTTTCATGAACATGTCTTCATACAAGTCGCCGTTCAGGAAAGCAGTTTTGACATCCATCTGATGCAACTCTAAATCAAAATGAGCTACGAGAGACAGGAGAGAAGGTCTCTTGATAATCAATTCCCTCTTTCTAAGTGAAACCTTTTGCACCCAATCTTGCTTTGAAGCGTTCAATGTTCCCATTCGGATCCAGTTTTGTTTTGAACACCCATTTACATCCTACGGGTTTTACTCCGTTGGGTAGTTCTACCAAATCCCAAACATCGTTTTTCTATATGGAATCAAGCTCATCAATCATAGCTATCTTCCATTCAGAAGACTGATCACTAGCAATGGCTTCATGATAAGAGGTAGGATCAGTAAACTTTCCGTCATCCATTTCAGCTTCAGTCAGGTAGGTTACATAATCATCAAAGTTAGTAGGCACTTTAGGCCTAGATGACCTCCTGAGCTGATTAGCGGTTTCAGCATGGCTGGTATTGTGTTGATGTTGATCAGATGAGGTGCCTTCATTCTCGGTAACGTTTGGAGCGGTAGTGAGTCGTGATTGTGTCAGAGTAGGTGCAGTGAAGTTCGGAGTAGCATGGTGTACAAGTGGAGTAATCGGAGGTAAGTTTGTCGACGAGTGTCTCCCCCCCGCGTCTTGTACTTCTTGCAAATCAGAGTCAGGATTTTCGCTGCTCCCACTGACCTTTGAATCCTCAAGGAAATGAGCATGCTTTGTTTCTACAATTCGAGTGACATGGGTAGGACAATAGAATCTATAACCCTTTGAGTGATTGGGATATCCGATGAAGTAACATGTTACAGTTTTCATGTCAAGCTTCTTTAAGAAGGGATTATAGAGTTTAGCTTCGGCAAGACAACCCCATACTTTCATATATCTAAGACTCGGTTTCCTTCCTGTCCAAAGTTCATAAGGAGTTTTAGGGATAGATTTCGAAGGAACTTTATTGAGTACATGAACTGCTGTCTTTAAGGCCTCAGTCCAGAGGAATGAGGGTAAATCTGAGTTGGCTAACATACTGCACACCATGTTCATTAGGGTTCTATTTCTCCTTTCAGCAACACCATTTTGTTGAGGAGTACCGGGCATGGTGTATTGGTTCACGATCCCCTGGCCTTTACAAAACTCATAAAATGGACCAGGAGCTTGACCCACATCAGTATGTCTACCATAATATTCACCTCCTCTATCTGATCTCACAACTTTTATTTTAAGATCTAGTTGATTTTCAACTTCAGTTTTATAATCTTTAAAAGTTGTAAGTGATTCAGATTTTTCCTTGATTAGATACAAGTACATGTAACGAGAATAATCATCAATGAAAGTGATAAATGAAGTATGTCCAGTTATTCCAGCAATGGTGTAAGGGCCACTAATATCGGTGTGAATAATTTCTAATAAATTAGAACTTCGAGTGGCACCTTTCTTAGTTGTTGTTGTCATTTTGCCTTTAAGGCATTTGACACATGTTCCAAAGTCAGTGAAATCAAGAGAAGGTAAAACTTCATCCTTCACAAGTCGAGATAAGCGATCTCATGAGATGTGGCCTAAACGTTGATGCCACAACATGGATGAAGTTTCTAAGTCTCTTTTTCTTTTAGTCTTTGTTGAGTTCTCATTTATATTATATGATAACAAAGACCTAGAGAAATCATCATCTAGTTCTAACTTATAGAGACCACCATCCAAAAGACCAGTACCAGATATTTGAGAATTAGAACTAATAGTAAGTCTGCCATTACCATGAGAAACATAAAAACCATCCATGTCTAACTTTGGTCCTGATACAAGATTCCTAGAAATTTCAGGAATATATAAGGTATCATAAATTTTAATACATAGACCGGTTTTCATTATTAATTCTAAGGTTCCCACGGCAGCAACAGATAGTTCCTTTCCATCCCCAAGCTTAAGGGTTCTTTGGTTCCTTTCCAGCCTCCGGATTGTAAGGAATCCCTGAGTAGAATTGGCCACATAAACTATAGAACCAGAGTCAAACCACCAAGTATTAGTTGGAACATTTAAATTATAGGACTCAATTATCATATTATTATCATTACCTCTCTTAACCAGCCATTCCTTGAAGTTAGGGCAATCTTTTTGCTTATGTCCTTCCTTTCGACAGAACCTGCAGTAAGGATTGCCATTGGAATTGTTAGAGCTGGAGGAAGCACCTGCATTGGACTTAGGGACTTTAGAAGCATCCTTATGTGTATTGTTCTTCCTTTTCTTCGAACGAGTAGCTATCAGGTAAGCAACATCAGGTTTTTCCAGCTTCTGACGCTCTTCCTCTTGTACGCACATTGCAATCAACTCATTCATCAACCACTTCTCTTTCTGAGTGTTGTAGTTGATCTTGAAAGCCTCATAAGATGCAGGAAGAGAAGTCATGATGAAGTGGACAAAGAAACCATCACTGATTTCCATGTCTAATCCCTTAAGTTTACGGGCCATGTTGTTCATCATCATGATGTGCTCACGAATGCCACTGACTCCATCATACTTTGTAGACACCAATTTCATAATCAGGGTGCTAGCATGTGCCTTGGAGGTTCCTTTGAATTGCTCCTCCACAGCAGTAAGGTAAGCTTTAGCGTTAGCCAAATCAGGAATTGCTCCTCTGATGATTGGGCTAATTGAGTTCTTGATAAACATGAGAGCCATCCGATTAGCCTTCTCCCATTTCTCATACAGCAACTTAGCTTCAGCAGTGCTCTTATCAGTTAGGGCAGGAGGTGCAGGCTCTCTCAGTGCGTAGTCGAACTCCGTGATCCCAAGAGTCAGCATCAGCGAATCTTTCCAAGCAGAGTAGTTCGCACCAGTAAGGGTTTCAATCCCATATTGGGAGCTGTGAATCCGATTAGATGAGAAAGAATAATATACTTAGGCTATAGAAGAACTTAGAGTGATCTATGGGGTAAATTAGATCTAAGACATGCATCTATAAGGCCCATTATAGTAATGAAGCTGTGATAAAGAGTCTATTATAACATCAAATTAATAGACTATATTAGGTTCTACTTAAACAAATGGGTTTCACTTTGGTTAATAACCATTCATTTAAACATTAGGAAAAATTTTGTTAGAAAGTAAAATGTGCATTAGGAATGTAACACATCACCTTTGGGCAGAAGTGAGACATTTATAAGCATTATACACATGTTAAGTTTGCAAACATATATGTAACACATCACCTTTGGGCAGAAGTGAAACATACATGCTTTAAGGCAAAATGATGTCATGTGAATATCTAATGTTTAAGGATATACACAATAAGTGACGATGCTTAATAAGACTCAAATAATAAGATGTAATACATCACCTTTGGGCAGAAGTGAAACACTTGTTACTGAGTTTAAGCTGATTTTGTATTTTAAGGTTTTGTAAAACATAATAGTTTAAGGTTTTAACAAAACAAGTTAATTTATCTCTTAGCCCCCTGATTCGCGGATCGAACTTACTGTTTATGAAAGTTAGTAATGTTCTCGAAAATAGTTATGTATTCGAAAATAGTTATGTACTCGAAAATGGTTATTGTACTCGAAAATGGTTATGTACTCGAAAATTTCGAGTACTTTTAGTTTTTCGAGTACACTTAGATTTCGAGTACTCTTAGATTTTCGAGTACAGTTATTCGAGTACCTTATTTCGTGAACTTTTAAGATTTCGAGTACACTAAATTAAATGTAATTTCGAGTATTAAATTTCGTGAACTCTAAATTTCGAGTATACTAAATTTCGTGAACTCTAAATTTCGAGTACACTAAGATTAAAAGTAATTTCGAGTACTTTAAATTTCGAGTATTTTAAAATTCGAATACTCAAAATTTCAAGTACATATAATTTCGAGTACACTCAAATTCGAGTACTCTTAAAACGTGTACATTAATTTCGAATACTTTTAAGTCCGAAAATTTTTAGGTTTACGATAAACGCACCAGATTCACGTTTTTATGAAAAACGAACCAGTTTTAAGGTTTTCTGGAAAAAAACGACCAGTTTTCGTACTCGTTTTTTGAAACGTTTTTGGATTTTGTATCAATTTCGCGATTTGGAATCGATTAAACAACATATCGCTCTGATACCACATGTTGGATCGATTCCTTTGATTCAGATTTAAACATGAACATGAAAACAATAATGAAATAGAGATTAGATGAAACCTGTAAATCCAGTGAACGCATTGTTGATTCCAGACATGATTCCTGAGAAGATCTTGACCGGGTTCCCGTTTAGGGTGTACGATTAGGATGGAGTTAGATGAGATGGCTCGGTTATGAAGTCACGAATTTCTCTTTGGGTGAGGAGAAATCGTTTTGTGTTGATGTTAAGAGAATGTGAGTAACCTTTAATTAGGAGCCTTTAGTCTCTATTTATACACCCAATAGAAAACCCTAATTAGGATAAATTAGGATATTTACATCCATCAAATAATTATCTATCTGTTAGGGGTATTTAGGTAATTGATCTATTTAATTAAATAATCATGAGGGCCATATTGTAAATATTTAATCTTACATTTAGTAACAAAACCTTTTTAAGGAGTAAATTTGTATTTACCCAATTTTGCAATTTCTATGTAACTCATGCTTGATATTCAATGAATGTGTATTTATGTACTTGTGTTAATGTTACTTTAATTCTATAATCTGACAACATAATTAGTAAAAAAAATTCAATATTTTGATATATAAAATACATGTGAAGATATAACTATGATAATACTTCAAAAAACAAAGAATTCATATTCACAATAGGTTCGTTATGTAAAAACAATGAATTTAGGTGAAAGCGGAATGAGCAAACAATGTACATAACAAAAGATGCGCTAAAGAGAGTAGTTAAACCGATAATCATAAGTAGTTCCCAAATTTCACTATGGATTTGTCACACCCCAACCTATGGTGGAATACATTGGGGCGTGATTGTGATTGTTCATAACTCATGGTGCTACTTTGTAAGTTTCAATAGTTAATCCAATTTCATTCATAACATAAAATCATTCAACATCCACATTGTTCAAAACAATACAAATCATAAACCAACATTATAATTCAAAACCAAAGTAAATAACATTGTTTATTATATTAACTAGTTCCAAATAGCTTAAGTGTGTCTTCCTCCAATAAACTAACCTGTTACACATGTAAAATAGATTTTTGATCAACTATTTGCATAGTTGGTGAGATTCTGATACAGTTTGATATATATATATATGTATATATGTATATATAAGATATAAGATGCAACAAAAGTCTAATAAGAATTGATCTAAATATATATGTTCCACAATGTTTGATAATATGATTTTGGCAATTTCACCTTTGCTAATATAACGACCAAAGTCATTAAAGAAATGTTACTAGTAATACTCATAGTTTTTGGCAATTTCGCCTTTAATATTAAACATTGACAGAAGTCATGTTAATAAAATGCTACTAGTACTAATGAATTGCATATGATAACCTAATAATAATAACACATAGATACACAAACAAATTGGTAACACATCAAATCTAATTCTAACTTAAACTATAAAATTACATCATAGTATTTGTTTATGACTCTAGAATAAAATGTTTGATATGACATGTGCAACCTCCAAAAAATTTACAAAAATGTAAAAAGGGAAGTTTAAGAAAAACTCACTTGTTCTTGAGTTAGAATTCCCAACAAAGCTTGATTATGTTTATGAATGAATGAATCAATAATCAACCTAAGTATAGAGAAATTATAACTTAGATCCTTCTAAGTATATAGTTATGTTTGTCCATTTAATCCCTTTTGATTTGTATTTAGAGAAAATAGCATGAAATGGATTTACAACTTTTGTGATGAAATGAAATAAAAGTATTCAAATAAAAAGAATAATGTTTTTCATACTTGTTTACATTTGTTTTACTAAAAATAATAATTTAAAAATGTTTATATCTTATTAATATATTAAATTAAATTTAAGAATAAAATGATTTATAAATAGTTATATGTTTAAAATGATTTAAAGAATTAACATCTTATGTATGTTTATTAATAAAATTTTGGAAACTTGTAGTTATAATATCATAAATTAATCTCAGAAAATAAAAATAATTTTTTGACTTTTTAAATTAATTTTATAAATATTACTTGTACTTTTAAAGTTTATTTAAACAATAAAATAGCAAATTTGTAAAATAATGCTCAAAAATTATTTTTAAAAATTTCCAAAATGTAAATATAGTTGAATTATAATTTCTAGAATTTTTCTATAATTTTTAGAAATGTTTTAGTATTTTTATATATTTAAAACAATTTAAATAATATTTAAATAGAAAAATAATATAATTAAATTACGAAAAATTCCCAAAATTTTACAGAATGTTAAAAACATTATTTTAGAATTTCTGGAATTTTTTTAGATTTTTTGGAGTCCATATGGTTAAGAAAATAAAAAAATAAATAAAAGAATAAAAAAGAAAAGATCCAAACCCGGCTTAGCCTGGATTTGAACCCCCGACCCCTCACACACAACCCGCGCGTTCTACTACCAGACTAGGTGGGTTTCATTGTGGTTTAGTGCATTTTAGTTATTTTTATCAACACTCTCAAATTAGCCCCAATTCTATAAGAACCCTAGAAATCCAATCGATCAAATCGTTGATTCTAAGTCGTTTAAACCATGGGCTATTGATCCCCATGTGACAACGATCAGGAAGCATACAATACTTACTTGATTTGGTTTCGGATTGAGTAAGTTCGAGTAATATTTTGTTCTTTATAACCCGACCACTTCAATCACGAGATTGGGATAATTTCAAGGCTTCCTTTTGATCTTGTTCGTTTCAGAACATAGTCACATAGCACTCTGTTGAATGAATTTGATTTTTGTGCTCGCTTGAATCGAATTTGAGTAATGGTTTACAGGTACACGTTCGGGTATAGTTTATAGTCAAGATCGTGTAGGAAACGTATTTAGGTTATGAATTTGTGATTAATATTACGTTTTGGTTGTTTAGAATCCAAGAACCGGTCGAGATAAGGTGAAAACGTGGCTTCACATTTTCATGAAGAAGATGAATCAAATGTTTACAGTTCTAGTACCTTATGTTTCAGGTTTTGTTTCCTTTTGACCATAATTTCTTCACACTAATCCTAGTGATAGAAATTTACAACCTCACCCTCAAATTTCTTTATGTTGTTAATTTTATGTATAAATAAACTTTATAAGATTATAAACTTTTAATGAATACAAATTTTAAAATCTAATGTTACAATTAACTTAAATTGTATAAATAATAAAACAATATAAATTTTATAACCATATAAAGTGTTAGTTATATTACTATATATTTTCAATAATTATTTGTTAAAACTTATTTGTATATTTAATAATAAGTTTTATGACACGTTTATAAAAATAAACTAAAAGTATAGTTTGTAAATATCTTAATAAATCTTATATTGAATTAATTATAACATTTAAGTTAAATAAAATTTATTTTATACAACTTATATATATTTAAGATAAATTCATATTTTGAATTAGTCCCCAAAATCTTATATATATATATATATATATATATATATACGCGTGTGTTTTAGAATTTAAATTTAACAAAACCACATGATCTTTCTTTTATTATAAATAAGACACCATTACATTTTATATTTAAATAAAGAAAACCCTAAAGATTACATGATTCATGTGATGAAACTTATATGGTTGGATATATATATATATATATATATATATATATATATATATATATATATATATATATATATATATATATATATATATATATATATAAATCGTGAACATGCGTGAAAATGATGTGCAAAACGGAGTTCGTATTAAATGGGAATCACGAAAACAAGTTTCAAATCCATTGCATTAACCCAAATAACTTTGCCAAGGTGAATCCAAATTTGGATTTTCTTTTGAACGTCATTGTAACACATCTACAACACTTTCTTCTTTTATGATTTTGCGAAAATTGATCATCATTTAAGACGTAACCGTCACACCCCGACCCGCAGTAGAAGTCTTAGCAGAGTCTTGGTATCAACAGTAAATATCATAAGCATACGTTAAGCGAACAATTTTAAATAAAACTTGGATAATTATATATATAATTCATCAATAATTGTTAACATAATTTCAACATATTTATTACAAAAACATCATTTTTAACATTTCAATAACATGTCCCATAATAATTATTCCATGTATGCTCGCATTCAAGAACCGGTTTCTCCTTTCTTTCCCCCAAACGACATGCTACTTACCTGAGAAAAATACCAAATTTAAAAGCAAGTGTCAACCAAAATCGTTGGTGAGTTCACAGGTTTTATAATAAAACATTTCAACAGTTTATCATGGAAAAGAAGGTAATATTTCAATGTCTAATGGGCATCTCGTAGACTAGCTAGGTCCTACGAACCGATAGACACCATGAGCTCATAATCAAACAGAAACCAAGGAGCAGACTCCCTGCAACATGTATTCTCCTGTTACTTAAGGACCATGACACCTAGCCGGGAGTGGGTTATCAAGCCCGATAGATCTACCAATATATCTTGCGGTCCCTCGCGAGACTAATAATTACGATTACGGGCACAAAAATTATCCATGCGCAAAACCACTTGGGAACAAATCCACGAGAACCATGCCCGAATTAACTAGACTTATACACATTCCACTTAGTCTACTATGTAAGTTGTTCACCCAACTTAACTATACTTAAACACATTCCATTAAGGGAAAACATATTTCACACAAACGACCCGTTGGTGCTCGAATTTAGTTATTTATTATAAATTATAAGTTCACATTTTTAAGTCATATTATATCCAAATAATTAAGTTATCTTTGTTAAAAATCTATTTTAACTCCAAACTTAATTATTTATAATAACTTGTCAAAAATGACAATTTCATCGTATTTTACCAACAAAATCGACAACTCAACATACAAGCACATCAAAATGCGTTATGACCTAAGTGACTTCTAATAATTCAAGCAACTTATATACGATCCATGAAATATAAAATTTCTTTGGACTTTGGAATTAACTCCTTAACTATTCGATGTAGGCCTTCGGTTTTGACATTTTCAACTTTAAGTGCTTCAAGCTGTGCATCATGAATTTGAGTAGTAAGGCTCGTTTGGATAGTTAATCCCAATGCACGCCCTCATAAGGTTTTGTCTCTAACCTTTCTGCTCAAGGTGTCTGCCAGTACGTTTGCTTTTCCAGGATGATAACAAATTTCACAATCGTAATCATTGAGTAGTTCGAACCACCTACGTTGTCTCATATTTAGATCTTTTTGATCAAAGATACGTTTGAGGCTTTTATGATCAATGAAGATAGCACACTTCATCCCATAAAGATAATGTCTCCATATCTTGGTGGAGGTGCATGAGCTCATGCATGAGGTTCTGATTATTAATGATGATAGTGGGGCGGTGGACTTAGATGAGGTGGCGGCCACTTGCAATGTGGGAGATATACACACAAATGAGGATAAAGATCAACATAACGTGGAGGTGCCAAACAAAAACAGTGTAGAAAATGCTCATGTGGTGGATAATGATGCTCACGTGGGGCTGCAGAAACATTCCCATGCGGTGGATTATTTGTAGCCACAAGATGGAGGTGATATGGATTTTAATGTGGGGTCAACTCATGATGCAATACATTTGCTAGAAAATGTGCAGATGAATGGTGCCTCTGTAGCTCGACATTATGGGGTTATAGGTCAACGGGTTGGCACTCAACCTTCTTTGGCATCTTGGGGTACCCATAATTTGGAGAATAATAATGTCTGCTCTCAAGGTATACAATTCGGATCATTACCTTTGGATGAATTTGATTATCAAAAGTTTTTAACAATGCAAAATAATGATTTGGATTATGATACTATTATGGGTGCAAAGCTTTGGAAGCATGATCTTTTCCAAAAGTTGGTTAAAGGTCTTGAAATAGAGGATAGTGAAACTCGTTTGCTTTATGAACCACCACAACTTGATAAAAATGGGGAAAGGGTGGTTAATCTAAATGCTCATTTTATGACAAAATGTAACAAAGCGTATGCTAATCATTTATATGGGTATTTAGTGGGAACAACACTTCCTTATTTTCAAGTTAAGCATAATGTGACTCGTATGTGGCATCAATACGGGCTTGTTACAATTACAAGGAACATGGCTGGTTATTATTTTTTTAAATTCTCTAATGAAGAAGGGATGTAAAAGGTCTTACAAAAAGGACCTTGGTTGGTGAATGATGTTCCTATGATGCTTAGATTATGGGAGCCGGATGCTTGTCTTGAGAAACCGGATCCTTCAATAATTCCAATTTAGGTTTCTGTTATGGATCTTCCTTTGAGTTTATGGAATGGAGGAAATATAGGTCAAATTGTGAGTTGTATTGGGAAACCTCTTATGCTTGATAAGCCTAATTTTGATAGATGCAACAAAAAGGAGGGAGTTGTTTCTTATGCTAGAGTTTTGGTTAATGCTTTAGCTCAAAATGGGTTACCGGATAAGATTAAAGTTCAATTCCCACCAAAGATGGATGCTCCGGGCAAAGTATGTTACTTTACTTTGTCATATGGGTGGAAACCTCCATTATGTACTCATTGTAATGTGTTTGGACATTCAAATGACATGTGTAAGGTTACGTCTCCAAAATCTGGTGCTTTGAATGAAAAGAATCAAACTAGTGCTTTAGGTGATGAGATTCCACAGTTGAAGAATAAATATGATTGTTTGCCCCAGGTTGTAAATGATAATGGAATTGGTAAAAATACAATGGAAAATCAAGATGGGTTTACTAAAGTCCTAAGGAAAAAGAAGAAGAAAAAGAAGCCAATTTGGTAGCCAAAATCAATTAAACACCTTGAAGTGGGTCCATCTAATACAAAGGGAGCAAGCTTGAAAGGTAAAGAAAAAGTTCAAGTTTCAAATTCTTTTGAGGTGCTTAATGTTGAAGGCTTAGACAATGAGATTGATGATTATTGGGATGGGGAAACTAAAGTTTGGGATTCTGAAAAGGTGGAGGCACATAAATTTATCAAGTTGAAGGCCTTTCCTGCTCAGGTTATCTATGCTAAGTGGTCTCCTCAACTTAAAGATTATTTTTCTTCAATTTGCAAAGAAGTGGAATTGGATCCAACATTGCTAGAAGATGATCGGGATGTTTCCTCTGAAAAAGATGCTACTATGAGATTTATGAAACCCTAGTTGGTTTCTTGTTTGTACCGGGCTTATGTGTCTTAGTTTGTTTTTGTTTTGGGCCTGCGTGCCTTTTCTAGTTTAGTTTCATTTGTTTTGTGAGATTTTCCCCCTCTAAGGTAAAAAGTCCTAGAGGGGGGAATGCGTTTTGCTTGTAACAATTATTCTTTTTAATAAATTTTGCCAGGGCTTGCCCTTTTCGAAAAAAAAAACAACTGCCCCCATTTCTAAATCATGGGTGGTGTAATTCTTCTCATGAATCTTAAGTTGTCGCGAAGCGTATGCTATCACCTTATCTCGTTGCATCAAAACATATCCAAGACCCTGTCGAGATACGTCACAATATACCACAAATCCATCACTCCCATCAGGAAGTGATAAAATGGGTGCAGTACATAGTTTATGCTTCAACAATTGAAAAGCTTCTGCTTGCTTGGCGTCCCAGTCAAACTTTTGATATTTCTGCGTCAACATGGTTAATGATTGAGCAGTATTAGAAAAGTTTTCAATGAATTTCCTATAATAACCAACCAATCCTTGAAATTGACGTATTTCAGTTGGAGATGTAGGCGTACTCCAATTTTTGATTGCTTCAATCTTTATAGGATCTACTTGAATACCTTTCTCTTTTATGATATGACCCAGAAATTAAACTTCTCGAATCCAGAACTGACATTTAGAGAACTTGGCATAAAGCTTTTCATTCTTTAATAACTCCAAAACTAGCCTCAGATGACGTTCATGAACTTCCTTGCTCTTTGAATAGATAAGTATATCGTCGATAAAGACAATTACAAACTTATCCAAATAAGGTCTACAAACCCTATTCATTAGGTCCATAAATGTTGCAGGTGCATTCGTTAACCCGAAAGGCATGACCAAGAACTCATAATGCCCATAGCGCGTTCTGAAGGCAGTCTTCAGAATATCTTCCTCCATAATCTTCAATTGGTGGTATTCTGAGCGAGCGTAAATCGATCTTTGAATAGAAACTTGAACCACACAACTGATCAAACAAATCAACAATCCTCGGCAAGGGATACCGATTCTTGATGGTGACTTTATTCAACTCTCTATAGTCAATGCACATCCTCATTGACTTATCTTTCTTTTTCACAAATAAGACCGGTGCTCCCCAAGGAGAAAAACTTGGTCTAATAAATTCTTTGTCCAACAATTCTTGTAACTGATTGGACAACTCTTTCATTTCAGAAGATGTTAGTCGATATGGAACCTTAGCAATAGGTATCGCTCCTGGCACAAGGTCGATTCTAAACTCTATCTGTCTTGATGGAGGCAATCACGACAAGTCTTCTGGAAAAACTTCTGGATATTCTCGAACAACAAATATCTCTTCGATCTTTGATTTCTCAGCTTTTGTGTCAACAATACTCGTTAAGAATGCAAAGTATCCTTTGCGTAGAAACTTTTGTGCCTTTATAACATTGATCATCTTCAAGGGAGGTGGTTAGTTCACCAAGAATGACTAAGACTTCACCGTTTGAAAGGGGAAGGCGAATCACCTTTTCAAAGCAAACAACTTCCACCCGATTCATAGATAACCAATCCATACCGACTACAATATCAAAGCTACCAATTTCTACAGGTATGAGGTCGATGTTAAATAAATGATTTTCTAGCTGCAACGTACATCCTTTAATAATGTCTCCTATAACATCTGTACATTTAGTCATGGTAGTCGTAAACAGTGTTAGAACAATGTGTATTCATGTCCAATCAGTCAATGTGATTCATATGTTCATGATTGTGTTTGTGTGTTATAGGAATTCTTTAATTAGGAACAAGTATGTATTATTTATTTACAGTCGATTTCGCTAGGCAAGAACAGTATCGTATTATATCGAAACAGTGGTGGGACGGCGTCAGATAAGGCAGGTAGCTGGACTCTGGGGTATGCCCTATACATATACTGCGTTCGGTGTAATGGGATAGTGTTAGTGCGTAGTGTTTAGACGAATAGTATGACAAATGAATTAATTAAACAAAAATCGTAATACGTAAGCGAGACTGAGTATAATTATGGGTGACGATTCATAACGATACGAATGTTGAACTTATAATTATGATTAAACGTCAATAAATAATTATTACGATCGAAAAACGTATGCGATTGCGGGTATACACGTAATTGTATTTGTTTAACGATCTGTCAACGCACGAAGAGTAAAAATAAGTAAAATATTTATTTTACATTTTAAAATTTTGAAACTTATCAAAAACAATTCAAGAAAACTAGTTTACAATTCAAAATCTTTAATTTCGTGATCGTAACGATACGCGCGCAAAATACGTGAAACCGAACCCGAACACGCGGGGAGCCTCCTGAGACATAAAAACCTTAAAATCTTCATTTCTTTCTCAAAAAAAATATAAAAAATGCAGCAAACTCGTTCTCTCTCTCTAATTTTCGAATACCCGTTTTCAACAAGAATACCTCCACAAATTCAGCCATAACGTCTTCGTTTCTCGTCGGAATCGTGCATATAATATATCAAAACGAGCGGCTCGATGAGAGGAATCTAGGAGTACAATGGATCGGAGCTAACTCGAAGTATACTGGCCGGAATCGTGGAAAGAAGGGGCTGATCTGCAGGTATGTTACTGTTCATCTTCTTCTTCACCTCAAAACTGCATATACAGCCCTTATAGCTCACGATTTTGACCTGTAATCAGCATAGGAACATCTAGATTGACTTGTATTAAGATTATTTTTGGTTGAAAAGGGCTGATTGTGGCTGTAAGGGGTAAAAAAGGGGCTGCCATGGCTGAATCTTGCTGCCATCGTAAACCTCATGCACACCTGCACCTAAAACCAATATTATTACCTCTTTCAATGCTCCCTATGATCCACCAACCCTTGTTTGTCACCCTTGTTAACAGTATAAGCAGAACCCAAGTTAGAAAATGGTTAGAATAGGCTCAAAAGGGGCTGCCAAAGTCGACCTAGTGATAGCCGAGTACCCTCCTCGCCGCTCACCACCTTGGTCAGGCCGAACCAAAGCCGAAAACCACTACGATGGGGTAGAAAACGGTTAGCCAAGGGGACCCCGATCTGGACCATCGATATTCAGGAATGTTAAACGCTCGGTCACGATTAATAGGGCAGCCGGGTTTAGTCGGAGGTGGGTTTCATAGAGGTTTAAGACCCCTCGACCCCAACATCACAACCGTTTAGACCCATCCCTTATTGAATTCGCATGCATGCATTTTTTACCCGTTTGGGACAGCCATCCAAGCCTTAAGGCCGACTCAAAACCCTTGTGGTAATTGTGTCATGATGTTCCAAGGATGATGGATGTGATGAACCAATAGGGTAAACATAGAAATCAAACTTAAACACCCACCGAAATGGGTAGTATCTATGGGTGAGACGTGGAAATCGGTTAAGTCATTTAATCCTTGGACAAAAACCTTAAACACCTCTTTAAACACTTAGGATAATCACAAACACACTTAAGTCATAAACTTTTCAAGTGGTATCATATGAACAAAGGGTAAAAAGTCATAAACGTGTGTTGCTTTTATGCATAACAAAGCTTATGCATAAGACCATACGATACTTTTCATAAATCGATCATTTCTTCGTGGATCCAAATATGGTTTTCAAGTTGACATAACACTCTTTGAATATAGTGAACAAGTGATCCAAACACAATTCATGAGCAAATTAACACAAGTCAATCAAGGAATCAAAGTTAACAATATATCAATCAATCTTATATTCTATGTATGATTACAATGTTATAGGAACCAGTTAGAAGTCTTGTTTGCTACTTGCTACTTGTTTTTGTTCGGAGTTTACTGCTGTCAGGTGAGAACATTAGCCCTTCTTTTACTGTTTTACAACTGTTTTGGGGTGGAACACGTGATCAAACCCTCTTATTACAAACATATTTCATTATACAGGATTTATGTTACTTTACAAACATTACAGGTTCATTGTACAAATTCAACGGATTCATCAACTGTTTTAAAGGATTCATCAACTGTTTTAAAGGATTTATCAACGGTCTTAACAGATTTTATATACTGTTAAACATATTTTACTAAAATGTTTTATAAAAGGTTCTCTAAACTGTTTTATACATGTGTGTCACAAATAGTTTTATAAAGGTTAAACTCTTTTAAAGAATAGGTTTTATAAACTCTTTTACTAAAATCTTGTGTTTTCAATAAAATGATACTTTATAAACCTTGTTATTACACAAGGACACTATCTTTGGTATTCTATCAATGGTTTCAATACACGGTTTTCAACCAATGGTTTTCATAGTGGTATTCAATCAAAGGATTTCAATTCATGGTATTCAAGCAAGGTTTTCAAATCATGGTATTCAAACAAGGCATTAAATCAAAGGGTTTCAATTCAAGTTTTCAAAAGCATGGTGTTCATCGTTGTGAACAAACTTATACACACATCAAGTTACATATTCATTTAGCGTTAGTACTGGGTGATCACAACAAGGGAAAGCGGACACAATTGGGCAGACTTAATTCTGGAGTTAGCTTTTAAATTTGTTTTAAAAGCCAACTGCAGGATTTGGTTACGAATGGTTTTATCAATGTTGCTGACAAATTTTCTAACTCCAAACGTAGTTTGGGACTTGATTATATGTTGGTTCTCTAGCAAACAGTCTGACGACTATTTGGACACGTTTTACAGACTTGATGTTAGTTTGGGTTGCAACCATCCATGTATTTTCAATCCTTGTTTATTCATATGCCTTACAATGCAAGTTCATATTTACAACTGTTAAACCTATTGTTCTCACCAACTACTTTTGTAGTTGACAGTTACTTTTCAATTGTTTCTGGTAATCAGGTTTAAGACATTCTAAAGGACAACTAAGGAGACCGTTTAAGATAGAACAAGATAAAGAAACATGCTAGGATGGATTTAGAAACACATTAAAATCCTGATTGTTTAATTGTCTTGTTTGAAGTCTTATTTTGTAAACTATATTTTGGGTCTGTAGTTGTTATTCTTTTGATAGATAGATAGAATGTCTGTAACTAAACAATGGTCTAAACATTAACCATGTGGCGGATGTCAGCGGTTCGAGTCCGCTTATCTCCAACTCGTGAACTTAGCCGATACAAAGCTATATGATAGCACCCAATTTTTCCGATTCGGTGGTTCGATCTATGATTTATCATTCATGGACGTTGATAAGATCCATCCATTTAGCAGCACCTTAGGATGCCATAGCCTTAAAATGAAGGGCGAGGTTCAAACAAGGAAAACCTAGTAATGCATTGTGGTTGTTCTTATTCAATACTTGTGCATGATTCAACTCTCGATCGTCACCGCGCCGTGGATTCCGCACGCGGCGCAGGGGGTGTGACATCTCCAAACTCAATAACCTTACCATTTACCAACTCTATACGATATCGCCTATCTAATTTACTTGATTTATGGTCAAGAGATGGTTCAAATTCTTTTGACACAAAACTTAGATAGGCTCCGGTATCAAACAATATATATACAAACTGGTTATTAATAAGAAACATAACGGTGACCACATATGGGTCTTCACGAGCAGCTCCTGCATTCATTTCAAAGGCTCGTCCTCTTGCATTGGTAGGCTTCAACTTTGGACAATATTTTCTGAAATGACCCTCTGCACCACATTCAAAACAAGTCTTGTTGTTTGCAATAAATTTAATAGGAAGCTTGACTTTACAAGTCTGAATTTGGTGCCCCATTTAACCACATCGCTCACATTCCAACCTGCCACCTGCTGATCCCGAAGTGTTTGCGGTGTAGAATTTCTCGAACCCTGATTTCTCCTTTTCTGGTTTCCAAAACGATTATCAAAATTCTTGCTCTTTCCGTCATAAGGTTTCTTCTCTGTGCCAACAAGACTTTTGTTTGCTTCCACCACCTTTTGCCCTGACTGCCAGCTGATGACAAGGTTCCCATTCTTACCGCATCATTCGTTAGTGCATGAGCAAGAGTGATTGCACTCTGAATTGTGGTGGGATTGGACGCTGCCACCATGCCTCTGATTTGTGGTGCTAAACCCCAGATATAACATTCTATTCGCACGTGTTCTAGAGTGACCAATCTAGGCACCAGCCTAGCAAGTTCATGGAACCTAGTGGTATAACCTCGGATATCGGCACCTATCATGACATGATTCCAGAATTCCTCTTCCAATTTCTGAACTTCCGTTATGGGACAGTATTCATGCAACAATAGTTCTTTAAGCTCATCCCAGGAAAGACTGTATGCAGCAACCTCTCCTTTAGCTTGCAGTTGGGGGTTTCACCAGGTTGGGGCTTCGTCGTGAAACGAACAAACTGCATATTTCACTCTCTGTTCAAGAGTACACCCACTAGTATTCATCACAGATTCCATCCTTTCAATCCAACGAATAATCCCCAATGGACCTTCAGCACCTGTAAAAGGTCGCGGTCCGCAAGTCTGAAACGTTTTGTAAGCACACCCTTGCTGTAGCCTCTTTCCTACATCCTCCGCGTCTCTTTGCGCCAGTGCTGCCATACGTGCTGTGAAATGATCTGTGATAATTCCCCAGTAGAAGTGGGGAGGGGTGTCGAGTTAGTGCTTCCTCCAATTGCCATGATGTGACACCCCGAGCCGGCGGGCTGGATCGACTTTCCTGTCGGGCGGAAGGTTCTCAGGGCGCGATATCGTTTGATAATCAAAATGATCAGGTTGTTTTCATAGCACATGATGTATAAATGAGAAATGATAATCATGACAATGATATAGAATTACAAAGTTAAATTACAATGTTTCGTTCATAATTTAACTAAGTAAATCTATCCAAAAGAATCAATGAGTTTCTATCTTGTAACTGTACAAGATCTACAAAAGATGATTCATTGTTTTGTCATTCAAAAGTATGCTCGACACAAAATATAGCTAGGTTTTCTAAAAGCCCACTAGCAATGTCCCTAATGTCCGGTGACTAAGCCTGTTCGTCACATGAGAAAACATGCATTTAAACAAAGTCAACATTAGGTAGGTGAGTTCATAATTTTGATAATTGAAAACATTGATTTGTTCACATACACAGTCACAATGTCATACATGATTCTTGTTAATGTTTGATTCATCTGTTCGCACACAATGGCCTCTCCATAGTTATATTTACAAGTGGTACCTCATCGTATTAGCTATGATTATATATAGGGCATACATAGGGGAACAAGCCCCAGCCGACATCCCACCACATACCTAATATAACTCAACACCACTTGCAATACAACTATGGATACCCATTTTCATCTCACATGTTCATTCTGTTTGATACTCACCTTTCTGTTTGTGTTCATCACCCAGTGTTATATGTAGAATAATATAGTAACAGGGGCTTAGTTATCAAATCGAAGTCTTGATAAACCCTCAATGTTTTAAGGAAAATAGATTCATTTAATCTTATCCTTATTATTATTCTCTTGCTTGTGGGGTTAACTGTCAGTCACTACTTATATTAGAAGTGTTAGTTAACCAATTGATATATGTTCTCCGCTTGTAGTGCATAGAGCCTAAAAGGAATCCATTGCAATCCTCACGTAATCAGATTACAATGCATCCGATTTACCTCTACCAACTTGTGTTCCCATAGACTTCAACGAAACTATTACCAGTAATGTGAGATGAGAGAAAATCAATTTCTCAGTCTACTAGTCAATAGGATCGAAGGATTAATTACAATTATCACTGTAGATTAATATCACCATGTGTCGCTTACCAAACCTTGACTGTTGTCGCCCTATCATCGGTCATACGTTACCGGCCAAATGATAAATTACGATCAACATACCGGCTCTACCGTCCGGAGGTTTGTCAAACCTATGGTACCACTATGCTATCGTCAGTTTAGTCACATCAAACTAACTGGTAAAGGATTCATGGGAGGGACTTACAATGATAAACTTGAATACATGAACACAAGATTGTTGCGATCTAATACAGACAGTTCAATAGTAATCAATTATTATTGTGTTCACCAATGTTGTTTGTTCTTAGTGTTATGTTCTCATTGTTTTTAACAAAGTTATATAAGAACTTGTCTTATTATACTATGCTAGTTGTTGTGTGAATGATGTTGTTATCATGAAGTTACGTTATCATGATTATCATTCTTGTTGTTCCATAGGGTCACCCTGTTGCCACTACAGTGTTGTAAGAACTAGTCTCACTACACCTAGTCGGCTCAGGTGGTGGATGATGTCATGAAGTCATGTGGACATGATCATCACTCCTGTTCTCATTGATGTTTGGTTTATGTTATCTCGCAGTCTTCACCGAGTTGTAAGCATAGTGTTATAAGAACTAGTCTTAGTACACTTAGCTAACTCCGGTGGAGAATGATATTATGAAGATATGTTCTCTTCATATCATTCTTGTTTGTTGTTGTTGTTTTCATCTTGTTCACCTGTGATAATCTCATTGTTTTTTCATGTAAGAATAATTAAGTGTTATAAGATAGAATCTTACAACTACATTATTCTATTGTGTGGATGATTCATGAAGCTACATTATAATGTTTCATCCTAGTTTTCTCGGTCATGTTATGATCATACAAGCACGCATACAATGATAAGCGATAATAAAGTCATACAATACTATCTAAATCATAGAATAAACAACACGTTGTGCTAAAACTTTTAAGTAAATAAAAGATTTAGCATGTTTATCAGCCCCGAGATTTAAAATCAGTTAAGATTAGAAAAGGGGAGTATGAACTCACCTTGTAGTTGTTGTGGCTGCTTAGTTCGAACAAAAAATGCACCCGCTCTTTGTTGTACTTAATGTAGTTTTCACGATCCTGTATTGATTTCAGGTTGTTTGTAACTTATAAGTATAAGTTGTAGAGATTCGTGTGTGTGTGTATGTTTTAGCCCTAAAGTTGGCTATCACTCGTAAGTCTCGGTCATCATTCGGCCTCGGTTCTCTTGTTATAGATTATACTAACACTTAACCAAATCAGGGTAAGCTTGGTATATATCCTTATTTGTTTTATGTTTAACTTGATTTGAACCTTGTAGTGTTGTAAAGGCTTGAATTTCAATAGTTTCTAATTATAGCGTTTAGAAAGTTTAAGCCCATATGTCAAGATCTTGCATGTTATAAAAAAGTCTAAGGCTCATTCCTTCTTGGACCTTCCAAATGCATGTTCCAAGTGTTAAATTTTATCAATGCACAACCCTATGATAAAAGGTTTAAGTAGTTATCAATTTGTTCACCCAATCCTCACCACCTTTGTAGTAAAAGTAGTTAACATTTGGGATCTCATGCATGTTATCTTCAAATCTTGATTCAAGTTTTTGTTGTAAGTTAAACCATGGGCCGAATAGCATGGGAATGTTAGGCCGAATAATAGGTAGTCGGCCGAATGGAGCATCTAGGCCCGATCAAATGAGGGTACCCGAACCACCACCGATTGAATGAACATGGCCAAATCAAGGGTGGTGGGCGAATGAAGGAGGTCTGACCGAACCAGAGCCCATGAATGGATGATCCCGATCGAATGGCTAGATGGGCGAATGAGCTGCTACACCAGCCGAGAGAATGAGGCCATTCGGCCTTGGCCCCTTCGGCCCTAGGCCTTTCGGCCCTAGGCCTTTCGGCCAGCTGGGTGTCTCCTTCGGCCGCAGCAAGGGCTTGGCCTAAAACCGCCCCCATTTCAAGGTTCCATGATGTTTTCGGAGGTGGTGTATGTTAGGACTAGTTCTTGTGGTCATAGGGTTCGAGGGAAAGGTTTTTAAACCGGTTAGGGTTAGGTTCGAACCAAGGGTTACAAAAACCCTAAAATTCCGAGACTTGGGCTTCATTTTACCTTCGATTCTGGAATTTCTGGAACGGATACTTTGTAGTTTCATGTAGAGGAGATCAAGGGCTTCGTTTAGGCTCAAAGACGGAGTGATTTGGTGGAGTATTGAAGGAGATATGGTGATTTGAAGCTTGAAAATTGTAGAGAGAGAGAAATCCGGAAATTAAGTTTTTAGAGAGAGCGTAGGAGTGGGAAAATGAGGGAGATGAACTCATTTAGGATATTTTTACCACGGGTGAGTTCGGGTTCATTTCGTTTGCTCGATTTTCGTATTCTTCGCGTTTCCGGAATGTTACGCGCGTGTTTATGGATTTTAAATAAAAAGGATCGATATTTATCATTTGGCCGTCTCGAGGTGTGACACATGAATAATTGTCTTGTAAAATTTTAGTAATGAAGATTAGTTAATATCAATCAATAACTCTAAAAATCCATATTACAACCAAGTAAAATAATACCATAATTCAAAACAACTAAAATATCCATCATTAAAACATCTAGTTCATCAAACAATACATCCAAAAACATCAAGTTCAACATAAATAAACCGTAAACCTAAAGATCTATACCTATTCCATGGACCAACTACATAGGTCCAGTGGGAGGGCCGTTAAATAAAATAGACAATATTAGTGCTCCACGAAGATTGGAGTAAGCCTGAACTGAGTTTAGTCCCTAAGTCAGCATCTCTACTCTCTGCTCAGTGGCTGCTTGCCACCCCCTAGTAGTCCCATCTGGGTCTCTAGAGCGCCCACACGCTGATCCAGAGAGATTCTAGCCATCTCCTAGCCAGTCACTCTAGAGTGCAGTTGATTCAGTGCACTATTGTCAAGGAGGTGCTCCTCTTCCATGGACATTAGACGTCCATCCTGTGTTGTGGCCATCTCCTTTAGACATTGTATCATGTCCTGCAACTCTCGTATGGAGCTCTCATACTTTGCACACTTCGCAGTCAATGCAATGACTACTACCTGCAATGACTCACTCTGAGTCATCTGCTCCGTTGGGGTAGTAGAGGGTCCCTCTAGCTCCATACCAAGGATCATACCCTCGGAGGTCCTGTCCTGTATTCCGGTCCCAAGTCTAGGTCTCCCCTAGTACTAGTATTAGTCTCATCATCCTCGACGAGTGGCCTCTAGTCGAAGTTACGTCATCTCTAACGAGTGTATACCGTACTTACGGGTGGGGACTGTAGCCTGCTCCCAACCTGTGGTGAGATAAGCGAAGTAGTAATAGGGACAGACTCCTCATATAACCACCCACAACCCTCCATCCTGTGGGGGTCCAATCCTCGTGCTAAATTGGTCAAGTAAACTAAGTTGGACTCCTTGTTGGAGCCATGTACATCACTTATATGATCAACCATCTAAAGAAAGAAGGACATCCATAAAAATAATTAGGTTAGTAATGTACTAATAAAGACACATAAATGCTTATCAATTTTCTTAGGCAAAGTACACAAGCAACACCATGTTGGGAAAGAAACCGTTCTTAAAATAATATTTTATTGGTTATAGTCTAGTTTTCTAAAAGTAATTTACTAGTTCGCTATAACCAAGGCTCTGATACCACTTTTACTGTCACACCCCGACCCGCAGCGAAAGACTTAGCAGAGTCTTGATGTCAACAATAAATATCATAAGCATAAGTTAAGCGAACGATTTAAATAAAACATGGATACTTATATATAAATTTCATCGATAATTGTTAACATAATTTCAACATATTTATTACAAAAACATCATTTTTAACACATGTCCCATAATAATTATTCCATGTACACTCGCATTCAAGAACCGGTTTCTCCTTTCTTTCCCCCAAACAACATGCTACTTATCTGAGAAACATACCAAATTTAAAAGCAAGTGTCAACCAAACTGGTTGGTGAGTTCACAAGTTTTATAATAAAACATTTCAACAGTTTATCATGGAAAAGAAGGTAATATTTCAATGCTGTGCTAATGAACATCTCGTAGACTAGCTAGATCCTACGAACCGATAGACACCATGAGCTCATAATCAAATCGAAACCAAGGAGCAGACTCCCTGCAACATATATTCTCCCGTTACTTAAGGACCATGACACCTAGTCGGGGAGTGGGTTGCCAAGCCCGATAGATCTACCAATATATCATGCGGTCCCTCACAAGACTAATGATTACGATTGCGGGCACAAAAATTATCCATGCGCAAAACTACTATGGAACAAATCCACGAGAACCATGTCCGACTGCACTTACTCATGAGTTATCAACCATCACATACCACACAAGCATAAATATTACAAATATCCTTTTTCATCACATAGGCATGTTTCTCCCCCGATTTATAAAAGCAAAACTGTTAAAAAGGGGCCGTGAAACTCACCTTAATGTGTTCCTGCTAGCAACAGAGATTCCAAATAACCCGACTCTTCTCACTAGCGCCTTAAAACCCAAGGTACACATTAACAGTCTAAACTCAAGTATACTATGTAAATTGTTCACCCAAATTAACTAGACTTAAACACATTCCACTAAGGGAAAACAGATTTCACACAAACGACCCGTTGGTGACTCGAATTTAGTTATTTATCATAAATCATAAGTTAACATTTTTTAGTCATATTATATCCAAATATAATTAAGTTATCTTTGTTAAAAATATATTTTAGCTACAAACTTAATTATTTATAATAACTTGTCGAAAGTCACAATTTCATCATATTTTACCGACAAAACCGCCAACGCAACATACAAGCACGTCAACATGCATTATGACCTAAGTGACTTCTAATACTTCAAATAAGTATTTTATACTTATTCTCACACAAAATTTACTGCTTAAAATCAGCTACAAAATTATGTCGAAATTTTGCGTCAAAACGGCCTTTTTTACGCCATTTTTAGACATAGTTTTCAAGTATTTCATTTTATACTTTTCTTACAACACTTATATATTAAAATGTACGTATTTTTATCATAGAAACTTATATATTTTTCTGATCAAAATCAGATTCATAAAATGATTCTTTTAATATGTTAAAAATTGTCGAAAACGCGTATTTTTGGTACTCAATAACCGTTATGTCATTACAATCCTAAAACCACTTGATTTTATACTTAAATATGTTATAAAATTTATTTTTATAGTTACATAACCTGTTCCAAATTATTTTTATAAAAAACTCTATTTTTTTAGTTTTTATCTTATTAAAACATCCAATTTAAAGTAATAAAAATTATGGCTAAGTTATCTTACCATTTTTTATTCATTTAAAACAAAATATTTACATTTTTAAGTATGTTACAACTTTTTAATCAGATCTAGTTTATTTCATAAAATATCAATTATTATTATTATTTTTAAAATTCAATAACTATATAAATAGTTACATACATACCCATGCATGCTACATATACCACCATCATGCAAGTCATGTTTTCTACCATATATATACTTATGTATATATACATTATCCTCATGCATATGTATACTTGAAATAATCATACATACATACATATACATACATTCGTATGTATACATACACATGCATGCATGTACAATCAAATCATGTTGTCACACCCCCAATTTCCCACGTGCGGTGTCAGACCGCGTGGGTGTGACGTGGCCAGAATCACAGCTCTCGGTCATATATAACGACTGTATATGCGTTTACACAACTTATGTTTAACAATTCAACAGTTTAATAATTGTTGCAACGGAAATTCAGTTGTTTAAGCAGTGGAAATAAAATAGTTTGTAATGCAGCGGAAAAGAAAAATGCCAGACACTACATTGTTTGTTACACAATCATATGAAATAAAATGTTTGTTTCAAAATACATGATATGGATGCAGGCTTAATCTCGTGCTTGTATGCCCTATGTGCATTCTGATCCATAAGCAGCTAGTTACCTGAGAATACATGTTTAAAAAAAGTGTCAAACACATATGTTGGTGTGTTCACAGGTTTTGATATAAATACATAATAAGTAAAATGTTTGTCACGTGCCATGTTGTTTATCAAATGTTAGTTCCTAGCTCTAGGCTCCAAATGTCAGTTGCGTCTCTACTGAACTATACTTGTTAGCTATTGCCTCCGCCATGTCTCGTAATAACAATGGCGTGATGGGTCGAGATTACACGCGTCCCGACCTCCAGTCAGTATTGGCGCCGCGTGGGGTTCGTCACACCCAATAGATCTATCTAAACTCACCTCGTTGTTTGAACATTAACTGTAAGACTGTGCGAGGACTTTGTTACGATACAACACTTAATGTTTGTCTAATAAACCAGCATACACAAATGTTTGTACAAGTAAAAATGTTTGACTCGATTAACAAGTATTCCCCCTATTTTGAAAATTTGTAAAATGTTTAAAGAGAGGCCGTAAACTCACCTTAGTGATCGTCGGTAAGCGTATGCTCCTGATTCCTTCGACGTGTCGGTCACTGGCTACCTATATTGCATAGCGTATGTGAGTTCGTGTATATGACTGCGTTTCGTGTACATGCTCAATAACCCTCGGTTGTTATGTTTGTCCATGTCAGTCCATACTGACCATGTCAAGTCAACGACCTGTTGGTGAACCGTGTGTCGGTTATAATTCGTGTAACATTCGTGATTCGTGCACATATCGAGTAAAACTCATAATTCACGGTTATGGACAACTCACTATTTATAGTGAGTTTCCATTTTTGGAAAGTTTACAATACTTATCATTTTAATGATTCTAACATGCTCTTTAATCCTACGTGATCATGTTAACACATAGCACGTCGTCACATGAGATCAAATAAACATATAAACCGTTTTTAGTCATTAAAGTTTCCTAAAATGAAAATTTTCTATATTTAGCATGATTAACATCAAGAATCACATAACTTATCACACAATAATCATATTGTATCATTCTAAGCTATTTATCATGTACAAATCAAGTCTTGCATTTCTATTTCATGATTTCACCAAACAAAGTTTCCATAAATTGTAACTTTTCATTCCAAGCATTATTTTAACCAAATTAATGCATATCACTTGTTAATAACTTCATAAATAACTTTATCTCATCATTTTAACTACTTAATTCATCAAACTCATTATTTATCATAGTTTTGCAAGAATAAAGTAACTAAAAATAGTAACTATGCTCAAATGTTCAACAAATAGGTGTTCTATCATTCCCGATCCATTTCTTATTCAAGTATCATCATAATGTACCACAAATGATCCTATTATCATCATGCATGTTCATACTTTCACATCTATCATCACTTTGTAACACAAAAGTTACTAAAAATAGCAACTATCTCATATAATCCATTTTTGACCATTTTAATCATAACGAATCATATAGCACATCTATATATCATCAATAACCATTTATCAAACCCAAAATCATCTAAGATAGCTTAGATCATACATGCACACAACTAAAAATATGCCTTTCATGGATTCATGACCCAAATCGCATTTTTATCAATAAGGCTCATCTTAGATCATCATAGCTAATCTAAATCAGTAGTAAGATCATCAAACCCAGATTCATAACACCATAAATTCGTGCATGGATGACAGAGTGTGTGCATGTGGGTTTCATGCCTTGCATGTGTGTTTTAAGGTGTGTAAAGTGCATTCAAGCCATGAAAACTACCTTCAAATGATTCCAAAGGTTGAGATGATGAATCCACTAGCTTCTAGAGCTTCTGGACAGCAAGGTTTTGACATAAACAAGTTGATGGTGATGATCTCCAAGCTCCACCAACCTTCTTCTTCAAGTACCCTATGAGCTTCAAGCTTCAAAGCTTCAATGGTGGTGCTCCAATGGCTTCCATGAGACCAAATGAGGCTGTAGCAGGGGCTTGGGAAGAGAAATGGCCGAGAGGTTTCGTGTGAGGTCGGGTGTAATGAGTGGAAGGGGTAGCATAGCAATGATTGTCTTGGTTTTATAAAGATTTGGTGTCTGGATGTCATCGCGTACTGCTAAGAGGGTCCCATAGGGGCTTGGCGTACCGTAATGAATTTCGGGATTTAAACTCCCCCGCCCATCCTTCGCATACCGCCGAGACCCACTCCAGGGTCCTTGGCGTACCACGAAGTATCCCGGTTGAGTCTTTTTCGACCAATTTCGATGGGTTGACTCGTTTTCGACGTTTCCTCAATTATGGAACATCGTTAGACATGTTTTGAACTATCTAGTTCAATGTTTGAGCGTTTCGTGATGTTAATAGTGTTTTGTTACACGTTTTGCTTTTTTTTCACCAACATTCGTATTTCATTTGACACGTGTGTGCGTGTTGCGATAATTCACCGAATTATCGTGTTTGCGTCAGTGCTTGTACGATCCTGCCACGTGTCACACTAATTAAACTAATTCTAGTGTCACGTATGCAATCTATCTATTATAATAAATAAAGGTTTTTAAGGACACATGTCATGTTCTTAGAACATCTCACTTTTGGTTTCCCTCCTCTCTCTCCTATTAAATACATTTCATTATAGATATATTTTTTTACTTTTTTAAATTAAAAAAGTTTTTATAATACATTTAAAATATATTAATATTAAAAAACATAGTTTTTAAAAAACTCAAATTATTATAAAATATAAAATATTTATTTTTTTTAATTGAAATGTTAAAGAAACAAACTTTGAAAAACTTATTGTTTAAAGAAATAATATAATTTATACTTAAAGTATTAAATTATACAAAATTTTAATAATATTTATATTAGAATTTAGATTTTTATTGATTACCATTTATTATATTTTTTTATTCAACCCGTGTAATACACGGGGTATTAACCTAGTTATTAATTAAATAAACATTTAATTTAAAGAAAATCTGACCTGGAAATTACGGGGTGTCACACATGTATACATCCATACATACATACATGCATGTCAACAAAACCCACTTATACATACATATGAGTTCATGCATCTCACCTATACATACATATGTATATATATACGAACACATATATACATATATGTCCATGCAGGAAACTTATATCACATACACATACATGTATATGCATGTGTATATATATGCATATGATTAAAATCACCATCCACGCAACTCATCCATGTCTATATGTATGTATATTTAGAAAGAACATAAACACACATTTAGAAAGAACATAAACACACATATATATACACACACATGTTTCATACACACACTTACACACATTATTATTTTCTACACCAAAACCCACTTGATTTAAACACAATCTTTTGGGTGAACAACTTGAATAAAAACGCACTTAATAATGAAGAGATTTTTACCTTTAAAATGGTTTCAATGGTTGGTTTATTTGATCAAAACTTCCACAAAGCTTCAAGAATCAACAAAACTCTAAGATATGATGGAGATAAAGCTTGAATGTGTCAACAATGGAGGAGTAGAGAGAGGGGAGGGGGTGAGGGTTTGGGTAAAAGAAATGGTAGAGAGAGAGAGTTGAGTGTAAAGTGGTGATAATGATTGTTGTGAGGATTGAGGGATTTTTGGAAGATTTAAAAGAGTTCTTTAGTCACCTACACTTGACAACTTTAGGTACACTTGTCCCCTCAAGATTTTTTTATCAAGTAAATAGGTAAAGACAGATAAAATACAGGTATAATCTGAGTCCTACGGTGTATAAACTTTCTACCATTTTTATCTTAAAATTGGTAGATTATACAGGTATAATCTACGGTGTAGGATCAGATGTTCTCATTTGATCAATATTAGGTTATAGCAGCGGAATTCAACGATGAATTAGCTCAAAATTAGCAAGAACAAAGTTAATCTAATAGAACAGTAAAGCACAAGTTGTTATAGAAAGAGAATTCTGCAAAAGGGATAACCTCATTCAATTCGCACTAACTTCGTTACATATACAATATGTCAACTGCCCTTATATAGAAACAGTGACGTCTGATGATGTCACATGATGTTGACACCTAACAGACAAAAGATAACAACTGAAATAACCAAAACTACTGAGGATGTTTACAACTACTGAAGACAACCTCTTACAACTACTGAAGAACTAAAACTACTGAAATTAAACTTCAACATCTGATGAGTAAAATACTCATCAGACTTTTACAAATATTAAAAGAAAACTACTGAAGACAAAATTAACATCACAACATCTGAAGACTAACACTTCAGCTGTTGTGAATAACTTCAGATCTTGTAACTCTGCTAAGTGAATATCAGCTGTTGTGTTCTTCTTCAGTTGTTGTGTGTATTGTGAGACTTAGAGGTTTTTCTGATCAGGCTCATTGGTTCTTTTAGTCCAACAAACTCCCCCTGAACCAATGCAGCCAAAAACCTCTAATTATTGACCGTCTCACTTATTTGGTATCCCAGGCTGAAAGATATGTCTTTTTCTTTGAGATCAGCTTCAAAATGACCAATTTAAGTGCAGGCCTGGTAATCAACAGCTTCTGAAAATCTGACTGTCAAAGTATGAGAGGGAACTCCATTGGGGAAATGGACTATGAGCATTTACCCCTCTCATTGAAGCTATTGATCATAGATAAGTCTGAAGGACTCCCTGACATAGGCTTCCAGTAAAATCACCTTTTCTTCAGGAGTCAGCCTTTCTGGTTCACCTTCAAAAAATGACTCAGGTCCATAGTACTCTGATAAGTACCTGGCCGTTGTCCCATCATGTAGCTCCACCCTTGTTATCTCTCTGTACACAAACTCATCTGGATGCTTCCCTTCCAGAAATAATGGTAATTCATTCTGTTTTACCCCTTCCAGTTTTCTGTATACCAACCCTTTCTTGATCATCTTATTCTCTAGAAACTTGGGGGCTTTTAAACCAGAGTTATAAACACTTTTAAAATCTCCTATGATTTCCCAAGGATCAAGCACAGATCCCAACATAATATCAGCACTTATTACCTTTTTAATTCTTCTTGCATAAGCAGCTGGAGCATCTCTCCTGTGGATCTGTCTATCATTCTTGGATCAGGCCACATCCTGATTTGTTCTTTCCTATACTGATATGTAAACCTCAGAGCATACAATCTTTGTGCTTCTTTCTTCATTGCTATGATGGTTGATGTCTGAGGGTATTCCTTGTCAACCAATCTCAGAATGTTTTCATCATGTTTCTTCTGGATCTCTTCCTCTTGAAGTTTGACTTTTATTGCTAACCTCTGAGATTCTGGTGATATTTTTGGATTCTGTCCAAACATCAAAGGTTTTTCTGGCACATAGTTTGCTGGTAATTTTACTACCTTTTTCTAAACCACTAATTCTGAATCAGTTTTTGAAGACTCAGGCTTGTGAACTTTTGTTTTCATCACAGTAGAAATGGGAAGCCTGTCTTCTTCATCAGTCTCTTCTTCTTCTTGAATCCTCAAAAATCTCCTTTTCTTGGGAGGTGCATCATCATCAATAAGTTGAGCTGATTTGGTAGAAGGATCAACTTGTTGCTTTTGAACATCAGTTACATCATGTTCTTTCTCCTTCTCAACCCCAACCATATGATCTTGACCTTCCTTTGCTTGATCTTCCTCTGTTTCAACCTCTTGATTTGCAGATTTCATTTCAGATACAAAGGTTGTAACCTCTTCTTCAGTCTCTTTCTCAACCTCCACCTCAACCTCTTTCTCAGTCTCCTCCTTAACATTAATAGCAACATCAACAGACTTTGTCTTCTTCTGTCTCTTGTAAGTGACTTGTATGACTGGAGACTTTTCAGAAGAACCTTCTTCTTCTTCATTTCTTGACCTTTTGATTTCAACACCTGAATCTTTTCCTACCTCCCCCTTTTTGGCTGCAGGGGAAGAAGTAGTTTGAAGTGTGGAAAGTTTGGCAGCTACTGCATCATTAATCATGTTCTGAATTTGAGTTTGGGAGGGAAGCCTATCATCAAGGGCTTGGGTTATGATATTCTTGAACAAGGGAGTGATGAGAGGTAGGACTGTGATAAAGGCATCAACTCATGCCTCTGGGAGGCTTGAACCCAAGGGATTAGTGCCTGAAACAGAGGCTGGTGGTTTATTTTGTTGTGGAATAGATGTGGAAGTGTTTGGGGGACCTTCAAGATTTGAAGGTGCCATCTGTGGGGTAATAAGGATAGATGGACTTTTGTCCTTGGACATCTTGGTGAGCAGCTCATTGAGCCTGCAAACCTCAGCCTCAAGAAGTTTGTTCTGGTGTAGAACATCAGATAGGGTCCTTTGGTCATCATTAGCCTTGGCTAAATCATCTGACCTCCTGATAGTATCAGGATGTACCTGAGTTGAGTGTGGCTCAAAATGTTCAGGTGCCCCTTTGTCTTGGTACTGGGGACTTCCAACCTCAGGGATAAACCCTTCATCAGTTGTTGCCTCTGGCAGGGTCTTAGATATGTTACTACTAGCAATCACTCCAAATGATGGAGGTGATGAAGTAGCAGCCCTGTCAGATGTCAGAATCTCTCTGTCCACACTAGGAGATCTGATATGGTAGTCAAAATCCTGTGGGTTATCAGAAACACTTTGATCCTCCCCCTCAATGTTGGAACTAATCCCAATTGTAATAGGTGTCTGGGTAGGGATAGGAGTGTTTAGCTGATCCAGGATTTGGTCAATCACAAATGTTGGGCTTTGTTGGGTGGTTTCAGTAGTAATAGGCTGTGAAGCAGAATGCACCCGGGGAGATTGGTGATGTTCAATAGAAACCTTTTCAAATGAAAGAGGCTCTAGATGTGTGTCTACCCCTTCAATGGTTGCACCAAGTTCCTGTTGAGAGGAATCTTGGGCGGTTTCAGCTGGTAGAGTCTGATGTACCACTTGCTGACTACTTCCAGTGGCCATATCACGCCTTGGTGAGGCATGGGCAGACTCAGGGGACTCATTTCCCTGAGCAGCCTTTTTGGGCTTTTTGGAATGTGGTTTGGTGGGGACTTTGGATTTGGATTTGGAAGTTGAGACTGTGGGTTCCCTATGCTTGGGTTTTAGCTTTCGGGCAGCCTCTTTGAGTGTGAGGTTAGTGTTGTGTCGGGAATATACCTCTAGCAGAACTGCTGGAGCAGAGATCCCCTGACCAACAAGGCCTTCTTGTTTTAATTGTTTTTCAATGATGGCCATTATAAAACGTGGGTAAAGAAGCCATCTAGAGGAAACAGGTTTAGCAGCATGTTCAGTTAATTCTGAAAATAAGATTTGTGAAAAATTTAGGTGTTGGGATTCCAGAATTGAGTAAAGTACCTGTTGCCACTTTGATGACATCTGGTCCCAAGAAGATGATTTTGGAGCCAGGCAGATGTTGATCATGTGAAAAATAAGACGCTCAGGATCATTGAAGTTCTTCTTGTACAGAGTTGAGTCACTCAAGTCACCGTGGTATTCGTGACTTGTGAAGCAAAGGTCAGTGAGGTTCTTTGGAAATTGAGTGACTAAGTTTGCATCATTAAGTTGAAGAACATCCCTCAGTTCGGCTGGACTGATGTGCACATTGTGTCCATTTACTGTAGAGCGGAAAGAGAGGACACCAGTGCCGACATTAATGAGCTCGACATTCATCCAGAATTGATGAATAGATTCAACATGAATTGTTGGATTGATAAGAAACGCGGTTTGGAATTGGGATGCATTCATAAGATCAACAGCTTCATCAAATTTGGACCAGAAAGATGATTTGGTGAGATATGCGACTGAGTTATGACGAGGTTTAAGGTTCATTGTCGCCATGGAAGCAGAGACTTGAGAGGGAAGATAGGTTTTTGAAAAAGATTGAAAGTTCTGATGAAGTGGTAATGAAACAACTGAAGAGGGTTTGGATTAAATAGATATTGGAATTTGTGCTTCAGATGTTACAAAGAGAAAACAGCAGTGGTTGAAACATCTGAAGAGTAAATTTACTCATCAGGTGTTGTCGACATTGGGTGTTCATCAGCTGTTTTCATCAGTTACTCATCAGACTTTATGAAACATCAGATTTTCTCATCAGATTTTGTGAAAAATTTGTCATCAGAACTTGTGAACAAAAGTTGTTCATCAGACTTTGTGAAATATTTTTGACCTTCAGTACTTTGTCAACCAAAACCCATCAGTACTTTTAACTGATAATATTGGTAAAGGTCAGATGTTTCCTTGAATCAGTACTTCTGATACTTATCAGTATTTACTGAAAATATCAGGAGTTGCAAGGTGATACAAAAATTTGAGTTTTGATAAAGGTGAATATTTTTGTATTTTTGAAAATTTTATCTGGTGGATGGAATTTTATTAGTGTGAAAACCAATTTATTCAAGTTGCAGCATACCAAGCCTTAGAACTAAATTTTGAAAAGTTGAAGTGTCTAAAGGCTTAGTAAAGATATCTGCAAGTTCATCAGCACTAGGAACAAACTTTGGATCAATCAGACCCTTTTCAAAACAATCCCTTATAAAATGATGTCTGATTTCAATGTGTTTGGTCCTAGAGTGCTGAACTGGATTCTTGACAATACAAAGAGCTGAGGCACTATCCATTAACAATGGTGTCTTAGACTCTTTGATGCCATAATCCAAAAGTTGAGTCTGAAACCAGAGAATTTGTGAAGTACAGCTTGCAGCAGCAATTTACTCGGCTTCAGCTGTTAAAGTGGCCACAGATGTTTGTTTCTTACTCTGCCAAGAAACCAAACAGTTTCCTAGAAACTGACAACCACCAGAAGTTGATTTTCTGGTAAGTTTGCATCCTGCATAGTCACTATCAGAGAAAGCAACAAGCTTGCAGGAATGCCCAGTGGAATACCAAATTCCCAGTGATTGAGTGCCCTGCAAGTATCTAAAAATTCTTTTTACAGCAATCAAGTGAGATTCTTTAGGTGCAGCCTGAAATCTAGCACAAACACATGTAGCAAACATAATGTCTGGTCTAGATGCTGTGAGATACATCAAGGAACCAATCATACATCTATAAAGTGTTTCATCAACTGATTTACCTTTCAAGTCTGCATCAAGTTGTGTGGTGCTGCTCATGGGGTTAGAACATTGTTTACAGTTTTGCAAATCAAATTTCTTTAACAACTCTTTTGTATATTTGGACTGGTGAATGAAAATGCCATCAGGACTTTGTTTGATTTGAAGACCCAAGAAAAACTGTAATTCCCCCATGGCACTCATTTCAAAATGCTTTGTCATTAACTCAGTAAAATCAGCACACAACTTTGGATCAGATGAAGCAAAAATTATGTCATCAACATAAATTTGAACAAGGAGCTTATGCTGTCCTACTTTCTTTATGAACAAAGTTTTATCTATGGAGCCTCTAGTGAAATTATTTTGAAGAAGAAAAGTGGATAGAGTGTCATACCAGGCTCTAGGTGCTTGTTTCAGCCCATAAAGAGCTTTATCAAGCTTGTACACCCAATCAGGATGTTTATTGTCCTCAAAACCTGGTGGTTGACACACATACACTTCCTCTTTTATTTTACCATATAAAAAAGCACTTTTGACATCCATTTGAAAAACTTTTAGTTTGTGTAAGGCAGCATATGCTAAAAACAATCTAATTGCTTCCAGTCTAGCTACAGGGGCAAAAGTTTCATCATAATCAATACCTTCTTCCTGAGAGAACCCCTGTACAACCAGTCTGGCCTTGTTCTTAATTATTTGACCATTTTCATCAGTTTTATTCCTAAACACCCATTTAGTGCCTATTGCACACTTACCTTGGGGTAAAGGAACCAGCTCCCAGACTTGTTGTTTCTTGAACTGCAACAGCTCCAACTGCATAGCCTCCACCCAGCCATTGTCTCTGAGTGCTGTGTGATAGTTCTTTGGCTCTTGTTGACTGACAAATAAGGCATAGAGACAAAAATTTGACAATTGACTTCTTGTTGAAACACCAGCAGAAATGTCACCCAGAACTTGAGATAATGGATGATCCTTCAGTTCTTGATATGGAATAAGATCGGTGCAAGTGTTTGCTGGAGGTCCAGTTGCTGCAGAAGTTGATGAAGATCCAGGGAACAGTTCAGCAGGAATTTCAAATGATGTAGAAGATTCCAGAATTTCATCAGCATTTGTATTAGGAGGAACCACTGGAGCAGGTGGAGCATCAGGTTTAGCAGACCTTGGCAGAGAATCACTAAACCTGAACAGGTGAGTACTAACATCATCATCATCATCAGTACTACCTTGTGAGTTTCCCATAGCAGCTGTTGATGCATTATCTGCCAGAATAACAGACTCAGCTGAAGGTTGATATGGAACATATTGCAATATATCCAAATCAAACATCTCTATAGGGTTTTGTGGGATGGGATCTTTTGGTGATTCATTGAATTTTACATGGAGAGTTTCTTCAACAATCTTGGTTCTGCAATTAAACACTCTTTAAGCTTTGCAAGTTGAAGAATATCCCACAAAATATCCTGCATCCACTTTGGAGTCAAACTTTTTAAGTGGATCTTTGGTATTGAGGATATAGCAAGGACAACCAAAAGCTCTGAAGAAGGAAATCAAAGGGGTCAAAGTATGAAGCACTTCATAAGGTGTTTTCAACCATCTTTGATTCACCAAAACTCTGTTTTGCACATAACAAGCAGTATTGACAGCTTCTGCCCAGAAAGTCAATGGCAAGCCGGAATCAGCAAGCATTGTTCTGGCAGCTTCAATTAAAGTTCTATTTTTTCTTTCAACTACTCCATTCTGTTCAGGAGTTCTAGGGATGCTGTACTGCCTCTTGATTCCCTTTGACAGATAAAACTCATCCAGAATATGATTTCTGAACTCTGTTCCATTGTCACTCCTTACACACTTGACAGGAAGAGAATATTGTTTCTCAACATACAACACAAAGTTTATAATAGACTTAGCAACCTCTTCTTTTGAATGCAAGAAGAAAGTCCAGACAAACTTGGAGTAATCATTAACAATTACTAAGCAATACTTCTTCTTTGCCATACTCATGACCTTCACTGGCCCAAACAAATCCATATGCAACATTTGCAAACAAGCAGTTGATTTGGGATCGCCAATTGAAGGAAAAGATACCTTGTGTTGCTTCCCTTTCAAGCAAGCAGTGCAATTCTCATCACAGCTAAAATCCTTCATTGGAAGACCTCGAACCAAACCATGTTTCACCAGTTGATTCATGTTTTTGAGATTTACATGACCCAACCTTCTGTGCCACAGATTAGATTCCTTGAAAGAGGCCTTAGAAAATAAACAAGGATGACCTTTAACAGAGATTTTCTTTGACAGATCAAAGGCATAAACCTTTCCCACTCTGTTAGCCTTAAGGAGAGTATATTCATTCAAAACTTTGTCAATCAGAGGCAACACTTCAGAAGACAGTATTCTGCAGTCTTGCTTGGTGAAAAGAGAAATGTGACCCTTATCACACATATGACTAACACTCAGGAGATTATACTTGAGATTCTCTACATGATTCACATCATCAAACCTTATCTCACCATTTGACACATATCCTTTTCCTATAATGTAACCCTTAGCATCATTTCCAAATGAAACAAATCCCTTCCTTCCTGTAAAATAATCATTAAGAAGAGATCTGCTCCCAGACATATGCATGGATCCTCCACTGTCAACATACCAGATGCTATTTTGGCATGCTGAAGGACCCTGTGATATTGAAGAAGTTGGACCTGAGGTGTCAGTTGAATCTATAGCCATCAAAGCAAGATTCCCAAATGGATTGTCTCCACCATGTGGACCAGCTTCAGAGTACAGCTGCATATTGAAATCAGATAAGTCATTAGGTAAACTACTCCAATCAGCTACTCCAGGGGTGAAGAAGCTCTGATGTTGTTGTTGTTGAGGCTGTTGATTTGTTTGAGATTTGTTGGGGTCAGGAAGAGCAGGTGATTGAGAAGGTATTAGTGCTGGAGTGTGATTGGATTGTGGCATATAGAAGCAAGGATATGGATAAGGCATAGGACTTTGTGGTACAAAATGAGCTGGATAAAATTGTTGTTGACCAGATCCAGAAGATTGTTGTCCTTTGTTTTGTGGGTTATTGCTAGGAAAGGTCACAAAGGGTGCAGAGGAACTAGGCCCAGTGGATTTGCACTCTCTAGCAAAATGACCAAGCCTGTGACACTTGTGGCACCTCAACTTCCCTTTGTCAAAACCAACTTTGGTTTTGCCAGATAATCCGGGAAATTTTCTTCCAGTTCTTTTGTAGAATTTTTGAGATCTAATGTTGATTAATGCCATCCGACTTAATATATCCATCTCCTCCAGATCATCATCTGGAATTCCCCTTCAAATCATCCATCACAAAACACAGATTATCACCATATGTACCTGCATTACCATCAACTCCCATAAAAGCATGTTCAGCACTATTAGTAGAAAAGTCAATATGTTCATCATAAGAACACTCAGACCCAGTATATTCTGACTCTTGACCTATCAATGCAGTATTGCCGGGAATGAAATCATCAGTGAGTTTGCCAGATGAAGACAGTTTTCTCTTCTGTTCTACCTCTCTCTCAAAAGTTAAGAGTTTCCCATGGAGTTGGGTGAGAGATAGATTCTCTAGATTTGCATTAGAGCGTAAGACAATAGTATAAGTGTCCCATCTCTCAGGCAGTGATCTGAGAAATCTGTTGTTCATCTGACTATTTGTATACTCCTGCTTAACCATTTTCAATTCAGAAATCAAACATGAAAACCGCTCAAATTGTTGGGTCAATGACTCACCCTTTCTATGAGAAAAAGTCTCATATTGTTGAGCAAGGATTTCTCTAGTATTTGCTAAAACCTCATCGGTTCCACCGAATTGTTCTTTCAGTGCAACCCAGAGATCATGAGCAGTATCATGATGCATCAAGCCTGAATAAATCTCATTCGGCAAAGCCATGGCTAGAATACCATGAGCTTTTGCATCAATTTCAAACAATTTGATATCCTCATCTGAATACATATCCGATGGTTTCGGAATCATGATTTTAGTTTCAGGATCAGTGATCATGGGTTTATACGGACCATGCACTACAGATTTCCAACATCCTGCACTGTTAATTGACAGGTGATGTAGCATTCTACGTTGCCAAATGTTGTACTCACCCCGAACCAGCATCGGAGGCTTGGTTGCGGAGCCTGTGTTGTGCGGATCATTGTTTGGAGTTGTCATGATCTCAGATTCAATCAATATCAAATGAATTCAAATGAATTAACACAAATTCCAACCAATTGATTCAAAACAGATCGATATTGAAAAGCAAATCAACAGAAGTTATCAGAAAACTTCAATCTATAACAAGTTCTTACTAATCAGCTAATTCGATCAACCAGAGAACTGAATTGAGCAGTTTCAGAGATCAATTGTTTAATTGATCAATGATTAACCTGCTCTGATACCAATTGTAGGATCCGATGTTCTCATTTGATCAATATTAGGTTATAGCAGCGGAATTCAACGATGAATTAGCTCAAAATTAGCAAGAACAAAGTTAATCTAATAGAACAGTAAAGCACAAGTTGTTATAGAAAGAGAATTCTGCAAAAGGGATAATCTCATTCAATTCGCACTAACTTCGTTACAGATACAATATGTCAACTGCCCTTATATAGAAACAGTGACGTCTGATGATGTCACATGATGTTGACACCTAACAGACAAAAGATAACAACTGAAATAACCAAAACTACTGAGGATGTTTACAACTACTGAAGACAACCTCTTACAACTACTGAAGAACTAAAACTACTGAAATTAAACTTCAACATCTGATGAGTAAAATACTCATCAGACTTTTACAAATATTGAAAGAAAACTACTGAAGACAAAATTAACATCACAACATCTGAAGACTAACACTTCAGCTGTTGTGAATAACTTCAGATCTTGTAACTCTGCAAAGTGAATATCAGCTGTTGTGTTCTTCTTCAGTTGTTGTGTGTATTGTGAGACTTAGAGGTTTTTCTGATCAGGCTCATTGGTTCTTTTAGTCCAACACCTACGGTGTATAAACTTTCTACCGATTTTTATCTTAAAATTGATAGAATATTTAATCATACCAAAACGATTAAATTTTAGTCAAAAATAATGACCTTAGATATTATCTGAATAATGTAATCCATTTTACCCGGCAACCACACGGATAAAGTCGGTTGTCAGTAAAATGAACAGTTTATATCAAAATTCACGGTTTTCTTCGTTAACTTTATTTATCCATATATGATTTATCGTTTTATGTTAATCCAAGAATATCTACTAAATTCATTAACTGAGTCGTCACCAACGTTCGTTAAACACCGTCAAACGGTACCGAAATCTCAAAATTTACCAAATGCAAATCCATGCATTTAAACAACACTCTGTGCTAGACTTTTAATCAACATTAATTTAATAATATATATTAAATTATTAAAGCATTAAATAAATCAAGTTTAGGACACTAACCATTACGGATCATCGTTCGTAAAAATACCGGATGTCACAGTAACATAGTTGTAAGTTTTTTGGGCTTAAAACAGTTACAGTGTTGTAAGTAAAACCTTACAATGATGTTACGTCTTAAACGGTGATGAATTTTGGAAACTCGTAAAAGAAAAAAGTGTTGCAGATGTGTTACAATGATGCTAAAAAAAATCCAAGATTTGGCTTCTTCTTGGCAAAGTTATTTGAGTTAATGTTTTAAGAGTGAGTTATTATTTGAACATTACCCTATATATATATATATATATATATATATATATATATATATTATTTAGAGTAAATTATGGGATTCACCCTTTATGTATATATGTAATTATGGATTAGATCCTTTATATATGTTAATTACAAATAACATCATTCATTTCATTAACTTATAACGATTTCATCCTTTAAAATAACCATTGTTAATTTGATGGGTTATCTAAAAGGGTAAAAAAGGCTTTAATTATTTTTATTTAATCATTTAAATTAAATTACCTAATCCAAAACTAATCTAACTTTGGGTTGATGAATTGATTCTTTTTCTTGAAAGCTATTTCATTACAATGTTTAAAGCATTTATTTAATTCACAATAGATTGTGGGAAATTTATATGTAAGTTTTCACTCTTAAAAATTATCAACAAAACCATACATATACGTGTTTAGAAGCTAGAAACTTGGAAGAATGTGTACAACTTTAAGATTAAACATATCAAAGAATGTGGATAAAATTCCAAGTTCCAACCACACTCACTCCGCCAAACTCATCAAAAGCCCGTGGGAAGACCCAAAAAGTAAGAAGGAAATCCTCACTTGAATTAGAAGATATGATAAAAGGGGGGAGGTTGTCAAAGATAAACTCAACTATAACTTGTAGAAAGTGTTTGAAAAAAGGACACTGTAGCATAACACGCAATGATCAAGAAGAAATGTAATAATGTTATTGTCACACCCCGAGCCGGCGGGTTGGATCGGATTCCCCGTCGGGCGGAAGGTTCCCAGGGCGCGATATCGTGAGTGATAATCAGGTGATCAGATTGTTTACATTGCACATGATATAAATGAGAAATACTAAATAGATTAGAATTACAAAGTTAAATTACATCTGTATCGTTCATAATTTAACAATATAAATCTATCATAAACATCATAAGATATCTATCTTGTAACTGCACAAGATATACAAAAGAATCGTATAATGATGTCCAAAAGTATGCAGGTCCAAAAATACTAAGTCTTCTATCTGAAGTCCTAGTCCAAATGCATAAGCTTCTTAATTGACATGTTCGTCACCTGAACGATCCGTAATCTATGCACATTCTGAACGATCCGTCTTTCTTTTTCACGAACAGGACCGGGGCTCCCCAAGGCGAGTAGCTCGATCTGATAAAACCTTTATCAAGTAACTCCTGCAACTGATTAGACAATTCCTGCATCTCTGAAGGTGCTAATCTGTAAGGAGACTTAGCAACAGGAGTTGCTCCAGGAATTAGGTCAATACGAAACTCTACCGGTCGCACAGGTGGCAAACCTGGTAGGTCTTCAGGAAATACTTCCGGATATTCTCTAACTACCGGGTACGTCTTTAATCTTTTTCTTGTCCTTCTCTTTTTCCACCACATGAGCCAGGAACGCCACGCACTGCTTCTGTAGACACTTACGCGCCTTTATGCATGAGATGATTTTAACACTGTGTTTTGCTTGATCCCCTTTAACTTCCAACACGCGATCAATCGGCAATGGAATACGAAGCAGCTTTTCCGAACAGACGACTTCCACTCGATTAGAAGAAAGCCATTCCATTCCAACAATGATATCGAAACTACCCAACTCCATCGGCATCAAATCGATGGTGAATGTATGACCATTAAGTGTCAATGGGCAATTCCTATAAACTGTACTAACTGTGATTTGTTTTTCGTTAGCTACTTCTATGATGTAAGGGGAATCTAACTGTTCCTCTATAGAATCTAATTGGCATGCAAAATCGGTAGAGATAAAACTCTGAACCGCACCAGTATCAAATAGAACAGATGCATAAAAGTCATGTAAGAGAAATGTACCAGTGACCACATTCGGGTCTTTGCGTGCAGCTGGTGCTCCAATGACAAAGGCTCTTCCACGGGGTGCTTGAACTGCCTGTTGAACCTTCTTCGGGCAGTTCTTTGCAAAGTGGCCTTGTTCGCCACAGTTATAGCATCCACCATTGTTCTGATTAGCTGGTGGAGGGAGAGCCAAAGCAGCATTATTGACTGCTTGGTTAGGTGTTATCCGGCAGTGTTGGACCCAATGGCCCTTTCGTCCACATCATGTGCATTGCTTGCAGGGAGTGTTAGCAGTATGATGGTATTGACACTTGGCACACAGAGGAAACGTGCCAGTGTAGGGTCTTCTGTTAGGGTTTTGTGGTGTTGCTGCTACTTGTTGGAGGGGTGTGGCCACCGTGTAGTTCTTGATGGTCTTCTGTTTCTTCTTCTGATGGTGGTGGGGTTTCTTTGACAACTCGGCTTTGTTCTTGCCGGAGTCAGCCTCTTTCTTTAGAACTCCAGAGGCTACCATAAGATCAGTGAGTTTCCCAGACAAACTCACTGCAGACTCGACAGTGACAGGGTTAGCTGCAACAACTAAGCCCTGAATGCAGGCGGGAAGTCCACCTACATAACGATCAATCCTCTTTTCCAAAGTTGGTACCATGTCTGGTACCAAAGCTACCAACTCATGGTAACGAGTCGTATACCCCATGTGATCAGCCCCCTTCATCACATGGTTGGATAGTTCAACCTCTAGTTTCTGCAACTCATTCTTGGGGCAGAATTTCGTTCTCAGCAACGTCTTGAAATCTTCCCATGGCATGTCCATAGTTTTTTCTCTTCCCCTGGCATTAATCTATGAGTTCCACCAGGTCAAGGCTCGCTTGTTGAATGTTCCAGAAGAGTAGCGAACCTTGTGACGTTCTGGACAACTGCAGAGGTCCAGTGTTGTCTCGATCTTCTCTATCCATTGGATTAATCCAATGGCTCCTTCAGACCCACTAAAACTGGGTGGTTTACATCCTACAAATGAGTTGTAGGAGTAGTGTGATGAACCACCGGTATTCCCACTGGCTTCTCCTGATGAGTTGCCAGTGTTGTTGATTTCATTACGGAGACGATTGAACATCTCCGGTATCGCCTCCTTCATCTGATTAGTCATTTGACTACTCAGTAGGGTCACTAAAGATATAGTAGTGGGATCCAGCATTGGAGTTGTACTAGGGCCTGGTGGTAGATTGAGTGGAGGAGGAGGAGGTGGAGGCAGTGTAGGAGGAGAGTCAGACGGTGAGGGTGTAGAGGAATGTGGTGCCAAGTCTTGTGGTGGTGGAGGTAACGAGGGAGTCTGTCTTCTCGGCGGCATTCTGATCATAACCAATAAAGTTATCGGTTAGTGCAATGATCGAATACATAAGACAATATGAAAGTAAGTCTTAAATCCTATGTTCTCTACATGCAGGGTCCCTAGGTTATAGTCTAGGCCAAACTGTTTAAATAAGAGACCTATATTTCTCTATAACCATGGCTCTGATACCAATCTGTCACACCCCGAGCCGGCGGGTTGGATCGGATTTCCCGTCGGGCGGAAGGTTCCCGGGGCGCGATATCGTGAGTGATAATCAGGTGATCAGATTGTTTACATTGCACATGATATATATGAGAAATACTAAATAGATTAGAATTACAAAGTTAAGTTACATCAGTATCGTTCATAATTTAACAATGTAAATCTATCATAAACATCATAAGATATCTATCTTGTAACTGCACAAGATATACAAAATAATCGTATAATGATGTCCAAAAGTATGCAGGTCCAAAAATACTAAGTTTTCTATCTGAAGTCCTAGTCCAAAAGCATAAGCTTCTTAATTGACATGTTCGTCACCTGAGAAGTCATGCAAAAATAAAGTCAACACATGGTTGGTGAGTTCATATAGTTTAGTAATTGAAAATGATTTGTAAACCTCTTTCGGTAAAGACCCTAACCTCATTAACATCACATGTAATATCCACATCGGTATGCTTATATATAGGGCATACCCCTGAGTCGAGCCTACAACCCGCCCAGACGCCGTCCCACCACATACTAATGCGCATATGACACCGTTGTTAATGATAGTTAAGCATTTTTACCTAACACACACTTCCATTCCACTAAAGTTCCGTTGTACACTCAACACATTTGTTAAACCCTCGGATAACAACCTTAATCTCATTAACATCACATGTATCATCCAGATCGGTATGCTTATATATAGGGCATACCCCTGAGTCGAGCCTACAACCCGCCCAAACGCCGTCCCACCACATACTAATCCGCATAGAACATTGGTGTTAATGATAATTAAGCATTTTACCCCTACCAGTAACCCATTAGTTCATCAGTTCTTTGTTTCTGTAAATACAACAATTTGGAATCTATGTTGATTCCTTACGTTCATCACAATAATGATCAACCACAATAATTGTAGAAACAGTTATAAATGCTTAATTAAATAAATAAATAAACATTTAATAAAAATCTAAGTCCTAATGATTGGGCCTTGGTCAACTCGAGTGGACTAGTCTAGCAATCAAGGTCTTAGTAGTTAGGGGATTCTGTAAATATCATCAAACATATGACCTACAAATCAAACGGTCTAGCTAGGACTTCTTGAAATGTAGGATTTTTGTTTCGTACTTGATTCGTTTTGTTTCGTCACTTGTTTCGTATAGTTTTGTTGGCATATGTTATCTTTGATATTTTCCAGATTTTCCCCTGAAAATGATTTATTGATTCGTCTAGTTTCGTTGTAAGATATACTTGATTCGTTGATCGTCAAACACTTGGTTCGTTGAACATCGAATATTAGTTTCGTCAAAGTAGTTTCGTTTGATTCGTTGAACTCACACACTTGTTTCGTCAAAATAGTTTCGTTTGATTCGTTGAACTCATACACTTGATTCGTCAAAATAGTTTCGTTTGATTCGTTGAACTCACACACTTGATTCGTCAAAATAGTTTCGTTTGATTCGTTGAAATGTTTAGTTTAACCCAATTATTCACTTAAATTATAAGTAGATAAGCTTAGTAAAAACCTACATAAAATTTACCTAGACATGATCTAGGATAACATTCATACATACAAGGCATATAAAATATAAAAGCATTTAAGTAAAATATAATCCAAAGAAAATAATTTACGCATGCTTCTCAGCCCCGTATTTGAAAACAAAAATGTTTAGGAAAAGGGGCAATGAACTCACCTGTGTTGCTATGTAAATGATCTATCACAAAATGCACGCTCTTGTTGTAGCTTAAGTTTCTTCAGTTCCTGAGTTGTTTTAAAAGAATTCGAATACGATAAGTATACGTAATATTCGTCGCACCTAAGGTTTGGTCTCGGTGTGTGTAACTAAGTGTCCTAATTTACTAAGTGCTTCTATGATTTAGTCTAACTATTCTAGCCTAAATAACCATTTATAACCCAATCCCATAATTAGCTATAGTAACTTGCTCTTAAATTTTTAGGAAATTCGGGCAGAGTTTCCTTTGTTTTTAGTCCAAATCCAAACAATTTATATTGTCTATTTTACAACCAAATCCCAATCAATTATAATAAAACTAACTTTCATAACTATATAAACTTTAAAAAAACCAATGGCATTTATAAAATATAACAATTAGCTATTAATTAAAGTCATTATATTTTATTAAAAACATAAATTATTCTTATGAAAAATACAAGTTAAATGTGTTAGAACTTGAGTTAACCAAATTTAGATCAATCCCAAGTCCTTTGATAGTTCTTTGTTTCCCAACTTGATTCTTGTTCTTTCTTGAGATTGACTATCAACTAATTTATTCATTTGAACACTTCATTGATGGTCAATCTTGATGAAAAACTTTAAGTATTGGATGTTGGCATCCTAATGTCAATATCCCATGCTTAGTCATTTCTCTTGAATTCCCATAGTTCTTTGAGTATAGGTTCGGTTAACCCTAGGTTTGGCGAACCTTTGGCAGCCACAATAGGTTCGGCGAACCTTTAAGGTTTGGCGAACCTCCAAGGTTCGGGTATGTTCTAGGTTCATGACTACCTAGTTCGTTCCTCCTAGGTTCGTGTCACCTACAGGTTCGGCTATGGAGAAGGTTCGTCGATCAGAGGTTCGTGGTCCAAGGTTCGTCACCTTAGGGTTCGGCTGGTCCAGGTTCGTGGCATGCAAGGTTCGGCCGGCTAGGTTCGGCCATAAAGATGACAGGTTCGGCTCTGGCTTTTGATCAGAGTCGACAGGTTCGGCCACCTACCCACAGGTTCGGCTACCTGCATAAAAGGTTCGGCCGATCGTTTTTGGTCACGAATCTGTTCCATCTCCCTCATTTTCGATCCCAAACCTGTTACAGATCAATCCCTAAAGCTTTCTAGTCGATTTCCTTATTTCATTTAAGTGTTTATGAGTTGTTTAGGCCGATTACAACAACAACAAACTAAGGGTTCGTGATATACTCTAAAACCGAAAATAAAATCAAGATTTACCTCGAATTTGGTGGATAAAAGCTCGTATAACTTGTACTTCCTTGATCTACACAGCGAGAAGAACGTTTTGACACCTAGAACACTTGAATCCGATTAGAAACCACCACAAAATTGTAGAGAGAAGGAGGAGGATCCTTTTCAAGAGAGAGAGAGAGGGTTTGGACGAAAATGAGAAGAGAGGGGGAGGGTGGTGGAGGTTGGTCAACATTAAATGACCTCATTTAATGTTTCCAACATACCCGGTTGTTCGGTCACGTTCGGTTTCGCGTAAAATGCCGTTTCTCGTGGTTTTTGTCACGAACGACCCGGTTTATAAAATAAGTTTTATAAAATTTAATCAAGTTGTAATTCCTAATAAATTAACTAAATATCTTTTATTTCTTTTAATTTTCAAAAATAATAAGTTTACAGTTTAAATTGAATCGTACGGTCGTCGCGCGTATTCGTCCGAATCGTCACTTGCACGAACACGACGATAACTATACTTTTCAATATTGTTTTCTAATTATCGAATATCATTCAGAACGTTAAACTTCCAGATTTATTCGTACAGATCGTCACCTATACGAATTATCCGTCGATTTAGCATTCACATAACGACATTCGTGTTATTTTGTTCTATCAAGCCTCACATACGTTTATACATAATAAATTCTAACAAATAATCCCATGATGGTTCTATGTTGCCAGATAATTATTTGACTAATAAACCATGTTTTCTGAGTTTTGTTTCTCTGAAATGATTATGAATTCACTGTTTAATTCACGAAATGATAACAGCATATGATATGAATATGAATATACACTGAAATGCATAACAATTGTACCTGATTACTGTTCATGTTACTGTTGCGATCACTGTTCCGGCACCGTTTCCGGCATTGATGTTACAGTTATAGACCTATAGCTTGTTTTGGAACTATTATGTATGGTTTTTGTTATGGATTTTAAATTGGAACTATTATGGAAGGTTTTGGTTTATGGATTTTGAATTTGAAACAATTATGCATGTTTTTGTTGATAATTTTTGAGAGTGAGAACGTACATATAAGTTTCTCATAATTTATTGTGAATTAAATAAATGTTTTAAATGTTGTAAAGAGGTAGTTTTCATGAAAAAGAACCAGTTCATTAACCCAAAGTTTGTTTAGTTTATGATTATGTAGTTCAATTAAAAAGATTAAATAAAATAATTAAAGGGGTGTAATTTACTTTTTGCCCTTTTATATAACACATCAAATTAACCATGGTTAATCTAAATGATGAAATTGTTATAAATTAAAAAAATAAAGGATGTTATTTGTAATTAGTATAGATAAAGGACCTAATTTATAAATACTTGTATAATCAAATGATAGAATCTTGTAATTTGCTCTAGGCTTTTCACTATCATTTAGTCCTATATGTAATCTAGTATAATGCTGCTACTTACGTCATTAGTTTCTTGATTTGTTTAAATATGTTGACATGACTGTCGGTAAAAAAACAAAAATAAAAAAATATTAAAAAAATACAATAAGTTTAAACAAAGACGAAGATATATATTACATGTAATAATATATATAATATAGTACATAAATCTCCGTTGCATGCTATCCCCAAATGAGTCGGTCAAACAACACTTGTTATATTAAAACTCACACATATAAATATGATTAAAATATGATCATACATTCAATAATTGCTCTAACAAAAAGACGCAACCCATGCACCCTAACTTCCTCATCAATGTGTAATCCATGCATCTTCTATTCATTAGCACCAAGATTCAAGTGATTCTGCAGATATACAAAAGAATTAACTTCTTAATATATCCTCGAATTTGGCCAATTTGTTATAACCGTGCCATGAAATTATTTATCATTTCACTTTTCATAAACTAATAATATAAAAAACTCGATTAAAATATGAATAAAAAATAGCGTATTTGTTATGATTTCTTAAGTTCCTAAGCAAATCACACTGAATATATATATCATGGTTGTAAAAACCCCCGACTACAATATCAAAGCTAACAAGGTCTACAGGTATAAGGTTGATGTTAAATGACTGATTTTCTAGCTGCAACGTACATCCTTTAATAATGTCTCCAGACTCAATAACATTACCATTTGCCAACTCTATACGTACATCCTTTATGTATATAAGTAATTTTGGATTAGATCCTTTATATATGTTAATTACAAATAAAATCCTTTATTTCGTTAATTTATAACAATTTCTTCCTTTAAATTAACCATTGTTAATTTGATGGGTTATCTAAAAGGGTAAAAAAAGGAAAATACACATCTTTAATTATTTTTATTTAATCTTTTAAATTAAACTACATAATCCAAAACTAATCAAACTTTGGGTTGATGAATTGATTCTTTTTCTTGAAAACTATCTCATTACAATGTTTAAAGCAATTATTTAATTCACAATAGATTATGTGAAATTTATATGTAATCAAACTTTATATGTAAGTTTTCACTCTTAAAAATTATCAACAAAACCATACATAATTGTTTCAAATTCAATATCCATAAACCTCTACATGTTTACAAGCTAGAAACTTGGAAGAATGTGTACAACTTTAAGATTAAACATATCAAAGAATGTGGATAAAATTCCAAGTTCCAACCACACTCACTCCGCCAAACTCATCATAAGCCCATGGGAAGACCCAAAAAGTAAGAAAGAAATCAATACCTGAATTATAAGATATGAAAAAAGGGGGAGGTTGTCAAAGAAAAACTCAACTATAACTTGTATAAAGGACACAATAGTATAACACACAATGATTAAGAACAAATGCAATAATGTTATAGACCTATAGCTTGTTTTGGAACTATTATGTATGGTTGTGGTTATGGATTTTTGAATTGGAACTATTATGGAAGGTTTTGGTTTATGGATTCTGAATTTGAAACAATTATGCATGTTTTTGTTGATAATTTTTTAGAGTGAGAACTTACATATACGTTTCTTATAATTTATTGTGAATTAAATAAATGTTTTAAATGTTGTAAAGAGGTAGTTTTCGTGAAAAAGAACCAACTCATTAACCCAAAGTTTGATTAGTTTATGATTATATAGTTTAATTAAAAAGTTTAAATAAGATAATTATAGGGGTGTAATTTACTTTTTGTCCTTTTAGATAACCCATCAAATTAACAATGGTTAATCTAAAGGATGAAATTGTTATAAATTAATAAAATAAAGGATGTTATTTGTAATTAGTATAGATAAAGGACCTAATTTTCAAATACTTGTATAATCAAATGATGAATCTTGTAATTTACTCTAGGCTTTTCACTATCATTTAGTCCTATATGTAATCTAGTATAATGCTTCTTTTTACGTCATTAGTTTCTTGCTTTGTTTAAATATGTTGACATGACTTTGTCGGTAAAAAATAAAAAATAAAAATATATGAAAAAAGTACAATAAGTTTAAACAAAGACGAAGATATATATTACATTACATGTAATAATATATATAGTATAGTACATAAAACTTCGTTGCATGCTAACCCAAATGAGTCGGTCAAACAACACTTATTATATTAAAACTCACACATATAAATATGATTAAAATATGATCATACAAGCAATAATTGCTTTAACAAAAAGACGCAACCCATGCATTTTAACTTCCTCATCAATGTGTAATCCATGCATCTTCTATTCAATAGCTTCAAGAATTCAACTGATTCTGCAAATATACAAAATAATTAACTTCCTAATATATCCTTGAATGGGGAAGGTTCTCCTAAAAAGTTTATTTTGCCTAAAAAGACTAAGAAGGGTTTTCAAAAACTCAAAAACCGACCCAAACAAGCTCCGATTGAATTTATTTTTGTATCATTGGAACCGGCTTGTTGAGGCATAAAACCCAAACCTTAAATCAAAAACAACAAACCCGAATACTAACACCAAAACTTTAAAAACAAACCCTAAATATAAAGATAAAACCTAAAAAGCCAAAAACCAAGCCCTAAAATGTAAACTCTAAAAGTAGTTGTTAAAGCTAAAACCTAAAAGCTAATATTGTAGGGTTCGATGATACGATTCCAACGCCATAGAAATGACTTCAATTGGAGTTCGTTTGAGTCGGTTTTTGAGGTTTTAAAAATCTTTTTTAGCCTTTTTAGGCAAAATAGACTTTTTATTTGATATTTCCCCTATATATATATATATATATATATATATATATATATATTAATATTTAGTTGACAAATATGCAAGAATTTACTAGCATTTTAAGTTACTTTGACAAGTAATTTAAATATTGTAACAAAAAAAATTATTTTAACATGACCATAATTTAAACCATTGTTAAAAAGATCCATGTCATGTAGCATAATGGAGTCCGTTAGTAAGGCCATTTACAAAAACTTTTATATATTCATGGGTGGTCATATTCATATGCATCAACGAATAGTAATTTACTTGGTGCAATCGACGTTAGGTGATATGGTGAAGCCCAAATTAATCCCACATTTTCCAGGAAGTGATTTAGCTAAAGTGGGATTTGGGTTTAGGCTTCTAGAAGCCATCTGGAGGCAACTGCATGCGGCTTGTTTGTCAGCAGTAGCAGTAGCAGCAGCAGCTAGAGCTTTAGCACCCGAACAACAGGCTGGTGGTGGCTTTCCACTCCCGCTTCGGAGATAACCCACACAAGGCGTTAGGTCCTGAATGACCGTAGCACAAGAAATCACAGCATTCGAGGAAGGCACGTACAAGATTAGTAGTGAAACTATTGAGATCAACAACAATGGTGCTTTGCAAGGACCTATCATGGTGAAAGTTTTAAGGTTTGAAAAGTGAAATTGTGATGAAGTAACTTATGGACTAATTGTGATTTTATAGGAGAAGTTGAAGCATGTCACCTTTGTAAAATGTTTATTTAATATTTTGGGTACATTAGTGATGAGTGCAAGTAAAATGCAAATGTTTTTCCAAATTCTTGGGTTTGTTATTAGTGTGCAAATTAAAAGTCAAACAAGTTTGATTATATAATATATATCTAGCACCACAAGAAATGCATTTGTAGCAATGACGTCAGTAACAAATGACAAAAGTCTTCAATAAAAGCAAATCTATAGCGGTGACAATTATTCGTTGAAAATGTCTAAAAAATGTTTGATAAGCATTTCCACATGTGAATCATTAATTTATTGGGTCCCGTTTTCAGTACGCGCATATAATTTATATATGCGTCGGTTCTTAAGGTTCAAAAATAAAATTGCACTAATTTTAACGTTATTTTACTTTATTTTTGTGAAAATAACGTTAAAACCATTGGGTTGGTCAGTTAATCATATATCATGAGCCAGAGGTTTTATTGGAAGCAGTCTCTCTATTCCTACATAGTAGAGGTAATGTTGTCTACATCTTACCCTCCTTATACCTCATCTTAGTTTTGCTAGTGATGGAATATACTAGGTACGACGATGATGATGAATCATTAATTTATCTGTAACCGTAGAAAAGCCTAAGTCATTTGAATTATAATTTATTTTAAATTTCTTCTACGATAACACTCGCATTAATTAATAAATAATTAATTAAAAATATAACTTGAATGTATAGTGACAAGAAGTTGTCCCTTTAAACTAGAGGTGGGGGGAAAAAAGGGACCCGGAACCGGCAACCCGAGCCGGTTATACCCGAACCGATGAGTACAAACGGTTTCGGTTTTTTCGACAAATTAAAACCGAAACTGGAACCGGAACTGGTTCTACCTGTACCGGGCCAAAAACCGAACCGGAACCGGTCGAAACCCGGAACTGGAACTAGAACCGGGTATTGACTTTATTGACCGGAACTGAAACCGATTGGAACCGGAACCGGTTCCAAAAAAACCCCATTTGCGCACCTCTACTTTAAACTACGGATGAACATTTTGTACTGATTATTGAAACCGAACATGTACTGTACCAAAACGGTACCAAACCGATAGATTCGGTATGGTATCCGGTACCCACTATTCTATAAATTCGGCATTGCTACCGGTACCGGTACGGCACCAATATCATTTTAAGATGATTATTTTGTAACAAATAATAATACCGTACCGATTGATTTAGTATGATATTTCATTTTTTCAAAAATTAGGTACCGTTTGCTTTCAGATATCATCCCTCCTTTAAACTCTTCAAGCTGTCATGCATTATTTTACTTCGTCCTGCACACCTAGGAAACAAAATGAAATAAAAAAAATTATACACGACGACTACATAGCGTTAGGATGGTCTAATAATAAATCTTAAATTTATTTTTATTTTGTTTTCTTGAGTTTAGTAACAAAAAAAACCATCTTTGTTGCGATGATCAGCCATTGCCAATAAGTTGTCAAAATTATTCTTTTTCTTCATGATTTCAATTATTTAGTAAAATTTTTTAATAAGTATGTCCATGTGTAAACTACTAATTCTTTCTTTAGTAAATGTAGAGAAGCCTTGGTCATTTTATTGCTACGACATGCTGTGATGATAGTTTAAACTATATTTTATTTATAATTTTCTTTTAAGATAATCTTTCTAATCTATCTATTCAAATAAATAATCAAGGGCTTCTAGCCTAATGGTTACCCCATTGACTTTCCTGAGGGAGATCATGGTTTCAAATCCCTCCCAAGACGAAATAGGGGTCCATGGGAGGTCAGGAGGTTTTCTGGTGCGGTTTCCTCCTGGGGTGGTGGTGGGGTCTCAACGGAGGTCATGATAACTAGACCTTGGTGACATGACCTAGAAATCAGTGGTTCACACGTTGAGATCAAATGTCGTTCAAAAAAATATATATTCTAATAAATAAATGTTTCTATATACGCTTGTCATTTACTATAACACTTTGATTTTGTTTTCTATCATCCCTCCTATTAAATACATATTTTGAATTAAGAAAAAAAAGATTTTTTAATACATTAAAAACAAATATTAATAAAAAAACACATCTAAAAAATCAAATTATTATAAAATATTGAATTTTCAAAAAGAAAATTAAAACAAAAAATTTAAAGAAACAATGAAAAAACTATAGTGTTTAAAAAAATAATATAATTATTTTATATTAAAAAATCGTCTTATATTGTTTAAATTTTTATTGACAATTGTTTATTATATTTTTTTATTTATCCCGTATAATATACGGGGTACTAACCTAGTAACAAATAAATAAGGGTCCTATTCATACATCACTTCTTTTCTTATACACCATACTTAAATCAAATGAATCAAGTCATGCTCACATAATTTTTACTCACACACATTTTTTTAATATTTTTTAATATTAAAAAATACAAAAAATGTTGTTATCCATATCTCAGTAAACCAATATCCATACACATAAATAATTAGTTAAAAAATAAGTATAATGTACACAAACTTTACACTATAGCGGCTATTAGTTTACTTTGTCCGTCAACATGAAACAAAAAATAAATAATAAAAAAATATTTAGTAAAATACGCATCACATAATCATAAATTCTAATTTATTTTTCTTTTGTTTTCTAAGTTCACTTATTCCCAAGGTTGCAAAAGTCGTTAGGCGCTCTTAGGTCGGAACAACTCATTGGAGTGAGTAATTGGGGAGTGCTCGGCCCTAGACGAGGGCCGAGGAGTACCCGGGTAATACTTAGGAAGTAATCGATCTCGAAACAAATCCTTAGAGCGAGTATTCGACGGGTACTCGGCCTTATAGGTCGACTTTTACAACAGTGTTTATTCCTAATAATTATTTTTTTATCATGCTACATTATAAACGACACGTCGGTAAATTAATAATTAATAGCATTTTATTTTTTTAATATGATATATTGACGACACGTTTTACAAAATATATATATAAATAACATCATTTTTATTTTTTTGAGTTAAATGCCAAAATGGTCCCTATGTTTATATCAAAAATGTCATTTTAGTCACTAAATAAAATTTGTTGCAATTTTAATCCTTGTTTTTTAATTTAGTTGCCGATATAGTCATTCGTTTAAATTTTTGTTGACATTTTAATCATTGTGTTTGAAATTTAATTGCCAATATAGTCCCTAAAATGGCAACTAGAAGGACTAAATTGCCAACTAAATTAAAACACAAGGACTAAAATGACAACAAATTTTATTTAGGGACTACAATGGCATTTTCGATATAAACACATGAACCATTTTGGCATTTAACTCTATTTTTTTTATTAATCTACTGTGAAAATGTGTCATCGCTATAACCAATAATTAATTTATAATTATTTTCTCTTACTTGTTAAAAAGGTTATATTTAATTAAATAATTTTTTAATGTTTGTAGAAACGAGTTGTCGTCGCGTTAAGCTTGAATCTTGAAACGACATGTATTGCGATGACGCTTGAGACCCATACAGACGAAACTATAGCGATAATATTTGTAGCTGCAACATGTAGTCGATATTGGTGTTTTCATTATATAACGATGACATATTGTCGTTAAAAAGCCTTAAAAATGATCACCACATGCCATTATTGTGATAGTGTAAGTTAAAAAGTTCGTGTTTAGGACAGGTTGAATAATAAAAGTAAATTGTAACTAGCAATGTTAATTAAAATATTATAAAATGATTGAAAATTTTTATTAAGAGTAAATTACTTACATGATCCCTCTAATTTGCTAGTATTTCACTCTCGTTCAATAAATTTTGTTAAATTACACATATTGTTCCAAACTTTAGAATTTGCAGCACATATAGTACTTAGGTCACTAAATTATCTACATATTTGACTAAATTACCCTCACATAAGGACTATATGTGTTAAAAATGTTTATAGTTTATGACTATATGAGTAATTTATGAAACATAGGTAACAAGAGTAAAACACTAGCACATTGACCATCTCGATAATTTACTCTTTAATTCACAATAAATAAAGTGTTGAGAATTTAAATTACATTTTTTTATTAAATTTTTATTATATTTTTATATTTATCTTAAATTTTTAAAAGTATGTTTTAACATTATTAATTAATAAGAGAAAGAAGTGTTAAAATTAAAAGTAAATGATAGGAGGAGCTATAGACTAATTAAAACATATATTCATATTTGTAACATCAGTGCCGAACACGTTGCCGGAACAGTGATCGCTACAGTAACTCGTACAGTAACTCAGGTACACATTACGTGAAACTATGTTTATCCTATTTACACTTGAGGCTTAACACTAGACTATTATGCGATTGTCTGAAATCTGATTTAAAACCTTAGGGTTTAACAATCAGAAACATATCAGACAACACAGAATTGACACACAGATACTTGATTTGATGCTATTATGTATAAACGTATGTGAGGTTAAACAGAACGAAACCATAACGGTTGTCGTTACAGAATGATAAACCGACGAATTATTCGTATAGGTGACGATTTGTACGAATAAATCTGAAAATTTAAAGTTCTAAAATGATGATTGGAAAGTAGAAAACAAGAATCAGAAAGCCAAACCATCGTCGTGTTCGTTCGTTCGAATGACGATTCGAACGAATACGCGCGAAGGCGACACGTTCTGATGAAACGAAAACGAAAACGAAACGAACGATCATAAAATTAAGAAAATATAATATTTTCTGTTTTACAATTTTGAAACTCATCAGAAATAAATGGAAAAGAAACTATTTAAAGTAAAATACTTAAATTACGTTAAAGAATTATCGAAACGCGTGAAATAATAAATTACGACAAATGATTTAAGAAAAATGATATTAAAAATAATTATTAGTATTAATCACCTTCTAAACATTCTAAAATAAATTTCTTTTATTTAATTTATGAAACATGAGCGTAACGTGCCGGAAACGCGACGAAAACGAGAACCGAGCAACCGAAACGAACCCGAATACCCCTGGGTATTTAAACCCTAAAAGAAGCATTTAATTCATTTATTACACATTCTCTCTCTCTCTAAACTCTCAATCCCGTTTTTCTTTCCCTCTCTAAAATTCCCATCTTCAAGCCACAAGATCTAGCTCAAAACTTGGTGAAATTGGGCGTTTTTGGTATCCACGCGAAGGTCTCGAACTCCTCTACCTAGAAGTACAACCGATCTGAAGGGTGGTCCATCTGAATTCAATATAAAGAGACTTAAAGGTTCGAAAATGTAGGGTTTTCATTTTTTAATTGCTTCACAAACCATTTAACCGGCTCTACTTTCACCCTCTTGAACTAGATACCCTCTAGTGTATATATGTTACGAAACCTTGGTGCATAAACAACCTTAGAACAGAGGATGTACATGGAAATGATGAAGAAGAAAGCTTAGGTTCGTGGAAACCTCAGGTGGCCGAACCCATGTTCACCGGCCGAACCTGTGTGGCGCCGTGCCCCAGCTCAGCGAACCTATTCAGGTGCTGCAAACCTTCACCGAACCTAGGGGTTGAGGAGACTGATCACGAACCTTGTGTCCAAGGACCCCTCAGCCGAACCCAAGGAAGGATGACTAACCTCCCATGCAACGAACCTACACAGCATAGCCGAACCTTTGTTGAACATCACCTACCACCGAACCATGGTGACCCAGCCGAACCTGCTACTCCCACGAACCTCACCTGTCACACCCCGAGCCGGCGGGGTTGGATCGGAGTCCCCGCCGGGCGGAAGGTTCCCGGGGCGTGATATCGCGGATGATAATCATGATGATCAGATTGTTTACATAGCATCAATGTTTAAGAATATCTAAAGCACAATCAAATGATATATAGGATTACAAAGTTAAATTACAATAGCAATGTTCTGCAATTTAACTCAGTAAACCTAATCAAAAGAATAATGTTTATATCTTGTATATATACAAGATATCAAAAGTAATGTGTATCATCAACAAAATATGTGCTTCTTCCAAAAGTCTACTAGGTCCTCTATCTGGGCAGCCTAGTATGTAAATCCAAGAGCTTATGCTTAAACCTGTCCTTCACCTGAGAAAGCATGTAAAAAGATCAAGTCAACACGACGGTTGGTGAGTTCATATAGTTTATAAGTTTAAAATAGTTTTCAACAAACCTCTTTCGGTAAAACCTTAACCTCATTAACTCCACATGTAATATCCAAATCGGTATGCTTATATATAGGGCATACCCCTGAGTCGAGCCTACAACCCGCCCAGACGCCATCCCACCACATACTAATCCGGATATGACACTGTTGTTAATAATAATTAAGCATTTTACCTACCAAACAACTCAATCCTCATCAAGCCTTTGTTATCTGTTTCGATGTTGTCATGTCTAATGTATTCGTAAGTGTTAGTTTCTCATCATGTTTATCAAGCATCATAGATTCACACACACATAGTTTAGCAATTACATATCTCCTATAAGCAGACAAAAGCTCTGGAATACCAGTAGTTTAGCAATTACATGTCTCCTATATAGATAACAGCTTAGCATTCAACAAGTTCATGTTTAGCCTTTACATACCTCTTATAAGCTGACAAAAGCTCTGGAATACCAGACGTTCAGCAATTACATGTCCCTTATAACCAGGTAATAGCTCCGTAACGTTACGTTTATGTTTAGCCTTTACATACCTCATATAAGCCGACACAAGCTCTGGAATACCAGACGTTCAGCAATTACGTGTCCCTTATAACCAGGTAATAGCTTAGAATCGATACTTTCATGTTTAGCCTTTACATACCTCATATAAGCTGACAAAAGCTCTGGAATACCAGACGTTCAGCAATTACATGTCACTTATAACCAGGTAATAGCTGAGTATCATTATGTTTATGTTATTACATGTATCTCACCCCATAGGTACAAGCTCTGGAATACCAGACGTTCAGCAATTACGTAGCCTATGGTTAGATGCATGTATGATGGCCTAGTAGCATGTAATCGTTTCTAAACATCATATCACATGTATTAGTATCAAGTCTCATGTATTTGAATCAAGTATCATGTATTTGTATCATATCTCATGTATTTGAATCAAGTATCATGTATTTGTATCATGTCTCATGTAATTGAATAACATCTCATGTAATAGAATCAAGTATCATATATTTGTATCATGTCTCATGTAATTGTATAACATCTCATGTAATTGAATCAAGTCTCATGTAATCGTATTAAGTAATCAACAATTGATATTAAGCATCAAGCTTAAAATAAAGGTTTCCATCATAAGCAATCATGTTCATGTTTAAAGCATTAAATAACATTTTGATAAAAATGTTTAACATGCTTCTCAGTCCCGAATTTAAAACAAATAAGTTTGAAAGGGGACAAATGAACTCACCTTAGGTCCGAAGTACTTGACTAAATAGAATAGGAATGCACGCTCTCTTTGTTTGTATTTGATATGATGTTCACGTTCCTGTATTGATTTCATAATGTTTGTAACTTATAAGTATAATTTTGTAAGGATTTGTTGAGCGTGTAAGTGTTAGTCCTAAAGTTGACTAACACTTACGAATCTTGTTTGTGATCCGGCCCAGAATTCAATAATTTATGGAAATATGTTATTGAATCCTTACATTGTTTGCAAGTTCTTCCCTTCATTCTTAGTTTAAAAATCAAACTTTCTGAACAAGAGTTTAAGTACTTTCAAACTTTGCTAAACCACTTCTCATGACTTTTGTAATAACTCAAAACAATAATTTCATACACAAGTTTGTTATTGTTTTTAAGCGTTTGTTCACATTGTTTTGTATTCTTGAATTCATTGGGCCGGATGATTCTTTGAGCCAACCTAAATGTAATTTGGTCCCATAATCATGTGTATGGATCCTAACTCTCGCAAGTTGTTGAGTCGTATCATGTGACCTTGGGCTATTATAGCTTGGCCGATTGAGACATGGGTTTAATCAAAGAAGTTGGGCCAAAAGAAATCTATTGGGCCGAGTAGGATAGAGTATTGGGCCATCACAATGACTAAGCCTCGCGTTATGGAGATGGGCCAAAGTATCTAAGCTGGGCCGAGAGTTTATTAGGCCTAGGAAAGCACATGGGCTGCATCAAATGGGCCTAAGGAATTCTAACTGGGCCGAACTAGATAATGGTTGGATGATGTTGTGGGCTGCCATGAGTATAATGGGTTCGGGCCGATTATTGGGCCAGTCACAGCACCTAGATGGGTTCGTGGTTTATACATGGGCTAATGATAATCTAGACTTGGGTTGATGTATCCATGCTGGGCATCAAATAGATTTCGGCCGAAGTAAGATAAATAAAGGATCTACTAGGCAGCGAACCTTTAGCAAGGTTTGGTCAGAACAGGCTCGTCACCCTCATAGGGTTCGTCTAAGTTACTACATGAATGGTTCGTCACCTACATTGGTTTGTTTAAGGTTCGCCCCGCCACCCAGCTCCCCATAGTTCGGCTGCGTTCTAAGGGTTCGGTCTTGTAGGTTCGCAGCTAGCCTCAACAGGGTTCGGCTGATGATGGTTCGGGGTAGGCGAAGGATAGTAGGGTTCGTTGAGCTGTGCAAGGGTTCGGCCAGCTTCTAGTCGCACGAACCCTGTGTATACCTCCGGCCATCCAGCTCCTCCATCGATCTAGTTTTTAACATGGATCATGTGCTGATGTCAAGAAGGTTCGGAACAAGGTTTTACAGTGGTCAGGTATGTGTGTATTGAAATCTAAACGGTTTGAGGTTGGTGGTCGACTAAGGGTATGAAAACCCTAATTTCAGTGGTTTTCTTTGACTCGTACCTCAAATATGGCTGGCTAACAGCTTAGATCCACTGTACTTTCTTGTGGAGGGCTTCGAGATGAACATTTAGGCGCAAGAATCACGAAATTTCATCAAGTTTTGATGAAGTTATGAAGATTTAAAGATTGTAAATGGTGGTTTTTGTGGGTGATGAAGAAATGAACGGGAAGATAGGGTAGAGAGAGAGAAATCTTGAATTAAATGAGAAAAATATCCTCATTTGTTGCTTAAATACCCCACGGGTATTCGGGTCTGTTTCGGTTGCTCGGTTCGGAATTTCATCGCGTATCCGGATTGTTACGCGACTTTTTCGTAAATAAATAAAATAAAATAAAATAGTTTCTTTTAACAAATTAAATGTTTATTTATTTATAGAATTTATTTTAAGTATCGTAGTGTTTATTTATTTTTCGAATTAAATAATTTACGCGTTTAATTAATTTTCGTGTTTCGTTAATTTATTCGCGATTTAAATTAAGATAGTTTAAGTTAAATTATTTTATGATGAGTTTCAAAATTGTAAAATAAGAAATATTATATTTCTTTAAATTTATGATCGTTCGTATCGTTATTCGTTTTCGTTATCGTTTCATCAGATCGCGTCACCATCGCGCGTATTCGTTCGAATCGTCATTCGAACGAACACGTCGATGGTTTGGCTTTCTGATTCTTGTTTTCTACTGTTAAGTCATTATTTCAGAACGTTAAACTGTCAGAATTATTCGTACAGATCGTCACCTATACGAATAACACGTCGGTTTAGCATTCTGAAACGACAACTGTTAAGGTTTTGTTTTGTTAAACCTCACATACGTTTATACAACTAATATCACATCATGTATTCGTGTTTCAACACTGTGTTGTCTGACATGTTTTCTGACTGTTAAACCCTAAGGTTTCAGTCAGATTCAGAAAATCGTTTAATAGTTTCATGACAATCAAATGTATAATTAGTCTAAACATAGTTTAACGAAATGTGTACCTGAATCACTGTACATGTTTACTGTTACGATCTCTGTTCCGGCACGCGTCCGGCACTGATGTTACAGTCTCCCTTTGTTAGAGAAATTTCGTCCCGAAATTTAAGACTCGTTATTCGGTACGACTTCCTCGGCAAAGAGTTGGGGATACTTGTTTCTCATGTGATCTTCACGTTCCCAAGTAAACTCAGGTCCGCGCTTTGAGTTCCAACGAACTTTAACGATAGGAATACGACTTCGTCTCAGTTGCTTGACTTTACGATCCATAATCTCCAATGGTTCTTCAACAAAACGTAAGTTTTCATCCAATTGGATTTCTTCAATTGGTATGATAAGAGTTTCATCAGCAAGGCATTTCTTCAAGTTTGAGACGTGAAACACGTCATGTACACCACTAAGTTCATCCGGTAAGTTCAATCTGTATGCTACAGGACCAATACGTTCGATGATTTCGAACGGTCCTACGTATCGTGGTGTTAGTTTGCCTTTCTTTGCAAAACGGACTACGCCTTTCCAAGGAGAAACCTTAAGCATAACACGATCTCCCACTTGGAATTCCAACGGCTTACGCCGTTTATCAGCATAGCTCTTTTGTCTGCTTCGTGTCGCTTGTAGTCTTTGTTGTATCTGAGCAATCTTGTCTGTAGTTTCTTGAATAAGTTCTGGCCCGGTGATACGATTGTCTCCCACTTCTGACCAACAGATCGGTGACCGACATTTCCGGCCATAAAGAGCCTCGAATGGGGCACAACCGATGCTGCTGTGATAACTGTTGTTGTAGGAGAACTCAATTAGTGGCAAGTGAGAATCCCAACTACCACCAAAGTCTAGAACACAAGTTCTCAGCATGTCCTCCAGGGTTTGAATAGTACGTTCACTTTGACCATCCGTTTGTGGATGATAAGCTGTACTCAAGTTTAATTGCGTCCCTAGAGACTTTTGCAATGATTGCCAGAACCTTGATGTAAATCTGCTATCACGATCTGAGATGATAGACAATGGCACACCGTGACGTACCACTATCTCATTGATATAAAGCTTTGCTAGTTTATCCATCGTGTAAGTTTCTCTCATCGGCAAGAAGTGAGCAGACTTGGTTAATCGATCAATGATAACCCAAATGGTGTCATGTCCACTGGATGTGCGGGGTAGCTTGGTAACAAAGTCCATAGCTATCTGTTCCCACTTCCATAGTGGTATTTCAGGCTGTTCCAGCAAACCAGATGGTTTCTGGTGTTCCGCCTTCACCTTAGCACACGTAATGCATCTACCAACATACTCAGCTATGTCTTTCTTCATACCCGGCCACCAATAAAATGCACGTAAATCTTGGTACATTTTATCAGCACCGGGATGCACAGAGTACTTGGTTTTGTGTGCTTCATCAAAAATAAGTTTCCTTAACTCATCTACCGCAGGAATCCAGATACGATCCTTGAAGTAAACAAGTCCATCGGGTTTTGTTTCTAATTGTTTCTCCACACCGCAATCTAAGTCTTTCTTCAAGTTTCCTCGTTCAATTGCTTCCTGTTGTGCTTGCCTAATGTGATCGTGTAAACTTGTCTGCACAGTCATTCCCATTGCTCTGACGCGCAAGGGTTTGACCCGTTCCTTCCGGCTCAAGGCATCAGCAACCACGTTTGCCTTGCCCGGATGGTACTTAATCACACAGTCATAGTCATTCAGAAGCTCAACCCAACGTCGCTGTCGCATATTGAGTTCCTTCTGATCGAATATGTGTTGCAGACTTTTATGGTCTGTAAATATGGTACACTTGGTTCCATATAAGTAATGCCTCCAGATCTTCAGTGCAAACACCACTGCTCCCAATTCCAGATCATGAGTTGTGTAGTTCTTCTCATGAATCTTTAGTTGTCTCGAAGCGTAGGCAATGACTTTGTCCCACTGCATAAGTACACAGCCAAGTCCCTGATGAGATGCATCACAATAAACAACAAAGTCATCACAACCATCTGGGAGAGATAGGATCGGAGCATCACATAGCTTTTGTTTCAATGTTTGAAAGGCTTCTTCTTGTTTTGTTCCCAAATGAACGGTTCGCTTTTCTGTGTTAGCTTCGTGAGTGGCAGAGCTATCTTAGAAAAGTTTGAAATAAACCTTCTGTAATAGCCTGCTAAGCCTAGAAAAGAACGTATCTCCGTAGGTGTCTTCGGAGTGTCCCAATCTTTTATTGCTTCGATCTTGGCAGGATCAACGTGAATTCCCTCACTGTTAACAACGTGGCCTAGGAATTGAACCTCTTTTAACCAAAACTCACACTTAGAGAATTTGGCATAGAGTTTCTCTTCCTTTAACAGTTCCAAGATCGTTCTCAGATGTTGCTCGTGTTCTGCTTTGCTTTTAGAATAGATCAATATGTCATCAATGAAAACAATAACAAATTGATCTAAGTACGGCTTACACACACGGTTCATGAGATCCATGAAAACCGCAGGTGCATTCGTCAAACCAAAAGGCATCACCATGAACTCGTAATGCCCGTATCTGGTACGAAACGCCGTCTTCGGTATGTCTTCGTCTTGTACTCTAAGCTGATGATATCCGGAACGCAGATCGATCTTCGAAAAGTATTGAGCTCCTTGCAACTGATCAAATAAATCATCAATCCTCGGTAATGGATACCGATTCTTGATGGTTAATTTGTTTAGCTCCCTGTAGTCTATGCACATCCGAAAGGATCCATCCTTCTTTTTCACGAACAGAACCGGAGCTCCCCAAGGTGAGTAGCTCGGTCGGATGAAACCTTTATCAAGTAGCTCCTGTAATTGGTTAGATAATTCCTGCATCTCCGAAGGTGCTAACCTATAAGGGGATTTAGCAACAGGCGTTGCTCCAGGAATCAGATCGATACGAAACTCTACCGGTCGCACAGGAGGCAAACCAGGTAGATCTTCAGGAAACACCTCAGGATATTCTCTCACTATCGGTACGTCTTGTAATGTTTTCTTGTCTTTGTCTTTCTCCACCACATGAGCCAAGAATGCTATGCACTTCTTTTGCAGACACTTACGCGCTTTTATGCATGATATGATCTTTACGTTTCTCTTGGCTTGATCCCCACGAACTTCCAATACACGATCATCCGTTACTGGAATCCGAAGTAGCTTCTCGGAACAGATGACTTCAACTCGATTGAGTGAGAGCCAATCCATTCCCACGATGATATCGAAACTGCCCAACTCCATCGGCAACAAGTCGATGGAAAATGTATGATCTATGAGTGTAAGTGGGCAGTTCCTAAGTATAGTGCTAACTGTAACTTGTTTCCCATTAGCTACTTCAATAATGTAAGGGGAGTCTAAAGTATCCTCAGTAAGGCTAAGTTGTCGTGCAAAATCAGATGAAATAAAACTCTGGTCTGCACCAGTATCAAATAGTATGGATGCATAAGAGTCATGTAAAAGAAATGTACCAGTGACCACATTAGGGTCCTGACGTGCAGCATTGGCTCCGATGACAAAAGCTCGTCCACGAGGTGCTTGTGCTCCAGCTTGCACCTTCTTTGGACAGTTGCGGGAGAAGTGACCTGGTTCCCCGCAGTTGTAACAGTCTCTGGTGTTGTTATTGCCTGGATTCTGTGGTGGTGGTGGTAGTGCTCTTGTTGCAGTGTTGGTTGCTTGATTCACCGCAAAGCGACATTTGTTAACCCAGTGGCCATACCGGCCACAATTCGTGCACTTCCTGCATTGAGCACCAGCAGGATGATGATACTTGCAGTTTGTGCACTGGGGATATTCCCCTCCATAACCTCTAGTAGTAGGATTGACAGGTGCTGCAGGTGCCTGTCGCAGAGGGGTAACGGCTGCATAATTCTTGACAACCTTTTGTTTCTTTTTCTGATGGTACTCGGGCTTCTTCGATGTTGTTTCTTTGGCTTTTCCAGCATCATCTTTCAAGACTCCAGACTTTACCATTACCTTGGTAAGCTTAGCAGAGAGGGAAATGGCTGACTCCAAAGTAGCAGGATATGAACCCAGTACAACGCTTTGTATACATGAAGGTAGTCCTGCCACATAGCGATCAATTAGTTTCTCCAAGGTTGGTACCATTTCTGGCACCAGGGCTACCAGTTCATGATAGCGGTTGGTAAAAGTCATATGATCAGCTCCCTTCATCTCATGATTCGAGAGCTCAATCTCCAGTTGTTGTAGTTCATGTTTCGGGCAAAACTCATTCCTCAGAAGAAGTTTAAATTCTGCCCAGGGCATCGCCATTGCTTCATCTCTTCCCTTGGCTCTTATCTGTGCGTTCCACCAAGTCAAAGCTCGCTTGCTGAAAGAACCAGCTGCATAGCGAACTTTGTGATGTTCTGGACAACCGCTGATATCCAGAGTGTTCTCCATTTTCTCAAGCCATTGGATTAATCCAACAGCTCCTTCAACTCCAGTGAAACTAGGAGGTTTGCATCCTACAAAGGATTTGTAGGAGCAATCAGACGTATGACCAGTGTTTCCACTAGCCTCTCCGGTGGTATGGGCAGAGGTGTTGCCTTGTCCCTGAATCCGATTTATCATCTCTGGGATGACTTCTTTCAGTTGGCTTGTCAGTTGAGTACTCAGTAGCGTAGCCAACGCGATAGTAGCAGGATCCAGTGTCGGTGCATTGCTTGAGCCTGGTGGTGGTGAGTGCGGAGGAGGCGGAGGAGGAGGAGGTGGCAGTGGTGAATCCGCAGGTGATGGGGTAGATGAGTGAGGAGCAGAGACTTGCGGAGTAGGTTGTTTTCTCGGCGGCATTCTGATCATAACCAAAAGAATTTGGTTAGTGCAATGATCGAATGCAGAAAACATGATGCAAACTTAAGTCTTAAGTTCTCTACATGTGGGTCCCTAAGTTATAGTCTAGGCCAAACCGATTAAGTAAATGACCTAATATTCTCTATAACCTTGTGCTCTGATACCAATCTGTCACACCCCGAGCCGGCGGGGTTGGATCGGAGTCCCCGCCGGGCGGAAGGTTCCCGGGGCGTGATATCGCGGATGATAATCATGATGATCAGATTGTTTACATAGCATCAATGTTTAAGAATATCTAAAGCACAATCAAATGATATATAGGATTACAAAGTTAAATTACAATAGCAATGTTCTGCAATTTAACTCAGTAAACCTAATCAAAAGAATAATGTTTATATCTTGTATATATACAAGATATCAAAAGTAATGTGTATCATCAACAAAATATGTGCTTCTTCCAAAAGTCTACTAGGTCCTCTATCTGGGCAGCCTAGTATGTAAATCCAAGAGCTTATGCTTAAACCTGTCCTTCACCTGAGAAAGCATGTAAAAAGATCAAGTCAACACGACGGTTGGTGAGTTCATATAGTTTATAAGTTTAAAATAGTTTTCAACAAACCTCTTTCGGTAAAACCTTAACCTCATTAACTCCACATGTAATATCCAAATCGGTATGCTTATATATAGGGCATACCCCTGAGTCGAGCCTACAACCCGCCCAGACGCCATCCCACCACATACTAATCCGGATATGACACTGTTGTTAATAATAATTAAGCATTTTACCTACCAAACAACTCAATCCTCATCAAGCCTTTGTTATCTGTTTCGATGTTGTCATGTCTAATGTATTCGTAAGTGTTAGTTTCTCATCATGTTTATCAAGCATCATAGATTCACACACACATAGTTTAGCAATTACATATCTCCTATAAGCAGACAAAAGCTCTGGAATACCAGTAGTTTAGCAATTACATGTCTCCTATATAGATAACAGCTTAGCATTCAACAAGTTCATGTTTAGCCTTTACATACCTCTTATAAGCTGACAAAAGCTCTGGAATACCAGACGTTCAGCAATTACATGTCCCTTATAACCAGGTAATAGCTCCGTAACGTTACGTTTATGTTTAGCCTTTACATACCTCATATAAGCCGACACAAGCTCTGGAATACCAGACGTTCAGCAATTACGTGTCCCTTATAACCAGGTAATAGCTTAGAATCGATACTTTCATGTTTAGCCTTTACATACCTCATATAAGCTGACAAAAGCTCTGGAATACCAGACGTTCAGCAATTACATGTCACTTATAACCAGGTAATAGCTGAGTATCATTATGTTTATGTTATTACATGTATCTCACCCCATAGGTACAAGCTCTGGAATACCAGACGTTCAGCAATTACGTAGCCTATGGTTAGATGCATGTATGATGGCCTAGTAGCATGTAATCGTTTCTAAACATCATATCACATGTATTAGTATCAAGTCTCATGTATTTGAATCAAGTATCATGTATTTGTATCATATCTCATGTATTTGAATCAAGTATCATGTATTTGTATCATGTCTCATGTAATTGAATAACATCTCATGTAATAGAATCAAGTATCATATATTTGTATCATGTCTCATGTAATTGTATAACATCTCATGTAATTGAATCAAGTCTCATGTAATCGTATTAAGTAATCAACAATTGATATTAAGCATCAAGCTTAAAATAAAGGTTTCCATCATAAGCAATCATGTTCATGTTTAAAGCATTAAATAACATTTTGATAAAAATGTTTAACATGCTTCTCAGTCCCGAATTTAAAACAAATAAGTTTGAAAGGGGACAAATGAACTCACCTTAGGTCCGAAGTACTTGACTAAATAGAATAGGAATGCACGCTCTCTTTGTTTGTATTTGATATGATGTTCACGTTCCTGTATTGATTTCATAATGTTTGTAACTTATAAGTATAATTTTGTAAGGATTTGTTGAGCGTGTAAGTGTTAGTCCTAAAGTTGACTAACACTTACGAATCTTGTTTGTGATCCGGCCCAGAATTCAATAATTTATGGAAATATGTTATTGAATCCTTACATTGTTTGCAAGTTCTTCCCTTCATTCTTAGTTTAAAAATCAAACTTTCTGAACAAGAGTTTAAGTACTTTCAAACTTTGCTAAACCACTTCTCATGACTTTTGTAATAACTCAAAACAATAATTTCATACACAAGTTTGTTATTGTTTTTAAGCGTTTGTTCACATTGTTTTGTATTCTTGAATTCATTGGGCCGGATGATTCTTTGAGCCAACCTAAATGTAATTTGGTCCCATAATCATGTGTATGGATCCTAACTCTCGCAAGTTGTTGAGTCGTATCATGTGACCTTGGGCTATTATAGCTTGGCCGATTGAGACATGGGTTTAATCAAAGAAGTTGGGCCAAAAGAAATCTATTGGGCCGAGTAGGATAGAGTATTGGGCCATCACAATGACTAAGCCTCGCGTTATGGAGATGGGCCAAAGTATCTAAGCTGGGCCGAGAGTTTATTAGGCCTAGGAAAGCACATGGGCTGCATCAAATGGGCCTAAGGAATTCTAACTGGGCCGAACTAGATAATGGTTGGATGATGTTGTGGGCTGCCATGAGTATAATGGGTTCGGGCCGATTATTGGGCCAGTCACAGCACCTAGATGGGTTCGTGGTTTATACATGGGCTAATGATAATCTAGACTTGGGTTGATGTATCCATGCTGGGCATCAAATAGATTTCGGCCGAAGTAAGATAAATAAAGGATCTACTAGGCAGCGAACCTTTAGCAAGGTTTGGTCAGAACAGGCTCGTCACCCTCATAGGGTTCGTCTAAGTTACTACATGAATGGTTCGTCACCTACATTGGTTTGTTTAAGGTTCGCCCGCCACCCAGCTCCCCATAGTTCGGCTGCGTTCTAAGGGTTCGGTCTTGTAGGTTCGCAGCTAGCCTCAACAGGGTTCGGCTGATGATGGTTCGGGGTAGGCGAAGGATAGTAGGGTTCGTTGAGCTGTGCAAGGGTTCGGCCAGCTTCTAGTCGCACGAACCCTGTGTATACCTCCGGCCATCCAGCTCCTCCATCGATCTAGTTTTTAACATGGATCATGTGCTGATGTCAAGAAGGTTCGGAACAAGGTTTTACAGTGGTCAGGTATGTGTGTATTGAAATCTAAACGGTTTGAGGTTGGTGGTCGACTAAGGGTATGAAACCCTAATTTCAGTGGTTTTCTTTGACTCGTACCTCAAATATGGCTGGCTAACAGCTTAGATCCACTGTACTTTCTTGTGGAGGGCTTCGAGATGAACATTTAGGCGCAAGAATCACGAAATTTCATCAAGTTTTGATGAAGTTATGAAGATTTAAAGATTGTAAATGGTGGTTTTTGTGGGTGATGAAGAAATGAACGGGAAGATAGGGTAGAGAGAGAGAAATCTTGAATTAAATGAGAAAAATATCCTCATTTGTTGCTTAAATACCCCACGGGTATTCGGGTCTGTTTCGGTTGCTCGGTTCGGAATTTCATCGCGTATCCGGATTGTTACGCGACTTTTTCGTAAATAAATAAAATAAAATAAAATAGTTTCTTTTAACAAATTAAATGTTTATTTATTTATAGAATTTATTTTAAGTATCGTAGTGTTTATTTATTTTTCGAATTAAATAATTTACGCGTTTAATTAATTTTCGTGTTTCGTTAAATTTATTCGCGATTTAAATTAAGATAGTTTAAGTTAAATTATTTTATGATGAGTTTCAAAATTGTAAAATAAGAAATATTATATTTCTTTAAATTTATGATCGTTCGTATCGTTATTCGTTTTCGTTATCGTTTCATCAGATCGCGTCACCATCGCGCGTATTCGTTCGAATCGTCATTCGAACGAACACGTCGATGGTTTGGCTTTCTGATTCTTGTTTTCTACTGTTAAGTCATTATTTCAGAACGTTAAACTGTCAGAATTATTCGTACAGATCGTCACCTATACGAATAACACGTCGGTTTAGCATTCTGAAATGACAACTGTTAAGGTTTTGTTTTGTTAAACCTCACATACGTTTATACAACTAATATCACATCATGTATTCGTGTTTCAACACTGTGTTGTCTGACATGTTTTCTGACTGTTAAACCCTAAGGTTTCAGTCAGATTCAGAAAATCGTTTAATAGTTTCATGATAATCAAATGTATAATTAGTCTAAACATAGTTTAACGAAATGTGTACCTGAATCACTGTACATGTTTACTGTTACGATCTCTGTTCCGGCACGCGTCCGGCACTGATGTTACATCACCCCAGCCCCAGCGAACCAGCATGATATTAGCCGAACTATACTGTATCAGGAGGGCTACGAACCTATGTAGGGGTGCCGAACCATTCATGAGCTGCTAGCCTCACATCATTTCTGACGAACCTATGCCCTCCATTTGACCGAACCTTTAGCCTCAAAGCAAGTGGTTCACTGGAAATAGATACTGCATTTCCTCCTTCTAATGGGTTAAGTTCAATAGGCTGGCCCATGATGAATAATCTAGCCCAATGACTTATTTGATCCATGAACAAAATTCAAATTGGTCCATGCATACGTTTATGGGTCACGACCCACGACATAAGCCCACCCACATGACTTAGACGGCCCAAACTTGATATCGGCCTACATCCTCCAAGGCCCAAGTAGTGCATGTGGCCAAGAGACTAATCCGGTCATATTGCCTTAGCGGGCCCACAAACATAATTTTCGACCCAAGACTTAGTGCTAGCCCAATAGGTAGATCCATAGCATAGATGATTTAACCCAATAGGTTAAAGCCATAGACCGGCCCAATAAAACACCATGGGCCCTTGTGACTATCTTAACCCACCCTTTGTTTGGCCCAACACCTCTACTCGGCCCACACATAACCTTAAAAGAGCCAAGTGAATTCTTTGGCCCACTAGTCACACGACTTATGGGTACCATTCGGCCCACACAAATTAATACGAGAGCAAACACATGAAACTAGTGGGAGGAGTAACATACACGGTGATCATGATGTTATTACTACAAAGGTTGTATAATCCTTGAATTTGATGTACTCTTAACACTTAAAACATGACTATTTTACACACGGTTGGATTAAAGGCATAGATAGAGCATGTTAACCCTAATCTAATTGGATTAAGTGATATTAGAATCAACGATGAGAAACAAGGGCCGAAAGAAGACCGAGACCTTCAAGTGTTAGCCAACATTAGGGCTAACACATACACGCACACAAACAAATTACAATTTATACTTATAATTGCAATGAAATGAAATCAATACAGGATCGTGAATATTACTACAAACACAACAACGAGAGCGCGTATTCTTATCTTTATTTAGTCAACCACATCAACAACAAGGTGAGTTCATTTGTCCCTTTTCAAACTTATTTGTTTTACTTCGGGACTGAGAAGCATGTTAAACATTTTAAGAAATTATTGAAATGTTATTTAATGCTTTAAAACATAATCATGATGCTTATATTAAGCTTATGCTTGGAAACTATTATTTTTGAGAAGCTATATACTTGATGCTTAAACTTGAGGCTTGATGCTTATGCTACGAACTAGAAACTTAAAACTAGATGATTGATGCTTATGCTACAAACTTAATGCTTAAACTATACGCTTGATGCTTATGCTACAAACTAGAAGCTTAAATTATACGTTTAAGGCTTACGCTACAGACTTGAAGCTTAAACTAGATGCTTGATGCTTATAAACTCTATGCTCAAACTATATGCTAATGCTTGAAACTATGTGCTTGAAACTATGATTGTGTGTGAAATGCTAAGCTTGTATCTAATCATGGGCTACGTGATTGCTAAACGACTGCTAGAGCAGAGCTTGTACCCATGCATTGAGATACGTGAAAGCTAAACTATTACGATGCTAAGCTATTATCTATATAAGAGACACGTGATTGCTAAACGACTGCTAGAGCAGGGCTTGTGTCTGCTTATATGAGATATGTAAATGCTAAACTACTTATGTATGCACGGCTTGTGTCTATGTATGAGATACGTGATTGCTAAATGACTGCTAGAGCAGGGCTTGTATCTCGTATAGGAGACATGTAATTGCTAGACTATTCAGATACTAAGCTTAACTAATTCATGAGATACGTATGGTTAAACGACTGCTAGAGCAGGGCTTGTATCTAGACGTGGGCTACGTGATTGCTAAACGACTGCTAGAGCATGGCTTGTACCCACGCATGAGATTAGTAAAAGCTAAACTATGATGTGTGAAACTATGAGGCTTGTTAAACTTATATAAAGCTAATACACATGAATGCTATAAACTTGTGAACTTTGAAACAGTAAACTAAAGCTATGATGAAGACTGAGATGAATGGTAGGTAAAATGCTTAATTATCATTAACAACAGTGTCATATGCGAATTAGTATGTGGTGGGATGGCGTCTGGGCGGGTTGTAGGCTCGACTCAGGGGTATTCTCTATATATAAGCATACCGATTTGGATATTACATGTGGAGTTAATGAGGTCAACGTTTTACCGAAAGAGGTTTGCTAAAGCGATTTTTTTAAAAACTTATAAACTATATGAACTCACCAACCATTGTGTTGACTTTGTTTTCTTACATGCTTTCTCAGGTGACGCACAAGAATAGGCTTAAGATGTTGGATTGCATTACTAGGCTGCCCAGATAGAGGACATAGTGACTTTTGGAAGCACATATTTTGTTATTAATACGAATCACTTTTGGATGTCTTGTACAGTTACAAGATAGAAAATATTTGATTCTTTTGATAGGTTTACCGGGTTAAATTACTGAACATTGATATTGTAATTTAACTTTGTAATCCTAGTTTAATGTTTATTGTGCTTTAGTTATTCTTAACATTGATGCTATGTAAACAATCTGATCATCACGATCATCACTCACGATATAGCGCCCCGAGAACTTTCCACCCGGCGAGGAAGTCGATCCATCCCGCCGGCTCGTGGTGTGACAATATTTGACATGTGACATGCTAAAAAAATAAATAAATGACAATTTTCTCATATCATTTTATTTTCTACTTGATTTTTATTTTTTTGTACAACATTTTTTGTTCTGAATTTTTTGTACTAGATTTTTTTATACTGTTTTTCGTATTATTTTTTATGCACTGAATTTTTGTTTTTTACTTTTTTTTTTTATTTTCTATATTGGATTTTATTTTTTGGTACTGGATTTTTTGATTTTTTTTGTACCAGATTTTGGTTTTTGTACTAGATTTTGGTTTTTGTACTTGATTTCTATTTTTGTGTTTTTAACATAACACATGTTAAACTCCTATGAGATCCTATTTTCTTAGGCAAAATTCTCTTTTTAGTTGATCCAACCTCGTATATTTATTAGAAGAAATTAGCAATAAGCGGATGATCACAGTTCAGATATGGATTTAGTTTCTATACCATCTTGGCGTATTACTTGTTAGAATGTTAGAAACTAAGTATGTTTTTTAATTGCAAATTGATATGGTTTTAAATTGTCTGCTTTAACTAAATATACATATTTCGTTTGTCACACGTTATTATTGTCTATTACATTTTTACAAACACAAGGATCAATAGTCATGTTCACCAAATACATATTTACACAACTAATTCATTCATTTAGAATTCAAATACACACACACAATCGGATACAACACATATGAGATGACTTGATTACTTACAAATTACAATTCATGTAGCTTTAATTTTATAATAAAACTTCGAATACGATCTCGCAAAAGTAAATTATTCATATAGTATTTCAATTCTAACATGTACTAACTAGGTACAAGTAACATAAACAAAAATCTTGTACCTCTTGATGAGATATTTTGGATTCGAGTTTTTATTTTTTTTATTTATTTATTTTTTGCAATTGTTTTTAGATAAACAGATGAAGTCAAGTTGTCCGTTTTACCGAATAATGTTTGAAACGGTTACAAAAAGGTATAATGAGCACATATATATAACTCGTTGCATGTTCAAGTGGGTGAATGTGTTAATATGAATTAACTAAGAAAGTTGAATACCGGAGAACACACAATTAATGGTAATTAACTTGTGAAAGAAGGCTTACAACCACCAAAAAAGGACGTCTCAACAACTTATCGTTTTATAGTATTATTTGATTTTTAACAGCAGGGAAATTTATTAATAGAAGCTAGAAAAAGGCTAGAAAGACCAACTAAAGCATCATGACGACAACAACAACAACATAAAGGTTTAAAAAAATCACATATTTAAGACGGTCTATATATTTTATTGTATTTATGAATTATCTTTATTAGTTTACTAGTTCTTTGTTGAAATATTTAAAATAAATAAACAAAAAAAATTCGTTATAAATATTTAATAATAATAATAATAATAATAATAATAATAATAATAATAATAATAATAATAATAATAATAATAATAATAATGGTGTCAACAAAAAACGTAATCTATCTTATATAATAAATAAATATTTATTTGTCACATGTCATGCTATGAGACATGTTTTGATTCATTTTCCCTTCTTAAATTTGGAGAATTAATTCATTTGTTAATAATTCTTTATTATTCGTATTAATTAACAAATTTGACCAATTAATATAGTAATTTATTTTCTTAAAAAAATCCAAATATTCATTCATAGTTTTTTTATGTATTAAATTTAATCGCAATTCAAGTTCATTGAACTACGATAACAAAAATATTTATAGGATAATATATATTTTAATAGAACTAATATTGCTAACATATAAACGTTAATACATAATTAAATACAATATATTTAAGAATTAACTTAACAAAATTTACTGTTGTCATTTTAAAGTTTATTTTTTTAATGATTTATTTTAGTGACTCTAATTATTAACAATTTAAATCGTATTTATTGAACTTATGCAATACATATGTTCATTTAACTATTGCAATAAATGTGCTTTTTGAAGACATAACTTTTTTATTGTAAATTATATAACATCTTATTTATTCAACCCGTGTAACACACGTGATTTATCCTAGAAAATAAATAAAAGAAAGAATAAATAATACATAATTATGTTAAGTTCTAGACGCAACACACAAAGAAAAAATAATAATATTATACAATAGAAATAAACATTTCCCACTTAGCTAAATAGAATTCGAGCAACAACACAAAAGCAAATGTACACCAAAGGTGATGATGTAGGGTTTGAGTAAACAAATTTCTCTTGTCAATTTTAGTAAGATATGTCTTGCTAACAAGTGTTGAATCGTCTTATCAATATTTACGTGAACGTATGACTTTGCCAACTTTAGCAAGGTCGAGAAAACTTAGCCAACCAAAGAAGCTTGATTGGACACATATGAAGTAATGCCCATCTTCCCTCCTATAAATAAGAGGTTCACTTCCTTCATCCATAGAGCTAGTTTCTTTATGACTTGCTTGTCGTTAGCAAGGTCTTGATGTAACCTTTAGGGTTTTTTATAATTAAATTTTCAATGTATTCGTGTCAAATTTGTAACAAACAAAAGTTCATAGGATTTCATAGGTAATTTTACCCACACACACACATCCATCCATCCATCCATACATACACACATACATACATACATACATACATACATACATACATACATACATAGGGATTGAATCTTATGAAAACCAATCTTACAGAGAAAACCCTTAAATCCTATGTGAGCCATTGATTTGGAGTTTTAAAAATAAATATGTGGTACACATTAACTCACATTAAAAATAATTTGTTAATGAGTTAATGTGGAACACATATTTATTTTCAAGATTACAAATCAATGGTTCATATAGGGTTTTAAGGTTTTCTCTCTAAGATTTGGTTTTCATATGATCCAATCCATATATATATCTCAATTTTTATTCCTTTTCCTTTATCTTTTATTTTTAATTCGTTTGTCTCATTTTCAATTCTTTCTAATTGTTCTCCAATAGTATTTAATTTTTCATTTGTATAATTGTTTTGAAAAATAATTGTATGTAAATTTTTTGAATCATCCTCACTGATTCTGGATAATGGTGTTCCTATATATTCTTGATAATCCTTTATAAATTTTATATTTTCATGAGGTGGATGAATACTAATTAATTCTTCATTATTTTTTATTAACTTATAATTTTTTGTAATTTTATTATTAACAGATATATGTTCAATAGTAGGATATTTAATATTATTATTTTTACAATATATAGGTAACCAGGTAAAAAATATAATATTTTCATCATTTTTAATAATATATTCCTCCCATTCTTTTGTATGCCTATTTCTAGAATTTTGATTAAAAGTTTTATGATACCATAATAAATTATCTATATTATATTTATTTAATATTTCACATTTTAAAAAATTCATAGTTTCTTTATGATTCATTTTAACAAGTAAATTTTGATATTTCAATAGAAATTATTCTTATCTTTTTAAATTGATATTTTATTTCTTCTGTTAAATGTAATTGTAGATTGGTATAATAATATAATTTATCTACCTGTTCTTCTATATCTTCAAAATCATCCTTACTAAAATAGTTATCTATAAATTGTAATTTATCTTGATGAATTTTTAGTATTTCATAACAGTCTTTTAATAATTCCTTTAAAAATTTCATTTGAGGATTTCTACACTAATTTTTGTATCCCTCATATTAACAAGTATACTTTGTTATATTTGTAGAACAAATTTTTATAAGTTCTTTATTAACTTTTATTCTATCTTGTAAAAAATATTTGAAATTCATATGATGGAATTTTTGTACTTTATCATTATATTTATTTTCTTTTAAATATTGATTTGTTTTTTCTAATTCTATTTTATAAACTTTTGCTTTTTTATGAAATTCTTTTAATGTTGAAACATAAAATTGAACTTGAGAATTTTTTATTTGCATTTTAGTATCACTCATAATTATTTATAAAATTCCATATCGGATTTACTAGGATTGTATGATTTATCAGATTTATTATCTAATTCTTGTTCATAAAAAGCTTTAGGTATAGAATTAGAATAATCTATTCCTGTTATTTTCATAGATTGTGATCTTCTTAAAATATTTCTTTGTAAACTATTTATACTGTTTATACTACTGCTTGATGTTGAATATCTAGCAGAATTATTATTATTATTATTAAAAGATATTTCTATTGAACCATCAGATTTTTCTATTATACTAGATGTTTGATTATCTATATCTATTGGTTTTGGTGGATTTATATCCTGTAAATTCCAATTTAAAGATTGTTTTATTTCATTCCATTTTAATCTTTTTGGAGTAATAACTTTAGCATGCATAGTATTAACTTCAAATAATATTGTTTCATCTCTTGGAGATGATAATTTAGTTTTTGGTTCTATAGTTGTAGTCATTGTTTTATAATAAACTCTATATATTACGACTGCAGCATTAGTTTTTTCTCTAAATTCTAAATTTCTTGTTTTTATTGTTAAAGTTAAAGTATCAAGAATGTTTGGATCAAATAATCCTATAGAAAAATTAGGATAACAATTAAAATATATTGGACCATTGGCTATATTTGATTCAGCCATAGCTAATAATGAATTATTGAAATTAGTGTGTCTAGCATCTCTTAATATAGTTAATATGGGAGCGTCTATTCCTAATCTGAACATATGTTTTATAGCTACCTGTACTAATCCTATATGTAAAAATTTATAATTCTTTCTATGGTTTAATATAGCTTCTTTAGATAATAATTGTAAATTTTGATGATCTTTATTTATAGGAATAGTTTGTTCAGTCATTTTGATTGAGTAATCTTGTAAGAAATCAAAAGTTCCTATTTTATATATAGTTTTTACATCTTGTTTAGGTATATTCCAATTTAATAAATTATTTTCAATTTGAGAAATACTTATTTCTAAAGAATTCATATTGTTGTTTAAATCTTCCTCTTGATCATTAGCTGAAGTATTTGAGCTATGATCTCTTCGTGACAAAAATCTAGATATCTGATTCATTATTTGTATTTGTTTTAATGATAAAATTTTTTGAATTAACTTAATCAATATTTTGAAATATTCAGATTATACTGAGGGAACATCCCCAAAGCCCAAGACGTGGTCCGGCTGCTCTCTATCTTGGAGCCTTACGCTAATCCAACCGTCTAGCCGATAGGACTTGCCAACACAGCATAATTCTAAATATTCAAAATATGACTTTGTTTTTTCAATAAATTTTTCCATTATAACTTTTACAAATAATTAATTAGAGTATTTAGACATAATATCACTTGAGTAATCATGGCTCTGATACCATTTGGTGAAGGATCGAGAGCATGAAGATTTAAATAACAAACAATATAGCAATATGGCAGAAACATAAATTAAACAAATCATATTTAAATAATACCTTGATTTATTTCTTGAATATCTGAATTACAAATGATTTCCTTACAACTGGGTGGAGCAATAATAACTTGAAAATCTAAAGATTTTGAACATTGGGTGGTTGATAATACAAGTTTTTGAGGAGATGGTTTTTTCATACATTTAATTCTAAGTAATTTTTCGAATGAATTATAATACAATAGAGCCTTCAGCCTTATCAGAGTTGGAAAATAATTGAATCTTGTCGGCCATTGAGAAAAGTAAATTGTCTTGTTGCAGAATAATTAATATCATTTTTATTAAAGTTGGCAGAGTGGCTGGCTACTTTAATAAAAGTTGACCTAACTTGAAAATCACGTCTCCGACAGATCTTTATCTTCTTATCTTTATCTTTTTGACAATAATTGAGATTAACCCATGGATATCTAGATTAACCCATGGATATCTTAGATTTTTGATTAACCCATGGATATCTTATATGGGTCCAATATCTTCATACTTATATGGGTCCAATATCTTCATACGGATCTTGAGAATCTTGTAAATCTTCTTCATTGGTAGAACGTTTTGACCCCGAAGGAGATTGCTTAATCTCATTGATAATTCTCTGCATTTCTTCAGGGGTAGAACAGGACTGTAGTCGAATTATATAGTCTTGATCTTGAAAAGAATTTAGATTTTGAATAATAGGAGTCTTTACAGATCTTTCATATTGACTGGATATAGACATATAATATTTTTGCACAGAAGCAATATTGGCTTTTTCAATTGAAAATTTATTCCACCATTTACTCCTATAATGTCTTAGGAGAAGAGGAGGAGATATATCTTGTTTAACTTGATAATGATAAGTCCAAGAGAAAATCCAAGGGATTTGAAATACAGTCATAAATTGAAGAGTGTATTCAAAATCAGGGATTCCATCTTGCTTAAAATAGTCTATAAACTTATTATAGGCCTCAATAATTTGTTTAGGAAAAGCATTTGAAATGATTCCAATATACTTAAACCATTTAACAAACCATCTTGGATAATTGTTTGAGAATTGCTCATCATAGTATATAAACCAGGAATGATTAAAATTTCTAAATAAAAGAGCCTTTTCCCAAGCTTCTTGATAATCATAATAATTATATTGAGAATATGAATTGAAATTTGAAAGAGTTTTTTGAACGAATGGTTTAGATTTCCATTCTTCAAGACTTATAATCTTTTTAATTTTTATTTTAGAATAGTCAATTTTTGATGGGTTTTGAGGATTGAGAATATGTTGAATATCAACAGAACCGGTATCAACTAATATAGCTTGATAATAATCAATATTCTTTTGATCAGAATCATAAAAATGACAATTTCTTGGATATAAATAATCTATAAGGGTTAAAAAGCTTTGAGAAACTTTTTCTTCTTTAATAGGTTCTAAAATCTTGATAATTTTATGATTAGGATTTATAGAATATAAACTAGAATCTGTTGGAGGGGATATAGGAGATATATTGGGACGGATAATTGATTGAGGTAGAATTCTAGTTTTTTGAACAATAGAAGAATATGGTGGTCTGGAGGATATAGGAACAGGTGAAGATGGTCTAAATCTTGGAAATGGAGATAATGGAGTAAAACTATTGTGAATAGGTAATGGAGAACTTGAAGTAATAATCTTTTTTGTATCCTTGCTCATATTCCTTGTAAAAATTCTCTTGATAAAAAGTCTGGTAAAGAATTATTTTCTCCTTTTATAAATTCAATTTGAAAATCAAAATTGCTTAATAATGCCTGCCATCTTGCAAATATTTGTTTTGAAATTAAATTTTTTATATCTTTCTCTAAAATATGTTTTGCAGATAAACAATCAATTCTTAATAAAAAAAGGTTTCATATATAAATCATCTTCAAATTTTTTAATGCATAATACAATACTTAAAATTTCCTTTTTTATAGTTGAATAATTCTTTTGAGTATCATTCCATGATCCAGAACAATATCTAACTAATTGTTCTTTATTATTTTCTAAAGATTGCTTTAATATTCCTCCAAATCCTAAATCACTAGCATCAGTTTCAACTATTAATTTAGCGTTAGGGTGAGGAATATTTGTCACACCCCGAGCCGGCGGGGTAGGATCGGATGCCCCCGTCGGGCGGAAGGTTCCCGGGGCGTGATATCGTGAGTGATAATCGTGTTGATCAGATTGTTTACATAGCATCAATGTCAAGAATAACTAAAGCACAATCAAGCATTAACTAGGATTACAGAGTTAAATTACAATATCAATGTTTGATAATTTAACTAAGTAAACCTATCCAAAAGAATAAAAGTTTCTATCTTGTATATGTACAAGATATCAAAAGAGATTCGTATTAACTACAAAAGATGTGCTTTCAAAAGTCTGCTAGGTCCTCTAATTGGGCTGCCTAGCATGCAATCCTGAGCCTTAGATTATACCTGTGCATCACCTGAGAAAGCATGTAAAAGAAACAAGGTCAACACAATGGTTGGTGAGTTCATGTAGTTTATAAGTTTAAATATCTTTAGCAACCCTCTTCCGGTAAAACCTTAATCTTATTAACTCCACCTGTAATATCCAAATCGGTATGCTTATATATAGGGCATACCCCTGGGTCGAGCCTACAACCCGCCCAGGCGCCATCCCACCACATACTAATCCGGATATGACACTGTTGTTAATAATAATTAAGCCTTTTACCTACCCTTCAATCTCGTTTCCCCATCATAGTTTAAGCAATTTGTTTGTAAGTTTACCCATAGCATCCGTGAGTTTAGCTTGAGAGTCACCAGAATGGACAACTGAATGCCCGAAGGAATCCAGTATCAATCCATACCAGTTCTATGTGAAATTAGCAACATAGGGGGAGATAGAGGATTCCCATGATGACACAAAGTCAACTAAGGATCACCAATATCGTCCTAGTTACTGTTCACGTGTGTAAATAGTTTTGGGAAACACTGCCTGGCAAGCACTGAGAGGCCATCAGTCTGTTTCCTCGTTTAAGACCATGAAGGACACCCTATGGCAAGCACTGAGAGACCATAGTAGGTGTCTTCTAGTCCCGACTGTGAAGAACACATGAAGGCAAGCACTGAGAGACCAACTATTGTTCTTCAAGTCCCGACTAGGAAGAACACATGAAGGCAAGCACTGAGAGACCAACTATTGTTCTTCCATAGCCAATAGTTTTAGCATTCAAATAGTCCAGCATTTACGTAACTTGTGCACAAGTACTAGCTTTACAACCGGTAAGGCAAGCACTGAGAGGCCAAACCGTTGTTTGAGCATGGCAATCATATAGCATTCAAGAGTTTATAGTATCCATAGCTTCAAGTATTCAACATGTATGTACGTATGTATTTAGCACCCTCATAGCATCCTAGCATCCTTAGCATTTAGTGTTAACCTTAGTATTTAGCATAACTTATAGTATTAGTTTATAGCATAACCCCATAGCATTAACATGTAGCATAATTTCATAGCATTAGCATGAAGCATCACCCGTAGCATTAGTTTGTAGCATAACCCGTAGTATTAGCATTTAGTTTAACCCGTAGCATTAGCATTTAGCTTAACCCGTAGCATTAGCATTTATCATAACTCATAGTATTAGTTTGTAGCATAACGTCATAGCATTAGCATCCACAATAGCATCATCAGATAGTAAATACCCTTAGCACTTGGTATTAACACATAGCTTTAGTATTAACAAGTAGCTTATGCCTTTAGCACTTGGCATAATCAAATAGCATTAGTTTGAATAGTGAACTTATGCCTTTAGCACTTGGCATAATCAAGTAGCATTAATTTGAATAGTGAACTTATGCCTTTAACACTTGGCATAATCAAATAGTATTAGCTTGAATAGTGAACTTATGCCTTTAGCACTTGGCATAATTTCGATATACGAATCGTATAAAAGCATTTTGTTAAATTTAAAACATTTGTTTTAAAATGTAATACATGCTTCTCAGTCTCGATTTAAAATCAAAATAATTTGAAAAGGGACAATGAACTCACCTTGTAGTAGTTGTAGTTGACTTAGCCTAAAAACCAGAATGCACTCGGTCTTTGTTGTAATTGATATTGTTTTCACGATCCTGTATTGATTTCACATTGTTTAAAACTTGTAAATATAAGTTGTAAAGTTTCATGTACGTGTATATATTTACCGTAAAGTTGGCTAATATTGATTGGTCTCGGTCATCATTCGGCCCCCAACACTATTGTTATTGATCATTATAACCCTATGGTTTTAGGTTGCGTCTTTAGTTTTAATTCCTTCTTGAAATCTCATCGCTTGGTTATCAAGTTCTAATTGTTTTAATATGATATCTAATAAATAACCCAATAATGAGTTTAGGTTTATGGTTTAACACCTCCCATGTTAATCTTATCATGTTGGCTATCATTGCTACATAGTACTTAGATACTATGCAAAGACCCTTGCACTTTTGATGTTTCAAGTTTATTAAATTCATTATGTTGACCCATGACATTATTTCCCATAACTATATATGTTATTTAAAGGAGTTGGTTCAAGTATTTGTTGAAACTCAACCACATAGCCGACTGATGATTAGTCCAATTGCATTGTGGGCCGAACCCAATGATCATGACCCACACCAACTAACATGGGCCGAATTCTTCATAAAGTTAAAACAATTGTTATTGGGCCGAAACAAAGTGTATAACCCATAGCAATCCTATTGGGCCTAATGGATTTTGTCGTGGGCTGAATGCAGTCTATTGGGCCTGGTGTATAATATATGGGCCAAAGGTGATTTCTGGTTGGGCCCAAAGAATTATGTTTTGATTGAAATGAGTAGGTGGGCTAACAAGGTGTTGGGCCCAGCAAGTATGTTGGGCCGATGCACTTGCAACATGGGCCACTGTCTTGGCCAATTGAATGGTAATCGCCGAATGAAGAAAATGCATGGGCGAGTGAGCAGTAGATCGAATGGCTGGAGTATGAGGGGTGGTCGAATGAGAGGAAAGTGACTGGCCGAATGAGGTGTATGACCGAAAGAGGGGGTGGCTGCTGGTTCGAACGAATGTGGGTGGTAGTCGAATGGCAGAAGCCCATGAATGAAAGGCCATATAGCATGACCAACGAATGACATGGCCGAATGAAACTGGCGAAGGAGGTTCAGTCGGCCAGGAGTGATTCGGCGAATGGGGTGTTCATTCGAAGGTGGTGTGGTTCGGCCGAAGTAGAGGCTCATTCGGCAACCTCTGTGTGTGTCATTCGCGGGTTCAAAGACGACCAGATGGGTTCTTCATCTTCGAGTTAATCGACCAGGGACTGAAAGGGGTGGGTTGGTTCTAGTGGTTGTGGGTCGCAAAATAGGAAGGTAAAGAACCGGTTAACCCATGAGTTAGAACTAAGGGTGAGAAAACCCTAAAATCACCACTTTTCTTGCATCATTACCTCGATTTTCAGTGGGTTTTTCTCTAGATCAGTTGTACTTTCACGTAGAGGATGATGAGAGCTTCGTGTAGGTTCAAAAATGGCTCGATTTCGTTGAGAAACAAGGAAGTTATGAGCTTTTGAAGTTCAAAAATGGTGGTGGGAGCAAAGTTCCGGGATTAGGGTTTTTGGAGAAAGAAGGAGATGAGAAAATGAGTTAATTGAGCTCATTTAGGGTATTTATACCCCGAGTGAGTTCGGGTTCGTTCCCGTTGCTCGGTTCGCGTTTTCGCTACGTTTCCGGAACGTGACGCGCGTTTTTCGTCATTTAAACAAAAAGGATTATTTTATGACGTTTAAAATACAAATATATTTTTAGAAATTATTTTTAATATAGTTATGTTAATATATTTATCGGATTTAATATTTTTACGCGTTCGGTTAATTCGTTCGCGATTTGTTAAAATAGTTTAATTTAATTTAATTTATTTTATGATGAATTTCAAAATTGTAAAATAAGAATTATCTTATTTCTTTACGATTATGATCGTTCGCATCTTTCATCGTTTTCGTTTTCGTTTCGTCAGAACGCGTCACCATCGCGCGTATTCGTTCGAATCGTCATTCGAACGAACACGACGATGGTTTTGTTTTCTGATTCTTGTTTTCTACTGTTAAGTTATTGTTTCAGAACACTAAACTATCAGAATCATTCATACAGATCGTCACCTATACGAATAACTCATCGGTTTAGCATTCCGCAACGACAACTGTTATAGTTTTGTTTTGTTTAACCTCACATACGTTTACACCAAAGCATATCACATCAAGTATTTATGTTGCAACGCTGTGTTGTCTGACATGTTTTCTGACTGTTAAATCCTAAGATTTCAGTCAGATTCAGACAATCGTTTAATGGTTTCATGTGAATCCAAATGCATCAATTGTATAAACATAGTTTCCTAGTAATGTATACCTGAATTACTGTTCGTGTTTACTGTTGCGATCACTGTTCCGGCACGTGTCCGGCACTGATGTTACAGTCTCCCCTTGTTAGAGAAATTTCATCCCGAAATTTAAGCATTGCTATCGGGTACGGCTTCCTATGCGAACAGTTGGGGATACTTGTTTCTCATGTGATCTTCGCGTTCCCAAGTAAACTCGGGTCCGCGCCTTGAGTTCCAACGCACTTTAACAATAGGAATACGGCTTCGCCTTAGTTGCTTAACTTTGCGATCCATAATCTCTAACGGTTCCTCAACAAAACGTAAGTGTTCATCCAATTGAATTTCTTCAATTGGTATGATAAGAGTTTCGTCAGCAAGGCATTTCTTCAAGTTTGAGACGTGAAACACGTCATGTACACCACTAAGTTCATCCGGTAAGCTCAATCTGTATGCTACAGGACCAATGCGTTCGATGATTTCGAACGGTCCCACATATCGTGGGGTTAGTTTGCCTTTTTTTTTTGCGAATCGAACTACGCCCTTCCATGGGGAAACCTTCAACATGACACGGTCTCCCACTTGGAATTCCAACGGCTTACGCCTTTTATCGGCATAACTCTTTTGTCTACTTCGTGTTGCTTGTATCCTTTGCTGTATTTGAGCAATCTTGTCGGTAGTTTCTTGCATAAGTTCTGGCCCCGTGATGCGATTATCTCCTACTTCAGACCAACAGATCGGTGACCGACATTTCCGACCATAAAGTGCCTCAAATGGGGCACAACCGATACTGCTGTGATAACTGTTGTTGTAGGAGAACTCGATTAGTGGCAAGTGAGAGCCCCAATTACCACCGAAGTCTAGAACACAAGTTCTCAGCATATCCTCCAGGGTCTGAATAGTACGTTCGCTTTGATCATCCGTTTGTGGATGATAAGTTGTACTCAAGTTTAATTGCGTCCCCAGAGATTTCTGCAATGATTGCCAGAACCTTGATGTGAATCTGCTATCACGATCTAAAATGATAGACGATGGCACACCATGGCGTACCACTATCCGTTGATGTAAAGCTTCGCTAGTTTATCCATCGTGTAAGTTTCTCGCATAGGCAAGAAATGAGCAGATTTCGTCAATCGATCAACAATAACCCAAATAGTGTCATGTCCACTAGAAGTGCGGGGTAACTTGGTAACAAAGTCCATAACTATCTGTCCCCACTTCCAAAGTGGAATTTCAGGCTGTTCCAGTAAACCTGATGGTTTCTGGTGTTCCGCCTTCACTTTAGCACACGTAAGGCATCGACCAACGTACTCAGCTATGTCTTTCTTCATACCCGGCCACCAATAAAATGCACGTAAGTCTTGGTACATTTTATCAACCCCGGGATGCACCGAGTACTTGGTCTTGTGTGCTTCATCGAATATAAGTTTCCTTAACCCATCTACTGCAGGAATCCATACACGATCCTTGTAGTAAACGAGTCCATCAGGTTTCGTTTCCAAATGTTTTTCCACTCCACAATCTAAGTCTTTCTTCAAGTTTCCTCTTTCAACTGCCTCTTGTTGTGCTTGCATAATGTTACTGTGTAAGCTTGTCTGCACAGTCATTCCCATTGCTCTGACGCGCAAGGGTTTGACACGTTCTTTCCTGCTCAAGGCATCAGCTACAACGTTTGCCTTGCCCCGATGATACTTGATTACACAGTCGTAATCATTCAGAAGCTCAACCCAACGTCGCTGTCGCATGTTGAGTTCCTTCTGATCAAATATGTGTTGCAGACTTTTGTGATCTGTAAATATAGTACACTTGGTGCCATATAAGTAATGTCTCCAAATCTTTAAAGCAAATATCACTGCTCCCAGTTCCAGATCATGAGTAGTGTAATTCTTCTCATGAACTTTCAGTTGTCTAGAGGCATACGCAATAACTTTGTCTCGCTGCATAAGTACACAGCCATGTCCCTGATGGGATGCATCACAATACACAACAAAGTCATCACAACCATCTGGGAGAGATAAGATCGGAGCATCACATAGCTTTTTCTTCAACATCTGAAAGGCTTCTTCTTGCTTTTGTTCCCAGACAAACGGCTCGCTTTTCTGTGTTAGCTTCGTGAGTGGCAGAGCTATCTTAGAAAAGTTCAAGATGAACCTTTGGTAATAGCCTGCCAAGCCTAGAAAAGAACGTATCTCCGTCGGTGTCTTCGGAGTGTCCCAATCTTTTATTGCCTCGATCTTGGCAGGATCAACGTGTATCCCCTCACTGTTAACTACATGCCCTAGGAATTGAACCTCCTTTAACCAAAACTCACACTTAGAGAATTTGGCATAGAGCTTCTCTTCCTTTAACAGTTCCAAGATCGTTCTGAGATGTTGCTCGTGTTCTGCCTTGCTTTTAGAATAGATCAATATGTCATCAATGAAAACAATAACAAATTGATCCAAGTACGGCTTACACACACGATTCATGAGATCCATTAAAACCGCGGGTGCATTCGTCAAACCAAAAGGCATCACCATGAACTCATAATGCCCGTATCTGGTACGAAACGCCGTCTTCGGTATGTATTCATCTTGTACTCTGAGCTGGTGATATCCAGAACGCAGATCGATCTTTGAAAAATACTGTGCTCCTTGCAATTGATCAAACAAATCATCAATCCTCGGTAATGGATACCGATTCTTGATGGTTAGTTTGTTTAACTCCCTGTAGTCTATGCACATGCGAAAAGATCCAATCTTCTTTTTCACGAATAAAACCGGAGCTCCCCAAGGTGAGTAGCTCGGTCGGATGAAACCTTTATCAAGTAACTCCTGTAACTGATTTGACAATTCCTGCATCTCTGAAGGTGCTAATCTGTAAGGAGATTTAGCAACAGATGTTGCTCCAGGAATCAGGTCAATACGAAACTCTACCGGTCGCACAGGTGGCAAACCTGGTAGATCTTCAGGAAACACTTCAGGGTATTCCTTTACTATTGGCACGTCTTGAATTGTCTTCTTGTCTTTTTCTTTCTCCACCACATGAGCCAAGAAAGCTATGCATTTCTTTTGTAGACACTTACGCGCCTTGATGCAAGATATGATTTTGACACTATGTTTTGCTTGATCCCCACGAACTTCCAATACACGATCACTCGCCAATGGAATCCGAAGTAGCTTTTCAGAACAGATGGCTTCCACTCTATTGAGGGATAGCCAATCCATCCCAACGATGATGTCGAAACTGCCCAGCTCCATCGGTATCAAGTCGATGGTAAATGTATGATCAATAAGTGTAAGTGGGCAGTTCCTAAGTATAGTGCTAGCTGTGATTTGTTTCCCATTCGCTACCTCGATGATATAAGGGGAGTCTAAAGTTTCCTCAGTAAGATTAAGTTGACGTGCAAAGTCAGATGAAATAAAACTCTGATCTGCACCAGTGTCAAATAAAATAGATGCATAAGAGTCATGTATAAGAAATGTACCAGTGACCACGTTAGGGTCTTGGCGTGCTGCATTGGCTCCAATGACAAAAGCCCTTCCACGTGGTGCTTGGGCTCCCTGTTGCACTCGCTTTGGACACTCTCTGGAGAAATGGCCTAATTCTCCACAGTTATAGCATCCCCTGTTGTTGTTGTTGTTATTACCCTGTCTTGGTGGTGGAGGAAGTGCTACAGCAGCATTGTTTGTGGCTTGAGTTGTTGGAGCACGGCATTGTTGAGCTCGGTGACCTAATCGACCACACTTGTTGCACTTCCTGCATTGCGCCGTAGCAGGATGATGAAATTTGCACCGTGCAGACTGAGGATGCGGTCCCACATAGTTCTTGGGTGCAACTTGAGCAGGTGCTGCAGTAACTTGTTGTAGTGGGGTGGCCATCACATAATTCTTGACGACCTTTTGCTTTTTCTTCTGGTGGTGCTCAGGCTTCTTTTAAGTTACTTCCTTAGCTTTTCCCGAATCCTCTTTCAAAACCCCAGACTTTACCATTACTTTAGTAAGCTTGGCTGAAAGAGAGATAGCTGACTTTAGTGTAGCAGGATATGCAGCCAGCACGATGCTTTGAATACAGGAGGGTAATCCCGCTACATATCGATCGATCAGCTTTTCCAGTGTTGGTACCATTTCTGGCACAAGAGCTACCAGTTCATGATAGCGATTGGTATAGGTCATATGATCGGCTCCCTTCATCACATGGTTCGAGAGCTCAACCTCTAGTTGTTGCAGTTCATGTTTCTGACAGAACTCATTCCTCAGTAGGAGTTTGAACTCTGTCCAGGGCATCGTCATTGTTTCATCTCTCCCCTTTGCTCTAATCTGAGCATTCCACCATGTCAAAGCTCGCTTGCTAAATGATCCAGCTGCATAGCGAACCTTGTGGTGTTCTGGACAACTGCTTATGTCCAAGGTGTTCTCCATCTTTTCTAGCCATTGGATTAATCCAACAGCTCCTTCAGCACCGGTGAAGCTTGGGGGTTTGCATCCTACAAAGGACTTGTAGGAGCAGTCTGAAGTATGACTAGTGTTTCCACTAGCCTCTCCTGTAGTATGGCCAGAGGTGTTGCCATGGCCTTGAATCCGATTTATCATCTCTGGGATGACATCTTTCAGTTGGCTTGTCAGTTAGGTACTCAGCAGTGTCGCCAAAGCGATGGTAGCAGGATCTATCATCTGAACAGTGTTTGAGCCTGGCGGTGGGGAGTGTGGAGGAGGAGGAGGTGGTGGTGGCGGTGGTGAATCTGGTGGTGTAGGAGTAGAAGAATGTGGTGCAGAAGTCTGAGTAGTAGGCTGTTTTCTTGGCGGCATTCTGATCATAACCAAAAGAATTTGGTTAGTGCAGTGATCGAATGCAGAAAACATAATGCAAACATAATCCTCAGTTCTCTACATGAGGGTCCCTAAGTTATAGTCTAGGCCAAACCATTTAAGAAATTGACCTATTATTCTCTATAACCTTGAGCTCTGATACCAATCTGTCACACCCCGAGCCGGCGGGGTAGGATCGGATGCCCCCGTCGGGCGGAAGGTTCCCGGGGCGTGATATCGTGAGTGATAATCGTGTTGATCAGATTGTTTACATAGCATCAATGTCAAGAATAACTAAAGCACAATCAAGCATTAACTAGGATTACAGAGTTAAATTACAATATCAATGTTTGATAATTTAACTAAGTAAACCTATCCAAAAGAATAAAAGTTTCTATCTTGTATATGTACAAGATATCAAAAGAGATTCGTATTAACTACAAAAGATGTGCTTTCAAAAGTCTGCTAGGTCCTCTAATTGGGCTGCCTAGCATGCAATCCTGAGCCTTAGATTATACCTGTGCATCACCTGAGAAAGCATGTAAAAGAAACAAGGTCAACACAATGGTTGGTGAGTTCATGTAGTTTATAAGTTTAAATATCTTTAGCAACCCTCTTCCGGTAAAACCTTAATCTTATTAACTCCACCTGTAATATCCAAATCGGTATGCTTATATATAGGGCATACCCCTGGGTCGAGCCTACAACCCGCCCAGGCGCCATCCCACCACATACTAATCCGGATATGACACTGTTGTTAATAATAATTAAGCCTTTTACCTACCCTTCAATCTCGTTTCCCCATCATAGTTTAAGCAATTTGTTTGTAAGTTTACCCATAGCATCCGTGAGTTTAGCTTGAGAGTCACCAGAATGGACAACTGAATGCCCGAAGGAATCCAGTATCAATCCATACCAGTTCTATGTGAAATTAGCAACATAGGGGGAGATAGAGGATTCCCATGATGACACAAAGTCAACTAAGGATCACCAATATCGTCCTAGTTACTGTTCACGTGTGTAAATAGTTTTGGGAAACACTGCCTGGCAAGCACTGAGAGGCCATCAGTCCGTTTCCTCGTTTAAGACCATGAAGGACACCCTATGGCAAGCACTGAGAGACCATAGTAGGTGTCTTCTAGTCCCGACTGTGAAGAACACATGAAGGCAAGCACTGAGAGACCAACTATTGTTCTTCAAGTCCCGACTAGGAAGAACACATGAAGGCAAGCACTGAGAGACCAACTATTGTTCTTCCATAGCCAATAGTTTTAGCATTCAAATAGTCCAGCATTTACGTAACTTGTGCACAAGTACTAGCTTTACAACCGGTAAGGCAAGCACTGAGAGGCCAAACCGTTGTTTGAGCATGGCAATCATATAGCATTCAAGAGTTTATAGTATCCATAGCTTCAAGTATTCAACATGTATGTACGTATGTATTTAGCACCCTCATAGCATCCTAGCATCCTTAGCATTTAGTGTTAACCTTAGTATTTAGCATAACTTATAGTATTAGTTTATAGCATAACCCCATAGCATTAACATGTAGCATAATTTCATAGCATTAGCATGAAGCATCACCCGTAGCATTAGTTTGTAGCATAACCCGTAGTATTAGCATTTAGTTTAACCCGTAGCATTAGCATTTAGCTTAACCCGTAGCATTAGCATTTATCATAACTCATAGTATTAGTTTGTAGCATAACGTCATAGCATTAGCATCCACAATAGCATCATCAGATAGTAAATACCCTTAGCACTTGGTATTAACACATAGCTTTAGTATTAACAAGTAGCTTATGCCTTTAGCACTTGGCATAATCAAATAGCATTAGTTTGAATAGTGAACTTATGCCTTTAGCACTTGGCATAATCAAGTAGCATTAATTTGAATAGTGAACTTATGCCTTTAGCACTTGGCATAATCAAATAGTATTAGCTTGAATAGTGAACTTATGCCTTTAGCACTTGGCATAATTTCGATATACGAATCGTATAAAAGTATTCTGTTAAATTTAAAACATTTGTTTTAAAATGTAATACATGCTTCTCAGTCTCGATTTAAAATCAAAATAATTTGAAAAGGGACAATGAACTCACCTTGTAGTAGTTGTAGTTGACTTAGCCTAAAATCCAGAATGCACTCGGTCTTTGTTGTAATTGATATTGTTTTCACGATCCTGTATTGATTTCACATTGTTTAAAACTTGTAAATATAAGTTGTAAAGTTTCATGTACGTGTATATATTTACCGTAAAGTTGGCTAATATTGATTGGTCTCGGTCATCATTCGGCCCCCAACACTATTGTTATTGATCATTATAACCCTATGGTTTTAGGTTGCGTCTTTAGTTTTAATTCCTTCTTGAAATCTCATCGCTTGGTTATCAAGTTCTAATTGTTTTAATATGATATCTAATAAATAACCCAATAATGAGTTTAGGTTTATGGTTTAACACCTCCCATGTTAATCTTATCATGTTGGCTATCATTGCTACATAGTACTTAGATACTATGCAAAGACCCTTGCACTTTTGATGTTTCAAGTTTATTAAATTCATTATGTTGACCCATGACATTATTTCCCATAACTATATATGTTATTTAAAGGAGTTGGTTCAAGTATTTGTTGAAACTCAACCACATAGCCGACTGATGATTAGTCCAATTGCATTGTGGGCCGAACCCAATGATCATGACCCACACCAACTAACATGGGCCGAATTCTTCATAAAGTTAAAACAATTGTTATTGGGCCGAAACAAAGTGTATAACCCATAGCAATCCTATTGGGCCTAATGGATTTTGTCGTGGGCTGAATGCAGTCTATTGGGCCTGGTGTATAATATATGGGCCAAAGGTGATTTCTGGTTGGGCCCAAAGAATTATGTTTTGATTGAAATGAGTAGGTGGGCTAACAAGGTGTTGGGCCCAGCAAGTATGTTGGGCCGATGCACTTGCAACATGGGCCACTGTCTTGGCCAATTGAATGGTAATCGCCGAATGAAGAAAATGCATGGGCGAGTGAGCAGTAGATCGAATGGCTGGAGTATGAGGGGTGGTCGAATGAGAGGAAAGTGACTGGCCGAATGAGGTGTATGACCGAAAGAGGGGGTGGCTGCTGGTTCGAACGAATGTGGGTGGTAGTCGAATGGCAGAAGCCCATGAATGAAAGGCCATATAGCATGACCAACGAATGACATGGCCGAATGAAACTGGCGAAGGAGGTTCAGTCGGCCAGGAGTGATTCGGCGAATGGGGTGTTCATTCGAAGGTGGTGTGGTTCGGCCGAAGTAGAGGCTCATTCGGCAACCTCTGTGTGTGTCATTCGCGGGTTCAAAGACGACCAGATGGGTTCTTCATCTTCGAGTTAATCGACCAGGGACTGAAAGGGGGGGTTGGTTCTAGTGGTTGTGGGTCGCAGAATAGGAAGGTAAAGAACCGGTTAACCCATGAGTTAGAACTAAGGGTGAGAAAACCCTAAAATCACCACTTTTCTTGCATCATTACCTCGATTTTCAGTGGGTTTTTCTCTAGATCAGTTGTACTTTCACGTAGAGGATGATGAGAGCTTCGTGTAGGTTCAAAAATGGCTCGATTTCGTTGAGAAACAAGGAAGTTATGAGCTTTTGAAGTTCAAAAATGGTGGTGGGAGCAAAGTTCCGGGATTAGGGTTTTTGGAGAAAGAAGGAGATGAGAAAATGAGTTAATTGAGCTCATTTAGGGTATTTATACCCCGAGTGAGTTCGGGTTCGTTCCCGTTGCTCGGTTCGCGTTTTCGCTACGTTTCCGGAACGTGACGCGCGTTTTTCGTCATTTAAACAAAAAGGATTATTTTATGACGTTTAAAATACAAATATATTTTTAGAAATTATTTTTAATATAGTTATGTTAATTTATTTATCGGATTTAATATTTTTACGCGTTCGGTTAATTCGTTCGCGATTTGTTAAAATAGTTTAATTTAATTTAATTTATTTTATGATGAATTTCAAAATTGTAAAATAAGAATTATCTTATTTCTTTACGATTATGATCGTTCGCATCTTTCATCGTTTTCGTTTTCGTTTCGTCAGAACGCGTCACCATCGCGCGTATTCGTTCGAATCGTCATTCGAACGAACACGACGATGGTTTTGTTTTCTGATTCTTGTTTTCTACTGTTAAGTTATTGTTTCAGAACATTAAACTATCAGAATCATTCATACAGATCGTCACCTATACGAATAACTCATCGGTTTAGCATTCCGCAACGACAACTGTTATAGTTTTGTTTTGTTTAACCTCACATACGTTTACACCAAAGCATATCACATCAAGTATTTATGTTGCAACGCTGTGTTGTCTGACATGTTTTCTGACTGTTAAATCCTAAGATTTCAGTCAGATTCAGACAATCGTTTAATGGTTTCATGTGAATCCAAATGCATCAATAGTATAAACATAGTTTCCCGTAATGTATACCTGAATTACTGTTCGTGTTTACTGTTGCGATCACTGTTCCGGCACGTGTCCGGCACTGATGTTACAGTCTCCCCTTGTTAGAGAAATTTCATCCCGAAATTTAAGCATTGCTATCGGGTACGGCTTCCTATGCGAACAGTTGGGGATACTTGTTTCTCATGTGATCTTCGCGTTCCCAAGTAAACTCGGGTCCGCGCCTTGAGTTCCAACGCACTTTAACAATAGGAATACGGCTTCGCCTTAGTTGCTTAACTTTGCGATCCATAATCTCTAACGGTTCCTCAACAAAACGTAAGTGTTCATCCAATTGAATTTCTTCAATTGGTATGATAAGAGTTTCGTCAGCAAGGCATTTCTTCAAGTTTGAGACGTGAAACACGTCATGTACACCACTAAGTTCATCCGGTAAGCTCAATCTGTATGCTACAGGACCAATACGTTCGATGATTTCGAACGGTCCCACATATCGTGGTGTTAGTTTGCCTTTTTTTTTGCGAATCGAACTACGCCCTTCCATGGGGAAACCTTCAACATGACACGGTCTCCCACTTGGAATTCCAACGGCTTACGCCTTTTATCGGCATAACTCTTTTGTCTACTTCGTGTTGCTTGTATCCTTTGCTGTATTTGAGCAATCTTGTCGGTAGTTTCTTGCATAAGTTCTGGCCCCGTGATGCGATTATCTCCTACTTCAGACCAACAGATCGGTGACCGACATTTCCGACCATAAAGTGCCTCAAATGGGGCACAACCGATACTGCTGTGATAACTGTTGTTGTAGGAGAACTCGATTAGTGGCAAGTGAGAGCCCCAATTACCACCGAAGTCTAGAACACAAGTTCTCAGCATATCCTCCAGGGTCTGAATAGTACGTTCGCTTTGACCATCCGTTTGTGGATGATAAGTTGTACTCAAGTTTAATTGCGTCCCCAGAGATTTCTGCAATGATTGCCAGAACCTTGATGTGAATCTGCTATCACGATCTAAAATGATAGACGATGGCACACCATGGCGTACCACTATCCGTTGATGTAAAGCTTCGCTAGTTTATCCATCGTGTAAGTTTCTCGCATAGGCAAGAAATGAGCAGATTTCGTCAATCGATCAACAATAACCCAAATAGTGTCATGTCCACTAGAAGTGCGGGGTAACTTGGTAACAAAGTCCATAGCTATCTGTCCCCACTTCCAAAGTGGAATTTCAGGCTGTTCCAGTAAACCTGATGGTTTCTGGTGTTCTGCCTTCACTTTAGCACACGTAAGGCATCGACCAACGTACTCAGCTATGTCTTTCTTCATACCCGGCCACCAATAAAATGCACGTAAGTCTTGGTACATTTTATCAAACCCGGGATGCACCGAGTACTTGGTCTTGTGTGCTTCATCGAATATAAGTTTCCTTAACCCATCTACTGCAGGAATCCATACACGATCCTTGTAGTAAACGAGTCCATCAGGTTTCGTTTCCAAATGTTTTTCCACTCCACAATCTAAGTCTTTCTTCAAGTTTCCTCTTTCAACTGCCTCTTGTTGTGCTTGCATAATGTTACTGTGTAAGCTTGTCTGCACAGTCATTCCCATTGCTCTGACGCGCAAGGGTTTGACACGTTCTTTCCTGCTCAAGGCATCAGCTACAACGTTTGCCTTGCCCCGATGATACTTGATTACACAGTCGTAATCATTCAGAAGCTCAACCCAACGTCGCTGTCGCATGTTGAGTTCCTTCTGATCAAATATGTGTTGCAGACTTTTGTGATCTGTAAATATAGTACACTTGGTGCCATATAAGTAATGTCTCCAAATCTTTAAAGCAAATATCACTGCTCCCAGTTCCAGATCATGAGTAGTGTAATTCTTCTCATGAACTTTCAGTTGTCTAGAGGCATACGCAATAACTTTGTCTCGCTGCATAAGTACACAGCCATGTCCCTGATGGGATGCATCACAATACACAACAAAGTCATCACAACCATCTGGGAGAGATAAGATCGGAGCATCACATAGCTTTTTCTTCAACATCTGAAAGGCTTCTTCTTGCTTTTGTTCCCAGACAAACGGCTCGCTTTTCTGTGTTAGCTTCGTGAGTGGCAGAGCTATCTTAGAAAAGTTCAAGATGAACCTTTGGTAATAGCCTGCCAAGCCTAGAAAAGAACGTATCTCCGTCGGTGTCTTCGGAGTGTCCCAATCTTTTATTGCCTCGATCTTGGCAGGATCAACGTGTATCCCCTCACTGTTAACTACATGCCCTAGGAATTGAACCTCCTTTAACCAAAACTCACACTTAGAGAATTTGGCATAGAGCTTCTCTTCCTTTAACAGTTCCAAGATCGTTCTGAGATGTTGCTCGTGTTCTGCCTTGCTTTTAGAATAGATCAATATGTCATCAATGAAAACAATAACAAATTGATCCAAGTACGGCTTACACACACGATTCATGAGATCCATTAAAACCGCGGGTGCATTCGTCAAACCAAAAGGCATCACCATGAACTCATAATGCCCGTATCTGGTACGAAACGCCGTCTTCGGTATGTATTCATCTTGTACTCTGAGCTGGTGATATCCAGAACGCAGATCGATCTTTGAAAAATACTGTGCTCCTTGCAATTGATCAAACAAATCATCAATCCTCGGTAATGGATACCGATTCTTGATGGTTAGTTTGTTTAACTCCCTGTAGTCTATGCACATGCGAAAAGATCCATCCTTCTTTTTCACGAATAAAACCGGAGCTCCCCAAGGTGAGTAGCTCGGTCGGATGAAACCTTTATCAAGTAACTCCTGTAACTGATTTGACAATTCCTGCATCTCTGAAGGTGCTAATCTGTAAGGAGATTTAGCAACAGATGTTGCTCCAGGAATCAGGTCAATACGAAACTCTACCGGTCGCACAGGTGGCAAACCTGGTAGATCTTCAGGAAACACTTCAGGGTATTCCTTTACTATTGGCACGTCTTGAATTGTCTTCTTGTCTTTTTCTTTCTCCACCACATGAGCCAAGAAAGCTATGCATTTCTTTTGTAGACACTTACGCGCCTTGATGCAAGATATGATTTTGACACTATGTTTTGCTTGATCCCCACGAACTTCCAATACACGATCACTCGCCAATGGAATCCGAAGTAGCTTTTCAGAACAGATGGCTTCCACTCTATTGAGGGATAGCCAATCCATCCCAACGATGATGTCGAAACTGCCCAGCTCCATCGGTATCAAGTCGATGGTAAATGTATGATCAATAAGTGTAAGTGGGCAGTTCCTAAGTATAGTGCTAGCTGTGATTTGTTTCCCATTCGCTACCTCGATGATATAAGGGGAGTCTAAAGTTTCCTCAGTAAGATTAAGTTGACGTGCAAAGTCAGATGAAATAAAACTCTGATCTGCACCAGTGTCAAATAAAATAGATGCATAAGAGTCATGTATAAGAAATGTACCAGTGACCACGTTAGGGTCTTGGCGTGCTGCATTGGCTCCAATGACAAAAGCCCTTCCACGTGGTGCTTGGGCTCCCTGTTGCACTCGCTTTGGACACTCTCTGGAGAAATGGCCTAATTCTCCACAGTTATAGCATCCCCTGTTGTTGTTGTTGTTATTGCCCTGTCTTGGTGGTGGAGGAAGTGCTACAGCAGCATTGTTTGTGGCTTGAGTTGTTGGAGCACGGCATTGTTGAGCTCGGTGACCTAATCGACCACACTTGTTGCACTTCCTGCATTGCGCCGTAGCAGGATGATGAAATTTGCACCGTGCACACTGAGGATGCGGTCCCACATAGTTCTTGGGTGCAACTTGAGCAGGTGCTGCAGTAACTTGTTGTAGTGGGGTGGCCATCACATAATTCTTGACGACCTTTTGCTTTTTCTTCTGGTGGTGCTCAGGCTTCTTTTAAGTTACTTCCTTAGCTTTTCCCGAATCCTCTTTCAAAACCCCAGACTTTACCATTACTTTAGTAAGCTTGGCTGAAAGAGAGATAGCTGACTCTAGTGTAGCAGGATATGCAGCCAGCACGATGCTTTGAATACAGGAGGGTAATCCCGCTACATATCGATCGATCAGCTTTTCCAGTGTTGGTACCATTTCTGGCACAAGAGCTACCAGTTCATGATAGCGATTGGTATAGGTCATATGATCGGCTCCCTTCATCACATGGTTCGAGAGCTCAACCTCTAGTTGTTGCAGTTCATGTTTCGGACAGAACTCATTCCTCAGTAGGAGTTTGAACTCTGTCCAGGGCATCGTCATTGTTTCATCTCTCCCCTTTGCTCTAATATGAGCATTCCACCATGTCAAAGCTCGCTTGCTAAATGATCCAGCTGCATAGCGAACCTTGTGGTGTTCTGGACAACTGCTTATGTCCAAGGTGTTCTCCATCTTTTCTAGCCATTGGATTAATCCAACAGCTCCTTCAGCACCGGTGAAGCTTGGGGGTTTGCATCCTACAAAGGACTTGTAGGAGCAGTCTGAAGTATGACTAGTGTTTCCACTAGCCTCTCCTGTAGTATGGCCAGAGGTGTTGCCATGGCCTTGAATCCGATTTATCATCTCTGGGATGACATCTTTCAGTTGGCTTGTCAGTTGGGTACTCAGCAGTGTCGCCAAAGCGATGGTAGCAGGATCTATCATCTGAACAGTGTTTGAACCTGGCGGTGGGGAGTGTGGAGGAGGAGGAGGTGGTGGTGGCGGTGGTGAATCTGGTGGTGTAGGAGTAGAAGAATGTGGTGCAGAAGTCTGAGTAGTAGGCTGTTTTCTTGGCGGCATTCTGATCATAACCAAAAGAATTTGGTTAGTGCAGTGATCGAATGCAGAAAACATAATGCAAACATAATCCTCAGTTCTCTACATGAGGGTCCCTAAGTTATAGTCTAGGCCAAACCATTTAAGTAAATAACCTATTATTCTCTATAACCTTGAGCTCTGATACCAATCTGTCACACCCCGAGCCGGCGGGGTAGGATCGGATGCCCCCGTCGGGCGGAAGGTTCCCGGGGCGTGATATCGTGAGTGATAATCGTGTTGATCAGATTGTTTACATAGCATCAATGTCAAGAATAACTAAAGCACAATCAAGCATTAACTAGGATTACAGAGTTAAATTACAATATCAATGTTTGATAATTTAACTAAGTAAACATATCCAAAAGAATCAAAGTTTCTATCTTGTATATGTACAAGATATCAAAAGAGATTCGTATTAACTACAAAAGATGTGCTTTCAAAAGTCTGCTAGGTCCTCTAATTGGGCTGCCTAGCATGCATTCCTGAGCCTTAGATTATACCTGTGCATCACCTGAGAAAGCATGTAAAAGAAACAAGGTCAACACAATGGTTGGTGAGTTCATGTAGTTTATAAGTTTAAATAGCTTTAGCAACCCTCTTCCGGTAAAACCTTAATCTTATTAACTCCACCTGTAATATCCAAATCGGTATGCTTATATATAGGGCATACCCCTGGGTCGAGCCTACAACCCGCCCAGGCGCCATCCCACCACATACTAATCCGGATATGACACTGTTGTTAATAATAATTAAGCCTTTTACCTACCCTTCAATCTCGTTTCCCCATCATAGTTTAAGCAATTTGTTTGTAAGTTTACCCATAGCATCCGTGAGTTTAGCTTGAGAGTCACCAGAATGGACAACTGAATGCCCGAAGGAATCCAGTATCAATCCATACCAGTTCTATGTGAAATTAGCAACATAGGGGGAGATAGAGGATTCCCATGATGACACAAAGTCAACTAAGGATCACCAATATCGTCCTAGTTACTGTTCACGTGTGTAAATAGTTTTGGGAAACACTGCCTGGCAAGCACTGAGAGGCCATCAGTCCGTTTCCTCGTTTAAGACCATGAAGGACACCCTATGGCAAGCACTGAGAGACCATAGTAGGTGTCTTCTAGTCCCGACTGTGAAGAACACATGAAGGCAAGCACTGAGAGACCAACTATTGTTCTTCAAGTCCCGACTAGGAAGAACACATGAAGGCAAGCACTGAGAGACCAACTATTGTTCTTCCATAGCCAATAGTTTTAGCATTCAAATAGTCCAGCATTTACGTAACTTGTGCACAAGTACTAGCTTTACAACCGGTAAGGCAAGCACTGAGAGGCCAAACCGTTGTTTGAGCATGGCAATCATATAGCATTCAAGAGTTTATAGTATCCATAGCTTCAAGTATTCAACATGTATGTACGTATGTATTTAGCACCCTCATAGCATCCTAGCATCCTAGCATCCTTAGCATTTAGTGTTAACCTTAGTATTTAGCATAACTTATAGTATTAGTTTATAGCATAACCCCATAGCATTAACATGTAGCATAATTTCATAGCATTAGCATGAAGCATCACCCGTAGCATTAGTTTGTAGCATAACCCGTAGTATTAGCATTTAGTTTAACCCGTAGCATTAGCATTTAGCTTAACCCGTAGCATTAGCATTTAGCATAACTCATAGTATTAGTTTGTAGCATAACGTCATAGCATTAGCATCCACAATAGCATCATCAGATAGTAAATACCCTTAGCACTTGGTATTAACACATAGCTTTAGTATTAACAAGTAGCTTATGCCTTTAGCACTTGGCATAATCAAATAGCATTAGTTTGAATAGTGAACTTATGCCTTTAGCACTTGGCATAATCAAGTAGCATTAATTTGAATAGTGAACTTATGCCTTTAGCACTTGGCATAATCAAATAGTATTAGCTTGAATAGTGAACTTATGCCTTTAGCACTTGGCATAATTTCGATATACGAATCGTATAAAAGTATTCTGTTAAATTTAAAACATTTGTTTTAAAATGTAATACATGCTTCTCAGTCTCGATTTAAAATCAAAATAATTTGAAAAGGGACAATGAACTCACCTTGTGGTAGGTGTAGTTGACTTAGCCTAAAAACCAGAATGCACTCGCTCTTTGTTGTAATTGATATTGTTTTCACGATCCTGTATTGATTTCACATTGTTTAAAACTTGTAAATATAAGTTGTAAAGTTTCATGTGCGTGTATATATTAACCGTAAAGTTGGCTAATATTGATTGGTCTCAGTCATCATTCGGCCCCCAACACTATTGTTATTGATCATTATAACCCTATGGTTTTAGGTTGCGTCTTTAGTTTTAATTCCTTCTTGAAATCTCATCGCTTGGTTATCAAGTTCTAATTGTTTTAATATGATATCTAATAAATAACCCAATAATGAGTTTAGGTTTATGGTTTAACACCTCCCATGTTAATCTTATCATGTTGGCTATCATTGCTACATAGTATTTAGATACTATGCAAAGACCCTTGCACTTTTGATGTTTCAAGTTTATTAAATTCATTATGTTGACCCATGACATTATTTCCCATAACTATATATGTTATTTAAAGGAGTTGGTTCAAGTATTTGTTGAAACTCAACCACATAGCCGACTGATGATTAGTCCAATTGCATTGTGGGCCGAACCCAATGATCATGACCCACACCAACTAACATGGGCCGAATTCTTCATAAAGTTAAAACAATTGTTATTGGGCCAAAACAAAGTGTATAACCCATAGCAATCCTATTGGGCCTAATGCAGTCTATTGGGCCTGGTGTATAATATATGGGCCAAAGGTGATTTCTGGTTGGGCCCAAAGAATTATGTTTTGATTGAAATAAGTAGGTGGGCTAACAAGGTGTTGGGCCCAGCAAGTATGTTGGGCCGATGCACTTGCAACATGGGCCACTGTCTTGGCCAATTGAATGGTAATCGCCGAATGAAGAAAATGCATGGGCGAGTGAGCAGTAGATCGAATGGCTGGAGTATGAGGGGTGGTCGAATGAGAGGAAAGTGACTGGCCGAATGAGGTGTATGACCGAAAGAGGGGGTGGCTGCTGGTTCTAACGAATGTGGGTGGTAGTCGAATGGCAGAAGCCCACGAATGAAAGGCCGTATAGCATGACCAGCGAATGACATGGCCGAATGAAACTGGCGAAGGAGGTTCAGTCGACCAGGAGTGATTCGGCGAATGGGGTGTTCATTCGAAGGTGGTGTGGTTCGGCCGAAGTAGAGGCTCATTCGGCAACCTCTGTGTGTGTCATTCGCGGGTTCAAAGACGGCCAGATGGGTTCTTCATCTTCGAGTTAATCGACCAGGGACTGAAAGGGGTTGGTTCTAGTGGTTGTGGGTCGCAGAATAGGAAGGTAAAGAACCGGTTAACCCATGAGTTAGAACTAAGGGTGAGAAAACCCTAAAATCGCCACTTTTCTTGCATCATTACCTCGATTTTCAGTGGGTTTTTCTCTAGATCTGTTGTACTTTCACGTAGAGGATGATGAGAGCTTCGTGTAGGTTCAAAAATGGCTCGATTTCGTTGAGAAACAAGGAAGTTATGAGCTTTTGAAGTTCAAAAATGGTGGTGGGAGCAAAGTTCCGGGATTAGGGTTTTTGGAGAAAGAAGGAGATGAGAAAATGAGTTAATTGAGCTCATTTAGGGTATTTATACCCCGAGTGAGTTCGGGTTCGTTCCGGTTGCTCAGTTCGCGTTTTCGCTACGTTTCCGGAACGTGACGCGCGTTTTTCGTCATTTAAACAAAAAGGATTATTTTATGACGTTTAAAATACAAATATATTTTTAGAAATTATTTTTAATATAGTTATGTTAATTTATTTATCGGATTTAATATTTTTACGCGTTCGGTTAATTCGTTCGCGATTTGTTAAAATAGTTTAATTTAATTTATTTTATGATGAGTTTCAAAATTGTAAAATAAGAATTATCTTATTTCTTTACGATTATGATCGTTCGCATCTTTCATCGTTTTCGTTTTCGTTTCGTCAGAACGCGTCACCATTGCGCGTATTCGTTCGAATCGTCATTCGAACGAACACGACGATGGTTTTGTTTTCTGATTCTTGTTTTCTACTGTTAAGTTATTGTTTCAGAACATTAAACTATCAGAATCATTCATACAGATCGTCACCTATACGAATAACTCATCGGTTTAGCATTCCGCAACGACAACTGTTATAGTTTTGTTTTGTTTAACCTCACATACGTTTACACCAAAGCATATCACATCAAGTATTTATGTTGCAACGCTGTGTTGTCTGACATGTTTTCTGACCGTTAAATCCTAAGATTTCAGTCAGATTCAGACAATCGTTTAATGGTTTCATGTGAATCCAAATGCATCAATAGTATAAACATAGTTTCCCGTAATGTATACCTGAATTACTGTTCGTGTTTACTGTTGCGATCACTGTTCCGACACGTGTCCGGCACTGATGTTACAATATTTAAACATGGTAATTGTTTTATTTTTGTTTTAATATGTTTGATAATATTAGTATGTTCTTGAGTCCATGGTACAGGATTCTTTTTTAATCTTTTATATAAGGGTTTACATATAATTCCTAGATCTTTAAAGAAATCGTGTATATAATTTAAACATCCTAAAAATCTCTGCAATTGTTTCTTATCTTTGATTTCATTTGGAAACTTATTAGAAAAGTCTAGACTTCTATTTATGGGTATAATAGTTCCTTGTTTAATATCATGACCTAAAAATCATATCTCTGTTTTAAATAGATTTATCTTAGTAGGAGATACTACTAATCCATTCTTATGAATTGTATCATAAAATATATTTAAAATTATGTAATGCTTTAAAATTAAAACAAAAAATGAAAAGAGATGGTATAAATAGTAGAAATAAATTAGGAAATTTTTGTGAACAATATGGTTTTGAAAAAATAAATTTACCAAATACATCTAAAAGAAAGAAAAATTATATTAAAAGCCATTTTAAGAAATATAGAAAACCAAAAATTGAAGATCAAAAATATTATAAAAAAGATAAAAAACGAAAATTTTATAAAAGAAAAACTATAACCTGCTACACTTGTGGAAAAAGAGGTCATACATCAAAAAATTGTTATTCAAAGAAAAAAATTAATGAATTAAATTTATCTGATGAATTAAAAAATCAAATAAATAAAATATTAGACACTAAATTTAGTGATGAAGAATTTTCTGATTATGATAGTAATGATATAAATTATATTTCTGATAGTGATAATAATAGTAGCAATAATGAAAGTGATGAATGTAAATGTATAGGTCCATGTTTATGTAATATTGGATCTGTAAATATGATAAATAGTGAAGAAAATCAAATATTATAAAAGTTATTAGAAGAAACTGAAGATAATAATTTAAAAAAATTATATATTGAAAAAATAAAAGAAAATTTAAATAAAAATTTTAAAACAGAAGAAGAAGATACTTAAATATATAGTTTAGAAGAGATTTATAAAAAAATTAAGAAAAAGGAAAAACCTATTACTATTCAAGAGTTACAAGAAGAATTAAAAATATAAAAGAAGATATTAATATAATTAAATTACAAATTAAAAATATAGAAAAAAATAAAGGAATAGATAATAAGGTTAATAAAATAAATATATTAAAAGAATTAGATTATCAAAAATGGTATACTAAAGTAAATATTATTATTAATAATGAATTCAGAATAACTTTAACAGCTTTAATTGATAGTAGAGCTGATATGAATTGTATTCAAGAAGGAATTATACCTACTCATTATTACGAAAAAACTTCATATAGATTGTCCACAGCTAGTGGTTCAAGACTTATAATAAATTATAAGTTATCAAATGTACATATATGTAAAGATAGTTATTGTTTTCAAACTCAATTAATATTAGTAAAAAATCTAACTTCACAAATTATATTAGGAACCCCTTTTATTACTCAATTATATCCTATAACTATAAACACCAATGGAATTATTACTAAAGTTTTAAATAAAGAAATTATATTTGAATTTGCTGAACCTGTTTCATCTAAACAAATAAATATTATAAATTTAAAAGAAAAACAAAAAGATTTTTTAGTAAATGAAATAAAAAATGAAAGAATAAAAGAACAATTAAAAGATAAAACTAATATAATTAAAATTAAAAATATTGAAGAAAAGTTTATAAAAAATGTATGTGCTAATATACCCAATGCCTTTTGGCAAAGAAAACAACATATTGTAGAATTACCATATACAAAAGATTTTGATGAGAAAAATATACCAACAAAATCTAAGTCTATACATATGAATCAAGAATTAGAAGAACATTGTAAAAAAGAAATAAAGGATTTATTAGATAAGAAATTAATTAGACCATCTAAGTCTCCTTGGTCATGCTCTGCATTTTATGTAAATAATAGCGCTGAAATAGAAAGAGGTGCTCCAAGATTAGTAATAAACTATAAACCTTTGAATAAGGTTTTAGAATGGATAAGATATCCTATACCAAATAAGAGAGACTTATTAAAAAAGATATATGATGCTAAGATATTTTCTAAGTTTGATATGAAATCAGGATTCTGGCAGATTCAAATTTCTGAGAAGGACAAATATAAGACAGGATTTAATGTTCCATTTGGACATTACGAATGGAATGTAATGCCTTTTGGTTTAAAAAATGTTCCTTCTGAATTTCAGAATATTATGAATGATATTATTATTCCTATAGGAAATTTTTCAATAGTCTATATTGATGATGTTTTGATCTATTCTAACTCTTTAGAACAACATTTTAAGCATTTAAATATATTTTATGATACAATTCATAAGAATGGATTAGTAGTATCTCCTACTAAGATAAATCTATTTAAAACAGAGATAAGATTTTTAGGTCATGATATTAAACAAGGAACTATTATACCCATAAATAGAAGTCTAGACTTTTCTAATAAGTTTCCAGATGAAATCAAAGATAAGAAACAATTGCAGAGATTTTTAGGATGTTTAAATTATATACACGATTTCTTTAAAGATCTAGGAATTATATGTAAACCCTTATATAAAAGATTAAAAAAGAATCATGAACCATGGACTCAAGAACATACTAATATTATCAAACATATTAAAACAAAAATAAAACAATTACCATGTTTAAATATTCCTCACCCTAACGCTAAATTAATAGTTGAAACTGATGCTAGTGATTTAGGATTTGGAGGAATATTAAAGCAATCTTTAGAAAATAATAAAGAACAATTAGTTAGATATTATTCTGGATCATGGAATGATACTCAAAAGAATTATTCAACTATAAAAAAGGAAATTTTAAGTATTGTATTATGCATTAAAAAATTTGAAGATGATTTATATATGAAACCTTCTTTATTAAGAATTGATTGTTTATCTGCAAAACATATTTTAGAGAAAGATATAAAAAACTTAATTTCAAAACAAATATTTGCAAGATGGCAGGCATTATTAAGCAATTTTGATTTTCAAATTGAATTTATAAAAGGAGAAAATAATTCTTTACCAGACTTTTTATCAAGAGAATTTTTACAGGGAATATGAGCAAGGATACAAAAAAGATTATTTTATCTAAATCAAAGTCATCATTATCAGCAAGTTCTTCTTCAAGTTCTCCATTACCTATTCACAATAGTTTTACTCCATTATCTCCATTTCCAAGATTTAGACCATCTTCACCTGTTCCTATATCCTCCAGACCACCATATTCTTCTATTGTTCAAAAAACTAGAATTCTACCTCAATCAATTATTCGTCCCAATATATCTCCTATATCCCCTCCAACAGATTCTAGTTTATATTCTATAAATCCTAATCATAAAATTATCAAGATTTTAGAACCTATTGAAGAAGAAAAAGTTTCTCAAAGCTTTTTAACCCTTATAGATTATTTATATCCAAGAAATTGTCATTTTTATGATTCTGATCAAAAGAATATTGATTATTATCAAGCTATATTAGTTGATACCGGTTCTGTTGATATTCAACTTATTCTCAATCCTCAAAACCCATCAAAAATTGACTATTCTAAAATAAAAATTAAAAATATTATAAGTCTTGAAGAATGGAAATCTAAACCATTCGTTCAAAAAATCTTTCAAATTTCAATTCATATTCTCAATATAATTATTATGATTATCAAGAAGCTTGGGAAAAGGCTCTTTTATTTAGAAATTTTAATCATTCCTGGTTTATATACTATAATGAGCAATTCTCAAACAATTATCCAAGATGGTTTGTTAAATGGTTTAAGTATATTGGAATCATTTCAAATGCTTTTCCTAAACAAATTATTGAGGCCTATAATAAGTTTATAGACTATTTTAAGCAAGATAGAATCCCTGATTTTGAATACACTCTTCAATTTATGACTGTATTTCAAATCCCTTGGATTTTCTCTTGGACTTATCATTATCAAGTTAAACAAGATATATCTCCTCCTCTTCTCCTAAGACATTATAGGAGTAAATGGTGGAATAAATTTTCAATTGAAAAAGCCAATATTGCTTCTGTGCAAAAATATTATATGTCTATATCCAGTCAATATGAAAGATCTGTAAAGACTCCTATTATTCAAAATCTAAATTCTTTTCAAGATCAAGACTATATAATTCGACTACAGTCTTGTTCTACCCCTGAAGAAATGCAGAGAATTATCAATGAGATTAAGCAATCTCCTTCGGGGTCAAAGCGTTCTACCAATGAAGAAGATTTACAAGATTCTCAAGATCCGTATGAAGATATTGGACCCATATAAGTATGAAGATATTGGACCCATATAAGATATCCATGGGTTAATCAAAAATCTAAGATATCCATGGGTTAATCTAGATATCCATGGGTTAATCTCAATTATTGTCAAAAAGATAAAGATAAGAAGATAAAGATCTGTCAGAGACGTGATTTTCAAGTTAGGCCAACTTTTATTAAAGTAGCCAGCCACTCTGCCAACTTTAATAAAAATGATATTAATTATTCTGCAACAAGACAATTTGCTTTTCTCAATGGCCGACAAGATTCAATTATTTTCCAACTCTGATAAGGCTGAAGGCTCTATAAATTGAAGGCTCTATTGTATTATAATTCATTCGAAAAATTACTTAGAATTAAATGTATGAAAAAACCCTCTCCTCAAAAACTTGTATTATCAACCACCCAATGTTCAAAATCTTTAGATTTTCAAGTTATTATTGCTCCACCCAATTGTAAGGAAATCATTTGTAATTCAGATATTCAAGAAATAAATCAAGGTATTATTTAAATATGATTTGTTTAATTTATGTTTCTGCCATATTGCTATATTGTTTGTTATTTAAATCTTCATGCTCTCGATCCTTCACCAAATGGTATATATATGATTGGGCTCAAATAATAACCCTCATTAATTGCGGTAACCCATTAATCCTGAAAAAAAATGCTCAAATCGCAAAAAAAAAATTCATAGTTTTTTTTTATACAAAAATAGGGGGGATCCTTTTTTAAGCGTTCTCTAATTCACTAGCGTTAAAAAGTTAAACGAAATGTAAGTTTGCGTTACACTGCTAACATTTATTTAAGTGTCGCAGTGTAACGCAAACTTACATTTCGTTTAACTTTTTAACGATTGTGAATTAGCGAACGCTTAAAAAAGGAGCCCCCCTATTTTTGTATTAAAAAAACCATGATTTTTTTTTTTGCGATTTGAGCGTTTTTTGCCAGGGTTAATGGGTTACCGCAATTAATAAGGGTTATTATTCACTCCTTACCCTATATATATATATATATATATATATATATATATATATATATATATATACTCACACACATACATGGGCAAAGCTTTATTGGGGCTGGGGGGCGACCGCCCCCATCTTTTTCTATCCGTAGTTTTAATTTTTCGGCCGAAATGTTATTAAATCTATATTATATTTAAATTTACTAAATTACCCTCCTATTATAAATAAATAATAGCGGTGTGGGCTTGAAACCTACTGGGCGCACTATGGATCGGTTTTGTTGTGTTTTCAACCTTCCGACCCTTTTAAAAATTTAAAAAAAATTATAAAATATCATTAAAATCCCAAAAGATCAATTTTAATCGTTCTGTAAATGCTGAAATAATTTTAGAATTTTTTGTTAGTATTTTGAACATACAAATAGATTAAAAATATATTTAACATACATAATTCAATGTTACAAGTTTATAGAAATATTATAAAAAGATATTTCAAAGAAATTTCATAAAATATATTTAAAAAAATTATAAACATGTTTTAAATATTATTTATAAATAAATAATCATTTGGTAAAAATCTTTCAAACATATATATTTTCTGATATGATTTGAAAATAATGATTATTTTTATTTAAATAAATGATTTTATTTAAAACACATATTATGCTTATGATGTTACATACTTAACAATTCACATAACATACGGTCCATAAGAGATCCATACGCACCTACTAGGGTGTATGAAGACCATGGGCTATATGCAGGTCCACATGTGTCACACCCCAACCGACGACAAAATACATTGGGGCGCAAACGTGACTGTTCAATAGCTCATGATCAACTAAAACATTTCATAATTAATGCAACCAAATTTCAATGTCTTACAATCCAAATTAAACAAGATTCAAATTTCATCCAACAATTATAAACTTCTAATTATTATTAAGCTTCTAAAGTCCAAAGAATCTTATGTGTTCATCCATAGTTCACTAAGTTACACCTGAAACATGATAAAAGTGAACAATGTCAACTACAAAAGTAGTTGGTGAGCATCATAAAGTTGTTACGATAAATAGTTTAATAGTTCAAAGTTTAATCATGTATCATAAGCATATCAATAGATAAGGCTTAATGTGAAAACATATATTAAACTATTGCAGATCAAACCTTAGTTATCCTAGTTAGGTATAGTTACACATACTATCCTTATAGTTCCAATAGTTCAAATTGTGCACAATAGTTCGAACAAACAAAGTTCAATAGTTCAATAGTTCAATAGTTGGTAACTGTGTGATCACCGATTGTTAGAATTGGACACATCAACATCTTTGCTTAAAATCAATATATTCATTGTTTGGTTAATTTGCATGCTTGCGGATGTAAGGTGTAGGTTGCTTGTTCGTGAATTTGATGTTTGAGATCATAATATGAATTAAATTGGATTGCTTAACAACTTTAGGGTTGTTTAGATTGGTCACATATATATTGTTCTATTGTTTATTGGTTTGAAGTGCTTTTGATTAGGATTTTAAACATTTATAACTTTTGACACAATTTTAACGGAATGTTTTAATTTGAATTGATTGTTAGAATCTTAAGGATTTGTATATAATCCTTTAAGTTCTGATTCACCTAATTTTGTGACAATCTCATTGGATTAGCCACTTTACAATTATTTTTGCATGTTTATGACGATTTATGGCCCAAGTAATAGTTTTCTCACTTATTGTTTCACTGTAACTTATTTGCTCTTTTGAATTTTATTTTCATCATTGTTTTGTTTGAAATCAAGATTATTCATAAAAACACTCAATTTCACATCAGATGGATATTGAAAACAGTTTAGTATTGATATTCAGCGTGTCCCACGATTTCACATCCAGTTATTACCAGTATTGTACTGCATATCGATATATACACACACTTGTCTAACATGTTTAGTTTGTTCCCTTGATGAAAACTCATTTTAAAGTTAAATGTGCTATTATTTTTTCTTATTAAAAGCATATACATTTTGCACACAACACATATATGCAAATATATAATGTGTCTATCGATATACAAATGTATATATACATATACATATATGTGTTTGTGTGTATATACACACATAAACACATTTAAATACATATACGTGTGTGTATTACGAACGTTCAAAAAATAAAACCTCATATTACAAGAAAACTTAAAACTATCGATTTCTCATTGTGGAAAACACTTGAAAAAATTATTTTTCAGGCGAAAAAAAATTATTACACAATGTTTTGGAACTTTTGGGTATACACATTTAGAAGGCATTCAAAAATTTGATTTAATTTAATAAAAAAAGAAAAAGAAAAAGTTTGGATCACTCAATTGAGACAGTTAAGATAATTACTATATGGGAATGGTTATTCACTCACCCCACTTTTTTAATTCAACACCCCCCCTTTTTAAGACGTCACGTATAGACCTCTACGTGGCGTACAGCACCACCTGCAACCTTTGATCTGAATGTCAGACGCCACGTACAGTACTCTACGTGGCGTACGACATCTGACACCTGCAACCTTAAATTCTGAGATGCGATTGGTTAAATTCCATGTCGTACGGCACGTAAAGTACTATACGTGGCGTATAGGTTTGTTGAATAAAATGCCTTGTTTACTTCTCATCACCACATTGAATTCTTATACGTGTAGTATTGTACTATACAACAATCTAAGTCTAAAACAATTTTTTTTACTTAAAATTGAAATAAAATTTGTAATGTTATAAATTTGAACATTTTTAACGTCTAATGATTTAAGCACCATTTATAACATTATTATTAACGTTTTTAATTTTTAATAAATTTGTGTCATTAACATTGTCGTTTTGCCAAAAATTAACATTAATCAACACAAATACAGTTTATATACAAATTAAAATGATAAACAAACAAACAATCAAAACAAATCACAATATATGCATAAACAGTGTCTGTACAGTACAATAAAAGCAAATAAACTAGGATCCTGTCGTGATAGCGGAAGGGGAGGAGGCTCGATACCCGGCTGCCTGGACCTCTCGATCTCGCGATCGATCATCCAGCACAGCATATCGCTCTGCCGAGACAGGATCCGATCGTGCTCCCTAGATCGTGTAGAAAGATCCTGGAGTATCTGATCGTGCACCTTGGATCGTGCAGAAAGATCCCGCAGTATTGTCTCGAGGCGAGCCGGAAGCCTCACCGTATGGTATCTCCGCTGCGGATGCTGCGGGACGTAGTGAGCGCCTCCAGCCTCCCCCCTCCCTCCTCATCACCCCCGCCCCCTCACCCCCGCCACCCTCACCATCACCAGCCAAACCACCGTCGTCCCCCTCACCACCAGCACCCTCACCTCCCTGTCCAACTCCCACGCCCCCGTCTGCGCCCATCACCTGTAGGGGGATGGACCCACATCACTCCCCGTACAAGGGAGAACTAGACACCTACACCAGGAAAATCCTGGACGATCTTCATACCGAAGAGCGTCCGGCGATCGAGTCTGACTGGATCCACAGGATCAGACAGCTCCTCGATCGTGTCCTGGTGCAGATGACCCAGTGCTCGGCCTATAATGGTGATATCGGCACCGCCATATATGGCTCCGCGCTGCTGCCGGTGGTAATATGTTTCCAAGTACTCGGTAAGGCAGCGCGCGAGTTGACATGTACGCCCGATGATGAGGCAGTACAAATAAAATAAATCCTGCATCGTGCACCACTCGTGGCTTCTGCCACGTCCAGAAATAAATCAATATAATTGACTTGCCCTTTTTCGCGACATATGTCTACGAATTGTTGTATACGTTGTCTATATATTTCTTCCCAAGAAGATGCGTTTGTTTTGTGATACTTATTCCAAACTGCACTTATTGTCGGCATCGGATAATCTCCTTCCAACTTGATGTTGACGAAATGATTGTTGTGTACATATACGAACGACACGACCTGATGAGGGATGACAGCTTCACTCTCTGCGCTTATCCACGGTGGAAAATATGTCTGAGAACTTTTTATATTTATTAGGTGAACAATCACACCAAATCTTTGAGCTATCAGAATTCCGGTGTAAGGCATTTGCATCCAATGTTTAAATGGTGCAGCTTCAACTTGCTGCCAGTTAATGCTATTATAAATGAAATTATACATGCCTTTTTGTATATTTTCAAATATCGACCGATATGCATCCCTGTGTGTTTCCATCTCGTCTAACAGTTGCTGTCGAACATAGAGCCACATATTTTCATCAAAACCTAAACCCACGGCAATTATAAACGTTCGTTCGTTATATATATAAGAAATGGAATCTTACATCATTTCGTTGTTTGTACGATATTTGAATTGAAAATATTTATGCGTGTCGTATAGTACTGTACGTGGCGTATAAGGCACTTTCAGTACAATCACAAGAGTTCAAAATCAATTACTTGTCCTCTATACTCCACGTACAGTACTGTACGTGGAGTATAGCATTCACATCATGTCAAATACCAGACTGCTCTTCTCATATTATTGTTCTTTATACGCCACGTACAGTACTGTACGTGGCGTACAACATCCCATCGTTGTGCAGAAGTGTCAGTACTTTTGGTTCGCTGTTATCTACGTAGCGTATAGTACTCTACGTGACGTACAACACTTAATCATTGACTGAATGTCAGAGTAGAATGTTGTTGTACGTGGCGTAGGGTACTGTACGACACGTATTTAGGGTATGAAAATAAAGAATTGGGTGTGAGATTAACACAACCCTTAATATATATACATTTTTCAAAAGTAATGATTGTGTGAACAGTACAATTATTTTTTTATTGCTAGATTCTTTTAGATATATGCTAAATGTTTGGAAGCAAGACACTAATGATAACTAGATGAGTTGGCAAATGCATGCTTCTTTAAGGTTCTTGTAGCCTTTGACCTGAGTTCGAACCATTTTTGGTGTTAATTTTTTTTCTTTTAAGCAAGGTAAAAATCAGCTTTTTGTTAGCTAATTTTTTATTATTATTATTATTATTTTAATAATCTTTTTATTTATTTACAATTGATTGAGTAGAGTTATATCCGAAAGCCTCGACCGGCGGCGGAATATACCGAGACATGATTTCGTGATTTTATCACCTCCACTGTGATCGAATATTCAAATCGATAGAGCAGTATGACTCGATATTTTTTATATTTGGGTTCATATTCCCTACGGTTAACACTAACTTTTGCGAAAGTTCGATTTATTGTTTTAGAATGGATTAATAACTGTTGTGGGTGTTTTTTTGTCTACATTTTGATTTTCGTGATTTTTTTTATTGCCATTATGATCGAATACTCATATCGACATAGCGGTATGTGTAACATCCGTGAAAAATCAAGGTAAAATCCATATTAAGATCTTAATTATTTAGTCATTAACGGACAAAAACCAAGTTAATACGTATGTTGAGTCGATGGTATTTAAACAACTAAGAAAAACATGATCAGTCATGGGTTTTCAGATATCGTAATGCGTATGAAAATAATCAAGGATTAACGCAATAACTATGAGAATTTGGAAATATTTAATAACGCAAATTATATTATAAACTACTTATAAATATCCCAAATATTAGAATAAATTTTATGAAAATTTTGAGTATATTAATAAATATAAATTCATAACTATTTTAATATTTAAATCAATGTTTAAATACTTATAAAATTTATCAAACAAGTTCAAAGTTGTTCATAATGTAAAATAAATATTTAATAAGTTCTTTTAAATAAATATGAATCAATAAACATTTTCAAGAAATTTTATAAATTTTAGAAATATTTTAGTACTAAGTTCTTTAAAGTTCTTTATTTTATAAATATTATTACCCATTTTTTTATAAAAATTCAAAGAACTCTTTCCCTAATTAAAATTTAATCAAAATTCCTAATTAAACATAATCATTTAACTTTTTAACCTATTAACCTACACCCCAACATCCTTGTCTCCCCCAACATCTTTGTCACACTCACACACCCTCTCCCCTCTCCCTTCCTCAACTATAAATACCCCATTACATCCTTCCTAAATCCTTTGCACCAAATCCATTCTTCTTTGGATTTCTAATTCTATCTCCCTAAACCACCTCTCTTGGGATCTTTCAAGATCTCCAAGGTAATAAACACTTAAACTAAATGCTGTTACATTACTTATGTTCTTCATCTTCTTCTTCTAATCCTCCAAATTTTAAGTTGTTACCATGCTTGATAACACAAAGGTTTGTGTGTTGTAAGGTTTCCTAATAACTTGTCTTATGACAAGTAACCTATGATCAACCCATACACAAACATACTTTCAAGTCATGGATTCTTGCAATATTGATAACAAAAAGGTTTGTATGTTTGTTCTTTACCAAACATCCAAGCATACCTTCAATATTTGCCTTATTATTTTGAATGTTGATAACACAAAGGTTTGGTATAATTATGGGTCTTTAATCAAAGATCAACAACTATACAAAACATACTTTCAACATTTGCCTACTTATACATATATTTGTAGAAACTATAAATCAAAACCATGCACTTGTTTATATTCAAATATAATAATTGAATGATATTAAAATATTTTGAAATTTACTTTAAAACCCTCATTCACTAATATTACTTCAAAGTAATACCCTAAAATATCTAATACTATTAAAACTTGATTATACGCATTACAAACTTTATTATTATTAAACCATCCGTGGTGTCATTATCATTAAACCATCCGTGGTTTCATTCGTAATTTGGTACGACTCAAAATAAAGAGTCGATTAAAATGCCAAATTAAAAAGCGAACTGTGTTATGGCTTAGTATCATTATTAAGTTGGAAGATGACAAGTTCGAGTAACGTATTATCATTTCTTTTATGACTTAAGGAAAGTCATTACTTTGCAATAACCCCAATCTATTAATCGGGTTAACGCATCTCTTATATATATACTAAATATTAAATCCATCGTAAAACTCAACAAATGTATACTTTCCTTATTTTAGGGGTTTGAAGTTCGTGACAAGGAGCAAGATCTTAATATTATCTATCTTCTAGCATCCTACTACTAGTGAGTTTCATAGCCCCTCTTTTTATTTAATATTTTGGGGTGGAATACATGCTAGATACTAAAACTTTACATCCATACGTGTTTAAATGAAATAGGCATTTTAGTGATTACTTGAGTTTACGTGTTACTATCGTTTAAACTTCTTTAATATTCATGATGTACATTAATAATATTTTGAGTGAAGTATACGTTTGACATCGTTTAAACTCATAATCATAAAATGCATGCTTTATTGTTAAACATTATGGGATGTATGTTACTATAAACTTCTTTTTTTGTAATCATGCTTTATCGAGTCATAAACCTATGGACTCACCAACTATTTTTAGTTGATACTTGAGCATGTATTTCAGGAAATTAGCTACATGGATTATATTACAACAAGAAGATTTTGAAGATATTGTTTAATTTAAATTAGACTATATGGAGAAATCTTATATTGTTGTATCATTTTGAATCATATCATTTTGTAAAACTATTATCGATATGTTATTTGAATCTTTGTAAATCTCTTATGTATGTTATTTGGATTATGAATGCAATTTAGTAAGTTTCTTTATAAACAATGTATTTGTAATCCGATTTCGTCTCGCCCTCGTGATTCCGCTTTAGCGGGGGTGTGACAGATTGGTATCAGAGCCATTGGTTATAGAGAATTAGGTTGCATGAAACCTAGACTATAACTTATAGCTCATCCTAGGACTTACATGGACTTTATGTGCTACCTTACTTGAACTACTTGTTATCACCATACGTGCTTACTTGCTTGTTTGATAGAAATAAGATTTCCTTAGAATTTAGGTATTCCATTAAGAATGCCTTAGATTATAAAAACCTTAGTTAAATCCTACGACCTTTACTTTTCCTATTATATAAAAATTTAAAACACATAGTATGTATGTATGACAAAAATATGTTTGACACTCTCACACTCAAAAATTTTTATTCTGTTCTCGTTAGAGCTAAGTTTGTATAAACGGACATGTATTAACTGGAAGGGCGAATGCCGGTAGTTGGGACTCCTGTCTAGGAAAGCGATTCGCATAAATCCCCGACATACTGCGGGACCAGTCTAGCTTTCCTGGGGATTTCCGATGAGAGTATTCTAACCTATAGGCCAAAGCATGTTATACCAAACGTTGTACGAACTATACGGCTCTAATAAGTCAACGGCAATCCCTTTGGATTGCCATTCCGCTTCACTTTGAAGCCAACTTCATTGATTTATATAATTTCCAAGATGATTATTTTCATACTCGTATTTGTATGTCGACCTAAAATAGCAAGAACCAAAATAATCATGCAAGTCAAACTACCATTACGAGTGCACACGTAATCGCCATTTGAAATGCATGAGAGTTTTGGCAAATTCTATTTTAAGTTAACAAATAACACGGGTTCCTAACCTCAAGGTTTCAAAACATTGGTTATGTCCAACGGGATAAACCCGTTTGATAAAAGTAGGGTCCATACTTTTGCACACACGAAAACTCAAATCAAGTATATATTGAATAAATTACTACATTAAATGAAATACTAAACCATTTCCTTTTAAATTCATAGCTAATGGCTCCAACAAAAAGAGGGCGAAAACCAAAGGATAAGGGACCAGTTGACAATACAGATACTACTATTCCAATGACACCCAACGACATCGAAAAACTAGTGGAAGCTCGAATAGCCGCAGCCATACCCGGCATACTTGCTCGAGCAAACTCGAACTCAGGAAACAACAATAACAACCACAACACCAATAATAGCAATACCACCGACCCCGAAACCAGTAATGCAAGAAAGGGCTGTACATACAAACATTTCATGTCCTGTAAACCGAAGGATTACTATGGCAACGACGGAGCCATAGGACTGCTAAAATGGATAGATAAGATCCAAGCAGTTTTCCGTATTTCTGAATGCCTTGAATCCCACAAGGTTCGTTATGCTGCAAACTCCTTCCAAGGGAAGGCCTTGAACTGGTGGAACAACCAAATACAGGCTCGGGGTGTTGAAGAGGCAGAATCAATGGGCTGGGAAGAATTCAAGGCCCTATTACTAGAAGAATACTGCCCCATCAACGAATTGCAAAAACTGGAGAATGAATTCTGGCACCTTACCATGAAGGGTGCTGAACTGATGGCCTATAACGACTGCTTTCACGAACTCTCGAGCTTACTACCACACATGGTGAACTCGGAAGATCGAAAAATCGAGCGTTACATCTGGGGACTTGCACCCCAAATTGGAAGCATGGTCACCGCTTCTAAACCAACCACGCTCAAAGGTGCCATCCTCTTGGCTGGTCAACTTAGGGATCATCTGGTTAGAAACAATGCTTTCGAGAACAAAAACTCGGAAGAAAAGAGGAAGATTGATAACCCCACATCCTCCAACCACACCAAACAATCCAACCAGTCCAACCACTCCAAAAGACACAACAACAACAACAAGAAACCCACAACTGCCCGTAACTATGGGGCAGTTAACCAAGACAAGAGGAATCAACATGCACCTAAGTGTGCCAAATGAAACTACTTCCATTTTGGAGCATGCCTTGTCTGCTCCAAGTGTGGGAAACCGGGCCACCAAGCCAATAACTGTCGAAGCAACCCCACTCCACGTGCTTGCTATGGATGTGGAAGCCCCGACCACATGCTCAATGTCTGTCCCAAAAGACCCCAAGGATCTGGAACTGTCAACAACCCACCTCGGGGAAGAGCTTTCGTCATGGGAGCTCAAGAAGCCCGTGAAGACAACAACGTCGTTACTGGTATGTTTCTTGTAAACAATCACTTTGCATCTATTCTATTTGACACGGGTGCTGATAAAAGTTTCATATCAACTAAGTTTGAGCATGTAGTAAACCAAAAATCTACCCCTTTAACTGAAATCTACACCATAGAATTAGCCAACGGAAAACTATTAACTGCACGAAAAATCCTCAAGGGCTGTGTCCTTAGTTATGACGGCCACTCATTCTATCTAGACCTCATTCCCATCCAACTTGGAAGCTTCGATGTAGTCATCGGAATGGACTGGTTGTCCAAACATCAAGCTGAAATCCAATGTCACCTCAAAATTGTTCGGGTTCCATTACCAAACGGCGGAGCACTAGAAATTCAAGGAGAAATAGCAAGTAGGAAACTACACCTCATTTCTGCTATGAAGGCACGTAAGTATCTGAAGAAGGAATGTCAAGCCTTCCTTGCCCATATCAAAGTCAAAGACCAAGAAGAGAAGAAGATCGGAGACATACCAATAGTCCGCGACTTTCCCGAAGTATTCCCCGATGAGCTACCTGGATTACCATCCGTTCGACAAGTGGAATTTCGTATCGACCTGATTCCAGGAGCGGCACCGATAGCAAAGACACCCTACCGTCTCGCACCATCCGAGATGCAAGAGTTATCAAGCCAATTACAAGAACTCTTGGATCAAGGATTCATCCGACCGAGTTTCTCACCATGGGGAGCACCCATTCTATTTGTCAAAAAGAAGGATGGATCTTTTCGAATGTGCATCGACTATAGGGAGCTCAACAAAGTAACCATCAAAAATCGCTATCCCCTTCCTCGGATTGATGACTTGTTCGACCAATTACAAGGGTCTAGGCACTTCTCAAAGATAGACCTTCGGTCAGGTTATCATCAATTAAGAATCCACGAAGACGACATCCCAAAAACCGCATTCAGAACAAGATACGGGCACTACGAATTCTTAGTAATGCCTTTCGGACTCACCAATGCCCCTGCGGTATTTATGGACCTAATGAACCGTGTATGCAAGCCTTACCTCGATAAGTTCGTGATCGTGTTCATCGATGATATCCTTATATACTCACAAAATGAAGAGGATCATAAGCAACACCTAAAGCTAGTACTCCAACTCTTGGCAAAGGAGAAACTATATGCCAAGTTTTCCAAATGCGAGTTCTGGTTAAAGGAGGTTCACTTCCTTGGTCATGTGGTTAATGATAAGGGTATTCAAGTCGACCCAAGCAAGATTGAGGCGGTAGAGAAATGGGAAGCACCCGACAGAAATCCGACAATTCTTAGGGTTGGCCGGATACTATCGTAGATTCATTGAAAACTTCTCAAAAATAGCCAAACCATTAACCATGCTCACCCAAAAGGAGCAAAAGTACAATTGGGGAAGAGAACAAGAAGAGGCTTTCCAATTACTGAAACACAAATTATGCCAAGCCCCGATCCTATCACTCCCCGACGGCACTGATAACTTTGTCGTATACTGTGATGCATCGCACCAAGGTCTCGGTTGCGTGTTGATGCAAAAAGACAAAGTTATTGCATATGCATCCCGACAACTCAAAGTGCATGAAAAGAACTACACCACTCATGACTTGGAGTTAGGAGCCGTTATCTTTGCTTTAAAAATCTGGAGACACTACCTCTACGGTACCAAGTGTATTATATACACCGATCACAAAAGCCTCCAACACATCCTTGATCAAAAAATGTTGAATATGCGTCAAAGAAGATGGGTTGAATTACTCAACGACTACGATTGTGACATACGCTACCATCCCGGTAAAGCAAACGTGGTGGCTGATGCACTAAGTAGAAAAGAGAGGATCAAACCCGTTCGTGTACGCGCCTTGGGTATGACAATACAAACCTCTCTCAAAACCCAAATTCTTGAAGCACAAAAGGAAGCTCTAAAGGCAAAGGAACTCAAAGAAGAACTGCTATGCGGGGCGGAGAAGAGACTAGAACTAAAGGAAGATGATGTGTTGTATTTCCAAGAAAGAATGTGGGTTCCCGAGCTGAACAACATCCGAGAGCTCATTTTTCATGAAGCCCACAAATCCAAATACTCCGTTCATCCGGGCGCCGACAAAATGTATAAAGATCTCAAGGAATACTATTGGTGGCCCGGAATGAAGAAAGACATCGCTCTATATGTCGGAAAGTGCCTAACCTGTTCTAAGGTTAAGGCCGAACATCAAAAACCATCGGGTATGCTACAACAACCCGAGATTCCACAATGGAAATGGGAGCAAATTTCCATGGATTTCATCACCAAACTACCACGTACCTCTAGTGGTTATGATTCGATATGGGTCATCGTTGATCGATTGACAAAATCTGCTCATTTCTTACCCATTAGAGAGGATTTTAAGATGGAGAAGCTTGCTAAACTATACATTACCGAAATCATCACTAGGCACGGGGTGCCCATGTCAATCATCTCCGACAGAGATAGCCGATTTACCTCCCGATTCTGGCAATCCATGCAAAAGGCACTCGGAACTCGTCTTGACCTTAGCACCGCGTATCATCCACAAACCGATGGGCAGACTGAAAGAACAATCCAAACCTTGGAAGATATGCTTAGGTGTTGTGTGGTAGATTTTGGTGGAAGTTGGGATAACCATCTCCCACTAATTGAATTCTCTTATAACAACAGTTACCACACAAGCATCAAGTGTGCACCATTTGAAGCCTTATACGGACGAAAATGTCGATCTCCAGTATGTTGGGCAGAAATCGGGGAAAGTCAAATAACTAGCCCCGAGATCATTCAAGAAACAACGGATAAAATTGCACAAATCAAAGACCGAATCAAAGCCACCAGGGATCGTCAGAAAAGCTACGCCGATAACCGAAGAAAACCATTGGAATTTGCAATTGGCGATAAGGTAATGCTAAAGGTATCACCATGGAAGGGCGTGGTGCGGTTCGGGAAGAAGGGCAAGCTAGCTCCAAGGTACGTTGGACCTTTTGAAATTCTCGATAGAATTGGTCCCGTAGCCTACAAGCTCCAACTACCGCAAGAACTTAGTGGAGTTCATGATACGTTCCATGTATCGAATCTGAAGAAATGTTTATCAGACGAAACAATGATAATTCCATTGAATGAGGTCCGACTCGACGACAAACTCCACTTCATCGAAGAACCGATTGAGGTCATGGACCGAGAAATGAAGACGTTAAAGCGAAGCCGCATTCCAATTGTTAAAGTTAGATGGAACTCTAAGCGAGGACCTGAATTCACCTGGGAAAGAGAGGATCATATGAAGAAAGAGTATCCTCAGTTATTCACGAACGACCCTACCTTGGTAAATAAAGACTGAATTTCGGGACGAAATTCTTTTAACCGGGGGAGACTGTAACATCCGTGAAAAATCCAGGTAAAATCCATATTAAGATCTTAATTATTTAGTCATTAACGGACAAAAACCAAGTTAATACGTATGTTGAGTCGATGGTATTTAAACAACTAAGAAAAACATGATCAGTCATGGGTTTTCAGATATCGTAATGCGTATGAAAATAATCAAGGATTAACGCAATAACTATGAGAATTTGGAAATATTTAATAACGCAAATTATATTATAAACTACTTATAAATATCCCAAATATTAGAATAAATTTTATGAAAATTTTGAGTATATTAATAAATATAAATTCATAACTATTTTAATATTTAAATCAATGTTTAAATACTTATAAAATTTATCAAACAAGTTCAAAGTTGTTCATAATGTAAAATAAATATTTAATAAGTTCTTTTAAATAAATATGAATCAATAAACATTTTCAAGAAATTTTATAAATTTTAGAAATATTTTAGTACTAAGTTCTTTTAAAGTTCTTTATTTTATAAATATTATTACCCATTTTTTTATTAAAATTCAAAGAACTCTTTCCCTAATTAAAATTTAATCAAAATTCCTAATTAAACATAATCATTTAACTTTTTAACCTATTAACCTACACCCCAACATCCTTGTCTCCCCCAACATCTTTGTCACACTCACACACCCTCTCCCCTCTCCCTTCCTCAACTATAAATACCTCATTACATCCTTCCTAAATCCTTTGCACCAAATCCATTCTTCTTTGGATTTCTAATTCTATTTCCCTAAACCACCTCTCTTGGGATCTTTCAAGATCTCCAAGGTAATAAACACTTAAACTAAATGCTGTTACATTACTTATGTTCTTCATCTTCTTCTTCTAATCCTCCAAATTTTAAGTTGTTACCATGCTTGATAACACAAAGGTTTGTGTGTTGTAAGGTTTCCTAATAACTTGTCTTATGACAAGTAACCTATGATCAACCCATACACAAACATACTTTCAAGTCATGGATTCTTGCAATATTAATAACAAAAAGGTTTGTATGTTTGTTCTTTACCAAACATCCAAGCATACCTTCAATATTTGCCTTATTATTTTGAATGTTGATAACACAAAGGTTTGGTATAATTATGGGTCTTTAATCAAAGATCAACAACTATACAAAACATACTTTCAACATTTGCCTACTTATACATATATTTGTAGAAACTATAAATCAAAACCATGCACTTGTTTATATTCAAATATAATAATTGAATGATATTAAAATATTTTGAAATTTACTTTAAAACCCTCATTCACTAATATTACTTCAAAGTAATACCCTAAAATATCTAATACTATTAAAACTTGATTATACGCATTACAAACTTTATTATTATTAAACCATCCGTGGTGTCATTATCATTAAACCATCCGTGGTTTCATTCGTAATTTGGTACGACTCAAAATAAAGAGTCGATTAAAATGCCAAATTAAAAAGCGAACTGTGTTATGGCTTAGTATCATTATTAAGTTGGAAGATGACAAGTTCGAGTAACGTATTATCATTTCTTTTATGACTTAAGGAAAGTCATTACTTTGCAATAACCCCAATCTATTAATCGGGTTAACGCATCTCTTATATATATACTAAATATTAAATCCATCGTAAAACTCAACAAATGTATACTTTCCTTATTTTAGGGGTTTGAAGTTCGTGACAAGGAGCAAGATCTTAATATTATCTATCTTCTAGCATCCTACTATTAGTGAGTTTCATAGCCCCTCTTTTTATTTAATATTTTGGGGTGGAATACATGCTAGATACTAATACTTTACATTCATACGTGTTTAAATGAAATAGGCATTTTAGTGATTACTTGAGTTTACGTGTTACTATCGTTTAAACTTCTTTAATATTCATGATGTACATTAATAATATTTTGAGTGAAGTATACGTTTGACATCGTTTAAACTCATAATCATAAAATGCATGCTTTATTGTTAAACATTATGGGATGTATGTTACTATAAACTTCTTTTTTTGTAATCATGCTTTATCGAGTCATAAACCTATGGACTCACCAACTATTTTTAGTTGATACTTGAGCATGTATTTCAGGAAATTAGCTACATGGATTATATTACAACAAGAAGATTTTGAAGATATTGTTTAATTTAAATTAGACTATATGGAGAAATCTTATATTGTTGTATCATTTTGAATCATATCATTTTGTAAAACTATTATCGATATGTTATTTGAATCTTTGTAAATCTCTTATGTATGTTATTTGGATTATGAATGCAATTTAGTAAGTTTCTTTATAAACAATGTATTTGTAATCCGATTTCGTCTCGCCCTCGTGATTCCGCTTTAGCGGGGGTGTGACAGTATGCCTCAATATTTTTTTGAATATTGTGTTTTTTTCCAGTTCCATACGGGTTTACCGCTGCAAAGCGCAGGTTAAACCCTAGTTCTTTACAATTAAATCAAGTTTTTCCTTTGTCCAGACACTGTTTTCACGACTCGAACCTATAACTCTAGATTGCATGCCAGTTATCACTGCAGCTTGTTATCTATCTTTGTGGAAGCAGTTATTGAAACCCTTCTGGTTAATAATGTGCCAAGTGCCTTTCACAGAAAAATTAGTTAGTTCCTACAACCCTTATGATATTATATCTTTCAAAATGTAATGTAAAGATAACAATAACATAGAACACACAAAAATAAGCTTCACCAAAATGGTACATTTCAACATTAAATGGACAATTTACCAATCCACAAGCAAGAAAAAACATTAGCTGGCCACGTAACCAAAACGTTAATTGAATATAAAAACCTGCCGACTAATCTATCCAAGTTCCAGTACCATTGCTTTTTCATACGACTATCGCGTATCTACAAGCGATTATTATTATTTGGATTTAAAAAAAAATAAAAATCAAGAACTTTTGGTCTGTAAAGTTATGCAGACTTCTTGCAGTGCGTTTCAAGCCATTCCATAGTAACACTTTTCGGCCTTTCCAATGGCAACCCAAGAGCACGATCCCATATGAGCTGAAATAAAAACAGGATGGTATGTAAAGCCAAAAGACATGCCAGGAACATATATACAATAAAAGCATGACAATGAATAGTACCTGAGAACAGATTCCAATTGCCCTCGACACACCAAAGAGAACGGTGTAATATCTGAAAATGTCAAAGTTTTAGAAATTAAAAAATATGAGCAGTATATAAATACAATTCTTAGACAAAAACACCTTATTTTCTTGGATGTGTTATGCCTAGATAAGTGATTGACATTTTCTTGTCTATAAGTTTGGCTTAGGTGTTGTATTCACATATAAAAGTAAAAAAATTAAATTTCTTTGGGTTTAGGGGAGTAAAAGTAGATATGTGACCAAAAGATATGTGTGAAATTGTTCAGACATTATTATAAAGCTATAATAGCAAGAAAAATAGCTACTTTCGTGATTTATTAGTTTTTAAAATAGCAACTAAAAAAAAAAGTGGAAATCACATACCTTGCTTCAGTTAAACCATAGTAGTTGAGCAACACACCACTGTGAGCATCAACATTAGGCCAAGGGTTTTTCACCTACAAGTATAATTCCTGATCAAAATTGATGGAACTTTGGAATTGACAATTGGTATGCATGATATGTTATCATGCATGAAACGGAAGTCAAAACATGCATGTCAATTGAGTATAAATTTGAATAATTAGAAATTGCTGCAATTTTTTTTGTATATTTAAAGGCTTAACAATCTTTTATTAGTGTATAGAGGACAAAAAACAAGCAACAGTGCAAAGGGTTTTACGATGTCCGTTGTAATATAAAAGCACAGAAGAGCATATTACCTTTCCGAGTTCTGTAAGTATTGGAGGCACCACATCATAAAGTTTTGAAACCTAAAGGAAAATTAATAAAATTGAAAAAGAATAAACATTCAGACAGAAATTCCTGACATGAGAAAAAAATAATCAGGTTTGCGTATTATTTTCTAGCCCATTTAATTAAAGGGATCCACCTTCGGGTTTTTTTAACCCATTTTAATTACAACCTGTCTATGACCTTTTTTCTTATGACCGTGGGAACCCACTTACCTACTTATGTGGTAAACTCCCGGGTCCCCCCAATACCCGATTAACCGGGAGGAACATGTAAAGTGTGGTCGCAAGCAACCAGGTCGGTGGCCTCCAAGGAAAATCACCCAAGGTGGAAATTGAACTTGAGACCTCTAAGTTGTATCTCCTTCACTTTAACCATTACACCACCCTTGAATGATTAAATAACATCCCGCCAACCCATTTGACTCAGATAAATGGGTTACACAATTTAGTGTGTTTGAATAGGGTTGATGTCTTTGATGTGATTAAACTAATAAATAAATGGGGCGTGTTTGAGGTCATTAATTCAACATTTTAACCCACCAGCCCGACATGATTGACAGTGGCAGGCAAAACATGACATGAAAACAACTGATTGCATAATCAGTTATTAGATGCTAACCAGCTTAAACAGAGGATCATTAGGCAAATGTTTCAATGCAAATTCTCGTTGGCACATATATCTGGGATCCGTTTTTCGCAGAACACCATGCCCAAATCCAGGAACAACCTGCATCTCAGAATTAATTAAAAATTGCAAACAACCGTTAATATTAACAGCAATATTGCATATTCCAGAAAAAAAAAAAAAAAAGATTACAGTAACGTTACCTTGCCACTGTTCAAGGTTTTCCAGACATAGTCCTTCAGTTGGTCTGTCGTTATGTTCTCTCCACATTCATCTACCACTGACTTTATCCATAGCAGAACTTCCTGCACGATTAAATAATTTACTTATGAGCAACTGAGCAAAAACAATAAAACATGATACAGCAACTTCCAAAATTCCTGATAATAATGAAAATATCAAGATGGAAGGAAATGTACATCTTTTTAAACATTAAAATTTTAGGAGTGCTAGCAAAAGCAAACCTGATTAGCTAGACCATGAAGGGGTCCAGCTAGGCCATTTAATGCAGCAGCAAATGAGAGGTATGGATCCGACAGGGCACTGGCAACCTAAATGAGACATCACAAACATATTTAGACAATGAACATGCCTAAAAATCAATTACAACATTGGCAATCAGAAAATAATGCTTACGAGATGACCAGTATGAGCACTAACGTTTCCACCCTCATGATCACTGCAAAGATTCACATGCCAATTAACACATTTTGATCACAAAAAGAAAATAGAAACATAATTCCTATGCAAGCATAGGCTCACCTATGGATGACGACATAGAGCCTCATCAGCTCTTGCATTTCAGGACCGTCAAATCCAAGCATATGTGCAAAATTTCCACCATAATCTAGTGAGTCATCCATAGGTATCCTTTCTCCATTTTTGTACATCCTTCAAACAAATTGAGAGAGTCAAAACTTAGTTACAAAAAAAGGCAATTTCACCACATAGAACCCCTGAATACAAGACAGCTTTAAGTGAAAACAAAGATATGAACAAATACTTTAATTAATACCTGCGGTAGACATATGCAGCAACAGCTGGAACTTGAGCAATCAATGAAAGTGAGTCCTCAAATGTCGGCTCCCAGTATCTATAAAAAGCAGGATAAACATTACATTTATAATTTTGCAAGAATTATTTCAACAGATAGATTAATATCCCGACACCCACTTGGATTTATGGATCCCTTTCTCATAGGCTTTTGAAAATTCACTTTGAACCTGAAAAAAGAACGAGTGGTTATTTTGAGATAGAAAATCTGAAACGAATTTTAACAATTATATAATCCTAGGATTGATGGAAATAATATGATTGAGCACACATTATAACACCATGTTTTTAAGCAAATTACTTGTCACAACTCTAATATTTATTATGAACAAAAAAACATACAATACAATGACCCTTAACCCGCAATTTGGAGTACCAATAACTAGCTAAAACGAAAAAAAAAAAAAAAATCATACCAAGTAAAGTCCTACTTATTAAGAGGGTCTGGGGCAAATGTTACATGGAGTACCCAAAAACTAGCTAAACAAGACTGTTTGTTAGATTCAAGTTAGGAAACAAAATAAACTAAATTAATAACAAAAAACCATTCTTAATCTAATATAACAATAAAAGAAACCAATCTTGGAACCTATGCAAAACCTGTTGTGACTTATCAAGATGACATCCTTCCTTCTCCAAATCTTGATTTGTACCCCCAAGATCTTGAATACCAACACCAACCTTTGTTAATCAGAATGGGTGCATTCGGGATCCATATCCCACTTCTTGTTTGCTCCTTCTTTATATGTTTCAGAAAATCTTGAACTCATGCGGATATTAGAATGCACATAAACAAGTTAGTCCGCCCTTTCACGGTTAAGCTGACTCCTAGCACTATAAATGTAGGAATAGGTGCTCCAATTTATTTCGGCAAAAGAACTAGTTAGAGGTTGTGCCAAGATCTTTTTCGCGACTTCAGCTAAATCAGGTGTTTCAGCATCATAAGTAGACCACCAACCATTGCTTCCATTGTAAGTGCATCCAATCGAGCTGTAGCCAATGAAAAAAGGCCCTTCTTCATGTGAAACAAAGCATATTATTCACATAACAATTTCTCCTCGCCTTTATTTTCAGCAATACAACCAAAAGCTTGTATGACACCTCGCATAACTTATTTATCTTGGTTAGATGTTTTTCTTGGAATGCCACCCAGTGCTATCGTTTTAAGGAACGTGTGTCATAAAATCAAGGACTTAAAGCAAATCCCAAACAATATGAACTTATATTCATTTTCTCCCACCCATATAATAAAATGTGTTTTGATTGAGGAAAATATGGTGCATATATACTTTCTTGCATCACGTCGTTGATTTCTCACAATTACTATCCATCTTCTCATATATTTTACCCACTTTTTCGCATTCACCATTGCAAAATTTTACCTGCAAGTAAAATAGGATTTGTGATTTTATAATGTTTTCAACTTCATTCCAAAAATAGTCATTTCTAACAATGTCAACAAGTTGTTCAATACTTCTAGTTTCTTCATCACCTTGCTTTGCCCAATCTCTCCACATATTTAGAGCAAATGTTGTAGAAAGAGCCTCTCTACAAAGGATCAACCTCTTCAACAAAATGTAGTGAGAGGCAAATTTGGGTTTTTGCATTCTTTAATAGCTCCAACTTTGAATTGTCTATAAAGATGGATAAATCTTGTCCATGATTCAATATCTACTTTAACATTCATTTTTCCTTTTTTATGTCTCTTGCAGCCATGAAACTCATTTGCAAATCTTTGAATATCAAGTTTAATGTACGCGCACAACTTGGTGATCAAAATTATACTTGTATACGTTTTCAATTTCCTTTCCTGTGACTTTCCAATTGGTTATGTTGTCCATCACGACACTAAGAACATTACATGATCCGACATATTGAATTGCTTGGGATAGAAAATTTACAATTGTTTTTCCTATTTTCTCTACAGTTACACCAGAATAGTCTTCAGCATACTTGAACATAGCACCACGACTGATTACGGCAAGAACATTGATTAACGGTTTATGTTTAATATTTGTCCACCCATTAGATACGATAGAAAGGCCTTGTGAGTATCATGCATCTTTAGATGGTGTTAGATCCTTGTCTGCATCTCTAACACATTCATCTTATCAAACGGTTCTTGCTTTATCACTAGATGGTGCTCTATAACCTTCAGGTGCCTTTCTTATTACATTTATCATTTCTTGAAATTATGGATTACGCAAGATGTTAAATGGAATCCCGTTTGCACATAAAGCCTTTACGACTACGCTTCTCTCCATGATAGAAAAAGATTGCTATATCGGTTTCTTAGAACTTACATAATGTTTTTGTCACTATCAAGATTTTTTTGTCACTATCAAGTTTTTTGAACATTTAGAGCAGAACACCTTTTTATTTCAGTTTTTCCCCTATTGGAGCTCCAAAAAATGTGTGTATCTGTGTGTAAGAACTTGTAAACCTACCATCCACACTTTAGAACCTCCTGGATTTTTACTACTATCACTACTAACAGTGTTGTAAAAATCGCTAATCGCTAGTCGATCGGCGAGGTAGGGACTAGGGATTAATCGGATTGGAATTTTTATATAGAATTTTTCAAAATTATACATATATACAAAACTTTATACATAAATTTTTAAATAAATCAAAGATTTTATCTAACTAAATCACATTGGGCCTATTAATACTAGTTTTTTTTAAAGAAACCATGGCCCATCTCATCTAGATATACCCAACATAAAGCCCATTCATAAGAGAAGTTTGGTTCTCGATCTCTCGTTCCCTCCCGTGTGTAGCTCGATGTGTTCGAATTAGGGTTACTGTGAAGATACATCAGGAGTTCGTCGAAATCATCGATCGTTCACATCTTCATCGTCAATCCATCTCGGAATCGTTGTTCACACCATAAATCGAAGGTTTGTTTTCGTTTCCAGTTCTCGGAATCGCCGGAAAACGGCCGATTTTTGCCCGATTAGGACCGATTACAACCGATTTCGTCCGGATTTGACCACCGTTGACCGACTAGCGATTAATTGGGCGATTCGACCAAAATTAGTCGGTAGACCTCCGATTAGTGATTAATGCCGATTAATCGACCTAGTAATCGCGATTTTTGCAACACTGACTACTAATCAAATTAACCTCATCATACAAAGGCTTGTCATTTTACTTATTACCAATGCACACATATAATGTGTATATGTGTGGACCATCAAGAGGCAAAAGTAAAATTACACTAATTTTAACGTCATTTTACTTATTTTGTGAAAATAACGCTTTTGATTAACTTCAAACAATAACTTTGATCCGGGTACTCCTTTGGAGTAGCTTTTCTATCCCAACTGGGATAGGGGTAAGGTTTGTCTTTATCCTTTCCCCATACACTACTAAAGGGTGGGAATATACTAGGTAAGTTTGTTTGTTTATATACAAAGGCTTGTCATTAGTTGTGTGTGGTTCTCTTTGAGTACCTAATTAGTAATTAGAATTTCACAAAGTAATACAATTAAGAATCATAGATCGATTATAAGCTTTTAAAACCTACCTTGTTATGGTCACTGCTTATCAAATGTGAGATGCTCCTAGTGATCAATAAAATCTCCCAGGATCAACAGCAACTCCATTATCTCCATTTTTTTCCAAAAAATATTGAAATATTGAATATAAATTATGAATTTACATGTTGTTGGCGTTCAATTCCTCTTAACGGGTATATTTAGGAATCATTGGCGAACTACCATATACTAGTGCCTTTCCAAAATCGAGAACGAATCAAAGGGTCGAACAAGATCACCAATTTTGTAGTCGGAATCGCGATCCGAAGCGTATTGGAATCACAATCATACCATAAATGGGTAAGTGCAAACTGGATTTAAAATCATGGGTACCCTAGCAATTTCTGTGACTAAGGGTTGAACTAGTAATCATTGTAACTATTCAAGATATCAGGCAATGAAAACAATAATAGTAAGGCCTGAACTTCATCACTGAACTTAATTTCCACTAACATAAGCCTAGTAGAAGTTGAATCCAACTTGATGTGCTATATAACAATACTATCCTTTCTCATCCTAGTGTTCATAACCTCACAGATAAGATAAGCCTTATTTGTAGCTAAAGGCTTATTGTACATGTTAGATAAAGCTTCCATTAAACCACTAGTTGCATTCAAATTCAGAGGTGACACTAGGGGTGTTCACGGTCCGATTTTACGATTTTTAAGCGAAACCGTAAACTAAACTAATACCAACAGTAAGATGAGCGAATTATACCAAGCCCAATTATATTTTTTTATGATGCATAATCATGAACCCCATACACACACATACACCACATGTATATATGTATAGATACATATATATGCATGTATGTGTATGTGTGTGTGTGTGTGTATATATATAGGGATGCGATCATATAAGAACTCACCTTAATTGAGTAAACTCAATAATTCAAATCCAATGGTTCAAAAATTATAGATTTAATAATTCGAACTATCACAGCTTGCTATGTTGACAAAGTTACCAAATGGGTTCGTATCACATTAACTCTTGATCAAATTCTCACAGATAGACTATCCACCAGGTGTGTATCACACAACTTTCTTTAGTTGTCTCATACGATTGCTTTTCACCTTGTCTCTCATGATTGTTTTTTGATATTCTCATAGTTACATGAACATTTTCCCCCTTCACTTGAACCAGTCGGAGGTTAACAGTCACCTTGCTTCAATTTTGGTGGCATGGTTCTTTGTTTTCATGATTAGCACTTCATTTTTTGATCTTCTCACAGTCACACGATCATTTTTCCACTTCATTTGAACCAATCAAAGGTTCATAGTTTCACCTTGCTTAAATTTCAGTGGCATCATTCTTAGTTTTTCACACTATCTTCTTGATCTTGACCTCACTCTAATATCAATTGCTAGAAATAATTGAATCGAGCATAATAACACTGTGGTATTGTCACAAATCAATTGTCACTTCTCTAATATTTATTATGAATGAAAAACCACACAATACAATGACCCTGAACCCTATATTTATACTGCCCAAAAACTTGCTAAACAAGACTGCTAATTATACTTAAACTGGGAAACCAAAATAAATAAATAAATAAACCAAACTTGGAACCTAAGCAACCCTTTCTCATGAGAACCAAACTTGCAAACCTTCCTCATGAGAACCAAACTTGGAACCTAAGCAACCCTTTCTCATGAGAACCATCAGTATTACATCCTTCAATGATTTCACTAGGTCTTTTCAAAGAACACTTTAATTCAACAGATTATGATATTGGCTACAGGATAACTTAGAAAGGTAAAAAGAGTAACAGAAGGTTCCATAGATAGCAGTGTTAGTTAAAATGATTTTATCATAATTCTCCAAACAACATGCAATGCAACAGGTACAGTTTCAAACAAACCTGAAGAGCCATAACACCAGTTGCAAATTGAGTCATTGGATGAGCTGTGACAGGTAGGGCATCAATGGCTTTGTATACATGATCTGCAACAACAAATAGAAAGCTAGATTAAAAACGAACACCCAGTTTCAAATTATGAAAAAACTGTTAGTTAACTTGTAGTAAATATTAAATAGGTTTAGATATGGCTGACCAGGGATACTGGCACGACTACGTAGTTCATTGGATAAAGCATCTGCTTGTTCTTTAGTTGGTACCTTATAATAAGGAAAACAGTAATAAAAGTATTAGATCAAAACAGAAATAGATATGGTCTCTCTCTTCATCCATGTATCAAGTTATCTGTCTTTATATATACACGCGCACACACGTGTATATATATATATATATATGCGTATATATACATACATAGATCTATAGATATACATATAATCAAATAAGAGCTCCTATTTATTGCGAGAAATGTGAAAACTCTTTATTTACACATGCATAAAAAAGTTTTTTACACGTGTAAACCTGTATAAATAAAAAGGAGTTAACATATTTCTTACAGAATTTAGAGTACTCAAAAGAACTTCCCCCTACACACACAGAGAATGTATGTACGGAACATTAATCATAAAAATTGGATCACCAACACAATCAAGCATGCCCCGTGAAATCTCACTCATAGTAGAGCTATAGGTAGGGTCTGGGGAGGGTAGGACGATAGCAAGCCTTTCATTTATGTCAGATGATAAAGAGGCTGCTCCGGCTAAGACCCCTAGCTCCAAACACAACCTTCCCTTGATATGACATGTTTAGTACCCACATAGCATGATAATAAAAGATAGCAAAGCATAAAGTGGGACGCCAAACAAGTATTATAATAGTAATACAACAACAAAAGAACAAGAATAACAATATATTGATGGATGACTACCTTTCCCGTCAAAAGAAGCCAAAGAAGACCCTCAGGCAATGGCTCACCACCCTGCTTTGCTGCTGGTAATAACTTTTGACACTCGGGTATAGATAAACCCCGGAAGCGAATTCCCTGGTTAATAATAAAAAAACCCAATTATGTATATTTTGCATTTCAACAGGTTGTAGATAATTGTCATGGTGATCCTGAGTTTATACCTCATCTGGGTCAAGCAATGATGTTTCCCAAAGTAGACCTGTCATTCCTCTCATGCCACCAAGAACCTTTAGATTTGTAACACAAGAGTAAGTATATATCAAATAAAATGTGGTACTACTACAAGAAAATGAATGTCAAAAAGATCAAAACAGATTGCAAACAGAAAATGACAAACAACCAAATAAATTGTAGAGAAAATAAGAAACAAAAGGAGAAGTTAATTTACCATATCAACAGTAATGTTACCCAACTGAATTTTTCCATATTCTGATTTGATTTTTTTTAGGCGCTCCTGCACAAGTTCAAAACCTTTAATATCAAATATGATTATAAATAGCAATATAAAGTTGGCGGTATTATAGAAGAAACCTTGAATATGCATAACAAACGAATCACATGTGATTTTCAATACAGTAGGCATGCAAGTTAGTAAAAAAACCTTTACTCAAGAGCTATCAATGAGTTCTACAGATATATTAATAGGATTCAACCTTAACTGCTCCTTGCATACCACCACTTACCTTTATCACATATTTTAGAAATATGACCTAACTTAGTAATGACATACAGAAGAAATTTTACCAGATAAATTTCACATTTAAATACTCAAAAAACATAATTCACTAGATTTAAGATATTAAAAGAAAGGATCAGACACATAGAATAACAGAAAAAAGAACTTCAGAAAGAACATGACACCCACTACCATAAATGTGAGAAATATACCTGCTGTTCTGGAATTAATTCCCTAAGCTGAGAATGAAGGTCCTACATTGAATTGAACATATTAGGGTGAACCAATTTCTCAAAATAAAGGATTAAGCATATAAATAGAACATATGAATATTTTCAATGTGCTTGATAACTTCTATTGGGCAAGTTAGAGTATATAATAGCAGGCATGATTATTTTACAAAAAATATTTTGACCTATTACAAGAGACATCATATAAAAAGTTATCAGACATTATTAACACTCTTAAAGTGGTATATACCAACTTAAGAAATGATATGACTTTTGGAATTTATACACTTGTGCTGAAAAAAAAAAATTCAAAATAATTAAAAACTTTGTGGCCATTGGTGAATATATAAGGTTCATATTAGTTTATAATTTTATAGAATAATATGATTATGACAACTTACAAGGTCAGAGGAGGTCTGGATTTGCAGCCACCTTACTGAGTTGGTCAGACTAGGCTGTTGAACCTGTTAAACAAACACAATTTACCAAATCATATGATACATAATGGCCACATATTGATGCCAACTAAGTGCATTAAATTGATTCAACTAAATAACCTGTTGCTGCTCTCAACTGCAGACTGTATGTCTAACAATTAATAGAGAGTCTTGTTATTCTTAAACCCAATCCCCAAATTTCTCACCCCATCTACGTCTCATATTGGCCTATATGAGACGTGTAAGGGTTAAATCATTAATTGTCAGTATACTTGATATTAATGATTGGCCTTGTATACACCTCGTATAGGCTTATACGAGGTCAATCATTTCCGAAGTAGTGCATGTCAGAGGAGTTACGTCTTGTATAGGCATACAAGACGTCGGTTGGTGATAAATTAGAAAGGTGGGTGTGTAAACAACCAAACCCATAAGGCCATAATCAATGCTCATTTCTTTGGATTAAACTGAGGGCATCTTCAACCTTTTATACAATCGTCTACAATAGTTGTATGACTGTATCCACCCATATTCAAACCTTACACGCTAAATGGCCGGTTCAACCTACTTTAATGGCCTATTACATAACCCAGAACACCATTTTCAACATAACCGTGATATTTAATCTTAATCTCATTGTAACTATATAAATTATGGGGGATTTTAAATTGTTTGAAAACAAAACAACATTGTACATCATAACAGACACTTAGTTAACAATTGATATACGTTGATCAAAAGAACACTATCGATTGAAAATGTGGCCAATTTGTTAGGAACTACAGGATTGACACTCTTTGCAAACTACACGCATCACAGTCCTATAACAAAATTAAACAATCAATCAAGAACAGATACAAAAATGAAGCCACAAATCGAATTCGAATCAGATAACAACTTACAACACGATTTCTTAGCTTCGAAAGAAGCGAAACACTCCTGTAGAAGGCCATCGCTGAAATCAAAAAAACTCTACTGTGGAATTAACAAAAACGGTCATCAAATTGGAGCCAAAACGCAGATCTAACAACTGAAAATGACGGAAAATATATCAATCAATCTTCTCGTAAACGAAATTGAATTTGTTGTGATGATGATTGATTCGAAAAGGAAGTGATGACAGAGAGGAGAATACTGGAAATACGGAGGAGGATTATTGAACTTGAAAAGGTAAACGAACAACAAACAGGTATAAAATATAAAACATAAGCCGTCAGGGTAGAATTGTCAATAGTCATATTTGACCTTTCGTTTCAACCGGGGATATATTGTTCTAGATTTCTACACTTTTTTTACGGCGGTACCTGAACCTTCTATGAGCCATCACAGCCATTTCAGAAGGAAATCACACGGGAAAAACTTCTGACCCTTCTTAGACCCCTATTTTATTACGGGAGGAATTTGAACACAAGACCTACAATTTAGAAGAATCTTGAGGTATCATTGAGGCAGTGTCTCATTGGTTAGAATTTTACATGCTAACCACATAAATGTTCAGCTCAATTTTACTTTTCTTTCCTTGTTTTTTACGTTACATAAAATTTCACTTAAAAATAGTTTTTTAAAGTTTTCAAATGTTAAGAACAATGTTTTGAAAACCGGACCGGGCGGTCGGACCGGTCCGGCTAGGGATACTGGGCCGTTTTTGGGTGAACCGGCGGTCGGACCGGTGGTTGAACCTTTTTTTTTACTTTTTTTAATTTTTTTTGATTATATATATATATATTTATAAAATGTATATAAAATCATCCGGTTCTTAAATCCGGTTCGACCGGTCCGACTGATCCGACCTCTGACCAATATGGAGACCGGTTCGACGTCCGGTCCAGTTATGAAAACTTGGTTAAGAAATCAATCTTTCTACATTAACTTTGTTAAGTGTTAACATAATATGACCAAAATTTCTAAAGATAAAGGATTATATATGAAAATTTATATAAATGACTAAGGGTATGTTTGGAATTGTTTATAAGTTTATAAAGACTTTTTGTCGAAATCTCTTATTAACTTATGATTTTTTGAAATAAAGTTTTTAAAAATGTGTTTAGATTAGTTTTTGTGTATAAAAAGTCAGTTAGTCAATAAGTTGTTTGTATATGTAAGTTCTCACAATGTACGGGCCATATAAGGATCGAGTTTCTATATTTATATTTTCATTACAAAGATAATGTTTTTGGGCATACTTTTAAGTTATACGGACTGTATAGATATGTACGACCCATGTACAACATTTCCTTTTTATTTTTCATTTAACATTTGTATATGTCACGTGTTAAAAGCGTGACATGAGCTGGTTAATCAGGCATCATGTAAAACGACTGCGACAAAGTGCAAGTTTCCGATGCCTCTCATTTGTAGGTGCGAATGAACTGTGTCTCGAATGTTCAAAAGTACTATGTTGGGAAACTAAGTTATCTTTAAAAGCGTCTTGCTTCTTTTATTATTACGCTTTTAAAGTTGGACGTCCGCATGTATTTTTTTGAACCAAAGCCTTTTTTTGTCGATCTTATGTGGAACACTTGCGGCAGATGCACATTCTATTTTTTGTCCTTTTGTTGTTGCGCTTTCAAAGATGCGTATTCGATTTGTTTGAATTGTTTGAACGATATTTAATAGTTTTAAAAGAATTTTATATATTATCAAAATTTTGAACGGTTCTCATAATTAAAACGTTTTTGATTCTCAATACGAGTCATATAGACATTTGCAACCCGTATAAAACCAATAATTTTCCCAGATTACTAGCATTTATCAGACACAAAAGTAATATACTTGTACTGCCTTGTACGAGTCGTATTAGATCTAAAATGTCAAAGAATATCATGTACGAGGACACATACAACCTGTACGGACCAGCACGAGCCATATAAGAGGTGTAAATTCAAAACAAAAGGGTCTAAAAATAACATCCTTTATATTTTATTATTTGGGATCAGTAGCCTTTTGTAAAGGTTATTCGAGATTAGGTATAAATATTTATTAAAAGAAAAAAGTGTTAGAAATTTGGCTGCCAAAAAAGGAATAAGTAGCCCACAATTATAGGAAAAATCTATATATAATTGTTGGAAAAAAGACGACGTGTGTATTTGCAAAAACAAGTTGTATACCTCTGAAATATCTTAAAGGAGTCCATAAATTTTAAATAATGCTCTAAACAAGCTAACATGACAAATAATTATGCAAATATCACATATAAAGTAGTTAAATACATTAAACAATTTTAGTGTCCAGATAAAGGTCTTGGTTGTTGTCGAATAAAATGTTGTCCAAATAAGAAAAAACAATTAAAATAACTATTTCTATAACCCTTTATTCGCATATACAGTGTAACTACCATCTTTTTCCCACTCTGTTATAATCATTACCTTTAATTTTATATTTTTAATTTTAGTATTTAATTTTTTATTTTTTTATCTAAAGCCAAATATTAAACATTAAAATAAAACAAAATTAAATTAAAATAAAATAACATAACATAATGAAATTAATATAGAAATAAGACGTTTGTTGTCACGTTTACGATCATGGTTTATTATATTTCATGGTAATACTTTCATAGAGTTTTCTTCAATATTAGCTACGGTGGTTGTTACTGTTGCTTGAATGACACGTAACAACATGAGTATTCCTTCACTGAATTAGTGCCCATCATGTCGATTCTATAATTTGACTGTTGGCGGGTCTCTTTGTATGATGACACCCCCGTTACTCGGGTGTTCACGTCCAACTACACATGGTCTTAAACAAGCGTAAATATTTATTTCATGGGCTTTGTTTATGTCAATTTTGTGTTAAACTGTAAATAGTTATTTAATGTTACCATAACTTAGACCAATGCGAGATCTTAAACAAAAATAAATTTGCACAAACACGTATAATAAGATATTCATGTACATGTATACTAAATGTCAAGAAAAAACCCCAAAGATTTGGGTTGATCATGTCAGAAGTAATTATGTTACGATAATTAAGGTGGGTTGATAACACATCACTGCCCTATATATGTGTGTTTGTGTGTGTGTATGGGATGAATAAATTGAAAAACTCATTTGAGTTCAGAAAAACCTGTGAAAACCAAGTGTAACATTCATTTTTTTTCTTTTTTATGTTTAGGTATGTGATATATGTTGTTATAAGAAAATACAAAAAATTAATAAAGTCTATACACATTTATTTTTGTGATTTAAAACGAGTTGCTAGGATAAGGTTTAAGATTTAACTTTATAATATTGAGTTATAATATGTTAGGTCTGAAAGAGTTGATGACCATAATCACAACAACTAAAGAATAAGTTTTGATGGCGTAACTATTGAATAAAGAATAAGAACCGTGATGGAACAACTGCTGAAGACCAAAGACTGAAATATCAGAGAACTGAAGATCAAGAACTAAATACAACAAATACTAAAAATTTTGTTTAAAAAAAACGAATATCGTCAGTAGATACTAAAAATAATACAGTAAAACAACTGAAAGAAACTAACTACTTAAGACTAAACAACTGAACATTAATTTCTTTTAGTTATTTTGTAATATGTGTGTTTTAGTATGACGCCACTCTATGTATAAATACCGAAATCATTGTTTAATTCAGCTTAGTTTTTGAGCCAAATTTCTCTGAGTGTTTTGTTCATCTAAGGGGGGAGCTCTATAACACCCTGATCAATGGCTGAATCATCGGGGCATTCATGAAGTGTAGATTGTTCAAAAGCACAAGGTTCATAATGTAAATAATCAAACCAATTGTATTAAAAGAAATTCAAACTTAATATTCAATTCAACCTCAATCATCCATCACACTTACAATCTTAAAGTGAAATTAAACATAATTAAATAATAAATAGAAATAAAACTAAATCCAACTTCTAGCAATCCTTATGTAGCATTTCCACTTGAAACATGTTTGAATAAAATGCCAACTATAAAGTTGGTGAGCTTCACAGGTTTAACCACACACACCAAAAATAGTTTGATTAAATGATAAGTTGTCACATGTGATAATAAGCTAATATGAAATAAAACATGTAAGTTTACCATACGCAGATCAAAAGTTAAGTTGTGACCAAGCTAGCATTCCTAACAATGCCAAAGCAGTAACCTATCACCACAAATTTACCCCAAAGGTAAACCCAGTCTGGGTGGGATGGTCAATCCAATAGATCTATCATAGTTTACTAAATTTATGATCAATGCAAGCTCAAGCTAAGTTCATTATAGTTTATGTCATAAAGCTAAGTTCACATGGAATAAAGTTTAAAATAAAGTTCATAAGTTGACATGTTCCACCCTTAAAAGTTTAAAACAAGTAAAAGAGGGGCTATGAAGACTCACCTTGATTGATGAGCTAATTTGCAAATAATGCCAATTGCCAAGTGTGTAGTCAATGAATGCAATACGAATTCACCTATATTGTTAAACAAAGTATAAGCTAATGTAATTATGACTTACTATGAAATTCCTAATACAACAACAAGATTGTATTAGATCTCATATGTGAATACTTGTAAATAGATTTATTTCAAAGAGTATTTTGTAATTATATCATTGTTTAACTAATTTAAAGTTTATGATTTAATTAAAGCTTCGTATTTACCTCAAATATTAACCAAATGGCAAGTTTCTTCGTGGGTTCTTGTTCTCCTCGGTCTCACGAACGCGTAGGCGCCAAGATCTTGACAATCCGTTGAGTAACGAGCGAGATATCGTGGAGAGAAGGTAGAGAGAGAGATGTGTGTGTGTGTGTTTTTAGAGAGAGAAATGTGGTGATGAAAGTGAAAGAAGAAGAAAGTTTCCCTTTTCTTTTATCCCGTAAAGGCACCACATGGTCGGTCTCGTTTTTATCGCGATTAACCAATAATAAATGCTCGGTTAATCTCGTAAATCATATTTAAAATATAACACGTTTAAATAATTGAATTTCATTTTTATAAAAATAGTTTTAAAGAAAATCGTTTAAATAAAATGTCTCTGTTTATTTTAATGAAATCAGTTATTTAAATAAATTCATTCGTTTTCGTTTAATGTTGTGATTCCTAATAAATGTTTTAAATTTTCATTTATTAAATTTAATATCGTTAAATATTATTTCGTTATCTCGTCGAAACGCGTTACTCGCGTACGTATTCGTAAAGATCGTCATCCTTCCGAATCTGACGCTCGTATCGTATTTCGATTCGATTTACAGTTTATGGAATATCGTTTCAGGATATTATTCTTAATAATTATATTCGTGTGAATCGTCACCCACGCGAATACATTACTAAGTTAATATTTCCGAATCAATATTCGCGTTTAAATTGTGTTCGTAACCTCACCATCGCGTAATTAATTCCAATTATACTTTCATTATTTTATTAACTTTAATATTATAAATCCCGATCCAAATCCCACTAAACCATATCGCTGACACATCCATGACAGACCGAAATATGCATATGTATAGGGCATATGTAGGGGTCAGTCGCAACTGCCCCAGCCACCGTCCCACCGCTATTTCGATAAACCATGACCATGTGTCCTTGACTATGTTTAGCAACCAACCAGTAACAAACAACCCGCAATTCCATTCAAATCCAAATTCCATAATCTGTGAAATGTAACTGCATTAACTCTTTGGTTCTGTTTAGTTGGGTTTCAACTAAACTTACCATGGTTTATGCATAGAATAATATATTCTCAATGTATACCAATAACAGTGATAATCATCAAATAATAATTCATCATTAATAATTAAATCTCAGATCGTAACAGTACAATCGTACGGATGTACGGACGACCGGAAGTACAGTGATGTTACAGTCTCCCCTAGTTAAAGGAATTCCGTCCCGAAATTCAAGTTGATGTGACTGTAGTGAATAAATGTGGGTACTTAAGCTTCATCTGATCTTCCCGCTTCCATGTGAATTCTGGACAACCGCTTCGATTCCCAACGTACTTTGACAATTGGAATTCTACTGCATTTGAGCTTTTTAACCTCACGATCCATTATCTCAACTGGTCTTTCAACAAAATGCACGGTATCATCGACACGAATGTCATCGAATGGTACCTGAAGATCTTGATCAGCTAAGCACTTTCTTAGATTGGACAGTTACTAAGTTCAGGAGGAAATTCCAACTTGTAGGCAACTTTCCCGATCCGTTCAAGGAACTTAAAAGGGCCAACATATCGTGAAGCAAGTTTACCCTTCTTCCCGAATCGAACAACGCCCTTCCAAGGCGATACCTTGAGTAATACCATATCATCAACTTCGAACTCTAAAGGTTTGCGTCTTTTATCCACGTAGCTTTTCTGTCGACTACGTGTAGCTAACAGATTGTCACGGATCTGGCGGATCTTGTCAGTCGTTTCTTGAATAATCTCGGGACCAGTGATCTGCGATTCGCCGACCTCGGTCCAACAAATAGGTGACCAACATTTCCTGCCATAAAGAGCTTCAAACGGCGCCATATCAATGCTTGCGTGATAATTGTTGTTATATGAGAATTCAACCAACGGTAAATGGATATCCCAATTGCCACCAAAGTCGATGACACAAGCTGTCGCACCCCGAGAAATCCCGTCCCTTCCGGGGCGCGAGCGGCGGCAGATTGTCAGGATCGCAGTCTCCGGTCACACAACATGCGAGACCTATATGTCTGGTTATGCACGTACATCCAATAATTTGGATAAAACAGTTTATTAATATCAGAGTTGCGGAAGTAAAGTATAAGTTGGCAAAATGGTTTAACATTCATATCTTGCGGAAGCGTTGAATTAAAACAGTTTTCAAAATGACAATTAACAATAGTGCGGAAGCGATTAAAGTAGTTTGACAATACATAATTAACACAACCAAATGTTAAATACTATCAAGTGGCCTAAGACACTACAGTAGATGCATGGACCCCATCCTAGCATCCTAGTCCTTGTGCGCGTGCCTTAGTTACCTGAGAAAACATGCGAGTAAAAGGTCAACACAAAGGTTGGTGAGAGCACAGGTTTATCATAAGCAATAAACATCCAATGTTTAAAGTAAGAGTTGTTATCAATGTATCATTACAATGCAGTATCGATTGATAGCTAGTCAATACAGTTATATCATATTGTGGATGGTACCGAAGCTGACAGATTGTGCCTCCCGCCATGTTATCACAGACAATGGCAAAGTGTTGGTCAATATTGCACTGTTCCGACCTCCAGTCGGGTGTAGTGGGGCTTGTCAGGCCCAAATAGTACTATTCAAGATTACCATGCTAGGCGTTATGCTATTAACGGTCCGAGGAGTATCGCGAGGACTTTTAGTTGTGATAGGGCCCACACATATACATATAATGATAAAGCATGTCCATACATAAATGAAATGAGTTGTTTTCCAAAAACAGTTTATCATGCAATGTTTTCTCCCCCAAAGGTAGAAAAAGTAAAAAGGGGCCGTGAACTCACCTGATAGAGCAGTTCCGGTTTACAGGGTGTTCGCGTCTGCGAAAGCTAGCTGTCCTGCTAGTAAGCACCTATGATCGTATAGGTGTAAGTATGTGTTTTGTGGTGTGTTGTAATCCATACAACTCCAAGTGTCGGTGTGCTCAACCGAGTATGTGTGTGTTGACTTGTGTTGACTCGACGAATCGTTGGTGACACGATGGTTGTGTTTATGTGCCTTGACGCACATAAGACACTAATATGCATCCTATGACTCTAGTCACATAAGTTACCATTTTTAGCAAGTTTCCCATTTAGGAGAGTGTGGTTATGAAATCCCATTTCATAAAACTAATAACTTCCAATATGTTTATAAAACTTGTTTAAACTCTTAAAACATGTCATTTGCGCATAAATCGCCATTTATGCCGTTTTGCCCAAATAACGTTTCCTTATTTGGAAAGTATCCGTTTAAAACTCGTTTTCACAAATCAAGGTTTCCAATATGCTTAGAAATCATTTCTAAACATGTTTCAATAATCAAAGTTCATCAAAACACTTTAAAACATCAAAAGCCCTCTTTTGATTTCTAAAAGTTTCCATTTATAGTAAGTTTCTACAAAACCAATTTTTTGACAAAATCAAATATTCCAATGTGTTTCTAAACACTCCAATACACATTTAACAACATCTAGACATGTCCAACATGTCTAGATCGTCACAAATCCAAGACTTGCAACATAAAAGTTTCCTTTTATGGCAAGTGCACCAAATCATCATCAAATCTACCAATAACTCAATCAAACTCAAATCTAACATTCTAATATTATCAAACCAGTAAATCTATAACATCTATTCAACAAATCACCAACAAAATCGTGCACAATGGTCACATGGAGTTGCATGTGGGTTTTTACCCATTGCATGTGCGATCTAACTATAGATAAACACAAGAGACTACCTTAGAAGCTCCTTGGTGAAGAGGTTTGATCTGGACAGAAGCTACAAGGGGCTGATGAAGATCCTCTTGCTTGTTGTTGGCCTCCAAGAACTCCCTTTTGTGCTCCAATGGCTTCAAATCACCAACTATGGCTTCTAATGGTGTTAACAGAGGTTGAAGCTTGATTTCAGGTGGGTTTGGTCGCAAAGGTGAGTGGAAGTTCGGAGAAATGAGTGAAGAACCGAATGAAAATGAATTGGGGCTTGTTTAAGTAAAAATTTCGATCTGCATGGCCTTCGCGTACCGCGGAGGCCGATCAAAATTGTTTGTCGCGTACCGCGACAGGATTCGGGAGTCTCGACTCCCGGTTTTCTCCGCGTACCGCGAAGCCTCTCGTTGAGGGACCATCGCGTACCGCGATGAGTCCACTTCTTTGTTTTTCGATTTCGTTGATACGATTTTCGCTCGTACTCGATTCCTAACGTTTATCCAAAGCATCTAATGCACCTTTAGCACATAATCATATAGTAACATATAAGTTTGATCACCAACGTTCGTGAGACTCGTGTGTGTGTGTTTCGATAATTCCTCGAATTATCTAAGATAGTTTGTGCTTGAGTCTAACAAAGTGTTTGCACGCTTGATTAATCCTAATCAACGTGTGATGCACAGTTCAATAATTCCCCGAATCATTGTTTTGTGTTAGTGTTGTGTTTGTCACACTTGGCTTCCAAAACCAATGTGCAATGTATGATTATCGTTTCGAAGATGTTTGTGTTCAACTCATCTAATTAAACGTAATTAAATGAAATGCAACAAGTATGAATGTGAAATGTAAAGAATATAAGAGTTGCAATTTACCTGAAATTGCCGGGTGTCACATCATCCCCTTGTTGAAAGAAATTTCGTCCCGAAATTTGGTTGTTGTTGGTAGTGTTTCAGAAGCAAGAGTGTTTGAGAAACAAAAATTTTTCCGGTTGTCACATTATCCCCTTGTTGAAAGGAATTTCGTCCCGAAATTTATTCGTTGTTGTCGACGTTCGACGTTGTCTGCTTGAAGAGATGGGGATATTTGCGCATCATCTGATCTTCACGTTCCCACGTGAATTCAGGTCCGCGTTTCGAGTTCCATCGAACTTTAACAATAGGAATCTTACTCTGCTTGAGTTGTTTGACCTCACGGTCCATGATCTCTACCGGTTCTTCCATGAACCGTAGTTGTTCATCCACCTGGATCTCATCCAGTGGAACAATAAGTGTTTCATCCGATAAACACTTCTTTAGGTTTGAGACATGAAATACGTTGTGAACTCCATCGAGTTCGGCTGGTAAGTTGAGTTGGTATGCCACTGGACCAATCCTCTTCAGGATCTCGAAAGGTCCAATATACCGTGGGTTCAGTTTGCCTCGTTTACCAAAACGAATGACGCCTTTCCATGGCGAAACTTTCAGAAGGACTTTGTCTCCTACCTGAAATTCCAAAGGCTTTCGGCGTTTGTCGGCATAGCTCTTTTGACGATCTCGAGCTGCTGCCATGCGGTTTCTTATTTGCACGATCTTCTCGGTTGTTTCATGCACAAGTTCCGGGCCAGTGAGCTGACTATCACCCACTTCTGCCCAACAGATGGGTGATCGGCATTTCCTGCCATAGAGTGCCTCAAAAGGCGCTGCTTTGATGCTTGTGTGATAACTGTTGTTGTAGGAAAACTCCACCAATGGTAGGTGAGTCTCCCAGCTGTTGCCGAAGTCTACTACGCACGCTCGTAGCATATCTTCAAGAGTTTGTATCGTGCGTTCGCTTTGGCCATCAGTTTGTGGGTGATACGCTGTACTCATATCCAACCGCGTGCCAAGTGACTTTTGCAATGATTTCCAGAAGTTAGAAGTGAATCTGGCGTCTCGATCTGAAATGATGGAGATCGGCACTCCATGTATTGAGACCACTTCCTTGACATAGATTCTGGCTAGTTTTTCCATCTTGTCATTTTCCTTGATCGCAAGGAAATGTGCTGATTTAGTCAGTCGGTCCACAATTACCCAGATAGTGTCACATCCACTTGGGGTACGGGGTAATTTGGTGATGAAATCCATGGAGATTTGTTCCCATTTCCACATGGGGATCTCGGGTTGTGTGAGTAATCCAGATGGTTTCTGGTACTCGATCTTGACTTTGGCACAAGTCAAGCATTTGCCTACGTAAGTAGCGATGTCGGCTTTCATGTGCGGCCACCAGTAAAGTATCTTCAGATCATGATACATCTTATCAGATCCAGGGTGAATGGAATATCGGGATTTATGAGCCTCATCCATCATAAGGTCTCGTAGGTTTCTGTGGCGTGGAACCCAAACGCGTTCCATGAAATATTGTAAGCCATCGGCTTTTTCCGTAAGTTGTTGCTCCATTCCCCTTAGTGATTCAGCCGCTAGATTTTCTGCCTTAAGTGCCTCCACTTGGGCAACGCGTATCTGCTCAGGAAGGTTGGGAAGGATGGTGAGTTGTAAAGCTCTTACCCTCTTGGGTTTCGGTGTATTCTTCCGACTTAGGGCATCGGCCACTACATTGGCCTTCCCCGGGTGGTACTTGATAGCACATTCATAGTCGTTTAGGAGTTCGAGCCAGCGACGCTGTCGCATGTTCAGTTCCTTCTGCTCGAATATGTGTTGGAGACTCTTGTGATCAGTGTATATCGTACACCTTGTACCGTACAGGTAGTGTCTCCAGATCTTGAGTGCGAATACCACGGCTCCAAGTTCTAAGTCGTGGGTGGTGTAGTTCTTCTCGTGGACTTTCAGTTGTCGAGAAGCATATGCGATTACCTTCTCCCGCTGCATTAGCACACAGCCGAGTCCTTGTATCGAGGCATCACAATATACTACGAAGTCATCCGTTCCATCAGGAAGTGATAAGATAGGTGCACTACAGAGCTTCTGCTTGAGAAGTTGGAATGCAGCTTCTTGTTTGTCAGTCCAGAGATACTTCTTGTCCTTATGGGTTAAGGCTGTAAGGGGTTGGGCTATCTTTGAAAATCCTTCGATAAATCGTCGATAATAGCCGGCCAATCCTAGGAATTGTCGCACCTCAGTTGGGGTCTTTGGTGCTTCCCAGTTTTTGATTGCCTCTATCTTAGATTTATCCACATGAATCCCTTGTTCATTAACAACATGTCCCAAAAATTGGACTTCTCGAATCCAGAAGTCGCACTTTGAGAGTTTAGCGTACAACTTCTCTTTCCGTAGCAGTTCAAGAGCCAATTGCAGATGCTCTTTGTGTTCTTCCTGAGTTTTGGAGTAAATAAGTATATCATCAATGAAAACAATGATAAACTTGTCTAGGTATGGTTTGCACACTCTATTCATGAGGTCCATGAATACTGCAGGTGCGTTTGTCAGCCCAAACGGCATAACCAAGAACTCATAATGGCCATACCGAGTGCGAAAAGCAGTCTTGGGTATATCTTCCTCCTGAATCCTCAACTGATGGTACCCAGATCGCAGATCGATCTTAGAGTAGTAACTCGATCCTTGCAGTTGATCGAATAAATCGTCAATGCGAGGTAAGGGGTAACGATTCTTGATCGTCACTTTGTTCAATTCCCGATAGTCAATGCACATTTGAAACGTGCCATCCTTTTTCTTTACGAATAAGACCGGAGCTCCCCAGGGTAAGAAGCTTGGTCTAATAAAACCCTTGTCCAACAGCTCTTGCAGTTGATTGGACAGTTCCTGCATCTCCGAAGGTGCAAGTCGATAAGGTGCTCGTGCAATAGGTGCTGCTCCCGGCACAAGATCTATGCGGAACTCCACTTGTCGAGGTGGTGGAAGTCCTGGTAGATCCTCAGGAAATACGTCGGGATAGTCGCATACGACTGGGATGTCCTCTATTTTCTTCTCCTCTTCCGTCTTGTCAGTGATAAGTGCCAATATGGCTGTGTATCCCTTTCGTAAGCATTTGTGAGCTTTCATGCACGAGATGATGTTCAGAGGAGTGTCACTCCTTTCCCCTTTATGTCTAGAGTCTCTCCGTCAGGGAGTGGTATGCGCACAACCTTGTCGTGGCAAATGATTTCGGCTTGGTTTTCAGATAACCAATCCATGCCCACTACGACATCAAAACTGCCTAGTGTAACGGGCATAAGGTTAATCTTAAATTTATGGCCTGCTAGCTCTAAAGTGCATTCCCTCAGAATGTGCTTAGTCACAATTAATTTACCATCAGCTAGCTCTACTGTGTATTCAATATCTAAGGGTGTTGGGGTAATGGCAAGTACCTCGCTAAATTCCTTAGATATAAAGCTTTTCTCAGCTCCAGTATCAAACAGTACAGAAGCATAATTATTGTTCAAGAGATACGTACCAGTTGCAAGGTTGGGATCTTTTCTGGCCTCCTTAGCCCCGATCACGAAGGCTCGTCCCTTCGGACCGTTGTTGTTCCCATTATTGTTGTCCTTCAGATGTGGGCAGTCTCTCTTGAAGTGCCCTGGTTTTCCACATTCGAAGCAGCCCTTTGGTGCTTCCTGTTGTTGTTGTTGTGGCTGTGGGGTCTTTGTACGCAGCTCACCCCTGCAGTCTTTGGCGAGGTGTCCTCCCTTGCCACATCGTTGGCATCGGATAGAACCGCATTGTCCCAAAACATGGTGTAAATTGCATTTGTTGCACTTGGGATGTTTGCCTGCGTAGGATCCTGAGCCTTGGTTGGTTGGGATGGGTGGTGCGTAAGCTTGGATTGCTCCAAACTTACGTTGCTGTGGTGGTGGTTGGAGAGTGGTTGGTTTGTTCAGGGTGTCATCCCATTTTCATTTGCCCTTGTCGTTGGTCGTGGTCACAGCACCACGCGGTGGCAAGAGTCCTTGTGCGACAGCTGAATCGGTGAGCTTATGAGTTAGTCGCACAGCTTGTTGCATGGTTATGGGGTCAGCAGAGAGCACCATGCCCTGAATCTGAGGTGGCAGTCCATCAATGTACTTCTCTATATGCTTGAAAGGTGGGTTTGCCATTTCCGGGCACAGGTTTGCCAGCTCATAAGACCTGGCAGTGTAGGCCTCAACCTCGGAACCTATCATCTTGTGGTTCCAGAACTCAGTCTCAAGTTTCTGTACTTCACCACGAGGGCAGTATTCGCGGTTCAGCATTTGCTTAAAATTATCCCAAGGCAGTGCGTTGGCTGCATCAAGCCCTAGGTTCTGAACATTGGCGTTCCACCAAGTGAGGGCAGCTCCCTCGAATGTCCCTGCAGCGAACTTGACCCTGTCCTCGTTCCTGCAGTTGCTCATGGCAAAGGCCGATTCCGCCTTTTCAATCCAGCGTAATAGCCCAACGGCTCCCTCAGTGCCGCTGAATGAGTGAGGTTTGCAGTCCAGAAACATCTTGAACGTGCAGAGAGGTGGGTTAGGATTTGCTCCTGTGATATGCAAAGAGTAGAGTTGGGTTAAGTATCGGTTAAACGTGTTGAATTGGAAACAAGTGATTGTGATGCAAGGTGAGTATGAATAGATTCATCACCTTGGTTCAGTGGGTTTTGGTTACGGGCAGCTTCCCGTGCAGCAAGTACCTCCTCAACTCGCTCGTTGATGAGTGCATTCAGTTCAGCTTGGGTCAGGCTGATGTTTCCGCGTCCACCCGCGTTCCTGCGTCCTCCACGTCTCCCAGCCATGATCTTCATAGTGAGAATACGTGTTAGTGTTTGTCTAATGACTAATGTAGTGTGTGCGGTAGGTACTGTAAAGAACGTGTTAGAGCTATCGGCTCTTCCCCATCATGGGTAGTCACGTAATGCATAAAAGATGTAACGTGTGTGCAAGTACTACAATACTAAGCACTATGTGTTGTGTGGAGACTAGTGGTTATAGACTAAGTTCACTAAATGCAAACCTAATTCGCAATAACCGGAGTCTCTGATACCAATCTGTCGCACCCCGAGAAATCCCGTCCCTTCCGGGGCGCGAGCGGCGGCAGATTGTCAGGATCGCAGTCTCCGGTCACACAACATGCGAGACCTATATGTCTGGTTATGCACGTACATCCAATAATTTGGATAAAACAGTTTATTAATATCAGAGTTGCGGAAGTAAAGTATAAGTTGGCAAAATGGTTTAACATTCATATCTTGCGGAAGCGTTGAATTAAAACAGTTTTCAAAATGACAATTAACAATAGTGAGGAAGCGATTAAAGTAGTTTGACAATACATAATTAACACAACCAAATGTTAAATACTATCAAGTGGCCTAAGACACTACAGTAGATGCATGGACCCCATCCTAGCATCCTAGTCCTTGTGCGCGTGCCTTAGTTACCTGAGAAAACATGCGAGTAAAAGGTCAACACAAAGGTTGGTGAGAGCACAGGTTTATCATAAGCAATAAACATCCAATGTTTAAAGTAAGAGTTGTTATCAATGTATCATTACAATGCAGTATCGATTGATAGCTAGTCAATACAGTTATATCATATTGTGGATGGTACCGAAGCTGACAGATTGTGCCTCCCGCCATGTTATCACAGACAATGGCAAAGTGTTGGTCAATATTGCACTGTTCCGACCTCCAGTCGGGTGTAGTGGGGCTTGTCAGGCCCAAATAGTACTATTCAAGATTACCATGCTAGGCGTTATGCTATTAACGGTCCGAGGAGTATCGCGAGGACTTTTAGTTGTGATAGGGCCCACACATATACATATAATGATAAAGCATGTCCATACATAAATGAAATGAGTTGTTTTCCAAAAACAGTTTATCATGCAATGTTTTCTCCCCCAAGGTAGAAAAAGTAAAAAGGGGCCGTGAACTCACCTGATAGAGCAGTTCCGGTTTACAGGGTGTTCGCGTCTGCGAAAGCTAGCTGTCCTGCTAGTAAGCACCTATGATCGTATAGGTGTAAGTATGTGTTTTGTGGTGTGTTGTAATCCATACAACTCCAAGTGTCGGTGTGCTCAACCGAGTATGTGTGTGTTGACTTGTGTTGACTCGACGAATCGTTGGTGACACGATGGTTGTGTTTATGTGCCTTGACGCACATAAGACACTAATATGCATCCTATGACTCTAGTCACATAAGTTACCATTTTTAGCAAGTTTCCCATTTAGGAGAGTGTGGTTATGAAATCCCATTTCATAAAACTAATAACTTCCAATATGTTTATAAAACTTGTTTAAACTCTTAAAACATGTCATTTGCGCATAAATCGCCATTTATGCCGTTTTGCCCAAATAACGTTTCCTTATTTGGAAAGTATCCGTTTAAAACTCGTTTTCACAAATCAAGGTTTCCAATATGCTTAGAAATCATTTCTAAACATGTTTCAATAATCAAAGTTCATCAAAACACTTTAAAACATCAAAAGCCCTCTTTTGATTTCTAAAAGTTTCCATTTATAGTAAGTTTCTACAAAACCAATTTTTTGACAAAATCAAATATTCCAATGTGTTTCTAAACACTCCAATACACATTTAACAACATCTAGACATGTCCAACATGTCTAGATCGTCACAAATCCAAGACTTGCAACATAAAAGTTTCCTTTTATGGCAAGTGCACCAAATCATCATCAAATCTACCAATAACTCAATCAAACTCAAATCTAACATTCTAATATTATCAAACCAGTAAATCTATAACATCTATTCAACAAATCACCAACAAAATCGTGCACAATGGTCACATGGAGTTGCATGTGGGTTTTTACCCATTGCATGTGCGATCTAACTATAGATAAACACAAGAGACTACCTTAGAAGCTCCTTGGTGAAGAGGTTTGATCTGGACAGAAGCTACAAGGGGCTGATGAAGATCCTCTTGCTTGTTGTTGGCCTCCAAGAACTCCCTTTTGTGCTCCAATGGCTTCAAATCACCAACTATGGCTTCTAATGGTGTTAACAGAGGTTGAAGCTTGATTTCAGGTGGGTTTGGTCGCAAAGGTGAGTGGAAGTTCGGAGAAATGAGTGAAGAACCGAATGAAAATGAATTGGGGCTTGTTTAAGTAAAAATTTCGATCTGCATGGCCTTCGCGTACCGCGGAGGCCGATCAAAATTGTTTGTCGCGTACCGCGACAGGATTCGGGAGTCTCGACTCCCGGTTTTCTCCGCGTACCGCGAAGCCTCTCGTTGAGGGACCATCGCGTACCGCGATGAGTCCACTTCTTTGTTTTTCGATTTCGTTGATACGATTTTCGCTCGTACTCGATTCCTAACGTTTATCCAAAGCATCTAATGCACCTTTAGCACATAATCATATAGTAACATATAAGTTTGATCACCAACGTTCGTGAGACTCGTGTGTGTGTGTTTCGATAATTCCTCGAATTATCTAAGATAGTTTGTGCTTGAGTCTAACAAAGTGTTTGCACGCTTGATTAATCCTAATCAACGTGTGATGCACAGTTCAATAATTCCCCGAATCATTGTTTTGTGTTAGTGTTGTGTTTGTCACACTTGGCTTCCAAAACCAATGTGCAATGTATGATTATCGTTTCGAAGATGTTTGTGTTCAACTCATCTAATTAAACGTAATTAAATGAAATGCAACAAGTATGAATGTGAAATGTAAAGAATATAAGAGTTGCAATTTACCTGAAATTGCCGGGTGTCACACAAGCTCTCAACATGTCTTCCAATGTCTGAATCGTTCGCTCCGTCTGTCCATCCGTTTGAGGATGGTAGGCAGTGTTAAGATCTAGTCTTGTTCCAAAAGCTTCATGAAATGATTCCCAAAATCGTGCCGTGAATCGAGCATCGCGATCCGATATTATGCTTAAAGGAATACCATGTCGGCTAATGATCTCATCAATGTAGATACAAGCTAACTTCTGCACAGGGTACGTCTTGCGTATCGGTAAGAAATGAGCCGACTTGGTCAATCTATCAACTATTACCAAAATACTATCCTTACCGTTCGTGGTTCGTGGGAGTTTGGTAATGAAATCCATATAGATATTCTCCCACTTCCACATCGGTATTTCTGGTTGTATTAACAATCCCGAAGGTCGCTGGTGTTCTGCCTTGACTTTAGCACAATTGTAACCCCCGGTTACTATTCAATATTCTCAAATAATATCAGAGTTGGTCCAGCAAATTTTTCATTTTTAAAACCTTGTTTTACCTTATTTATTTAATAATATTAAACAAAGTTTAACGCAAACATAAACGTGTTACACGTTTTACAATACTTATTTACATAAGTAAGTTAAAACCAAAATTTCAAACGTTTGCAACAAGGTTTGTTTGTTCGATTCCTGCTCCACCTCGATCCTTACAACCATGTACGTCATGTTTGACCTACAAACATCACACAATAATTCACATTAGTTCATAAGAACTAAGTAAGTAAACCTCAATGGTTCCTCAACAACAAAAGGTATAAATACATTTTTCACAATTAATATTCAAACTGAGTCATTTCTATTCGAATTGACTCTCACAAGGTAATAATATCATATTACCAAACATCAACTATTGCTCACAATAGTTGAATCAAAATTACACTATGGTGTTCACATTCCCGTACTTCCACCATAGCCATTTGTCAGCACCTCTAGCTATCCACCATTGTGGAGTCATAAATAATTCAAGTCTTAAGATGTTCACCACCGGTATTTCTATCTAAGACAAATGCCAGCACCTCTGGCTATCCACCATTGTGGAGTCATAAATAATTCAAGTCTTAAGATGTTCACCACCGGTACTTCCATCTAAAACAAATGCCAGCACCTCTGGCTATCCACCATTGTGGAGTCATAAATAATTCAAGTCTTAAGATGTTCACCCACGGTACTTCCATCTAAGACAATTGCTAGCACCTCTAGCTATCCACCATTGTGGAGTCATAAATAATTCAATCAAATTACTATGATGTTCACCTACCGGTGCTTCCATCATAGAATTCCCACACTATTATTTACCAGGGTATTGGATTTATTATAGGTTGTTGAACTTTTATTATTCAACATTCACCTATCACCAATGCCATATTTATCATATAATTCATTCAACAACAAATTCAATATTTATTATGTGATGTCATAGTTGTGGGATTACTTACCTTGATCAGATAAGAGATTAGCAACTGCAGGTTCTTTTCCTGCTCTATGACTAGTGGTTTGACTTCCACTACCACCACCTAGTTGCAAAATACACATACAACTAGTTTCAACACGTATAGCACATACAATCAAGTTCAACACACTTGACTAATTTGACTACCTTAATGTCAATTCATCACATAACTGACTCTATCTTACTACGTTTAGCAAGTTTTAGTCAATTATCACAATTAATCATATTTCATGCCTCCCCAGGCAATTTATCAAATAATTGATGTTCATTATATTAGTTACGATCTTTAATCATTTTTATTATTCAAAATTCATTTACGATCATAACTGTTAATAATGTTAACATCAATTTATCACAATCATTATTTAACCCATGGATTATAATCCATGTTTATTTCAAAACCACCATTTACCCATCCTACTAGTTATCATATCATGATATGGGTTTCATAACAACCGGACATCATCCCGGCTTCGAAACGAAGATTTCACCATCAAAACAGCAAGTTCTTCGTTTCTAACAATCCCTAGTTATCAACTAGGCAATAATCAATACCCATAATCATAGTATTACAATCAAAACTAGATTTAATTCACAAAATATTAAACTAGTCGGATAAAACGAATCGTTACCCAATCGAACGGATGTTCAATCACAAAACAACAATCGGATGTTGCAGATACGTTCCCTGGTACGATCCGTGGGCATAAACGGCTTCAAATCTGAGTTTTTCAACCTCAAATATCATCTGTTGATGTTGGAAGTTCGAAAGAAAGAAAGTTATAAACTTTCTGCTTGAAACCTGATGAACTTGAGGTGTTTCTAAACCGCCACACTCGTCGCGTACCGCGAAGAGGGCCTCATAAGTTCTTCGCATATCGCGAAGAAATCTGGAGTTCTAAGATATTTTGGGTTCTTTGCGTACCGCGAAGGAACCTCAGAAACATCTTCGTGTACCGCGAAGAGTCTCAAAGCTTAATATCTTTGAAATTTTCTTCTTTTCGCGATTCCGAACAATCCGTAACTCCGTTTCGCGCACGGTTTTCTTCCTCATTCATGATTTCTCACATATTTTCAAATTACAACAACCACAATCGTTCAATTAACGATTAGTTCAGTTAAGGCACTTAGACACATATTCAGCAATATCCTTCTTCATTCCAGGCCACCAGTACAAGCCCCTAAGGTCTTGATACATCTTATCAAAGCCTGGATGGATTGAGTAACGAGAGTTATGAGCTTCATTCATAATCGCCATCCTAAGATCACCCCGGTTCGGTATCCACAACCGATTCAAGTAATACATCAATCCATCATCTTTAGTTTCCAATAAAATTTCAGCCCCGCAAGACATCTCATTTTTCAAATCATCTTGAGCTAATGAGTGTTGTTGGGCTGTGAGAACATCATCACGGAGACTAGAGTGCACTCGGACACTATGGATCTGAACTTGACTCTTGCGACTAAGCGCATCTGCTACTACATTCGCTTTACCAGGATGGTAGCGAATTTCACAGTCATAATCGTTCAACAGTTCAACCCATCTCCGTTGTCTCATATTAAGCTCTTTCTGATTGAGAATATGTTGTAGACTCTTATGATCAGTAAACACTACACACTTAGTGCCATAAAGATAGTGTCTCCATATCTTCAAAGCAAACACGACTGCACCAAGTTCCAAGTCGTGTGTAGTGTAGTTCTTCTCGTGAATCTTTAATTGTCTTGATGCATAAGCCACAACCTTTCCCCGTTGCATGAGGACACAACCGAGACCTAGGTTGGATGCATCACAGAAAACCACGAAATCATCATTTCCATCAGGCAGTGTCAAGACAGGAGCATCACAGAGTTTCTGCTTCAAAGTCTGAAACGCCTCTTCTTGCTTTGGTCCCCACTCGTATGGTTTATTCTTCTGAGTCAAAGAAGTGAGAGGGACAGCAATCCTGGAGAAATTCGAGATGAACCGCCGATAGTAACCGGCAAGTCCGAGAAACGATCGAATCTCCGTTGGTGTCTTCGGTGTACTCCAATTCTTCACTGCATCAATCTTCGCAGGATCCACGTGAACACCATTTTCATTGACTATGTGCCCCAAGAATTGAACTTCCTTAAGCCAAAATTCACATTTAGAGAACTTGGCATACAGTCGCTCTTCTCTCAGGATCTCCAAAACCAACTTAAGGTGTTTCTCGTGTTCCTCCTTGGTCTTCGAGTATATCAGTATATCATCAATGAATACAATCACAAACTTGTCCAAGTATGGCCTGCAAACACGGTTCATGAGATCCATGAAAACCGCCGGTGCATTGGTAAGGCCGAAGGGCATTACCAGAAATTCATAATGGCCATATCTTGTTCTGAAAGCTGTCTTGGGAATATCATCATCATGTACGCGAAGCTGATGATACCCAGACCTGAGATCGATCTTTGAAAACCATGCCGAGCCTTGAAGCTGATCGAAGAGATCATCGATACGCGGCAATGGATATCGATTCTTAATCGTGAGTTTGTTTAATTCGTGGTAGTCGATGCACATTCAGAATGACCCAACCTTCTTTTTGACAAACAGGACCGGTGCACCCCATGGCGAATGGCTCGGGCGAATGAATCCTTTATCTGTCAGTTCTTGTAATTGGCTCGCCAATTCTTGTAACTCCGAAGGCGCAAGTCTGTAGGGAGATTTGGCGATAGGGTTCGCACCAGGTGCTATGTCAATTCGAAACTCTACTTGACGTTTTGGTGGAAGACCCAGCAAATCATCTGAAAATACTTCTGGGAAATCTCTGATCATGGGAACGTCTTCAATGCTCTTTCTGTTCTCCTTTTTCTCCACAATGTGTGCTAAAAATGCTATGCATTTCTTCCTAAGGTACTTGTGTGATTTAGTGCAAGACATTAGCTTAAGACCTTTACTAGAAGTTTCCCAGACAAACTTACCGCAGATTCCACAGTAACAGGGTTTGCAGCAACAACTAAACCCTGTATGCAGGCGGGAAGTCCACCCACATATCTGTCAATCCTCTTCTCTAAGGTTGGCACCATGTCGGGCACCAAAGCAACCAACTCGTGATAACGAGTAGTATATCCCATGTGGTCTGCCCCTTTCATCACATGGTTTGATAGCTCAACCTCCAGCTTTTGTAGTTCATTCTTGGGGCAGAATTCAGTTCGCAGCAGATTCTTGAAATCTTCCCAGGTCATTGACATAGCTTCTTCCCGACCTCTTGCGTTGATTTGACCGTTCCACCAAGTCAAAGCTCGCTTGTTGAATGTTCCAGTAGAGTAGCGAACTTTGTGGTGCTCTGGACAGCCGCAGAGGTCCAGAGTGGTCTCTATCTTTTCAATCCATTGGATTAAACCAACGGCTCCTTCAGTCCCGCTAAAATTAGGCGGCTTACATCCTACAAATGATTTGTAGGAGTAGTGAGATGAACTACCAGTATTTCCACTGGCTTCTCCTGAGGAATTACCAGTGTTGTTGATTTCATTGCGAAGACGGTTGAACATTTTCGGTATCGCCTCTTTCATCTGGTTGGTCATCTGGCTACTCAGTAGGGTCACCAAAGCAATAGTAGTAGGATCTAACACCGGAGCGGTATTCAGTTGTGGAGGTAGAGAGTGTGGAGGAGGAGGAGGCGGCGGTGGAGGAGGTGGCGGTGGTGAATCATTAGGTGATGGCGTTGAGGAGTGTGGAGCTTGATCTTGTGTTGATGGCAACAAAGGAGGTTGTCTTCGTGGCGGCATTCTGATCATAACCAAATGAATATTGGTTAGTGCAATGATCGAATGCAGAAGACACAATGCAATAAGTCTTAAATCCTGTGTTCTCTACATGCAGGGTCCCTAGGTTATAGTCTAGGCCAAACCGTTTAATTAAGTGACCTATATTTCTCTATAACCATGGCTCTGATACCAATCTGTCACACCCCGAGCCGGTGGGGTTGGATCGGAGTCCCCGTCGGGCGGAAGGTTCCCGGGGCGCGATATCGTGAGTGATAATCGTGATGATCAGATTGTTTACGTTGCACATGATATAAATGAGAAATGCTAAATATAACAGAATTACAAAGTTAAATTACATCAGTATTGTTTATAATTTAACAATGTAAATCTACCATCAACATCATAAATTTCTATCTTGTATTTACACAAGATATGCAAAATAATTTGTATAATGATGTCTTCAAAAGTATGCAGGTCCAAAATACTAAGTCTTCTATCTGAAGCCCTAGTCCAAAAGAAATGACTTCTTAATTGACATGTTCGTCACCTGAGAAGTCATGCAAAAAGATCAAGTCAACACATGGTTGGTGAGTTCATATAGTTTAGTGTCACACCCCGGGCCGGCGGGGTTGGATCGGAGTCCCCGTCGGGCGGAAGGTTCCCGGGGCGCGATATCGGGTGTGATAATCGGGTTGATCAGATTGTTACATAGCATCAATGTTAAGAATCACTTCAGCACAATAAAGCATATGAATAGGATTACAGAGTTAAATTACAATGTCAAAGTTTGATAATTTAACTTGGTAAACCTAACAAAAGAATCAAAGTATTCTATCTTGTAATCTGTACAAGACATCCAAGAATGATTCGTATGATTAACAAAATATATGCTTCCCAAAATCACTAGGTCCTCTATTTAGGCCGCCTAGCATGCAATCAAATAGCCTAAGTTCAAACCTGTGCATCACCTGAGAAAGCATGTAAGAAAACAAAGTCAACACAATGGTTGGTGAGTTCATGTAGTTTATAAGTTTAAATAGCTTTAGCAAAACTCCTTTGGGTAAAACCTTAATCTTATTAACTCCACATGTAATATCCAAATCGGTATGCTTATATATAGGGCATACCCCTGGGTCAAGCCTACAACCCGCCCAGACGACGTCCCACCACATACTAATCCGGATATGACACTGTTATTAATAATAATTAAGCCTTTTACCGACCTGTCCGTATAGTTTCCCCGTCATAGATTAAGCACCTTTGTTTGTAAGTTTACCCCATGCACCTATAGTATCCGTGAGTTTAGCCCGATAGTTACCGGTATGGATAACCGAATGCCCGAAGGAATTCAGTATCAATCCAAACCAGCCCCAGGTATAATTAGCAACTCAGGGAAAGATATAGGATTTCCAGGTCGACACAAAGTCAACTAAGGCTCTCCAATATCACCCTAGTTACTGATAACCCAGGTAAGTAGTTGTGGGAAACACTGCATGGCAAGCACTGAGAGGCCATCAGTCCATTTCCTCGATTAAGACTGTGAAGAACACATGAAGGCAAGCACTGGGAGACCAACTATTGTTCTTCAAGTCCCGGCTAGGAAGAACACCTGAAGGCAAGCACTGAGAGACCAACTATTGTTCTTCCATAGCCTATAGTTTTAGCATACAAAGAGTCCAGCATTTACGTAACTTGTGCACAAGAACTAGCTTTACAACCGGTAAGGCAAGCACTGAGAGGCCAAACCGTTGTTGAGCATGGCAATCATATAGCATCCAAGAGTTTATAGTATCCATAGATTCAAGTACCCAAAGTGTATGTATGTAAGTATGTATGTATGTATTTAGTATCCCCATAGCCTTATAGAGTCATTAGCCTTTAATGTTTACATTAGTCTCTAGCATAACACCCATAACATAGACAAGTAGTATAATCTCATAGCATTAGTATTAAGCATAATCAGTAGTGTTAGTTCATAGCATAAACCCGTAGTATTAGCATTTAGTTTAACCCGTAGCCTTAGTATTTAGCTTAACTCATAGTATTAGCTTGTAACATGACCTCATAGCATTAGCATCCACAATAGTATTATCAAATAGTAAATACCTTTAGCACTTTGTATTAACACATAGCTTTAGTATCCGCATGTAGTTTATGCCTTTAGCACTTGGCATAATCAGGTAGCATTTAGTTTGAATAGTGTATTATGCCTTTAGCACTTGGCATAATCAAATAGCTTTTAGTTTGAATAGTGTATTATGCCTTTAGCACTTGGCATAATCAAATAGTATTTAGTTTAAATAGTGTATTATGACTTTAGCACTTGGCATAATCAAACAGTATAAAAGCATTTTGTTAAATTTAAAACATTTGTTTTAAAATGTATAACATGCTTCTCAGTCCCGAGTTAAAACCAAAATAGTTTGAAAAGGGACAATGAACTCACCTTTCGGTAGTGGTAGTTGACTTAGTCTCAAACAAGAATGCGCGCTCTCTTTGTTGTAGTTGATACTGTTTTCACAATCCTGTATTGATTTCACGTTGTTTAAATTCGTAAGTATGAATTGTATATGTTTAAGCGTGTGTGAGTAGGTGTTAGCCCTAGATTTGGCTAGCACACGTAAGTCTCGGTCATCATTCGGTCCCAAATCTTTTGTTATGGTTCTTGATATCATAGTTTATTACATTATGTGTTTAGTTTTGCCTCATTTATGATGTCCTTGATGCTTTTAAATTCATTAATCCTTTCCCATGCATGTTAAGATGTTGTGCTATTCCCAAATATTTCAAGTGTTTGTTTCAATTAGAACCATATGGGCCGAATGATTTTATGAACCAATTATCATGGGCCATAAGTCAAAACTAGATGGGCCTACTAATGTACTATGTATTTGACCATATTAATCAAGACTTGGGTTTCAACAAAGAATTTGGGCCACCATGGCCCTAATTAGTAGACTTTGACCAAATCCGGTGGGCCTTGGGATAGTTTTGGACAATTGAGAGTTGTTAGGTCTATTTAAAAGGTGTGGGCCAATGATTCGAGCTGTTGCAATGCAAGGGCCCGACCAAGTGTTGCAAAACCCAGAAATCAAGTGGCCTCGTGGGCCTCTATTGGGCCAGGAGGGCCTTGTTGGGCCAAAGGTAGGCCCAGGCAAGAATGATTGGACCTGAGGTTATAATAGATTGTAGGAGTCATAATTGGGCCGGAAATAGGATATGGCCCAGGTGGTTTGCAAAGTGGCCCCCAAGGTTAGGGCAAATGCCTTAAAAGTAGGCCTCGGGCTGAATTTGCTGGGCCCCATAGATGTCATCGAAGCTCGAAGTAATTTAGACCTTGGGCCCCACTGGGCCTGGTTCAATTGGGCTGAAATCAAGTGTGGGCCAAAATTAAGAAAATCAAGGGCCATCTAAGTGAGTGATCTAGGTTAGTCACATAAATCAATCAATTGGACCAAGTAGGTATGTGGGTCAATTAGATGGCTTAGGTGGAAGGGCTTGGGCCGAAATGCCCGTGGGCCCATTTAAAATAGTTGGGTCCAATACGTTTATGGGTTGAGTATGTGGGCCAATTAATGTCGTTGTGTAGTTAGGTTACTGGGCCTTGAGTTGTTGTTGGGTTACATTAATGAATCTGGACAAGAAGTGGTTTAAATCACACCAAGTGTTGCTGGGCCTGACTTATTTGTTTGGGCTACAACAGGCCTTGGGCCAAAGGAAGATTAGTGGTCTAATGGAGTGGGGTGTCCGATTGCTGTGTCTGACCGAAGGTGGAGGCGGCTCATGATGGTGACCGAATGAGATATATCCCGGCTTGTGGATTAGGCTTGGACGAATGTGGTTCACGAATGAATGATGGCAGCCAAGAGAATGAAGATGACCTGTGATTGTCTGGCGATTGAAGAGATCCGAATCACAGGCTGAGTCGAATGAAGCAAGGGCGAAGGGGGGGGTAGCCGGAGAATGGAGGTGGCGAATGAGGGAGGCTGCCGATTGAGTATGGCCGGCGAAAGACCAGTGACGAATGAGCTTTACCCACGAATGAAGGTGGTCGAATGGTGCCCTTCGACAGGCTGGTTGGTTCGGCAGTTCTGTGGCCTGGCCATTCGGCAGTGGGTCTCATTCGGCCGTCTGTAGGCCTGTTTCGGCCGGCCACCATCATCCCGGTGGTTTTTCCCCCGACCAAGTGGTGGTCTCCGGTGGTAGTGTGTGGCAAAAATGTGTTTACTACGGTGTAGGACTCGAAGCAAAAAGGTATGGAACCGGTTTTAATGGTGGTTCAACAAAAGGGGTTTGAAAACCCTAATTTTCGCAATCTTGGTGGCTCATTACCTGAAATTTCAGTGGATAACTCACTAGATCAGCTGTACTTTCTGGTAGAGAATGAAAGGATCTTCGTCTAGGTTCAAGAATGGCTTGATTTCATGGAGTATTGCTCAAGATATGGAGGTTTGAAGGGTGAAAATGGTGGTGGTGGCTTTAAAACCGGATCTAGGGTTTTTCAAGAGAAAGAGATGAACTAAAAGTGAAGAAAATACCCTCACTTAGGGTATTTATACCCCGGAAGGTTTCGGGTTCGTTTTTGTAGCTCGGTTCGTATTTTCGTTACGTTTCGGGAACGTAACGCGTGTTTTTCGTCGGTTTTAAATAAAAGATTTATTCTTGGACTTTTAAATTATAACAATATTCTTAATTATCGCGGTATTTATTTATTTTCCTCAAAATTTGCTTAAGTATCGATTAAATAATTTATTTAACAGATTTCGTATTCTTATGCGTTTATTAAACATGTTCGCGATTTCTTGAAACAGTTTTATTTAATTTATTTAATGATGAGTTTCAAAATTGTAAAATAAGAATTATCTTATTTCTTTGAATTTATGATCGTTCGTATCTTCTATCGTTTTCGTTTCGTCAGAACGCGTCACCATCGCGCGTATTCGTTCGAATCGTCATTCGAATGAACACGACGATGGTTTTGCTTTCTGATTCTTGTTTTCTACTGTTAAGTTATTATTTCAGAACGTTAAACTATCAGAATCATTCGTACAGATCGTCACCTATACGAATAACTCATCGGTTTAGCATTCCGCAACAATAACTGTTATTTATTTGTTTTGTTTAACCTCGCATACGTTTACACATAATAACACCTCGATAAGCATTTGTATCACCGTTCAATGTTGTCTGATGTGTTTCTGACTGTTAAACTGTAAAGTTTAATCAGATTTCAGAAACAATAGCATAATAGTTTACTGTTTAGCACTACGTAGTTGATAACATATCGATAGTTTGCATAATTTGTACCTGAGTTACTGTGCCGTCACTGTTCCGGCGACGTTTCCGGCACAGTTGTTACAGTCTCCCCTTGTTAGAGAAATTTCGTCCCGAAATTTAAGCATTGCTATCGGGTACAGCTTCCTCTGCGAACAACTGGGGGTACTTGTTTTTCATGTGATCTTCGCGTTCCCAAGTAAACTCGGGTCCGCGCCTTGAGTTCCAACGCACTTTGACAATAGGAATACGGCTTCGCCTTAATTGTTTAACCTTACGATCCATGATCTCTAATGGTTCCTCAACAAAACGTAAATGTTCATCCAATTGAATTTCTTCAATCGGTATGATAAGAGTTTCATTATCAAGGCATTTCTTCAAGTTTGAGACGTGAAACACGTCATGTACACCACTAAGTTCATCCGGTAAGCTCAATCTGTATGCTACCGGACCAATACGTTCGATGATTTCGAATGGTCCCACATATCGTGGTGTTAGTTTGCCTTTCTTTGCGAATCGAACTACACCTTTCAATGGGGAAACCTTCAACATGACACGGTCTCCCACTTGGAATTCCAACGGCTTACGCCGTTTATCGGCATAGCTCTTTTGTCTACTTCGTGTTGCTTGTAGTCTTTGTTGTATCTGGGCAATCTTGTCTGTAGTTTCTTGTATAAGTTCTGGCGCTGTAATTCGATTATCTCCCACTTCTGACCAACAGATCGGTGACCGACACTTTCGACCATACAGAGCCTCAAATGGGGCACAACCGATACTGCTGTGATAACTGTTGTTGTAGGAAAATTCGATTAGTGGCAAGTGAGAGTCCCAATTACCACCGAAGTCTAGAACACAAGTTCTCAGCATATCCTCCAGGGTTTGAATAGTACGCTCGCTTTGACCATCCGTTTGTGGATGATAAGCTGTACTCAAGTTCAACTGCGTTCCCAGAGATTTCTGCAATGATTGCCAGAACCTTGATGTAAATCTGCTATCACGATCTGAGATGATAGACAATGGCACACCGTGGCGTACCACTATCTCGTCGATGTAAAGCTTCGCTAGTTTATCCATTGTATACGTTTCTCGCATTGGCAAGAAATGAGCAGACTTGGTTAATCGATCAACGATAACCCAAATGGTGTCATGTCCACTGGAAGTGCGGGGTAGCTTGGTAACAAAGTCCATAGCTATTTGTTCCCACTTCCATAGCGGAATTTCAGGCTGTTCCAGTAAACCAGAAGGTCTCTGGTGTTCTGCCTTCACCTTAGCACACGTAAGGCATCGACCAACATACTCGGCTATGTCTTTCTTCATACCCGGCCACCAATAAAATTCACGTAAGTCTTGGTACATTTTATCGGCACCAGGATGCACAGAGTACTTGGTCTTGTGCGCTTCATCAAAAATAAGCTTCCTTAACTCGTCTACTGCAGGAATCCATACACGATCCTTGAAGTAAACAAGTCCATCAGATTTCGTTTCCAAATGTTTCTCCGCTCCACAATCGAGTTCTTTCTTCAGGTTTTCACGTTCAACAACCTCCTGTTGTGCTTGCATAATTTTGTCGTGTAAGCTTGTCTGCACAGTCATTCCCATTGCTCTAACGCGCAAGGGTTTGACTCGTTCCTTCCGGCTCAAGGCATCAGCAACAACGTTTGCCTTGCCCGGATGGTACTTGATTACACAGTCATAGTCATTCAGAAGCTCAACCCAACGTCGCTGTCGTATATTGAGTTCCTTCTGATCAAATATATGTTGCAGACTTTTGTGATCAGTGAATATGGTACACTTGGTGCCATATAGATAATGTCTCCAGATCTTTAAGGCGAATATCACAGCTCCCAGTTCCAGATCATGAGTAGTGTAGTTCTTCTCATGAACTTTCAGTTGTCTCGAAGCATAAGCAATAACTTTGTCTCTCTGCATAAGTACACAGCCAAGTCCCTGATGAGAGGCATCGCAGTATACTACAAAGTCATCACAACCATCTGGGAGAGATAAGATCGGAGCATCGCATAGCTTTTGCTTCAAAGTCTGAAAGGCTTCTTCTTGCTTTTGCTCCCAAACAAACGGCTCGCTCTTCTGTGTCAGCTTCGTGAGTGGCAGAGCTATCTTAGAAAAGTTCGAAATGAACCTTCGGTAATAGCCTGCCAATCCTAGAAAAGAACGTATCTCCGTAGGTGTCTTCGGAGTGTCCCAATCCTTTATTGCCTCGATCTTGGCAGGATCAACATGTATTCCTTCACTGTTAACAACATGACCTAGGAATTGAACCTCTTTTAACCAAAATTCACATTTAGAGAATTTGGCATAGAGCTTCTCTTCCTTTAACAGTTCCAAGATCGTTCTGAGATGTTGTTCGTGCTCTGTTTTGCTTTTAGAATAAATCAATATGTCATCAATGAAAACAATAACAAATTGATCCAAGTACGGCTTACACACACGGTTCATGAGATCCATGAAAACCGCGGGTGCATTCGTCAAACCAAAAGGCATCACCATGAACTCGTAATGCCCGTATCTGGTACGAAACGCCGTCTTCGGTATGTCTTCATCCTGTACTCTGAGTTGATGGTATCCAGAACGCAGATCGATCTTCGAAAAATACTGTGCTCCTTGTAGTTGGTCAAACAAATCATCAATCCTCGGTAATGGATACCGATTCTTGATGGTTAGTTTGTTTAGCTCTCTGTAGTCTATGCACATCCGAAAGGATCCATCCTTCTTTTTCACGAACAGAACCGGAGCTCCCCAAGGTGAGTAGCTCGGTCGGATAAAACCTTTATCAAGTAGCTCCTGTAATTGGTTGGATAACTCCTGCATCTCCGAAGGTGCTAACCTGTATGGAGATTTAGCAACAGGTGTTGCTCCAGGAATCAGATCAATACGAAACTCTACCGGTCGTACAGGTGGCAAACCCGGTAGGTCTTCAGGAAACACTTCAGGATATCTTTTACTATCGGCACATCTTGAATAGTCTTCTTGTCTTTTTGTTTCTCCACCACATGAGCCAAGAAAACTATACATTTCTTTTGAAGACACTTACGCGCTTTTATGCATGATATGATCTTTACGTTTCTCTTTGCTTGATCCCCACTAACTTCCAATACACGATCATTCGTCACTGGAATCCGAAGTAGCTTTTTAGAACAAATGACTTTAACTCTATTGAGTGATAGCCAATCCATTCCCACAATGATGTCGAAACTGCCCAACTCCATCGGCAACAAGTCGATGGTAAATGTGTGATCTACGAGTGTAAGTGGGCAGTTCCTAAGTATAGTGCTAACTGTAACCTGCTTTCCGTTCGCTACTTCAATAATGTATGGGGAATCTAAAGTTTCCTCAGTAAGATTAAGTTGGCGTGCAAATTCAGATGAAATAAAACTCTGATCTGCACCAGTGTCAAATAAAATAGATGCATAAGAGTCATGTATAAGAAATGTACCAGTGACCACATTAGGGTCTTGGCGTGCAGCATTGGCTCTAATGACAAAAGCCCTTCCACGTGGTGCTTGGGCTCCTGGTTGCACTCGTTTTGGACACTCTCTAGAGAAATGGCCTATTTCTCCACAGTTATAGCATCCCCTGTTGTTGTTGTTGTGATTGTCAGGTCTTGGTGGTGGAGGAAGTGCTACAGCAGCATTGTTTGCAGTACGAGTTGCCGGTACACGGCATTGCTGAGCACGGTGACCTAATCGACCACAGTTGTTGCATTTCCGGCATTGCGCCGTAGTAGGGTGATGAAATCTGCATCGTGCACACTGAGGATGCGGTCCCACATAGTTCTTGGGTGCAACTTGAGCAGGTGCTGCAGTAACTTGTTGAAGGGGGGTGGCCATCACATAGTTCTTGACGACCTTTTGCTTTTTCTTCTGGTGGTACTCCGGCTTCTTTGAAGTGGTTTCCTTAGCTTTCCCCGAGTCGTCTTTCAGAACCCCTGACTTTACCATTACCCCAGTAAGTTTGGCTGAAAGGGAGATGGCTGACTCTAGTGTAGCAGGATACGCAGCCAAAACAATGCTTTGGATGCAAGAGGGTAATCCTGCAACATAGCGGTCAATCAGCTTTTCTAGTGTCGGTACCATTTCTGGCACCAGAGCTACCAACTCATGATAGCGAGTGGTAAAAGTCATATGATCCGCTCCCTTCATAACATGGTTCGAGAGCTCAATCTCTAGCTGTTGCAGTTCGTGCTTCGGACAAAATTCATTCCTCAGAAGAAGTTTAAACTCTGCCCAGGGCATTGCCATTGCTTCATCCCTTCCCTTTGCCCTGATTTGTGTGTTCCACCATGTTAAAGCTCGCTTGCTGAACGAACCAGCTGCATAGCGAACCTTATGGTGATCTGGACAACCGCTAATGTCCAAAGTATTCTCCATCTTTTCAAGCCATTGGATAAGTCCAACAGCTCCTTCAGCACCAGTGAAACTTGGAGGTTTGCATCCTACAAAGGACTTGTAGGAGCAGTCTGAAGTGTGACTAGTGTTTCCACTAGCTTCCCCAGTAGTATGGCCAGAGTTGTTGCCATGACTTTGAATCCGGTTGATCATCTCTGGGATGACATCTTTCAGTTGACTTGTCAGTTGAGTGCTCAGAAGTGTCGCCAAGGCGATAGTAGCAGGATCTATCATCTGAACACTGCTTGAGCCTGGTGGTGGAGAGTGTGGAGGAGGCGGAGGAGGAGGTGGCGGTGGCGGTGGTGAATCTGGCGGTGTAGGAGTAGATGAATGAGGAGCATAAACTTGCGAGGACGGTTGTTTTCTTGGCGGCATTTTGATCATAACCAAAAGATATTGGTTAGTGCAGTGATTGAATGCTGAGGACAAAATGCATACTTAAATCTTATGTTCTCTATATGAGGGTCCCTAAGTTATAGTCTAGGCCAAACCATTTATGTATATGACCTAATATTCTCTATAACCTTGAGCTCTGATACCAATCTGTCACACCCCGGGCCGGCGGGGTTGGATCGGAGTCCCCGTCGGGCGGAAGGTTCCCGGGGCGCGATATCGGGTGTGATAATCGGGTTGATCAGATTGTTACATAGCATCAATGTTAAGAATCACTTCAGCACAATAAAGCATATTAATAGGATTACAGAGTTAAATTACAATGTCAAAGTTTGATAATTTAACTTGGTAAACCTAACAAAAGAATCAAAGTATTCTATCTTGTAATCTGTACAAGACATCCAAGAATGATTCGTATGATTAACAAAATATATGCTTCCCAAAATCACTAGGTCCTCTATTTAGGCCGCCTAGCATGCAATCAAATAGCCTAAGTTCAAACCTGTGCATCACCTGAGAAAGCATGTAAGAAAACAAAGTCAACACAATGGTTGGTGAGTTCATGTAGTTTATAAGTTTAAATAGCTTTAGCAAAACTCCTTTGGGTAAAACCTTAATCTTATTAACTCCACATGTAATATCCAAATCGGTATGCTTATATATAGGGCATACCCCTGGGTCAAGCCTACAACCCGCCCAGACGACGTCCCACCACATACTAATCCGGATATGACACTGTTATTAATAATAATTAAGCCTTTTACCGACCCGTCCGTATAGTTTCCCCGTCATAGATTAAGCACCTTTGTTTGTAAGTTTACCCCATGCACCTATAGTATCCGTGAGTATAGCCCGATAGTTACCGGTATGGATAACCGAATGCCCGAAGGAATTCAGTATCAATCCAAACCAGCCCCAGGTATAATTAGCAACTCAGGGAAAGATATAGGATTTCCAGGTCGACACAAAGTCAACTAAGGCTCTCCAATATCGCCTTAGTTACTGATAACCCAGGTAAGTAGTTGTGGGAAACACTGCATGGCAAGCACTGAGAGGCCATCAGTCCATTTCCTCGATTAAGACTGTGAAGAACACATGAAGGCAAGCACTGGGAGACCAACTATTGTTCTTCAAGTCCCGGCTAGGAAGAACACCTGAAGGCAAGCACTGAGAGACCAACTATTGTTCTTCCATAGCCTATAGTTTTAGCATACAAAGAGTCCAGCATTTACGTAACTTGTGCACAAGAACTAGCTTTACAACCGGTAAGGCAAGCACTGAGAGGCCAAACCGTTGTTGAGCATGGCAATCATATAGCATCCAAGAGTTTATAGTATCCATAGATTCAAGTACCCAAAGTGTATGTATGTAAGTATGTATGTATGTATTTAGTATCCCCATAGCCTTATAGAGTCATTAGCCTTTAATGTTTACATTAGTCTCTAGCATAACACCCATAACATAGACAAGTAGTATAATCTCATAGCATTAGTATTAAGCATAACCAGTAGTGTTAGTTCATAGCATAAACCCGTAGTATTAGCATTTAGTTTAACCCGTAGCCTTAGTATTTAGCTTAACTCATAGTATTAGCTTGTAACATGACCTCATAGCATTAGCATCCACAATAGTATTATCAAATAGTAAATACCTTTAGCACTTGGTATTAACACATAGCTTTAGTATCCGCATGTAGTTTATGCCTTTAGCACTTGGCATAATCAGGTAGCATTTAGTTTGAATAGTGTATTATGCCTTTAGCACTTGGCATAATCAAATAGCTTTTAGTTTGAATAGTGTATTATGCCTTTAGCACTTGGCATAATCAAATAGTATTTAGTTTAAATAGTGTATTATGACTTTAGCACTTGGCATAATCAAATAGTATAAAAGCATTTTGTTAAATTTAAAACATTTGTTTTAAAATGTATAACATGCTTCTCAGTCCCGAGTTAAAACCAAAATAGTTTGAAAAGGGACAATGAACTCACCTTTCGGTAGTGGTAGTTGACTTAGTCTCAAACAAGAATGCGCGCTCTCTTTGTTGTAGTTGATATTGTTTTCACAATCCTGTATTGATTTCACGTTGTTTAAATTCGTAAGTATGAGTTGTATATGTTTAAGTGTGTGTGAGTAGGTGTTAGCCCTAGATTTGGCTAGCACACGTAAGTCTCGGTCATCATTCGGTCCCAAATCTTTTGTTATGGTTCTTGATATCATAGTCTATTACATTATGTGTTTAGTTTTGCCTCATTTATGATGTCCTTGATGCTTTTAAATTCATTAATCCTTTCCCATGCATGTTAAGATGTTGTGCTATTCCCAAATATTTCAAGTGTTTGTTTCAATTAGAACCATATGGGCCGAAGGATTTTATGAACCAATTATCATGGGCCATAAGTCAAAACTAGATGGGCCTACTAATGTACTATGTATTTGACCATATTAATCAAGACTTGGGTTTCAACAAAGAATTTGGGCCACCATGGCCCTAATTAGTAGACTTTGACCAAATCCGGTGGGCCTTGGGATAGTTTTGGACAATTGAGAGTTGTTAGGTCTATTTAAAAGGTGTGGGCCAATGATTCGAGCTGTTGAAATGCAAGGGCCCGACCAAGTGTTGCAAAACCCAGAAATCAAGTGGCCTCGTGGGCCTCTATTGGGCCAGGAGGGCCTTGTTGGGCCAAAGGTAGGCCCAGGCAAGAATGATTGGACCTGAGGTTATAATAGATTGTAGGAGTCATAATTGGGCCAGAAATAGGATATGGCCCAGGTGGTTTGCAAAGTGGCCCCCAAGGTTAGGGCAAATGCCTTAAAAGTAGGCCTCGGGTCATTTCCGTGGGCCTCGGGCTGAATTTGCTGGGCCCCATAGATGTCATCGAAGCTCGAAGTAATTTAGACCTTGGGCCCCACTGGGCCTGGTTCAATTGGGCTGAAATCAAGTGTGGGCCAAAATTAAGAAAATCAAGGGCCATCTAAGTCAGTGATCTAGGTTAGTCACATAAATCAATCAATTGGACCAAGTAGGTATGTGGGTCAATTAGATGGCTTAGGTGGAAGGGCTTGGGCCGAAATGCCCATGGGCCCATTTAAAATAGTTGGGTCCAATACGTTTATGGGTTGAGTATGTGGGCCAATTAATGTCGTTGTGTAGTTAGGTTACTGGGCCTTGAGTTGTTGTTGGGTTACATTAATGAATCTGGACAAGAAGTGGTTTAAATCACACCAAGTGTTGCTGGGCCTGACTTATTTGTTTGGGCTACAACAGGCCTTGGGCCAAAGGAAGATTAGTGGTCTAATGGAGTGGGGTGTCCGATTGCTGTGTCTGACCGAAGGTGGAGGCGGCTCATGATGGTGACCGAATGAGATATATCCCGGCTTGTGGATTAGGCTTGGACGAATGTGGTTCACGAATGAATGATGGCAGCCAAGAGAATGAAGATGACCTGTGATTGTCTGGCGATTGAAGAGATCCGAATCACAGGCTGAGTCGAATGAAGCAAGGGCGAAGGGGGGGGTAGCCGGAGAATGGAGGTGGCGAATGAGGGAGGCTGCCGATTGAGTATGGCCGGCGAAAGACCAGTGACGAATGAGCTTTACCCACGAATGAAGGTGGTCGAATGGTGCCCTTCGACAGGCTGGTTGGTTCGGCAGTTCTGTGGCCTGGCCATTCGGCAGTGGGTCTCATTCGGCCGTCTGTAGGCCTGTTTCGGCCGGCCACCATCATCCCGGTGGTTTTTCCCCCGACCAAGTGGTGGTCTCCGGTGGTAGTGTGTGGCAAAAATGTGTTTACTACGGTGTAGGACTCGAAGCAAAAAGGTATGGAACCGGTTTTAATGGTGGTTCAACAAAAGGGGTTTGAAAACCCTAATTTTCACAATCTTGGTGGCTCATTACCTGAAATTTCAGTGGATAACTCACTAGATCAGCTGTACTTTCTGGTATAGAATGAAAGGATCTTCGTCTAGGTTCAAGAATGGCTTGATTTCATGGAGTATTGCTCAAGATATGGAGGTTTGAAGGGTGAAAATGGTGGTGGTGGCTTTAAAACCGGATCTAGGGTTTTTCAAGAGAAAGAGATGAACTAAAAGTGAAGAAAATACCCTCACTTAGGGTATTTATACCCCGGAAGGTTTCGGGTTCGTTTTTGTAGCTCGGTTCGTATTTTCGTTACGTTTCGGGAACGTAACGCGTGTTTTTCGTCGGTTTTAAATAAAAGATTTATTCTTGGACTTTTAAATTATAACAATATTCTTAATTATCGCGGTATTTATTTATTTTCCTCAAAATTTGCTTAAGTATCGATTAAATAATTTATTTAACAGATTTCGTATTCTTATGCGTTTATTAAACATGTTCGCGATTTCTTGAAACAGTTTTATTTAATTTATTTAATGATGAGTTTCAAAATTGTAAAATAAGAATTATCTTATTTCTTTGAATTTATGATCGTTCGTATCTTCTATCGTTTTCGTTTTCGTTTCGTCAGAACGTGTCACCATCGCGCGTATTCGTTCGAATCGTCATTCGAATGAACACGACGATGGTTTTGCTTTCTGATTCTTGTTTTCTACTGTTAAGTTATTATTTCAGAACGTTAAACTATCAGAATCATTCGTACAGATCGTCACCTATACGAATAACTCATCGGTTTAGCATTCCGCAACAATAACTGTTATTTATTTGTTTTGTTTAACCTCGCATACGTTTACACATAATAACACCTCGATAAGCATTTGTATCACCGTTCAATGTTGTCTGATGTGTTTCTGACTGTTAAACTGTAAAGTTTAATCAGATTTCAGAAACAATAGCATAATAGTTTACTGTTTAGCACTACGTAGTTGATAACATATCGATAGTTTGCATAATTTGTACCTGAGTTACTGTGCCGTCACTGTTCCGGCGATGTTTCCGGCACAGTTGTTACATTTAGTGTTTTGAAAATGATTTGAAAACCTCTTTCGGTAAAGACCCTAACCTCATTAACATCACATGTAATATCCATATCGGTATGCTTATATATAGGGCATATGTAAGGGACAAGCCCTAGCCAACATCCCACCACATACTAATATGCATATGACACTGTTGTTAATGATAATTAAGCATTTTTTTTACCTAACACACCTCTGATTTAGATTATGCTTTCCAAAATTTGATTCATCCTTGATTCTCTTGAGTTCATCATAGATACATGATTTCCCAAAAGTCAGTGATAGAAATATAATGTTAAATATTTAATTCAATAAATAAATAAAACATTTAATTACAACTAAGACATGATGATTGGGCCTTATTTAACTCAATCAATTAGACTTAGTTGTTGGTGGTTGTCCAAGTTGTATCCTCTCACACGTGACCCATATCAGGCATAACTCACAAGGAGTATACCTGAGCGTGCCGGGATTTTAATGATGCCCATATCAGCTTGATCCAATGATCTACTGTACATGTCGGGACTTTACGGATATCCTTTGATTCTTGATTCTTGATCTCTTTGATTCTCTTGATTTTGACTTTGATATTGATTTCATTTGATAGTTCACGTTATTGCCCATATAGCTTGACTACAAGAGTCTACTATTCATGACGGGACTTTATGTGTGCTACACGTGGTCTTGATTCCCTATACAACTGACATCCACCTTAACTCAAGTATTAATGATTTCATTAGATTGTAATGATTTCATTATTTCAATGATTCACACACATTTATGATTTCTGATTCCTTGAGTCTCTTGATCTTGATCTTTAGAATTTCCATGATTTCACAATGATAATTGATTCTTGATTATGATTCTTTGTTCCCAGATCACACACTGAGTTAGGTTTCTTGAACATGATCTTTTGCTTTAGTTCCTTTGATTTCACTATGAATTTAGATTCTTGAATTTGAACTTGATGGACTAAGGGTTTGTTTAGAGTTAAAATTAAAGTATTACTCATAAGAGTAATTTAATTAACTTGATAATTTGATCTGTATAATAATTACCTAGACAGGAGTCCAGGAGTATCAACAAACAATAAGATATGACATATGATAAATAAATGCATATAAGTAAACAATTTAAATAAAAACAGTTTACGCATGCTTTTCAGCCCCGCGTTTTAAAACAAAAATGTTTAGAAAAAGGGGCAATGAACTCACCTGTGTTGTTGTGCAAAGGAGTCACAAAGATAATGCGCGCTCTTTGACTGTTGCTTATGTATCTTTAGCACCTGAGTTGTTTTAAGAGATTCGAATACTATAAGTACGTATAACAGTAGTCGTATTTAGGGTTTGGTCTCAGTGTGCAACTAAGTGTCCTAGATTACTAATGTGCTTCTAAGATTTCATTTAACTTATTACCCATTATCACCTTAATCCCACAAGACATTGTTACAAGTTCTTAATTTACCGTGTTTCTAATTTAACTTGCTTTAAGTTAAATATTTTCAAGTTGTTTCGTTTTAGGTTAATTATTTTAGAAAACTTCATTTAATATAATTTACTAAAGTTATTAGGTCAATTTCCTTAATTCGAAACATAATTAATTTGAATGAAAAATATTTAACACATGATGGGCTTAGATTGAGCCCATTGGGCCAACCTCGGGCCCGTTTATCACGCTTTAAGTTCCAAGTGGTTTCTTATTAGCACTTTGATGAACTAAGCCTAGATGATTTAAATAACACATCTAGGTTAGTCTCATGTGTTTATTGATTTTCCAAAGGTTTGGGTGTTAATAATTAAATCTATCCCATAACCTTTAGGTTATTGTTTTGGTTCACATGATCCTATAGTAATCCTCAAGTGTTTTAAACTAACATAATAGATATTAACAACTCATGTTGAGTTAGTGTGTTTTGAGAATATCAATTCCATTAGTAACCCAACTTCTTGTTTGCTTTATAATTGAAATTATTGTTAGAACCCCAACCATGCATGCATCACGTGAAATCCCCCATGCACCCACACACACACATGTGATCCAAACCCTACCCAACTCTAGTCATTATGACCGACCCGTCGTGACCCAAGAAAGAAAAATGGGCCAGATGCGTGTCTTGGGCCGACATAAACTGTATTGAGCCTAAGGAGTTTGGGCCGAAGGGAGCCTTGACCAAATGATGGTGATGCATGCGAATGAATGGTCGGCCGAAATAGAGTAGCCGAATGAGAGGTGGTTGTCGAATGGGAGCTTGGCCAAGGATTTTCATTCGCTGAAGGTTGGGTCGAATGGAAAACCAATTCGGTCGAATGGTCATGGGCTTACCGAAGGAAGCATTTGGGCCGGCCGAATGGGCTTTTCTCTACGAATGGAGTTGGGCCGACTGTGGTGGTTGCGGCTATTAGTGATTCGGCCGAATGAATGGGTTGTTCATTCGATGAGCTGATGATGTCATTCGGCCAGCCGCATTTCTCCCCCCCATGTGCAGTCACAATTTCGATTTATTCCACCACAGATTCAATTGGGTTTTGTTCCTAGACTCATTTAAGATGCTATGATGTGAATACTAAGAGTTGAGCAATGGTATAACCGGCTCTAGATAGGTTCGATCAAAGGGTTTATAAAACCCTAAAAATCGAACTTAAATCTGATCATTACCTCAAATCTGTCGGATTGAAGCCTTGATCTGCTGTACTTCTATGATCTACAGGTGATAAGGATTGTTTTGACACCAAAAACACTCAAAATAGTTAAGATTTGGGCAAGAAATCTTAGAGAGAAGTGGGAATTCTAGTGAGAGGAACTAGAGAGAGAGATGAACGATGGTGATGCTAGATTTGGTTGTTGGGGAAGGTGGGAAGAATAAATGCCAACATAAATGAAGGGGAAAATACCCGGTTATGTTCGGGTTCGTTCGGTTTCACGTTAAACGTCGGTTTCTCGTCGTTTTCGTAAGGAAACGATCCGGTTTTAAAAATAGAACTTACAAAATTATTTTAAGTTGTGATTCCTAATAAATTAACTAGTTTTCTTTTATTTATTTAAATTTCAAAAATATTTAATTAACGTTTAAATCGAATCGCGCAGTCATCGCGCGTATTTGTTCGAATCGTCACCCGATCAAATACGACGATAACCACACTCTTCAATATTGTTTTCTAATTATTAGATATCATTCAGAACGTTAAACTTCCAGATTTATTCGTAGAGATCGTCACCTATACGAATAATCCGTCGGTTTAGCATTCACATAACGACATCCGTGTTGTTTTGTTCTGTAAAGCCTCACATACGTTTATACATAATAGAATCCTAACACATAATCACATGATGGTTCTGTGATGCCAGTAAATTTTCTGACTGATGAACCATAGTTTTGAACTTGTTTTTCTGAATTGAATCTGAAATTGTGTTACGATAGCATAAAATGATAACGATATATGAATGATAACTGTAATGTACCTGATTCACTGTTCACACTACTGTTCAGATCACTGTTCCGGTGACGTTTCCGGCACTGATGTTACAACCACGTCCTGGTTGGCTTGAGCAGCTGGAGTATTCAGTTGGAACGCTCTGCCTCTTGCCACCCGTTGATTGTTTCCTGTCAGTCTCGGGCATTGATTTCTGAAATGACCCACTTCGCCACACTCATAACAGGCTCTTGCCTGTGCAGGTGGTACCTGGCGAATGGGTACTGCCGGTATTGGTTGTGCATGTGGAGCAAGTAGTGCAAGCGATGCATGTTGCATCCTTTGTGCTTGCGGTGCTCTCCTACAAACATTTGCATAATGAGCATACTTGCCGAAGTTGTTGCAGACGCGACATGGCAAGTTAGGCGCATGATGATATCGACAGGTGTTACATTGGGGAGTGTTCCCAACATAATTCCTGGCAGTAGTGTTGTTTGACGATTGCTGCGCGGACTTAGCAGCATAAGCAGTGACCACGAAGTTTTTGGCCTTCCTCTTTTTGCTGCTGCTTTTGGATGAGCTGCCTTGTTCAGTCTTGACTTCAGTTGAAGCCTCTTTTGCAGCTGCTTTGGTGTCAGTCTTCTTGAATCCCTTCCTTGTGAGTGTTCCAGCTTTCACATGATTGTCAGTTAGTGTAGCAGATAAACGGATCGCAGCCTCAAGTGTTTTGGGGTTGCTCCCGTAGACGGTGTCTTGAATCTGCATCGGCAGCCTGCCGATATACTTCTCAATAGCTCTCTCAAGGGGTGTAACAAGGTGAGGTACCAGCAGACTACACTCGTGGAAACGAGTATTGTAGATTACATTCTCCCCGCTTTCCTGCTTGAGTTCCCAAAACTCAGTCTCAAGCTTCCTCATCTCGTTACGAGGACAGAATTCAGTGGTCATCAGGTTCTTGACCTCTGTCCATGACAGTGCTAGGGCAGCATCCACTCCCCTAGTTTGTTTTTCGCTATTCCACCAAGTTAGTGCTCTCTTTTGGAAAACACTTGTGGCATAGCGCACCTTCAGATTTTCAGGGCAATCACAGTTGATGAAGGTGTTCTACATGCTCTCAAACGACTGCAGCAGACCAGTGGCTGTTTCAGAACCCATAAACTTCAGGAGATTATAGGAGTTGAAGTGTTTGAATGTGCAAGTTGGTGGGTTTGCACCACCTCTGTTCTGAGTGAGAGATTGATTGGCTTGTATCAGTTGATTCACCAATCCAGAGATGAGTGTTGCTAACTCTTGTATGCCGGAGTTGGCATTACTGTTGTTAGCATCCCCATTGTTCGAGTCATCTTCGTTGTGATGGCACAGCGACATGTTTCTGAGGAATTAGAAACATGTTACTACCGTTAACAACGTAAGTCATACAAACAATGGTCAAATGAGTTCATTTAAACAGTTAGGATTACATATAGGAACTATATTTCTCTCCTATCTGTCATTAAACTCATAACATTTATCAATTTCCTAATATTATACTAAGTGTCCTATTTGGTCATAACTAATATTAGCTAAATATTCCTAAGTGCAACATTCCCCACCCTATACTAACACTGACAACCTCCCGATGCAATGCAACAAGCTTATATATAGGGCATATGCAGAGGTAGATTGCAATCTCCCCTACACCGTCCCACCACCGTTTCATTGCACCACGATTATGCCCTTGTTAGAATTTAGGGTGTATCCTGTATTTTACCATAGTCTCACTTCACAAACCTTATCCTAAATAGGATAATTTTGAGTGAAGTGGTCTCTAGTTCCCTTGGACAATTAGGTTCGCCTAATGTCTAAGTTCACCTGACATGTAGGTTTGCCTATTTCTAAGTTCACCTAATGTCTAAGTTCACCTGACATTAAAGTTCCCCTAATGTTTAAGTTCACTAAATTCCATACCAAATCTCAATGTCCATAATCATTAATAAGGGTTCATATCATCACTGAGTGCTCTTATTGTCACTAAGTGTTCATATCCTCCCTATAATTTATTCTCATCAAGTGCCCATACCATCACTAAGTGTTAGTATCATCACTATGCGTTTATATTATCTCCAAGTGTCTATATCATCACCCAAGTCTACATTCCATGACTAATCGTTCATATCGTTCGTTGATCCTATGCACCCTACGTGTCCAATCAGTGTGTTTCATAAGTGAATTTATAAGTGTTCAACAAGTGTGATCATCCATAAGTCAATCCAAACCATTCCAACAAACATACCATCAACATCCATATCCCATCAATTTCAACTTTACAAAATTTCCTAGTAATATCCTAAGTTCCTGACACTGACAGACCCCCAATATACTACAAATGGTATATGTATAGGGCATATGTAGGGGTCAGTCGCAACTGCCCTAGCCACCGTCCCACCACCTTTGTAGTATACCACAAGTATGTCCTTGTCTGGAGTTTATAGATCAAACAAATGATTCCTAAAGCAGATAATTCCTAAGCAGTTAATTTCCTAAGCAGGTAATTTCCCAAACGGGTAGTTCCCACATTCTTTAATGCTGACATCCACCCAATGTACCGTAAATGGTATATATAGGGCATATGTAGGGGTCAGTCGCAACTGCCCCAGCCAACATCCCACCACCTTTACGATACACCACGTGCATGTCCTTATCGAATCATTAGGGCACACGTAAGCAAGAAATCAATAAGTAGCATATGCATATCAGATGTATAACAGGAGTTCAGTTAACATGTAATAAACATATAAGCATGAAATCCTGAATATACTAACTAGTGTATGAAATAGTTCATACTAAGGTCTCCTACGGTTATAGACTAGGTCAACCATTTCTAGTAACCTAATTCCCTATAACCCAGGCTCTGATACCAATCTGTAACACCCCGACCGATGGCGGAAACGTTGGGATGCCACGAGGGGTGTGTAGATTGTTCAAAAGCTCGTGGGCATCTAAATTAAATCATCACATATCATTCAATTAACCAAATTAAATACACAAAAATCATGTCTATCATGAATTAAATACATCAATTACACAAAAGAATTAGCTAAACTAACTAAACTCTAATCGCCAGAATTTCAGTTAATTTTAGCTAAGTCCAAGACCCTATGTGATGATGTCCAAAATATGAGAGAACATCCTTCTCATCCTACTTAGCTTCATCACCTGAAACATGTAAGAAAATCAAGTGTCAACTACAAAGTAGTTGGTGAGTAATCATATGTTTTTATACTTAAATGTATTTTATAAAATAAGTATGAAAGTTTATGTTTAAAAGGTTTTATAAAAAGTTTTGATTAAAATGAGTATAAAAGCTTATGGTCTTTCTGTGAAAATCCACAAGAGCACCTGCGTGAAAATCCAACACATATCCCAACACAACAGTCACACACATAAACAAACACCTAGTCACATATCTCATATAAGCATAGACAATCATAGAGAATCATAGACAATAATAGATAATCAACCACATAACCATTCAACCAATCACAAACATCAATATTCTCAAATAGTATAGTGACAATACATGGAATTTATGTAATTAACATATGTTAAAGACATGATCCATGGAGTGGTGGCTAACCACGTGACAATACATGAAACTAATGCAATTAACCGAAGTCAAAGGCAATAATTCATGGAGTTGTGATAATCCAAGTGGCAATACATGTAATCTTTGTTAGTGACCGAAGTCAATGACAATGTTACACGGATATATGATAATAAGGGATAATCCATAAATAATGATAATTCTATAATGTGAATATCATATTGATAAACAGGTATCATCCTTGTGTTATCAAAATAATATTTAAAATTGGTATACATGTTTCACCTCCGAGTTTTAAAACAAAACAGTTCAAAAGGGAGGGTATGAGAACTCACCTGAGTCCTTAGAATCAATGTGCCTGTAGAATGCGCGCTCGCGTATGTCAACTCAGAGACAATTCAACAATCTGTGATTAGTGTATGTTCGTGTTCATAAGTATACGTATTTTGTCTCAATAGTATTCTTATGTGTTTGCTTTTAAATCGTTTGGTGTTTCATTATTTAATTTATTTCATCTAAGTTAAGTTATAACACCCACGATTTTTATTAACGCTCATCATAAAGATGTAATGTCAATTGTTAGTTCTAATTATCTAATAGAGATAGTTGATTGTGAACTTGTGTGTATATTCCCCATAGGTATATATACATATATTCAGGGGTATCACTCCTTTGTCATAAACATACCTATACCCATGTTTGCATGCATGTATATTTAGATTGTCTTTATAAGTGTAAGTTAGTAGCATTTTAACTTAACTTAAGAATCAAGTTTAATTTAACCTTATAATGTTCAACATATCAATTTTCAAATTTTTATCTTATGTTCATTTAGAAAAGGTGACATCTTTTATTTTTTCACGCATGCATGTGTGTTCAAGGCTTCTCTACCTTTTAATCCTTCTTAATCCCCTAGGTTAAATACTCCAAAGTTTTGCTCACCATTGTTCCACCTATACAGGTTCGCTGCTTCATTAAATTAGACAGCCCCTAGTTCGTCCCTTAGCCCAAAGGTTCGCTGCCCTTAAGTAGTTCAAGCAGCCTAGGTTCGGCCCACATATAATCCGGCCAAATGCCCGAAGGTTCGGCTAAGAGATGGTCTAGCCCAATCTAAGGTTCGGCCCATGTGTTAACAGGCTCGTAGCACAGCAGGTTCGTGGATAGGCTAAGGTTCGTCCATGCAAGAAAGGAGGTTCGGTTAGTACATGGGTTCGTGGCTATCCTGGTCGTTCCTAAGGGTTCGGCTAAACCCCTCCCAAGGCGAACCTAATAGGTTCGTGATATACTAACCATCGAAGGTTCGCTGTTAAAGGGGAAGGTTCGCCTCCTATTCCAGGTTCGCTATACAGCAGGTTCGGCCGGTGGAATAACAGGTTCGACCAAAAAGAAATGCTAAGGTTCGTTGGCCAAGGGTGGTGTAAAAGGGTTCGTGTGACTGTGCATGGGTTCGGCTAGGCCATAACAACCCATAGGTTCGGCCAGATCTGAAATTCAAGGATGGTCTAGGTTCGGGCCCTTCGACTCATCCCCTCCCTCTCACGAACCTGTTACCGCAGCCACTTATCATCATCATTCTCAAGTTATAAGGTTGTTACGGTTTCACTCATGGCTCCCACAGTTTAATACCAACCTGATTAGCCCGTGTAACAACCTAAAATCGTTTAAAAAGTTGGTAGCCATTCACACACTTGATATTCTAACAAAACCGAAAAGTAAAGCTTCGTATTTACCTCAAATATTAACCAAATGGCAAGTTTCTTCGTGGGTTCTTGTTCTCCTCGGTCTCACGAACACGTAGGCGCCAAGATCTTGACAATCCGTTGAGTAACGAGCGAGATATCGTAGAGAGAAGGTAGAGAGAGAGAGAGAGGTGTGTGTGTTTTTAGAGAGAGAAATGTGGTGGTGAAAGTGAAAGAAGAAGAAAGTTTCCCCTCTCTTTTATCGCGTAAAGGCACCACATGATCGGTCTCGTTTTTATCGCGATTAACCAATAATAAATGCTCGGTTATTCTCGTAAATCATATTTAAAATATAACACGTTTAAATAATTGAATTTCATTTTTATAAAAATAGTTTTAAAGAAAATCGTTTAAATAAAATGTCTCTGTTTATTTTCATGAAATCAGTTATTTAAATAAATTCATTCGTTTTCGTTTAATGTTGTGATTCCTAATAAATGTTTTAAATTTTCATTTATTAAATTTAATATAGTTAAATATTATTTCGTTATCTCGTCGAAACGCGTTACTCGCGTACGTATTCGTAAAGATCGTCATCCTTCCGAATCCGACGCTCGTATCGTATTTCGATTCGATTTACAGTTTATGGAATATCGTTTCAGGATATTATTCTTAATAATTATATTCGTGTGAATCGTCACCCACGCTAATACATTACTAAGTTAATATTTCCGAATCAATATTCGCGTTTAAATTGTGTTCGTAACCTCACCATCGCGTAATTAATTCCAATTATACTTTCATTATTTTATTAACTTTAATATTATAAATCCCGATCCAAATCCCACTAAACCATATCACTGACATATCCATGACAGACCGAAATATGCATATGTATAGGGCATATGTAGGGGTCAGTCGCAACTGCCCCAGCCACCGTCCCACCGCTATTTCGATAAACCATGACCATGTATCCTTGACTATGTGTAGCAACCAACCAGTAACAAACAACCCGCAATTCCATTCAAATCCAAATTCCATAATCTGTGAAATGTAACTGCATTAACTCTATGGTTCTGTTTAGTTGGGTTTCAACTAAACTTACCATGGTTTATGCATAGAATAATATATTCTCAATGTATACCAATAACAGTGATAATCATCAAATAATAATTCATCATTAATAATTAAATCTCATATCGTAACAGTACAATCGTACGGATGTACGGACGACCGGAAGTACAGTGATGTTACAAGTTAGGAGTTTTAAAAGTTTGATGGGGCAAAATTGCCAATTGGCTAAAGTTGAAAAATTGGGGGATAAAACCCTTGACCAAGGTCAAACTTCAGATTTTATATGTATGTGTTTCGTGTTCGACATGAACAGAGAATAGGGGAAGAGGAAGGCTTTTCAATCCTTGAAATTAGGTGCTCTCTTGGATGGAAATCAAATAGGTGAAGCTTAGACACTTCTTGTGGTGATTTTTAAAAACAAGTAAGTGTTCTTTGGTTCTTCTTTGATGATTCTTGCATGTTCTTGAGACAAGAATTATTTGGGTTTAGCCCAAATTCTAGATTGGGTGTTGATGTGTGTTAGAATCTACAAGACTATGTATGTGAACATGATTTAAACACGCAACAACATGATGTTGATATGTAGAATCATTGAGGTGTGATATGTGTGTTGGGAGGTTATATGAGTTTTGGTGAAAAACACCATATGATTATGTAAATGGATGGCAAAGGGTGTAAGTTATGGTTCTAATATGTTTGTGCAGTAGATGAACTAATCTTTGATGAAAATGGAGATTTTGGTGATTTAAGAAACACAAGTGGAATTAATGAGTGTTAAAACGTCAAAGAGGATTGGCTGACTACGACATGCACACAAGGTGTTTAATTAAATGCTTCAAATTGGGATTTACATGAATGAAATGGTGAATTTTGCATAACCATTACTATATACTAAATTGTAGTGATAATGGGTCAAATGAGTTAGAATGAATGTGAATATGTGTTATGACTATTAAATGTAGTTGTATGTGTGTAATACAACTAGGTAGTGGTGGTGAAAGTCAAAGAACAAGTCAAAGGCTTGAGAAAGAACAAGATGATTTTGATGGTGATCTTACGGGCAAAGGTGAGTAACCTACTCACTAATTATGCAACCATAAGTCATATTTGTGTTGGTGTGTGGGTGTTTAATGTTGACAAGTTGATTTATGTCTTGTAATATTTGGTGAATGTTATGTGTTAAATTCATAAAAGTCAATGTAGGTAGAAACTACATTGCTTTGATAAATTATGGAGTTTTTGTATTGGTGTTTAACTTGACAGTGTATGCGGAATATGCATTGTTGGGATGAATTGGTGTTTAACTTGACAATCTACGTGGAATATGCATTGTTAGGATGAAATGGTGTTTAACTTGAGAATGTATGTGGAATATGCATTGTTTGGACGAATTGGTGTGTAACTTGACAATGTATGTGGAATATGCATTGTTATTAGGAATTGGTGTTTAACTTGATAGTGTATGTGAAATATGCATCGTTATAATGAATAATATATATATATATATATATATGGGATGGTTCCATTGTTAACCCTCCCTTATATCGTTAACCCGTGTTAACCCGACATTTTTTTGCCCGAATCTTTGTTTTTTTTCATGGTTTTTATTATACATAAATAGAGGGTTTCTTTTTTGTGTTTTTGCTAATTCATCACCGTTTAGAAATTATTTACAAATGTAAGTAAATGTAATTTTCTTACATTTAAACCTCTCCCTATATATATATATACACACACACACACACCTAAGACCACATATAGTGGCAATATGAGTGTTTGACTTAAATGTTGATGGAACATAAATAATATTGATGGCGTAAAATATCGACTAACACTTGCACACACTAAAACCCTTAGTCTATACTATTCCCATAATTCCATTCTTTTGATTAGTGAATTTATGACTTTTTATCCTTATTAGTTTATAAATCAGTGTTTTATAAATTATTAGATTGTAACATTTAGTTTTGATCTCAAAATCTTAGTATCGATGATGAGCTAAATCGGTTAACAATTGGTAAACTCTAATAACCCTAATGTTTCCATACCCGATACTACCATGTGTAATCCACTCCCACGACTTCAATTTTGGTTCTTACCACCTGATTTCGAGTTTAAACTGCTTGTATTCCAGCTAATATCGATGAAACACATTAGCTCACCATCGATATTATAATATCGATACTTGTGTTTTTGCCTAGCCTTAGGTTATCGATACTACTCGTATCGATGGTCACTTAGGCGTCCAGATTTGGAGAGCTTCGATCCTAGTAAGTTCAACTAGGGGTGTTCATCGGGTCGGATAACGAGTTATTCGGGTTTTTCGGGTTGGGAAATTTTTTTGGCATATCCGAAACCTGACCCGACCTGAAATTCGAAATATATTTTCCGACCCGAAAAACCCGAATTCGTTCATCCGAATAACCCTGTTTTTTCGGGTTTTTCAGATATCCGACCCGAAAAAGCCACTTTTTGCATATCCGAAACCCGACCCGACCCGAAACTAAAATCATATTATCCGACCCAAAAAACCCGAAAAATATTTTGGATACGGTTTTTTCGGGTTTCGGATACAATTCGAATTTCGAATTTTTTTGAGTTTCGGATATTTTGAACACCCCTAAGTTCAACCAGTAGCCATCAATATTGGTCCAACAAATTTAGCAATGTCGATGGCTCTTGTGAGATGCTCCATTAGGTCATCGATTGTCACACCCCTACGCCGCGTGCGGAATCCACGGCGCGGTGACGTATGAACAGTTGAATCATGCACAAGTATTGAATAAGAACAACCACAATGGATTACTACATTTCATAATGTTTAGACAATTGTTTAGTTACAGACAATCTATCTATCAAAAGAAAGACAACTACAGACCCAAAATATAGTTTACAAAATAAGACTTCAAACAAGACAATTAAACAATTAGGATTTAGTGTGTTTCTAATCCATCCTAGCATGTTTCTTCATCTTGTTCTATCTTAGTATGGTCTCCTTAGTTGTCCCTGCGAAAGTCTTAAACCTGATTACCTGAAACACGTGAAAAGTAACTGTCAACTACAGACGTAGTTGGTGAGAACAATAGGTTTAATCATTTGTAAACATGAATATATGATATAAGGCATAGGTATGTTAAAGTAATAAATGATTCACATGGATGAGCTGCAACCCAAACTAACATCAAGTAAGAAAATGAGTGTAAACAGTCCAATCACTGTTTGCACAAGAGTCAACATATAATATCAAGTCCCAAAACCACGTTTGGAGTTAGATAATGTGTCAACAGTTTTGATAAAACCATACGTAACCGAAATCTGCAGTTGGTTTATAAAACAAATTTAAAAACTAACTGCAGCAATCGGTCTGCCTCAAATGTGTGTGTCCGCTTTCCCTTGTTGTGATCACCCAGTACTAACGCTAATGAATATGATACTTGATGCATTCATAAGTTTGTTTACAACAATAGACACCATGTTTCTGAACCTTACTTTAAACGAGCGTGTTAATGCCTTATGTGAAAACATGATTGAAAACCTTGATTTAATCGCATGAATTAAATCCTTAGTTTTTGAATACCGTGAAATGAATCCTCTGATTTGAATACCATAAGTGAATCCCTTGATTTGAACATCACCATGAAACCATTTTTTGAATACCATGTTTGAAACCCTTGATTCAAATACCATGAAATGAATCTTTTGGTTTGAATATCATGAAATGTGACCTTGTATATTAACAAGGTTTTTAACAGAAAAGTTTATAAAATTCATTATTTAAAAGAACATCTCATTTATGAAACCTTTTTAGAAGAATAGTTCAATGGTTTAATAATTCTTTAAAACGGTTGATAAATTTCCTGAAACAGTTGATAAATCCCTTGGATTTGTAATATGAACCTGAAATGTTGATAGGAATACACACATCTTGTGTAATGAAATACAATTGTAAATGAAGAGTTTGATCACGTGTTCCACCCCAAAACAGTTATAAAACAGTAAAAGAGGGGCTAAAGTTCTCAGCTGTCTGCAGTAGACTCTGAACTAAAACAGATAGCAAGTAGCAAACAGGACTTCTAAGTGTTTCCTATATCATTGTAATCATACATAAGATATAAGATTTATAATTTTATGGACCTTGATTCATTGATTGACTAATGTTTACGATTGTTGTGAAAACTTGAAAGTCATGATTGAGTTGCTTGTTTGATCATGGGTCCAAGAAAAGAATGTGTGATGTCCTGTTATGCACAACTTGTTTGCACAACATCACGTGTGTTTAAGAGTTTGATAAACCATTGGTTAACATGAGTTTTGATATAAATGTTCCAATTGTTTTAAGACCTGTGATTGTGAATTGATCTTCATGATTATTGTTAAGTTACAAACTTAACCTATTTATGATCAATTCACAACTGTCATAAGTCGAGGGCCACACATTGGGCCTTAAGCCCATTAAACCATGAGGGCTTAACAAAGGCCATGGGCCACTTAGATCAACTATGGGCCAATTGAATGTGATATTTGGCCAGCCAACTGGTTTATGGACCATGTAAAATGTCAAAGACAATATTGGGCCAACTTCAAGCTCTTAATGGGCCGAAAGCCATTATGTGGATCAAAGGGAATAACATGGGCCAAGTATGATGGGTTTGGGCCGAATGGAGTTTAATTGGGCCAAAAGGGATGTGGGCTGCCAACTTTGGGCAGCGAACCTTTTAGGTTCAAGAGTGTAGGTTCGGCCAAGTTCATGGTCCAAGGGTTCGTGAACAGGAAGGCCACATGCAGGTTCGTGGTGCTTAGGTGTTGATTGGTTCGCAAGGGTTCGGTTATGAAAGCTTTAGGGTTCGGCAACCCTTCCATCATGCAAGGTTCGTGGATCAGTACAAAAGTTCGTGAGGTAATCCAACTGCAAGGTTCGGCTCTATGGTGGTGATGTGCATAGATTCGGCCATAGGTTCGACAACTAGGGTTCGCGAGTCAAGCAGGAGCGTTCGTGGAAGCTTGTGGGTTCGTGGGATCCATGGTGACTGGATGCAAGTTCGTGAGGACCCCTAAGAGTTCGGCTGAAGACCTACGAACCATTATGGTTCGTGGAGCTCCTCTAGGGTTCGCCAATGGAGGCTGAAGGTTTGGCCGTCGAACCTGTTACCAGCATCATCACCATCATCGAATCTCTTGATCCAGACCACGATCTAAGTTAACATAGCATCAGGGAGTGTTGTTGAAGGTGCGAAAATGGAAATGGAGTGTTAGAACCGGCTATGAGTCGAGTTTCAACAACACACCCATGAAAACCCTATTTTTCCGAACTTTAACTCGATCATACCTCGATTTTGGCTGGTTAATTCCACTGATTTCTTGTACTTTAGTGTAGACAATGTTGAGAGCTTCGCGTGGACACCAAAAACACCGAAATCCGTTGAGAAACGAGCGAGATACGAAAGTTTAAAGTGAGTTTTTCTAGAGAGAGAGAGGATAGACGAAAATTCTAGTGAGAGAAGTGGTTGGTGATGAATTAAATGAGAAAATGGTCTTGTTCAAGGCTTTTATAGCCCGGGTGATATTCGGGTTCGTTTCGGTCGCTCGGTTCGCGTTTCCGGAACGTAACGCGTATTTTACGCGAATAAAAATAAAAGAGTTGTTAAACTCATTAAAATGATGAGTTTCAAAATTGTAAAAATATAAAATAATCATTTTAATTATTTGTTCGAAAACAGATCGTTAAACAGTAACAATTGCGTGTATACCCACAATCGCGTACGTTTTCCGATCGTATAAAAATAGTTAAAGCCGTTCACTCGTAATTATAAGTTCAACATTCGTATCATTATGGATCGTCACCCATAACTATACTCAGTCTCGCTTACACATTACGATTTTGTTTGATTAATTGTCATAATATTCGTCTTAACACTACGCACTAACACTATCCTGTTACACCGAACGCAGTATATATATAGGGCTCACTCTCGCTGCCCACCACTGTTTCGATATAACACAATACTGTTCTTGCCTAGTGTAATCGACTGTAAATATTAATACATACTTGTTTCTAAATAAATAAGATCCTGTAACCCACAAGAACACATTATGAACACATGAATCACATTGATTAACTGAACATTGACACCCACTGTTCTAACACTGTTTACGACTACCATGACTAAATGTACAAATGTTACATCGATACTATGGAGTTTGATGTTCATCCGTCAATATTGCTTGTTCCCAGGTATTCCAGCCACATTTGATTGTTCTAGTGCTTAAATCAACCTGTTCCTTGAGTTCCTAAACCATTTTCATGTTGATCCTAACCATTTTCAAATGCTTAAACCGACTGAAATGTTCAAAAGCTGAAAAAGAAGAAAACCCTAGCAATGTTGCACCTTCTCTCTAGATTTACAATCATTTGAGTTCGTTTTGACCCCGACCCTTTGTACTTTCGTGTTCTCCTCGTTCCCATGATCATTTTAACTATAAGAACACCGATTTTGGTGGTGATATGGATAGGTAGAGTGTTGGTTTTGTAGAGAAAAGGAGCTTGAACGAAAATTGAAGAGAGAGAGAGAGAGGTAGGTCTGCATTTTATGAAGGAGAAAGGAGGAATTTAGGGCTTTTATAGCCCGGATGTGTTCGGTTTCGTTTTAACGCGTCGTTTTCGTAATCTCACGTAACATTACGTAATGTTATAAAAGTAAACATTTTTAAATCATTTTTAAGTGATAATTCCTAATAAACTAACGAAGTATCTTTTTATTATTTTTAAAATTTTGGAAACGTTTATTTTAAGTGTTTCACAGGATCGTATCGTTTTCGCACATATTCGTACGAATCGTCACCCGAACGAACACGACGACAACTTTAATTTCTGATTTGATTTTCTAATTATAAGATATCATTCCAAACGTTAAACTTACAAATATATTTGCGCGAATCGTCACCCACACAAATACACTGTTAGTTTAATATTCCAGTACCGATATCTATTATGGTTTTAGTTTTGTTTTCCTCTCATACGTTTATACATAATAATATCCTATCTAACAAACAAACATAGTTTCATATCACAGTTTAGCATTTTGAGCATATCAGTATTGTGTCTGTGTGTGTTGTTTGTCAGTATTGAGCTTCCACGCTGTTTGCATAACTATTTCTCATAATATTACACAAATATTTTTCGTACAAGTATCCGTACAAGTATCTACAGACCGAACTACTATTTCGGCACTGATGTTACAGTCTCCTCTTGTTAGAAAAATCTCATCCCGAAACTTAAGAATCGATATCAGGCACGACTTTCTCTGTAAACAGATGGGAATACTTTGATTTCATGTGGTCCTCACACTCCCAAGTAAACTCTGCGCCACATTTGGAGTTCCACCGAACCTTAACAATTGGAATACGGCTTCGCCTCGGTTGTTTAACTTCACGATCCATAATTTCTAAAGGTTTTCAATGAACTGTAACTGCTCATCTATCTGGATCTCTTATATTGGGATGGCTATAGACTCATCGGCTATGCATTTCTTAAAGGTTGAAACATGAAACACATCATGCACACCGCTAATGTTGTTGTTGATGGTTCCGGTGCTGGTGCTGTTGTTGCGCTGCTGCTGTTGTTTTTGTTGTTCTTAACTTGTGAAATTGAAATCAGTTATCCTTACATAATTACATATATATGTATGATAAATTTTGTACTCTTATATATATATATATATATTATATATACACATATGCTTGTATAATTATGTACATATTTATATTCATATATATATATATATATATATATATATATATATATCAGGGTAATGTTCTAATACTAACCCTCTCTTACGGCGATAACCCATTAACTTTGCCAAAACGAAGCCGAATCTAGAATTTTTTTTTTTGAACATCATTGTAACACAATTTGAACACCATGTTCTTTTATGAGTTTGGGCTAATTCATCACCGTTTGGGCTCTTACAGTACTGTAGGTGTTTAAATATTTAAAACTTACAGTATTGTAGCAAAAAACTTACAACGATGATATTTTTTAAACGGTGATGAATTAGCCCAAACTCATAAAAGAACATGGTGTTCAAATTGTGTTACAATGATGTTCAAAAAAAATTCAAGATTCGGCTTCGTTTTGGCAAAGTTAATGGGTTATCGCCGTAAGATAGGGTTATTATTTGATCCCAATCCATATATATCATACAAATATATATAATTATGTGCGTGTGTAAACTCTTATAAATGAAAATTTCAAATTACATCATAAACTCTTTTATTGAATATAATTGTTTATTACGAATCAAAAGAATGTTACAAGACAAATCCAAACTCATATGCCATAAAATGTCAAAGGTTGGGTCACTTTCCAAGGGACTAAGGGAGTGCATAAGTGAAATCTCAAATGGTTCTTATGTCAATTTTCCTAATAGTAAATCTCAACCTGGTTTATCAACAGTATCCTATAATCATTCTCCAGCACGCAGTGGAAATGCACACTTTGTTCAAGTTTTATGAAAAGGATGTCAAAGCATGACCCAAATTCACTTGGGAACATGAGGAGGATATGAAAATGAAATGTCAGAATTTATTTACCAGTTAAACTGAATTTCGGAACGAAATTCCAATAAGGGGGAGATTAAGTAACACCTCGTGCGTCAAGAATATATATATATATATATATACTAGGTTATTGACCCGTGTATTACACGGATTAGTCATAAAATATTAAATAGTTATGAATAAAAACTTAAGAATTATAAAACAATATTTTGGTATATAATGCTTAAAATAAGTATAGACAAAGATTTTATGTAATATACTAACAATTAAAAACTCTAATGACTAAATAATTGTTATTTGATCTTCTTAGTTTGTAACAACTAAACTTTTTAAACTATAACGTTAAAAACTCATATAGTTTTTTATGTCAAAACTATAGTTTTTTCTATCATTTCTTTAAAACTTTTGTTTTTAAAAAAATCATTTTTAAATATTTTGTTATAAAAAATGTCATTTGTTTATAAAAATCATATTGTTTGAAACTTAGTTTTATAGTTAATTACATTTAAAAAAATAATCTTTTAAGAAAACTTGTTTTTTTAGAAAACTGTTAATATTCTAAAAATAACGATTTTAAATATTTCTTATTTATAAGAAAATTCTAATTAAAAAAAGTATATATTTTTTAACAAAAATAAAGTTTTAATTTATTTAAAACTATTTTTTATTATTAATATGAAAAAGGTAAATAATATGATTAATATTATGATTACTTAATAGGAGAGATGATATAAATATTTATTAAGAAAGACAATTAAATGAAATAACAATAAGATGACATGTGGCATTAGTATTATAAAAGCATGACAAATGGCAAAAATGATTTTTGTTTATTAGAGTAGTAAGATATATATATATTAAAGGATAAAATATTTACATGCGGACTGATCAAATAAGGTTCAAACAGATTAAATAAAAAGACAAGATGGTCAGTTGAGTTTGAAGGACGACCCATTTGGGTTTTAATACGAAGTGGACTCGAACGCAAATAGCTTGAAAAGTGTGTGTAAACAATAGTTCATGTGATAGTTGAAAAAACAAACAACAAATGCATACATACACACACAAACACACACACATGTAGGCTTAATATTCAAACATTAAATTAAATAAAAAAAGTTAAAAGAAAACCATTTAAAAACACCTAGTTTTCTGAGTGTTATTTTTTAGCTCTTACTTTATCTATTTTTATCTTAGCTTGATAAATTACATAATTAGTGCATTAGCATAAAAAAGATTAAAATACCAACAGTTGAGTGAAATGAAGAAAGATTAAAACAACATTGTGTACTAAGCATAAAAATGGATTGAAACCGTTTTTTAGACAAAACCAATGGATGAAACCCTAGTTAGTAAGTAAAGAATTTATCATATTTCTTTTTGAAATAACAAAATAGATAACCCAGTTCTTAAATCCGGTCCAACCGGTTCGATCGATGACCAGTAAAGTGACCCGTTCGACGTCCGGTTTGGTTTAAAAACATTGGTGTAAGCGGTGTATAGAGAAGTTCTTGGCCATAAATGGATGTGTGAGTAAGAGGGATGAGAGAGGAGAGGAAAGGGTCATTTTTGTTGACACTTGATAAAAGGTTAGAGCAAATGCTGACCGAACCATGTTTTTGGAGACCCTTATGCTATGAGGTGTGCATTCCACACTCCACACTATCACAATAGAGTCGTGTTAGTTATCACTCAAATTCTACTCACGTTCCATATTTGAGAACGTGGTCCACACCTTTATTGATTTTCCTTTGCCATATAACCACCTACTTTTAAACTATCACATCTTCACACCAATGGAGTTTCTCACAATCATGGATCACACATTGGTCAAGATGGGGAAAAAAACCCATAACCGGAACCGGTCATACCCGAACCTATGGATACAAACGGTTCCGAGATCTCCGAGAAATCGGAATCGAAACTGGAATCGGTTCTAAAAAAAACCCGGTTTACCCACCTCTTGGGGGATTTTTAGAAGTTGGATAGATTTTGTAACAAATTTTGATTATAGTTTGATTTTGTTTTTCAAATGGCAATTTTTTATTCTTTTAATCGTTTGGCACTCCTTGATCAAACTAGAGGCGGTCAAACCGGGGTTTTTTTTCTGGAACTGGAACCGGTTATGGTTCTGGTCAACAAAGTCAAGAACCGGTTCCAACCGGTTTTTTGCCGGTTCCGGTTCGGGTTTGACCGGTTCCGGGTACATTAGCTACTTCTAGATCAAACTACAAGTTTTGACGCAAAGCTGTTGTGGTCGAAACCCATTTTGACCCAAACCAAACTGGAACATATTCTAAATCAGACCATAATGGCCCGAATTTGACATGTTACTGACCCACCCCTGACCGTTTTGTTGGACTTATACACAAGTGTATTAACGCTGCAAAGAAATACCAACAGTTAATATGTAGTTGCCTCAACATCCCAAAAAAAACCCAAAATTCAAAATTATGACCATAAACACCAACATAAACGACCACTGCAGTCTGCAGTCAAAAGTTGCATTACACATTATTTGCTACCTCAAGCATTAAAAAAGGTCACGAAAACAAAGGCCCGTTATATAAAACTGAAACCAAAATGTTAAAAACAAAAAAAAAAAAAGAAAGAAAAAAAAAAGAAAAGAAAAGCTGGCTTAATTGTGTCACGGGCCATTTCATCTTTATTAAGGTTTAGTGTTTATGATATAGAAAGAGAAGAGAACTAAGCGGTAGAACATAAAGGCCGCAACCAATTTACACTTGGTTAAATTTAAGGCTAGTGAGGTACCTTGGAACATTAAGAACAGCTATACATCATCTGCAAACAAGTAAAAAGATTCAATTAGGCATAACATAATAGCCACAAAATGCTAAGTGAAACAGTTCAAACAAATGAAATATATACGGAAACATAAAGACACTAAAACGTTTATACTTGTTTTAATCTCACACCCACATAGTGATCCTGTTAAGATAACATAATTACATTCAAGGTTCAACAGAAGATCAAAATGACTTGATTGGAACAACATTGAAAGTTGGTTACATTTTTATGACGTTATTTAAGCCCCATTTGCGGTGCACGCATATAATGTATATATGTGTGGGCCTTTAAGGGACAAAAGTAAAAGTGCACTAATTTTAACGTTATTTTAGTTATTTGTGAAAATAACGTTAAAATCATTGGGATGATCAACTTCAAACGATAACTTAGAGCCGGGGACTCTTTCGGAGCAGCCTCTCTATCTCAATTGGGATAGGGGTAAGGTTTGTATCTATCCTTCCCCCCCAGACCTTGCTGAAAAGTGAGAATATACTGGGTAAGGTTGTTGTTGGTTGTTGTATCCCAATAAATATTATTTGGACTTGGATATATTCAGTTATATGCACTAGAAAAATGTTTTTTTTATTTGAATAAATATGTTATTTTCCTGCTTCATGTCCTCATCAGGCAATGCTGCTAATCTTAATATTCACGTACCAAAGAAAAGAAACAGGTAGTAAATTTCTAATACACCTAAATGGTTTCTTGAGGATTGAAGTCTTCATCTGTTCATTAAATTCAGCACACCAAATGAAATAAGCATAAAAGGTTAAAGGTTTTACAAGAAACCTCTTAAGCTTATCATGATCTGAAAAATGAACATCATAACATGTCACCCAAGACGATCAAATCAACTTCGATGTTTGTAATCTAAAATGATGTGCTTCCCTCTACTTTACTCTCAAATTAATAACGTAAACCTTGACTTTAAAACGCACACATCCAGAGCGCATAATGCAATGATGTGATGAGATCGTATCGTTGTGGTTGATGTGATGCCTTTCCAAGATGTGCGTATTAGGTGCACATAATGATCTGATGCGATTTAATGTGTGATGCACATTGATGCATCACATCATGCAGTTGACCAGTATGTGACACATTAAACCATTTTTTGCATTGGGCCAAAGTTTTTCAAATCATATTAAGCTAATCTAACAATTAATTAAACAAATCTGACCATCGATTGAGCTATGGGTTCCAGCATTCGAACAAACCAATGAACAATGCTTTCTAGAGATGTTGAAATGGTCCTATATTCTATTGTTAAAAATTAGCAATTTAAAATATTATCAATAAAGAACTTACTAGTATTTTTATTAACAAACGGTATTCGTAATCACGCATCGGATTTTAGGATCAAAACGCAATAAGGGTGTCACACGTTTTCTTAAAATCTAGATGTAAACACGCTTTTGACCTTTTTTTTTTCGTGTTCTATGATTGTTCATCCATAGCTAATACAATCACTCTCCTTTTCTCTTTGATCTGATATATGAGGAAGAAAGATAGGTTATCGGGTGTCTGCTAAAACATAAAACCAATTTGTGTTTCAAAGATTATGCAATCAAATGCAGTGATCATGAATTCAGCAACAAGCACACTTGCCATCATCAAATAGTAGTGAGTGAAATCAAGATATATACCTCTAAAAGAGCCCTTATTTGCAATGTATCAAGACATCACCACATCATCATCTTCACTGACTCTAGTAGTAATTTCTCCTCCATCAACAGGCCAGCTCGGCCAACTGGACACCGTCTCTACACTGTTCGTCCGCCCCGAATCGGTAACCACATCCACCCGAACCTCCTCTCCAATCTGTGTCGGTGAAAACAAACCCTCCTGCTCACGCCGGGACTGATGATGCCTCATCGGAAACACGAGCCGGTGCCTCCGAGCAAGATGCCTAAATCCAAATCCCAACAACTCCTCCTCATCTTCATCATCTTCGTCAACATCATCAACCAAATCGCCCAATCTTAAAACCCTAGACCTCGACCTCCTCCTCACTTTCAACTCACCGTCGGCATCCTCCGTCGGCAGCTGGAACCGGCACACTGGACACGAATTTCGCTGAGAGAGCCACGGAATTATGCAATCAGGATGGTACATATGCTTACACGGCAGCTGTTTCGTATCATCATCAATCACAAACTGATCTTTGCATACCGCGCAGATAACGATCGGATCGACTTCAAGAAATGCGGATGTGATCTTCACCGAATTAATCGCCTCGATCGCAGATTTTGACGCCGGGGAATGGAGGCGCGAGGTGGTAGCTCCGGCGGACGGATTGTGGTAATCGGAGTTGAACAGATGGTTAATTACACGGTGAAAGTAGGGGTTGTCGAGAGCGTCGGAAGCTTCGTAATCCGGCGCCGGAGAAGATGGATCAAGGAACGAGGGGAATAATAGTTGATTTGAATCAGTGATTGGAGAATCTAGTTCATCGAGGAAATCGGAGTTGCAATGGGGACAGAGGGAAGCGGTGGTTGAGGTGGAGATGCTCATGTCGCACTCGTGACACCAGTAGGTACGGCGGTCCATGGCGGAGACGGTGGTGGTTGCGGTGGTGGAAGACATTGTTTTGGTTTGATAGGGTGGGTATTGTATTGATAGGTGGTCGGATTGTTTTGTATGGACGAGAGCGTGTGGGTGGGCCAAAGATTAGTTGGTATGGTCACTACTGTTGTTAACAACTGTTTAAAATATAAATAATAAAATAATATTAAATCATTCTATTTGATATTTTGAAGACATGTGCCTCGCACGTGTTCTCAATAGGTACAAAGTAAGAGTGTCAATCGTGTTGGGTTAACGGGGTTACGGGTTGATGGGTTAGTGAGTTATATTTTGCAACCCGAACCTGATTCATATATTATTCTTGTCAAAAGTTTCAACCCTAACTCGAATTGGCATAAATCCGGGTCAATCCGAACATGACTTGTTTAACCCGTTTATATAAATTAATCAAATGATTTATAGATTGTAAGTTGATTGTTGGTTGAAAGCACATAAATAATAACGTGTTTAGTAAGTGTATGTAAGGAACAAATAGTTCGTATAACATTTTAACAAAAATAATTAATATGATTATAACTAAACGTATAACTATGTAAATCATAACTATAAGGTATAAAATTTAAGATAAACTCTTTTGTATAGTTAAATGAAAAAAAAATTAAAATCATTTTTGTGAATACAAACAATATAAATTTTGCTACTCAGATCGGTTAAAATATGCCAAGTAATCAAAAGAAAAACAACGAAATATATGTTCAAGATAGAAAATTTTTTAAAAAAAATACTAATTATGAAATCTTAAACGGGTTAATGGGTCAACCCTTTTATAAATGGTCAACCCGAACATGACCTGTTTTATAAATGTGTCAACCCGAACACGACCTATTTTTTAAACAGGTTATACTTTTCAATCCAAAATTGATTATTTTCATGTCCTGTTAGGCACGTGTCAAGAATCGCCATTCAAGATATTACAATGGTGTTATTTTTGCCCTCCTTTTAATGATGCCTCAACCATAAGGACCTACGTATCGTTTTAATTCCCCAATTGTGTGATAATGATATTATACCGGGTAATTATTTTTTTATTATTTTTAGAAAACAAATTTACACATGGATGTTAAACTAAAACCAATGATCCTCAACTCAAGTGGTTGAGAGCAGGTATCATGTGTTTTTAGTATTGAGTATGTAACGAGTTCAAGTCCTAGTATGAACAAAATAAGGGTTCTATGCTGGGTTAGGGTTTTATCTCACCTATGATGAGTTTCCTCTTATTAGATGTGGATATGATCAGATGGGTATATGATATGTCCGTGATCTAAATTGCAGTTAAAAAACAAACGTTAAACTCAAGCTTAAATTACATACGTTCTCTTTTTAGTATAGAAAAACTATGTATATCCTTATTTTAAAATTTAACTAGATATATACCTAAGTTAAACTTTAATTTACATTAACATCCTTCCTAAAAAGTTACTATTATAGGTGTTTTCTCTTATTTTGCATTTACACGTATACTCAAACTAAAACATAAATTAAATGCACCTATTCTTTTGTAAAACTACATATTACGACAAACCTGCCCAGGAGGAAACCTACAACTAGAAAAACCTCCTGGCTCACCTCAGAACAATATTTGCTTTAGGTGAGACTTCAACCCAAGACCTCTAATAAGATAAGTCAAGAGGCTACTATTAGGCTAGAAGCCCTTTGATTTATGAAACATTACATCACAATGTTTTAATTCGTGTTACCAATAAAGCTAAACCTAATTAGTGGTTGTTTCTTATTAACGATTTCATCAATGGTTTTCATGGGTGATCTCATATTCAAAGGACACATAGACAAACACACAAGCATGAACACATGATGTTCCATAAAACGGTAACATAAGATTGATGGATGTTTTAAAGAAGGTGATATCTCAAAAGCTAATCAAAACCACTTCATCATTTTGTTGATACGGATGGTCCGTTCGTAATTAATCAAATTGATTCATAATTTTTAATAATAATAGAGTTCTCATATTTTAGTCCAACTTTTTTTTATCTTTTCAACGGTGAATGGACCAAATTCTCAACAAAAGTTCTAAACATTATTCTTAAGCTATTAAATACTCCATGTATTCTTTCTAGACAAGCAATTTAACATTTAGGGTTTTCAAGAATTTATCGTGACGAAATTACAATAAAATAAAGTTCGTTGAGTACTAATTAATTAATTTTACTCATAAGATTTGAAATAATTAAAGGATTAATAACACAAAACAAAGATATATTTATAAATACAAAGGTGTGTATGTATAACACTTGATAAAATAAAAAGGCGATTTCATATATCTATAATTATGTACATATAAGAAAATTTTGTTAATATAATTATAGTCATGGTTATATAACTAATAGATATATATATATATATATATATATATATATATATAGGATTGTGCTCAAATGATAACCCATGGATAGAGCAATAATCCATTAACTCAAATCTAATGGCTAGTCAAAAAGTTGAGTGTATAGGATTGTGTCATGTGTCTTTACCAATATTATAATACAGAAGGGTATTTTAGTCATTTGCTTCATATTAAAAAGCTAGAATTAATTTGGTGGTGCCATGTGTCAACTTCTAATATATTTTAATGCTCACTTTATATCATTTTTACACCCATAGTTATGTTGTATCATTTATTTATTTACAGTGATGTAACAAAGGTTTTATGCTCACTTTATATCATTTTTATTTAACTACAGTAATGTAATTTACTGTTGTAAAAAAATCAAAGAATGTGTTATATTTTATAGTCGTTATATTTATACTTGTTACATTGATGTAAATACGAACTTTCGGAAAAAAATAAAAAAACGTAGTCAAGAATATAACGGAATTAACGAGCTCTGGACCGGCTTCGCTCGTTTACACTCTTAAACGTAACCCCTATTTAATCTACAATAATGTAAACCCAGATTCGTTACAACTCGTTTTAAATAATTTGTTATTTTTATACTTGTTACATTGGTGTAAATACGAACATCCGAAAAAAAATAAAAAAACCTAGTCAAGACTATAACGGAATTAAAGAGAAAAATAAGACGAGTAAAACGGTGCAATTTTTATAAAAAAATATTATAGTATAAAAAAGTTATGGATGTATAAAAAAAGAGGGGGTAAACTTTAAATAAAAAAGTAGATATATTAAAATATATTAGAAGGTGACACATGACACCACCATATTAATTCCAGCTTTTTAATATGATGCAAATGACTAAAATACCCTTCTGTCTTTTAATATGAAAGATGACACATGGCACAATCCTAGACACTTAACTTTTTGACTAGCCATTAGATTTGAGTTAATGAGTTATTGCTCTATCCATGGGTTATCATTTGATCACTTCCCTATATATATATATATATATATATATATATATATATATATAGGGAATGGATCTAATACTAACTTTAAGATTCATCAATAACCCATTAACCCTACCATATTGAATGATCAAATTACAAGATGCTAATCTAATGGTTGATATTAAACTATAATATAATAATGTAATTGATTTGAAAGAAAAGGGAATAAGGGTATTAATGTAATTTGATATATTAAATACTTTACCCCATCTTTTTTTATACATCTATAACTTTTTTATACTATAATATTTTTTTATAAAAATTGCACAATTTTACTCGTCTTTTTTTTCTCTTTAATTCCGTTATAGTCTTGACTAAGTTTTTTTATTTTTTTTCGGATGTTCGTATTTACACCAATGTAACAAGTATAAAACTAACAAATTATTTGTAACAAGTTGTAACGAATTTGGGTTTATGTTGTATAATAAATAGGGGTTAAGTTTAAGAGTGTAAACGAGTCAAGCCGATCCTGAACTCGTTAATTACGTTATATTCTTGACTAGGTTTTTTATTTTTTCTGGATGCTCGTTAATTACGTTATATTCTTGATTTTGTAACGAATTTTGGTTTTTAAAGTACTAAAATGTATTTACAATCTTGTAAATATAATTTTTAAATTATGAAAATGTATTTACAATATTGTAGATATAACGAATTTTGGTTTTTATAAACAAAATGTTATATTATTTTTTTAAAGTATTAAAACATATTACAATCTAGTAGATATAACGAATTTTAGTTTTTATCAACAAAATGTTATAGTATTTTTTAAAAGTATTAAAATGTATTTACAATCTTGTAGATATAACGAATTTTGGTTTTTATCAACAAAATGTTATATTATTTTTTTTAAGTATTAATATATTTACAATCTTGTAGATATAATTTTTTTAAAGTATTAAAACGTATTTACAATCTTGTATATATAACGAATTTTGGTTTTTATCAACAGAATGTTATATTATTTTTTTTTAAAGTATTAAAATGTCTTTACAATCTTATAGATATAACGAATTTTGGTTTTTATCAACAAAATGTTATATTATTTTTTTAAGTATTAATATATTTACAATCTTGTAGATATAATTTTTTTAAAGTATTAAAACGTATTTACAATCTTGTATATATAACGAATTTTGGTTTTTATTAACAAAATGTTATATTATTTTTTTTAAAGTATTAAAATGTCTTTACAATCTTGTAGATATAATTTTTTTAAAGTATTAAAACGTATTTACAATCTTGTATATATAACGAATTTTGGTTTTTATCAACAAAATGTTATATTATTTTTTTAAAAGTATTAAAATTTCTTTACAATCTTGTAGATATAATTTTTTTAAAGTATTAAAACGTATTTACAATCTAGTAGATATAACAAATTTTTGAGCATCCGGAAAAAATAAAAAAATCTAGTTAAGAATATAACGTAATTAACTAGCTCGGGATCAGCTTGGGTCGTTTACACTCTTAAACGTAAACCGTATTTATTTTACAACAATGTAAACCGAAATTCGTTACAACTCGTTACAAATAATTTGTTATTTTTATACTTGTTATATTGGCGTAAATACGAACATACGAAAAAAAATAAAAAACATAGTCAAGAATATAACGTAATTAACTAGCTCGGGATCGGCTTGGGTCGTTTACACTCTTAAACGTAAACCGTATTTATTCTATAACAATGTAAACTGAAATTCGTTACAACTCGTTACAAATAATTTGTTATTTTTATAAGTGTTACATTGGTGTAAGTACGAACATACAAAAAAAATAAAAAAACCTAGTCAAGACTATAACGGAACTAAAGAGAAAAATAAGACGAGTAAAATGGTGCTATTTTTATAAAAAAATATTATAGCATAAAAAAGTTATGGATGTATAAAAAAAGAGGGGGTAAAGTATTTAATATAGCAAATTACTACTTTACCCTTATTAAATAATAAAAGAAAAAGTCATGTGTTCAATTCTGATTGGTTTATGAGGGTTAATGGGTTAGTGTCATAAATGAGGGTTAGCATTTGAACCCAATCCTATATATATATATATATAATAAACAAACAAAAAAAAGTTGAATAATTTTTAATTATAAAATTAAATATATAACTATTTTAAATAATTAATTAAACTTAGTTAAGATTTTAAATTTATACTTCTATTTTTATAAAGTTTGAGAAAGAAATATATAAGTTTTTTTAGTACTTGTGTTCCGATCTTTTCATTAACAAAGGTGAAATATGACAATAAACTGGCAGGTAAGCGGGCAACTAGTTGCGTCGCAACCCTTTTTGAATTGCAAATCCAATCCTACTAAAAACAACTTCTTGGGTCCTAGGAACCGTGATGTTGCTATGCATAATTCTCTGAACTCGGTTCAGAAAATTCACAGGCTTTGGGGCCAAGAACCCAAATGTATCAAAATGAAAGGAGGTAAACACATGTTGGTTCTCCAAGCAAGCTTTCTCATGTTTAGCAACTCCGCCTGACTCCGTTTTTAACGCAACTTGACCCGCCATGAATCTCGTATCCCTCAGCCCAACAAAAAAGGATACTCCTGTAGGTCCACACACGAGTGTTTTCCTCCCTTCTGTAACATCAGTGCCAGAACCGGTGCCGGAACAGTGATCGTAACAGTAACATGAACAGTAATCAGGTACAACTGTTATGCATTTCAGAGTATATTCATATTCATATTCATATCATGTACTGTTATCATTTAATGAATCAAACAGTGAATTCATAATCAATTCAGAGAAACAAAACTCCGAAAACATGGTTTATTAGTCAGATAATTATCTGGCAACACAGAACCATCATGTGATTAATTGTTAGGATTTATTATGTAGAAACGTATGTGAGGTTTTAATAGAACAAAACAACACGAATGTCGTTATGTGAATGCTAAATCGACGGATTATTCGTATAGGTGACGATCTGTACGAATAAATCTGGAAGTTTAACGTTCTGAATGATATTCTGTAATTAGAAAACAATATTGAAAAGTATAGTTATCGTCGTGTTCGTACGAGTGACGACTCGAACGAATAGGCGCGACAACTGTACGATTCAATTTAAACAGTAAATTAATATCTTGAAAATTTAAAATAAATAAAAGATATTAATTAATTTATTAAGAATCACAACTTAAAATAATCTTATAAACTTTAATTTATAAACCGATTCGTTTTCATTACGAAAAATACGAGAAATCGACGAGATTACACGAAACCGAACGAAACCGAACTACCTGGTGTTTCTAAATCATTAAATGAGACATTTAATCCCTCACTCACCACCACCAACCTTCCTCATCCTCCTCATTTTCGTCCAAAACCCTCTCTCTCTCTAGAAAAAGGATTCTCCTCCTTCTCTCTACAAGTTGGTGGTGATTTCCAGCCGGATTCAAGTGTTCTTGGTGTCAAGACGTTCACCTCATCAAGAAGATCAAGAAAGTACAAGAATTTATAGCTTCCAACCATAGAATTTGAGGTAAATCTTCATCTTATTTTCGGTTTTAAGGTGTAGTCCGAACCCTTGTAGTTATGTCTGATTTAATCAAGGTGATGGCACTAAAACACCTGGATAAACTGATTTAATCGATTAGAAAACATTAGGGACTAACATGTAGCAGGATTTGATCGAGAATGAAAAGGAATGATGTAGGTTCGTGGACAACAATGGTCGGCCGAACCCCATACACTTTAGCCGAACCATTCAAGATAACCGAACCCTGAGCCACAAACCTGTCAACCTGACCGAACCCTGCACCGAACCTGTTGATTCCCTGACACGAACCTATGGTTCTACAACGAACCTGTTGCCAACCACCTAACCGCCGAACCTTGTTGTGGCCGAACCAAGGAACCTGGCCACGAACCCTTCTTGGTTGAGCGAACCTTTTTACTGCCACCGAACCTTAGGCGACCAGAAGTCAGCCGAACCTCTGGCCAGATGAACCTAGGGCTTCCCACTTGGCCGAACGTGATAGCTACGAACCTAGTTGATCACGAACCTTAGTCATGCAAACTCTAGTTGGCAGCGAACCTATCTGGAACGAACCTAAGTTGGCCGAATATTGAACCATGCGAACCATGGGACGAACCTTAGGACTCATGAACTAGCATGGCCGAACCCTAAAGGTTCATGGGAGATGAAGAACTAGCCGAACCTTGTCTGGAACCCATAGGTTCGCTGGTCTGGAGCATGTGGAATTCAGTTCTTGACAAAACAGGATGATTCTAAGGAATATGCATGCATGAGATACACCATGTGTGTGCATGGGGATGATAAAGAATATTTAATTTCATATAAACTTGATTTAATATAAACTAAGGTTATCGTTTACAAATAACAAAGATCTTAAGGTTAAGTGTTGGTTCAATTATTAACACTAACCTAGGGAAAAACATTAACATGGATAGTGAACCTAAATAAATTGGTTATCTATATCAAAATGTTCAATGGAATAGATTTATAATCAATTGGTAATCAAGGGCGACAGTGGGCCTAATGGGCTTAATTAAGCCATCACATAATAAATATTTATTTAAATTCAAGTACGGATATTTTAATAAAAGAAAAGGTTTTATGAACTTATTAAATTAAATTAAATAATTTTTCTAAACTAATGGTTTCACAAAGATTGAATTTGATTAATTGTACTAATTATGGGTTATGGGTCACCAATGGGTAATTAAGTTAGATTAATTAGATTAGATCATAGAAGCACTTAGTAGATTAGGACACTTAGTTACACACACCGAGACCAAGCCTTAGATACGACGACTAATACGCGTACTTATAGTATTCGAATTCTTTTAAAACAACTCAGGGACTGAAGAAACCTAAGCTACAAGAACGAGCGCGCATTTTGTGATATATCAGTTACATTGCAACACAGGTGAGTTCATTGCCCTTTTTCTAACATTTTTGTTTTAAAACGCGGGGCTGAGAAGCATGCGTAAACTGTTTTATTTAAATTGTTTACTTAAATGCTTTTATTCATTATATGTTATATCTTTATGCTTGTTGATACTCCTAGACTCCTGTCTAGGTAATTACTATGCAGATCAAATAATCAATTTAATTAAATTACTCTTATGAGTAATACTCAAATTCTAAACTCTAAACAAACCCTTAGTCCATCAAGCTCAAATTCAAGAACCTAAATTCAAAGTGAAATCAGAGGAACTAAAGCTAAAGATCATGTTCAAAGAAACCTAATTCAGTGTGTGATCTGAAAACAAAGGATCCTAATTAAGAATCAATTATCATTGTGAAATCATGGGAACTCTAAAGATCAAATCAAGAGACTCAAGAAATCAGAATTCATATGTAACATCACTGTACTTTAGGTTGTCCGTACATCCGTACATCCGTACGATTGTACTGTTACGACCTGAGATTTTGTAATTATTAATATTGACACATTATTTGACGATTATCTCTATTACTGGTATGCATGTTTATAACATATTATACGCGTAAACCTTGGGAAATTTAGTTGTAACTCAATTAAACAGACCCATAGAGTTTATCGCAGTGCTATTATTGATGATGATGGATTATTGGTCTGAGAATGGAATTGAGTTGAATTGGGATGGAACTGTGGAATTGTTATGGTCTGGTTGCTAAACGTAGTCAAGGACACATGGTCATGGTTTATCGAAATAGCGGTGGGACGGTGTAGGGGATGTTGCGATCTACCTCTGCATATGCCCTATATATATGCATATTTCGGTCTATCATGGATGTGTCAGTGACTAGGGTTTAGTGGGTTTTGGTTTGGGGAAAAAGATAATATTAAAGTTAATAAATAATGGGAAATTAATTACGCGAAGTGAGGTTACGATCAGTATTTAAAAGTGAATATTAATTCAGAAATATTAACTTAATAATGTATTCACGTGGGTGACGATTCACACGAATATAATTGTTAAGAATGATATTCTGAAACGATATTTTCTGAATCGTATATCTAATCGAAATACGATACGAGCGTTGGATTCGCAGAGGTGACGATCTTTACGAATACATACGCGAGTAACATGTTTCGACGAGATAAATAAATAATATCAAACGATATTAAATTAATAAATGAAAACTTAAAACGTTTATTAGGAATCACAACCGAAAATGAAATGGAACAAATTTATTTAATATTTAATATATTTAACGAAAATAAACGGAGACCTTGTTATTTAAACGATTTTAAATGCGAAAAACTATTTTATTGAAAACAAAACTTAGTTATTTAACGAGTTATGTATTAAATATGTTTTCGTTAAAAACCGAACATAACCGATTATTTATTATATTTTCTCGCGATAAAAACGAGACCGAGCACGTGGGGGTAATACGCGTGATAAGAAAGACATTTTCTTTCTTCTTCCTCATTTCCCATTTCTTCCATCTCTCTCCAAACACCCAAAAACGCCATAGCTTTCTCTCTCTAACTTCTCTCTAAGATAACTTCTTCGTTTCTCAACGAAATCGCGAGATCTTGGCGCCTACGCGTTCGTGTGATCAAGAGGAACAAGAGGATAGGAAGAAATCTTGCATTTGATCGTTATTTTGAGGTAAATATGTGATGTTATTTTCGGTTTTGTAGTGAATCTCGAACTTTTGATTTACTGATGCTATAGCCTCGTTAATAATTAGCTAAACATGAAGAATTGCTAGTATAAACCCAAGTGAAATAGTGTAGAAACCTGCAACATAGCTGGGCGCAGGGTTGATGATGGTATACAGGTTCGTCTGGGGGCACTTAGATCGGCTGAACCTAATCAGTTGGTACGCATCATCAGCGAACCATTGGGGTGAGCCGAACCTTTTTGGTTCACGAACCCATATGGGCTGGAAACTAAGGGTGGCCGAACCCTGGGTCTAGGCGCTCCTACAAGCTCAGCGAACCATCCTTGGCATATTGGGCCGAACCTATGCTGATTTTGGGACGAGCCATCTGCTTTGTTAGCCGAACCATGCATGGCTACGAACCCTATGGAGCGAACCTTCCTATTATTCTGACCGAACCATCTTACATCGATGGGCCTACGAACCTAATAAGGTTTTAGCCGAACCTTGTTAAAGTTGGGAGCCACGAACCTACCATCTAACCAACCGAACCTAGGCACAAAGTGCCATAGGTTCGCTGCCTCAATTGGGATAAAAATCTAATCTCGTTTTAACTAAGGGAGTAGGGTTAAGTGGTGGACATAATTATATATATGTATACACGCATATATATAACCATGCATGCATGAATTGAGTTAAGGTTGCCATCTTTATGAATAAACATAATTGAATCATGAGGAATATTCGTAAGTTTAATTCGTATATGGTTTTATCAAACTTGAGTTAAAAATCCAACTAACGATTTAAAAGTTGATGATAACTGATGTAACCATGCATGCATGAGTTAATCTAATTGTTACATCTTCTAAATAAAGGAAGTCAAATTTATGAAAAATGATATATGAATATTTATAATACTAATCTAAGTATGATTTCTCAAATCTAAATTGAAGCTCTATTAATTAGAATGTATGAAGACTTCTAATCAAGCATGCATGCAACCGGGAATGTGTATCTGTAAAGTTATACCACACTCACCACATGTATGATGACTATAGTTTCATCAAAACCCTAATATAATAGGATGACTATAGTTTCACCACATGTATGTATGATGAATGGTTTTCAAAGATCGATCTTAGGTCTGGGTATCATCAGCTTCGCATACATGAAGATGATATTCCCAAGACAGCTTTCAGAACAAGATACGGCCACTATGAATTCTTGGTAATGCCTTTTGGCCTTACCAATGCACCTGCGGTCTTCATGGATCTCATGAACCGTGTATGTAGGCCATACTTGGATAAGTTTGTGATTGTGTTCATTGACGACATCTTGATATTCAAAGACTAAAGAAGAACACGAGAAGCACCTTAAGTTGGTTTTGGAGATCCTGAGAGAAGAACGACTGTATGCCAAGTTCTCTAAATGTGAATTTTGGCTTAAGGAAGTTCAATTCTTGGGGCACATAGTCAACGAATATGGTGTTCACGTGGATCCCGCAAAGATAGATGCGGTGAAGAATTGGAGTACACCAAAGACACTGACGGAGATTCGATCATTTCTCGGACTTGCTGGTTACTATCGGCGGCTCATTTCGAACTTCTCCAGAATTGCTGTCCCTCTCACTTCTTTGACTCAAAAGAATAAGCCATAGGAGTGGGGACCAAAGCAGGAAGAGGCATTCCAGACCTTGAAGCAGAAACTCTGTGATGCTTCTGTCTTGACACTGCCTGATGGAAATGATGATTTTGTAGTCTATTGTGATGCATCCAACCTAGGTCTCGGTTGTGTTCTCATGCAGCGAGGAAAGGTTGTGGCCTATGCATCAAGACAGCTGAAAATTCACGAGAAGAACTACACTACACACGACTTGGAACTTGGTGCAGTCGTGTTTGCTTTGAAGATATGGAGACATTATCTTTATGGCACAAAGTGTGTAGTCTTTACTGATCATAAGAGTTTGCAACACATTCTCAATCAAAAAGAGCTCAACATGAGACAACGGAGATGGGTTGAACTGTTGAATGATTATGACTGTGAAATTCGCTACCATCCTGGTAAAGCGAATGTAGTAGCAGATGCGCTTAGTCGCAAGAGTCAAGTTCAGATCCATAGTGTCCGAGTGCACTCTAGTCTCCGTGATGATGTTCTCACAGCCCAACAACACTCATTAGCTCAAGATGATTTGAAAAATGAGATGTCTTGCGGGGCTGAAATTTTATTGGAAACTAAAGATGATGGATTGATGTATTACTTGAATCGGTTGTGGATACCGAACCGGGGTGATCTTAGGATGGCGATTATGAATGAAGCTCATAAGTCTCGTTACTCAATCCATCCAGGCTCTGATAAGATGTATCAAGACCTTAGGGGCTTGTACTGGTGGCCTGGAATGAAGAAGGATATTGCTGAATATGTGTCTAAGTGCCTTAACTGTGCTAAAGTCAAGGCAGAACACCAGCGACCTTCGGGATTGTTATTACAACCAGAGATACCGATGTGGAAGTGGGAGAATATCTCCATGGATTTCATTACTAAACTCCCACGAACCACTAACGGTAAAGATAGCATTTGGGTAATTGTCGATAGATTGACTAAGTCGGCTCACTTCTTACCGATACGCGAAACGTACCCTGTGCGGAAGTTAGCTCGTATCTACATTGATGAGATCATTAGCCGACATGGTATTCCCTTAAGCATAATATCGGATCGTGATGCTCGTTTCACGGCACGATTTTGGGAATCGCTTCATGAAACCTTTGGAACAAGACTGGATCTTAGCACTGCCTATCATCCTCAAACGGATGGACAGACGGAGCGAACGATTCAGACATTGGAAGACATGTTGAGAGCTTGTGTCATCGACTTCGGTGGCAATTGGGATAGCCATCTACCATTGGTAGAGTTCTCGTATAACAATAGTTATCACGCGAGCATTGGTATGGCGCCGTTCGAAGCTCTTTATGGCAGGAAATGTCGGTCACCTATTTGTTGGACCGAAGTCGGCGATTCACAGATTACTGGTCCGGAGATTATTCAGGAAACGACTGACAAGATCCGTGACAATCTGTTAGCTGCTCGCAGTCAACAGAAGAGCTACACGGATAAACCAAGAAAACCTTTAGAGTTTGATGTGGGAGATATGGTATTACTCAAAGTGTCGCCTTGGAAGGGCGTTGTTCGGTTCGGAAAGAAAGGGAAGCTTGCTCCACGTTATGTTGGCCCTTTTAAGATCCTTGAACGGATCGGGAAGGTTGCCTACAAGTTAGAACTTCCTCCTGAACTTAGTAATGTGCACCCAATGTTTCACGTGTCCAATCTAAGAAAGTGCTTAGCTGATCAGGATCTTCAGGTACCACTCGATGACATTCGCATCGATGATACCATGCATTTTGTTGAAAGACCAATGGAGATAATGGATCGTGAGGTTAAAAAGCTCAAACACAGTAGAATTCCAATTGTCAAAGTACGTTTGGAATCGAAGCGGGGTCCAGAGTTCACATGGGAGCGAGAAGATCAGATGAAGCTTAAGTACCCACATTTATTTACTACGGTCAATCCAAGTTGAATTTCGGGACGAAATTCCTTTAACTAGGGGAGACTGTAACATCACTGTACTTTAGGTTGTCCGTACATCCGTACGATTGTACTGTTACGACCTGTGTTGGACTAAAAGAACCAATGAGCCTGATCAGAAAAATCTCTAAGTCTCACAACACTCACAACAACTGAAGAAGAACACAACAGCTGATATGCACTTTACAGATGTTACAAGATCTGAAGTTATCCACAACAGCTGAAGTGTAAGTCTTCAGATGTTGTGGTGTTAGTTTAGTCTTCAGTAGTTTTCTTTCGGTATTTGTAAAAGTCTGATGAGTGTTTTACTCATCAGATGTTGTAGTACTATTTCAGTAGTTTAGTTATTTTCAGTAGTTATCTTTTGTCTGTTAGATGTCAACATCTAGTGACATCATCAGACGTCACTGCTTCTATATTAGGGCAGTTGACACATTGTATCTTTAACGAAGTTAGTATGAATTGAATGAATTATTCCTTTTATAGAATTCTCTCTCTATAACCACTTGTGCTTTACTGTTCTATTAGTTTAACTTTGTTCTTGCAAATTTGGAGCTAATTCATCGTTGAATTCCACTGCTATTGATCAAATGAGAACATCTGATCCTACAATTGGTATCAGAGCAGGTTAATCATTGATCGATTAAACAATTGATCTCTGAAACTGCTCAATTCAGTTCTCTGGTTGATCGAATTAGCCGATTAGTAAGAATTTGTTATAGTTTGAAGATTTCTGATAACTTCTGTTGATTTGTTTTTCAATATCAATTTGTTTTGAATCAATTGGTTGAAGTTTGTGTTAATTCATTTGAATTTTGTTGATATTGATTGAATCTGAAATCATGACAACTCCAAACAATGATCCGCACAACACTGGCTCCGCAACCAAGCCTCCGATGCTGGTTCGGAGTGAGTACAACATTTGGCAACGTAGAATGCTACATCACTTGTCAATTAACAGTGCAGGATGTTGGAAATCTGTAGTGCATGGTCCGTATAAACCCATGATCACTGATCCTGAAACTAAAATCATGATTCCGAAACCATCGGATATGTATTCAGATGAGGATATCAAATTGTTTGAAATTGATGCAAAAGCTCATGGTATTCTAGCCATGGCTTTGCCGAATGAGATTTATTCAGGCTTGATGCATCATGATACTGCTCATGATCTCTGGGTTGCACTGAAAGAACAATTCGGTGGAACCGATGAGGTTTTAGCAAACACAAGAGAAATCCTCGCCCAACAGTATGAGACATTCTCTCATCGAAAGGGTGAGTCATTGACTCAACAGTTTGAGCGGTTCTCCTGTCTGATTTCTGAGCTGAAAATGGTTAAACAGGAATATACCAATAGTCAGATGAACAACAGGTTTCTTAGATCATTGCCTGAGAGATGGGATACTTATACTATTGTCCTACACTCCAGTGCAAATCTAGAACATCTATCCCTCACCCAACTCCATGGGAAACTCTTAACATTTGAGAGAGAGGTAGAACAGAAAAGAAAGCTGTCTTCATCTGGCAAGCTCACTGATGACTTTATTCCCGGCAATACTGCTTTGATTGGTCAAGAGTCCGAGTTTAATGGGTCTGAATGTTCTTATGATGAACATATTGATTTCTCTACTAACAATGTTGAACATGCTTTTGTGGGAGTTGATGGTAATGCAGGAAATTATGGTGATAATCTGTGTTTTGTGATGGATGATTTGAAAGGAATTCCTGATGATGATCTGGAGGAAATGGATATCTTAAGTCAAATGGCATTAATCAACATAAGGTCTCAAAAATTCTACAAAAGAACTGGAAGAAAATTTCCCGGATTATCTGGCAAAACCAAAGTTGGTTTTGACAAAGGGAAGTTGAGGTGCCACAAGTGTCACAGGCTTGGTCATTTTGCTAGAGAGTGCAAATCTACTAGACCTAGTTCTTCTGCACCGTTTGTGACCTTTCCAAACAACAACACACCAAACAAAGGACAACAATCTTCTGGAACCAGTCAACAACAATTTTATCCAGCCCATTTTGTTCCACAAAGTCCTATGCCGTATCCATATCCCTGCTTTTACATGCCTCAAACTACTCACACTCCAGCATTAATTCCTTCACAATCACCTGCTCTTCCTGATCCCAGTAAATCTCAAACAAATCAACAGCCTCAACAACAACAACATCATAGCTTCTTCACCCCTGGAGTAGCTGATTGGAGTAGTTTACCTGATGACTTATCTGATTTCAATATGCAGATGTACTCTGAAGCTGGTCCACATGGTGGAGACAATCCATTTGGAAATCTTGCTTTGATGGCTATAGATTCAACTGACACCTCAGGTCCAACTTCTTCAACATCTCAGGTATCATCTGAATCAAAAGCTAAGTTGTGTTCAGAATCATGTATTTCAGCATTTGCTTCCATTAGAGAAATAAATGTTGAATTAATCAATGAGAAGTTGGATTTAGAAAAGGCTGTGACTAAGAATAAAACTGAATTTGAGAAAGTTTTGAATGAAAAAGAGTCTGAAATTTATAAACTCAAGTGTCAATTGTCTGATGAAATGGCTAGGGTGGAAGTCATGCTTGTAAAACACAATGATCTGAAACAAACACTTGCAGCAACCCAAGTAGAGTGTGAAAGATGGGTTGAGTCTTGCAAGGGGTTTGAGATGTTATTAAACAAACAAACAACATCAAATGTGAAGTTTGGTATTGGATACAATCACACTGCCCCCCCAGCTGATTATACACCAAAAAATCTTGATTATGAGTCTGAAGGGGACAGTGTATACCAATCCACCAAATCCTCAGAAAAGTCTGATGCTGAAGAATCATTTGAAAGTGAGTTAAGTGCATGCAAATCTGAGTCTGACACTGTGGTTATTGAGACATATTCTTATTCTATTGGATGTACAAATGTCATTCAGGATGACACATGTCAAGATAGTGTTTTAATTGAAATTAATCCTGATGAAAAAGTTTTCAATGAATTAAATTTAAAACTGATTGAGTCAGATGGGCATGGCACTGGAGAGAAAGATGCACGGCTTTTGATAAGTCAAAGTGTCTCATCAGCAGTTATAGAAAAAGCTGGTATTGTTACAACTGCTGATGACAATTGTGCTGATAGACAAGTACTGAAGAATAACTCTTCAGAGGTTGTCAACACATCAGTTGTTGTCAAAAAGTCTACAAAGCCTGATGTTAAACAAGTACTGAAGAAGAAAAATTCTGTATCTAATTCTTCAGTACTTGTCGATACTCACAAGGAGAAACACAAGAGGGTGCCTTGTGAAATTTGTAGGTTGTTTAATCATTCCTCTGATGAATGCTGGTACAGGAAAGGTTCTAAATTCAATAAAATTAAGCACAAAAACAAGAACATACTCAAAATGAAAAATGAATTTAGTTCCAAGTTTGTACCAGAATCATCAGTAGTTTCAAAATCTGGAAAAACCTCACAAGGAAATGAATCAAGTAACTCCACGAAAGGTAAAGGGGTTGTTCCAGATTCAAAGAAACAACACTTGAAAGATTCTTCATCAATTAAAGACACTAAGGTGATCAAACACAAAAATCAAAAGTCAGGTCCTAATGTGTCTAATGAAATCAAAATATTGACACAAAACCATAATCAACTGATGTTAATGATGCAACAATTGCTAGGAAGAGTCAATCTAGCAGAGGCATCTGTTGCTTCATTTCATAAGAAGAAACCAAGGTCAAAAACCATGGTTAAATCTTTTGAAAAGAATGATTCAAGTGTTGGTTCAAATGAAAATGTTAATTTTGTTTCTTCATGTGTTAACAGACCCAAAACCAAACTGGTTTGGGTCCCAAAGTCTAACTGAGTGTGTTGATGTATGCAGGGTCCTTCAGCATGCCAAAATAGCATCTGGTATGTTGACAGTGGAGGATCCATGCATATGACTGGGAGCAGATCTCTTCTTAATGACTATTTTACAGGAAGGAAGGGATTTGTATCTTTTGGAAATGATGCTAAGGGTTACATTATAGGAAAAGGTTATGTGACAAATGGTGAAATAAGGTTTGATGTTGTGAATCATGTAGAGAATCTTAAGTATAATCTTCTGAGTGTTAGTCAGATGTGTGATAAGGGACACATTTCTCTTTTCACCAAGCAAGACTGCAGAATACTGTCTTCTGAAGTGTTGCCTCTGATTGGCAAAGTCTTAGATGAGTATACTCTCCTTAAGGCTAACAGAGTGGGAAAGGTCTATGCCTTTGATTTGTCAAAGAAAATCTCTGTTAAAGGTCATCCTTGTTTATTCTCTAAGGCTTCTTTCAAGGAATCAAATCTGTGGCATAGAAGATTAGGTCATGTGAATCTCAAAAACATGAATCAACTGGTGAAACATGGGTTGGTTAGAGGTCTTCCAATGAAGGATTTTAGTTGTGATGAGAATTGCACTGCTTGCTTGAAAGGGAAGCAACACAAAGTTTCTTTTCCTCCAATTGGTGATCCCAAATCCACTGGTTGTTTGCAAATGTTGCACATGGATTTGTTTGGGCCAGTGAAGGTTATGAGTATGGCAAAGAAGAAGTATTGCTTAGTAATTGTTGATGATTACTCAAGGTTTGTCTGGACCTTCTTCTTGCACTCAAAAGATGAGGTTGCCAAGTCTATTATAAACTTTGTGTTGTATGTTGAGAAGCAATATTCTCTTTCTGTCAAGTGTGTAAGGAGTGACAATGGAACAGAGTTCAGAAATCATATTCTGGATGAGTTTTATCTGTCAAAGGGAATCAAGAGGCAGTACAGCATCCCTAGAACTCCTGAACAAAATGGAGTAGTTGAAAGGAAAAATAGAACCTTGATTGAAGCTGCCAAAACAATGCTGGCTGATTCTGGCTTGCCATTGACTTTCTGGGCAGAAGCTGTCAATACTGCTTGTTATGTGCACAACAGGGTTTTAGTGAATCAAAGATGGTTGAAAACTCCTTATGAACTGCTTCATAATTTGACCCCTTTGATTTCCTTCTTCAGAGCTTTTGGGTGTCCTTGCTATATCCTCAATACCAAAGATCAACTTAAAAAGTTTGACTCCAAAGTTGATGCAGGATATTTTGTTGGCTATTCTTCAACTTGCAAGGCTTACAGAGTGTTCAACTGCAGAACAAAGATGGTTGAAGAATCTCTTCATGTCAAATTCAATGAATGTCCAAAAGACTCTATTCCACAAAATCCTGTTGAGCTGTTTAATCTAGACATCTTGCAACATGAATCCTATCCATCCCAAGATAAGTCTATTGGTGTGGAAGATGATGCACCTAAATCATTTCCACCAACAGCTTCTACAGCAACCACACAAGGATGCCATGATGATGAAGATGAAAGTACTCATTTGTTCAGATTTAGTGACAATATGCCTATGTCTGCTAAATCTGATGCTCCTCCTGTTCCAGTTGTTCCTTCTAACACAAATGCTGATGAAATTCTGGAATCTTCTACATCATTTGAAATTCTTGCTGAACTGTTTCCTGGATCTTCATCAACATCTACAACAACTGGACCCCCAGCAAACACTTGCACTGATCTTATTCCATATCAAGAACTGAAGGATCACCCATTATCTCAGGTTCTGGGTGACATTTCTGCTGGTGTTTACACAAGAAGTCAATTGTCAAATTTTTGTCTTCATGCTTTATTTGTGAGTCAGCAAGAGCCAAAGAACTATCACACAGCACTCAAAGACAATGGCTGGGTGGAGGCAATGCAGTTGGAGTTGTTGCAGTTCAAGAAACAAGAAGTCTGGGAGCTGGTTCCTTTACCCCAAGGTAAGTGTGCAATAGGCACTAAATAGGTGTTTAGGAATAAAACTGATGAAAATGGTCAAATAGTTAAGAACAAGGCCAGACTGGTTGTACAGGGGTTCTCTCAGGAAGAAGGTATTGATTATGATGAGACTTTTGCCCCTGTAGCTAGACTGGAAGCAATTAGATTGTTTTTAGCATATGCTGCCTTACACAAACTAAAAGTTTTTCAAATGGATGTCAAAAGTGCTTTCTTATATGGTAAAATAAAAGAGGAAGTGTATGTGTGCCAACCACCAGGTTTTGAGGACAATAAACATCCTGATTGGGTGTACAAGCTTGATAAAGCTCTTTATGGGCTGAAACAAGCACCTAGAGCCTGGTATGACACTCTATCCACTTTTCTTCTTAAAAATAATTTCACTAGAGGCTCCATTGATAAAACTTTGTTCATACAGAAAGTAGGACAGCATAAGCTTCTTGTTCAAATTTATGTTGATGACATAATTTTTGCTTCATCTGATTCAAAGTTGTGTGCTGATTTTACTGAGTTATTGACAAAGAATTTTGAAATGAGTGCCATGGGGGAATTACAGTTTTTCTTGGGTCTTCAAATCAAACAAAGTATTGATGGCATTTTCATTCATCAATCCAAATACACAAAAGAGTTGTTAAAGAAATTTGATTTGCAAAACTGTAAACAATTTTCTAACCCCATTAGCAGCACCACACAACTTGATGCAGATGTGAAAGGTAAATCAGTTGATGAAACTCTTTATAGATGTATGATTGGGTCCTTGATGTATCTCACAGCATCTAGGCCGGACATTATGTTTGCTACATGTGTTTGTGCTAGATTTCAGGCTGCACCTAAAGAATCCCATTTGATTGCTGTTAAAAGAATTTTCAGATACTTGCAGGGCACTCAATCTCTGGGAATTTGGTATTCCACTGGGCATTCCTGCAAGCTGGTTGCTTTTTCTGATAGTGACTATGCAGGATGCAAACTCACCAGAAAATCAACTTCTGGTGGTTGTCAGTTTCTAGGAAATTGTTTGGTTTCTTGGCAAAGTAAGAAACAAACATCTGTGGCCACTTCAACAGCTGAAGCCGAGTACATTGCTGCTGCAAGCTGTACTTCACAAATTCTCTGGCTTCAGACTCAACTTTTGGATTATGGCATCAAAGAGTCTAAGACACCATTGTTAATGGATAGTGCCTCAGCTCTTTGTATTGTCAAGAATCCAGTTCAGCACTCTAGGACCAAACATATTGAAATCAGACATCATTTTATAAGGGATTGTTTTGAAAAAAGTCTGATTGATCCAAAGTTTGTTCCTAGTGCTGATGAGCTTGCATATATCTTTACTAAGCCTTTAGACACTTCAACTTTTCAAAATTTAGTTCTAAGGCTTGGTATGCTGCAACTTGAATAAATTGGTTTTCACACTAATAAAATTCCATCCACCAGATAAATTTTTCAAAAATACAAAAAATATTCCCTTTTTCCACAACTCAAATTTTTGTATAACCTTGCAACTTTTGATATTTTCAGTAAATACTGATAAATATCACAAGTACTGATTCAAGGAAATATATGACCTTTACCAATATTCTCAGTTAAAAGTACTGATGAGTTTTGGTTGACAAAGTACTGAAGGTCAAAAATATTTCACAACGCCTGATGAACAACTTTTGTTCACAAGGTCTGATGACAAATTTTTCCAAAATCTGATGAGAAAATCTGATGTTTCACAAAGTCTGATGAGTACATGATGAAAACAGCTGATGAACAAAAACTGTCACCAACACCTGATGAGTAACTTTACTCTTCAGCTGTTTCAACCTCTGCTGTTTTCTTTTTATAACATCTGAAGAACATATTCCAATTCTCTATTTATATCAAACCTTCTTCAGTTGTTTCATTACCACTTCATCAGAACTTTCTATCTTTTTCAAAAACCTATCTTCCCTCTCAAGTATCTGCTTCCATGGCGACCATGAACCTTAAACCTCGTCATAACTTCGTTGCCTACCTCACCAAATCCTCATTCTGGTCCAAATTTGATGAAGCCGTTGATCTCATGAATGCATCGCCATTCAAAACTGCGTTTCTTATCAATCCCACACTTCATGTTGAATCCATTCATCAATTCTGGATGAATGTCGAGCTCATCAACATCGGCACTGGTGTTCTCTCTCTTCGATCTACAGTCAATGGACACACTGTTCACATCAGTCCCGCTGAACTGAGGGAGGTTCTTCAACTTGATGATGCAAACTTAGTCACCCAATTCCCAAAGAACCTTCTTGACCTCTGTTTCACAAGTCATGAATACCAAGGTGACTTAAGCGATTCAACTCTGTACAAGAAAAATTTCAATGATCCGGAGCGTCTTATCTTCCACATGATCAACATCTGTCTAGCTCCAAAATCATCATCATGGGACCAGATGTCTTCAAGGTGGCAGCAGGTATTATTCTCAATTCTCGAATCTCAAAACCTAAATTTTTCACAAATCTTATTTTCAGAATTAACTGAACATGCTTCTAAACCTGTTTCTTCTAGATGGCTTCTTTACCCACGTTTTATCATGGCCATCATAGAAAAACAGTTAAATCAAAATGGCCTTGTTGGTCAGGGGATCTCTGCTCCAGCAGTTCTACTGGAGGTATATTCCCGACACAACACCAACCCCACTCTCAAAGAGGCTGCCCGAAAGCTCAAACCCAAGCATAGGGAACCCACAGTCTGCACTTCTAAATCAAAATCCAAAGTCACCACCAAACCACATTCCAAAAAGCCCAAAAAGGCTGCTCAGGGAAATGAGTCCCCTGAGTCTGCCCATGCCTCACCAAGGCATGATATGGCCACTGGAAGTAGTCAGCCAGTGGTCCATCAGACTCCACCAGCTGAAACCGCCCAGGATTCCTCTCAACAGGAACTTGGTGCAACCAAGGAGACACACTTCTAGAACCTCTTTCATTTGAAAAGGTTTCTATTGAACAGCACCATTCTCCCCGGGTGCAATCTGTTTTCCAGCCTATTACTATTGAAACCACCCCACAAAGCCCAACTTTTGTAATTGATCAAATCCTGGATCAGTTAAACACTCCAATCCCCACCCAGACACCTATTACAACTGGGATTAGCTCCAACATTGAGGGGGAGGATCAAAGTGTTTCTGATAACCCACAGGATTCTGACTACCATATCAGATCTCCTAGTGTGGAAAGAGAGATTCTGACATCTGACAGGGCTGCTACTTCATCACCTCCATCACTTGGAGTGATTGATAGTAGTAACATAGATAAGACCCTGCCAGAGGCAACAACTGATGAAGGGTTTAACCCTGAGGTTGGAAGTCCCCAGTACCAAGACAAAGGGGCACCTGAAAATGTTGAGCCACACTCAACTCAGGTAAATCCTGATACTATCAGGAGGTCAGATGATTCAGCCAAGGCTGATGATGATCAAACATTGTTATCAAATGTTCTATCAAGGAACAAATTCCTTGAGGCTGAGGTCTGCAGACTCAATGAGCTGCTCACCAACATGTCCAAGGACAAAAGTCTATCTTCCCCTATTAACCCACAGATGGCACCTTCAAATCTTGAAGGTCACACAAACACTTCCACCTCTACTCCACAATTTGATAAACCACCAGCCTCTGCTTCAGGCACTAATCCTTTGGGTTCAAGCCCCCCAGAGGCATTAGCTGCTGCCCTTCTCACAATTCTACCTCTCATTACTCCATTACTAAAAAATATCATAACCCAAGCCCTTGATGAGAGGCTTCCCTCTCAAACTCAAATCCAGCAAATGATAGATGATGCAGTGACTGCCAAGCTTTCTACTTTCTACACTCCTTCTTCCCCTGCAACCAAAAAGGGGGAGTTAGGAAAAGATTCAGTCACAGCTTCTAAACGGCCAAGAAATGAAGATGAAGAAATTGCTTCTGAAAAGTCTCCAGTTATTCAAGTTACATACAATAGACAAAAGAAGGCAAAACATGCTGATGCTGCTACCATTGCTGAGAAGGAGGTAGAGGATGTGGAAAAGGAGGTTGAAGTAAATGTTGACAAAGAAGTTGAGGAAAGTGTTGAGAAAGTAATTGCAGAAGAGGTTACAGCCTCTGAATCAGAAACACAATCTGAAGCTCAAGAAGATCAAACTCAGATGGGTGGAGTTGGAAAGGAAATTGAAAGTGATGTAACTGTTGTTCAAAAGCAGCAAGTAATTCCCTCCACCAAATCATTTGCTCAAATGGTTGATGTTGATGCACCTCCAAAGAAGAGGAGAGTTCTGAGGATTCAAGAAGAAGATGAAACTGATGAAGAAGACAGGCTTCCCATTTCTACTGTGATGAAAACAAAAGTTCAAAAGCTTGAGTCTTCAAAAACTGGATCAGGGTTAATGGTTCAGAAGAAGGTAGTAAAATTACCTGCCAATTATGTGCCAGAAAAGCCATTGGTGTTTGGACAGGATCCAAAGATTACACCATAATCTCAGAGGTTAGCAGTAAAAGTTAAATTTGAAGAGGAGGAGAACCAGAAGAAACATGATGAGAACATCCTGAGACTGGTTGACAAGGAATACCCTCAGACATCAACCATTATAGCAATGAAGAAAGAAGCACAAAGGTTGTATGCTCTGAGGTTCACATATCAGTACAGGAAAGAGCAAATCAGGATGTGGCCTGATCCCAGAGTCATTGATAGGATTCACAGGAGAGAGGCTCCAGCTGCTTATGCTAGAAGGATCAGAAAGGTAATAAGTGCTGACATTATGTTAGGATCTGTACTTGATCCTTGGGAGATTATTGGAGATTTTAAAAGTGTGTACAATTCTGGTTTGAAAGCTCCAAAGTTTCTAGAAAACAAGATGATTAAGAAAGGGTTAGTGTACAGAAAGCTTGAAGGGGTTAAACAGAATGAGCTTCCCTTATTTCTGGAAGGGAAGCATCTAGATGAATTTGTGTACAGAGAGATAACTAGGGTGGAGCTACATGATGGGACAACGGCCAGGTACTTATCTGAGTACTATGGACCTGAGTCATTTTTTGAAGGTGAACCTGAAAGGCTGACTCCTGAAGAGAAAGTAATCCTGCTGGAAGCCTATGTCAGGGAGTCATTCAGGCTCATATATGATCAATAGCTTCAATGAGAGGGGTTAATGCTCATAGTCCATTTCCCCAATGGAGTTCCCTCTCATATTTTGTCTGTTAGATTTTCAGAAGCTGTTGATTACCAGGCCGGCACTTAAATTGGTCATTTTGAAGCTGATCTCAAAGAAAAAGACAAGTCTTTCAGCCTGGGATACCAAATAAGTGAGACATTCAATAATTAGAGGTTTTTGGCTGCATTGGTTCAGGGGGAGTTTGTTGGACTAAAAGAACCAATGAGCCTGATCAGAAAAATCTCTAAGTCTCACAACACTCACAACAACTGAAGAAGAACACAACAGCTGATATGCACTTTACAGATGTTACAAGATCTGAAGTTATCCACAAAGCTGAAGTGTAAGTCTTCAGATGTTTTGGTGTTAGTTTAGTCTTCAGTAGTTTTCTTTCGGTATTTGTAAAAGTCTGATGAGTGTTTTACTCATCAGATGTTGTAGTACTATTTCAGTAGTTTAGTTATTTTCAGTAGTTATCTTTTGTCTGTTAGATGTCAACATCTTGTGACATCATCAGACGTCACTGCTTCTATATTAGGGCAGTTGACACATTGTATCTTTAACGAAGTTAGTATGAATTGAATGAATTATTCCTTTTATAGAATTCTCTCTCTATAACCACTTGTGCTTTACTGTTCTATTAGTTTAACTTTGTTCTTGCAAATTTGGAGCTAATTCATCGTTGAATTCCGCTTCTATTGATCAAATGAGAACATCTGATCCTACAACCTGAGATTTAATAATTATTAATATTGACACATTATTTGACGATTATCTCTGTTACTGGTATGCATATTTATAACATATTATACGCGTAAACCTTGGGAAGTTTAGTTGTAACTCAATTAAACAGACCCATATAGTTTATCGCAGTGCTATTATTGATGATGATGGATTATTGGTCTGAGAATGGAATTGGGTTGAATTGGGATGGAACTGTGGAATTGTTATGGTCTGGTTGCTAAACATAGTCAAGGACACATGGTCATCGTTTATCGAAAAAGCGGTGGGACGGTGTAGGGGATGTTGCGATCTACCTCTGCATATGCCCTATATATATGCATATTTCGGTCTATCATGGATGTGTCAGTGACTAGGGTTTAGTGGGTGGGAAAAAGATAATATTAAAGTTAATAAATAATGGGAAATTAATTACGCGAAGTGAGGTTACGATCAGTATTTAAAAGTGAATATTAATTCAGAAATATTAACTTAATAATGTATTCACGTGGGTGACGATTCACACGAATATAATTGTTAAGAATGATATTCTGAAACGATATTTCCTGAATCGTATATCTAATCGAAATACGATACGAGTGTTGGATTCGCAAAGGTGACGATCTTTACGAATACATACGCGAGTAACATGTTTCGACGAGATAAATAAATAATATCAAACGATATTAAATTAATAAATGAAAACTTAAAACGTTTATTAGGAATCACAACCTAAAATGAAATGGAACAAATTTATTTAATATTTAATATATTTAACGAAAATAAACGGAGACCTTGTTATTTAAACGATTTTAAATGCGAAAAACTATTTTATTGAAAACAAAACTTAGTTATTTAACGAGTTATGTATTAAATATGTTTTCGTTAAAAACCGAACATAACCGATTATTTATTATATTTTCTCGCGATAAAAACGAGACCGAGCACGTGGGGGTAATACGCGTGATAAGAAAGACATTTTCTTTCTTCTTCCTCATTTCCCATTTCTTCCATCTCTCTCCAAACACCCAAAAACGCCATAGCTTTCTCTCTCTAACTTCTCTCTAAGATAACTTCTTCGTTTCTCAACGAAATCGCGAGATCTTGGCGCCTACGCGTTCGTGTGATCAAGAGGAACAAGAGGATAGGAAGAAATCTTGCATTTGATTGTTATTTTGAGGTAAATATGTGATGTTATTTTCGGTTTTGTAGTGAATCTCGAACTTTTGATTTACTGATGCTATAGCCTCGTTAATAATTAGCTAAACATGAAGAATTGCTAGTATAAACCCAAGTGAAATAGTGTAGAAACCTGCAACATAGCTGGGCGCAGGGTTGATGATGGTATACAGGTTCGTCTGGGGGCACTTAGATCGGCTGAACCTAATCAGTTGGTACGCATCATCAGCGAACCATTGGGGTGAGACGAACCTTTTTGGTTCACGAACCCATATGGGCTGGAAACTAAGGGTGGCTGAACCCTGGGTCTAGGCGCTCCTACAAGCTCAGCGAACCATCCTTGGCATATTGGGCCGAACCTATGCTGATTTTGGGACGAACCATCTGCTTTGTTAGCCGAACCATGCATGGCTACGAACCCTATGGAGCGAACCTTCCTATTATTCTGACCGAACCATCTTACATCGATGGGCCTACGAACCTAATAAGGTTTTAGCCGAACCTTGTTAAAGTTGGGAGCCACGAACCTACCATCTAACCAGCCGAACCTAGGCACAAAGTGCCATAGGTTCGCTGCCTCAATTGGGATAAAAATCTAATCTCGTTTTAACTAAGGGAGTAGGGTTAAGTGGTGGACATAATTATATATATGTATACACGCATATATATAACCATGCATGCATGAATTGAGTTAAGGTTGCCATCTTTATGAATAAACATAATTGAATCATGAGGAATATTCGTAAGTTTAATTCGTATATGGTTTTATCAAACTTGAGTTAAAAATCCAACTAACGATTTAAAAGTTGATGATAACTGATGTAACCATGCATGCATGAGTTAATCTAATTGTTACATCTTCTAAATAAAGGAAGTCAAATTTATGAAAAATGATATATGAATATTTATAATACTAATCTAAGTATGATTTCTCAAATCTAAATTGAAGCTCTATTAATTAGAATGTATGAAGACTTCTAATCAAGCATGCATGCAACCGGGAATGTGTATGTGTAAAGTTATACCACACTCACCACATGTATGATGACCATAGTTTCATCAAAACCCTAATATAATAGGTTACTAAAACTAACTAGTTCTGAGCCTATTTTGTTGGGATGAACTTAGAAAATAAATAAGACTAAGTTAATGAAATACAAACGGATTAAAGTAAACTAATACAAACATTAACTGGATATGAAACCCTTATACTTATAAAAGTGGGAATCACACTAATTACAGATCGTTGAGTTGCTTTGAGTTAAGTACATACGCGAGCGCGCATAACAAGAGAACACTGATTTCAAAGACGCAGGTGAGTTCTCATAACCTCTCTTTCTTTAAACTGTTTTGTTTTAAAACTCAGAGGTGAAACATGTATACCAAATTAAATATTGTTTTGATAACACAAGGTTAATACCTGTTTATCAATATGATATTCACAATTATAAATTATCATTATTATTGGATTGTCTCTTATAATTATATATCCGTGTAAACATTGTTATTGACTTCGGTCAATAACAACGATTACATGTAATGTCACAAACTCCATGAATCATTGCTTTTAACTTCGGTTAATTGCTTTGATATCATGTATTGTCACGTGGATGTTGTCCACTCCGTGAATCATCGCCTTTAACTCCGGTTAATTGCTTTGACTTCATGTATAGCCACGTGGTTAGCTACCACTCCATGGATCATGTTTTTAACTTATGTTAATTACATAATGATCATGTATAGTCACGGACATTATTTGAGAATATTGGTGTTGAGGTTGATTGATTGGTCATGTGGAATGATTATCTTGTATTGACTATGATTATTTATGATTGATTATGACTGATTGGTTATGTGATTATGTGTTTGTGTATGTGCTTGGTTGATAAGTTTGGGGATTTGATTAGAATATCTCATACAGGTATTATTGTGGATTTTCCTCAGGAAATCATAAGCCTTTATACTCATTTTATCTAAACCTTTTATAAAACCATTTTTAAACTTAAACTCTTAAATCCATTTTATAAAACCTTTTTAAGTATAAAAACTTATGATTACTCACCAACTACTTTGTAGTTGACACTTGATTTTTACATGTTTCAGGTAATGAGGCTAAGTAGGGTGATGAAGATGGAATCTACCTTTTTGGACATCATCATATAGGATCTTGGACTTAGCTAATTAACTAAAATTCTGGCGATTAGAGTTTAGTTAGTTTAGCTAATTCTTTTGTGTAATTGATGTATTTAATTCATGATGAACATGATTTTTGTGTAATTATTTTGGTTGATTGAATGATATATGATGATTGGATTTAGATGCCCACGAGCTTTTGAACAATTTACACATCCCTCGTGGCATCCCGACGTTTCCGCCATCGGTCGGGGTGTTACATCATATATGTCTGTGAATCATTGAAATAATGAAATCATTAAGATCTAATGAAATCATTAACACTTGAGTTAAGGTGGATGTCAGTTGTATGGAAATCAAGACCACGTGTGACAACTAGTACCCGACTGGCCGGCAAGTCCGTACGGTACGTGTACTATCAACAGTAACTATGTGTATTTACATGTGTATAAACAATATTTGTATTAACAGAATTCTAAATACAAGAATCAGTTGTACGTATTTTGGTGTAAACTTAAATACTATAAGTACAACATACAGTTGAAACATTAGTTGTGTGTATTTAGGTGAAAACCTAAGTACAGTTAACACAACAAATCATAAGAAACAACAGTGTTCAAGCGAATAACAATGACAAATCGGTTGCGATCTGATATCCATAGATGACAGGAATCAGATTGCCGGCAATTCAATGTGAAAAACAGGATGTTAGTTGAGTACGACAGTGAGGAAACACAATTCAAACATAATTTACAGTGTTGTTTCAGAATAACGAACTGACAGTGTGTTTGCGTGGGTGACGATTCACACAAACATATCTGTGAGTTTAACGTTCTGAAATGATGACTGAAAAGTAGAAAACAAAATTTGGAAAGCAAAACCATCGTCGTGTTCGTTCGAATGACGATTCGAACGAATACGTGCGATGGCGACGCGATCTAACGAAACGACAGCGATAACACGACACGAACGAATGTAAATTAATAAAATAAAATGTTTAACATTTTACAATTTTGAAACTCATCAAAATTATTAATTTAACTTCTTTTATTTATTAAAACTAAATCATGCGTAAAATTTCCGGATACGCGACGAAAACGCGAACCGAGCAACCGAAACAAACCCGAATACCCTGGGGGTATAAAAGCCACAAATGAGGGCATTTAATTCATTTCACCACTTTCCACTCTCTCTCTAACCCACATTTCCGGCCACCACCATTTACCACCATTTTCCACCTTCAAAACCCCATAACTTCTTCATTTCACCACGAAATTCGATGATTCTTGAACCCACGCTAAGCTCTTGATGTCCTCTACGTGAAAGTACAACATATCGGAAGAGATAACCACTAAAAAACGAGGTATGATGCTATAAAGAACCACAAAATTTAGGGTTTTGTCACATTGTTGTTCGGCCATGCTCAAATCGATGACATTTGGCACGTGTTCATGCCATACATCCTTGGAGACCCACGTCGTTGTAATCATAACAAGATCACAGCTTCACCATCGATTTGAGTCGAGGAGTAGGGTGTGGCTGCAACAGGTTCGCCGCAGGGAACAATGGCCTAACCCTAGAGTGCCGGCCGAACCTTGCATGCTGCCGAAGCCACCAACCACCGAACCTTCCTTGGTTAGCCGAACCATGATGCCCTACACGAACCCTCACCTTCAGATCTAAAGGCTAAAAATCCCATGACCGAACCTTCGACCCCTATGAACCCTTGCTGTCCACGAACCCACTCGTTGCATCTGGCCGAACCTATCAATCACATTGGACTTACACGAACCCTAGTCAAACACCCGAACCTTGTGCTCGACGAATCATTAATGTAGACGAACCCTTTTTTTTGAATGGAACGAACCTAATGGCTGTCCAGCGAACCTAACAAGGTGGAACTGTGATGGAGCCGAACTCAATGATGGCCGAACCTTGCACCCCTAACTGCCGAACCTTTAGTATGCAACGACCCTTCTGCATGCGAAACTAGGTGCACTACCAGCCGAACCCTCGACCTTCTATACGAAACCATGTAGGAGTAGTCACCATGTAGCCGAACCTTACCGTAACAAACCCCAAATGTTCGCTGGGAGAACCCTCCTCTTCGGATTGTTGATCAGACCAAACAACCGGCCCATCGTTCGGCCCACTTGGATTGTGATGTTCCACCATGAGAGCGGCCCAATTGATTTGACCCGTGGGACTCATTCAGCCCACATACTCAACCCATATCATCATCCGGCCCAACGCTACCCCTTGGCCCATTCCTTTGATACGGCCCAATGTGGGCATTCAGGCCCAATAACAACCCAATGACAATTATTTGGCCCAACTAACTAGTCCAATTTGATATTGTGGTCAAGTTATATAACCAACACATTCGGCCATCTAGTTAACAAGGCAATAAAACAATTTTCATAAAGTTAATTTGGCTAGAGATTATAAAATCATTATAACCATGAGTTAATACAAAGGCGACAAGAAATCTTTCAAGGCAAATACAATTGGGCTAGTATGACACGGGAAATAAATTACAAATTTAGGTTACAAGGAGTTAAAGGTTGATAACCTTTAACTCAAACCTAAATCTACAATTAGAACTCTTTTATCATTATGATAATTCAAGGGGACACAAAGTCAATAACAAAGAGTGATGACTTAAACTTGATAAGAATATGATTTCAACAACCTTGAGAACTAAACAGGGCCGAATGGAGACTAAGGTCGAGACTCGCGGGTGTTAACCAACTCTAAGGTTAACACACACATGCACGCACATAACTCAATTACAATCAATACTTATAAGTTAAAAATAACGTGAAATCAATACAGGAGCGTGAAAACTACCACAACTACAATCAAGGAGCGCGTGCATTTCTTCTTTTAAGCTAAGTCAACCCTACAACAACAAGGTGAGTTCATATGCCCCTTTTACTTTAATCTTACTGATTTTAAACTCTCGGGTCTGAGACACATGCTTACTTTTACTTGTTTAAAAGTTATGCTTAACATATTGTTTATGCTTTGATTTAGATTGTCACACCCCCAATTTTCAACTAACGGAATCATACCGTTTGGGACGTGACAAACCAGGACCTCAGATCATTAGACATAGCGAAGACCTCTATATGCTTTTCAAACATAAACTTTGGTCTTAGTTGTAAAATTTCAGAGTTTTAACGTTGCGGAAGCGTTTGTAAAAGTAAACCAATATCATGTTTACCACAAATGTAAATTAAAATGTCAATGTTTTAAATAACCAAATTCAAAACAACTGAAATGTAATTGATGCATGAGACTCGATCTCCTAGTCCCTGCCTGCTGAATCTCGTACCTTAGCGTCCTGAGAAAACATGCAAGTATAGTCAACACAAAGGTTGGTGCATACACAGGTTTGTATGAGTAATCACAAATGTTTGAGTCAATTGTTTGAACAAGCTATTTGTATATAATGTTTGCAGATCACATGATCACACATTGCATAGTCATGATAGCTAGTCATTGTACTATTTACATAAGTGGTCGACACCGAAGCTGACTGTTGTAATGTTTGATAGCCTTTTCCCTATTGTCTAGCATAAACAATAGTAATGTGTGTTTGGTCAGTTAAACACTTGCGTAGATCCCATCTACCAAGTGAGGTTTGTCAAACCCAATAGATCTATCTTCAACTACCACGCTTTGCACTACGGCAAACTAAACGGTTCGAAATGTAAGGCTTTGTAATGCTATGTTTGCACTTAATGTAAACAGCTAACTCATGCAAGTGATATGTATCTAAAAGTGTTTGTTGCACATGTTTTCTCCCCCAAAACAGTTAAAATAAGAAAAGGGGCCGTGTACGCACCTTTGCTAGCAATAGAATGATCAATACACGTGAAATCGCGTAGATAATCCTCTACGAAGAATATGTGTTTAAACAATAACGTTGTGTTATTCGGGATGTCGTTTAATGTGTGTAATCACATACGTGTCAACACCCGTATGTTAGCTTGTTTGAAACGCACACACAAAAGTGTACATGGCTTTTAATTTGTTTGTTCAAATCGTATAAACCTATACGATTATGTTTAAATACGCATAATTATACACGATTGTGTTTTCGGGTTTAAAATGTGAATTTTATCATTTCATCATGTTCGGAATTCAATTCTGGTTCCAACGAATTTTGAACGACTTAAAACGGAGTTGAAACGAGTGATTTATGATTAAAATACTAAAAATATGGTTTTAATATCAAAACCGGTGAGACATAGGGTCGAACCCTAGACCTCCCACCCTTAATACACACTGCTTACCAGCTCCTCTGTTCCCGATTTTGTTAACTAATTGATTTTCAAATGGTTTTAACCAAAACCAAATCTGGTTCCCCTTGTTCATCTTAAACCAAACCTATTGGTCTACAATTGAGCCCCAAATTCGAATCTAATCGATCCCAAAGCCATAGGGGTTTTGTTCTTGGGTTCAAACTGAGTTCAAGGATGGTTCTAATTCGATTATTAATCAACACCAAGTCCCAATTCGTAATCCCTAGTGTTTCGAACGTTTATACCCAATTCACTATTCAAAATCGTTTAATTTCGTGTACATTAATCTGAAAAATCATAGGTTTATCATTAAACCAGGTATTTCGAATCTTTCTGTTGTATTTAATTCAATTATCCAACTCGTTTGGATTGAAACCCCCAAAACATTTTAATCAAGAACCCTAAATTTCAAAATCACATAATTCGAAATTGTTTGTTGCAATTAATAGAGTATTTTCATTCTACAGAAAGTTCCGAAACTATCTATATACTTTGATTTGACTTTTGAACACATTTATATAAAAACCCCCAATTTGTCTTAGTCGACTAACCCTAGAATGAGAAATCGTTTAATCCGAAGTTGTGATATCAAATTGAAATGGGTTTTTCGTTCAGAGCCTTATCACGAAACTGATGATGTAAATCTATTTGATTTTCGAATTCATTTACATTGAAACCCCCAATTCGTTTAAAGTGAGGAACCCTAGAATTAGAATACTTGAAATTCGTAATTCTTTGGTTCCATTTCGTTGTGGGTTTGCTTAGACATGTTAGAACGACCGTGTAGGTATGGGTAAATACCTGGATTGACTTCGAATTGGTGTAGAACGACTAGAAGCTTATGTTTCGGCCGACCCTTGATTCAATTCTTCAACCCAAAGCTTCTGCGATCGAATTGGTATATGCTGGAACTTCTAAAAGTGCCGACTAGGAGTTCTAAAGTTCCAATTTTGTGAAATGTAATCGAATTTTATGGTCTTGAGAGTTAAAGGCTACGGTTTCAAACTTATGGTTTGATTTTGTAGTTACTTTGATGTTAATGGTTTCAATAACCGTTGCTTATGATTAATAATCATTATTGTGATCATTATAAAGATTTAATTCGAGTAATTACGCTAATTTACTATGAATCTTGAGTTTAATTGCCCATATGGCCGAATTTTTGACTTTTGCAAGTCAAAATTGATTAACTTTATTACTTGTAAGTTTAATTCTAGTAAATTAAATGTTTTAGGATTGATTTTATTCATTTTCAGTCCCTCTAGTTTGTTTCCGTATAATTTCGTATCATTTCCACTAGTTTTTGTTAACGGGGTTAACCCGGAAATGTCGGATTGTCACATCATCCCCTTGTTGAAGGAATTTTCGTCCCGAAAATTGTTAAATGTTCGAAGTAGCTAGGACACCACTTGTGAGTTCAAATGTACGTGTTAAGGTGATGTTTGCAACATCACACCTAAGTGTGACCGTTCTATGTTTGGCAATGTCACCCCTACGTATGATCATTCCAAGTAGTGTTTGCATTCCCACTAGTTAGTGCACCTAACTGTGAATGTTCGTGTTTGATCATACTGTACTATGTGACCTCGCACATAGCAACATGTTTGCAATGGTTTGAACTATGTAGTCTCGCACATAGAAAATGTTTGGATGTAGTCAACAAAATAGAAATTTCCAAAATTCATGCGTACCTGTAAATTCACGAGTACATGGGCCCCTGTATTCGTCAATTTACCTTACACAATTATTCTGGTTCCTTCTATATGTAACTCCACCTTGTTTAACCGATCATGATTGTACCACCATGAAATGTAGTACATCAAATGTTATGTTTGAAATGTAGTACATTGTTTGAAATCAATCATGTATGTACTACTATGAAATGTTTGTGTTTGCATTCTGCAAGGCTTCACTTGTGTTCAACACAATTGTTCCTATTAATTTCAATAGTATAAGGTGTTTGTTCTTACAGTTAGAGTGTGAAATATCACGTCATCCCCTTGTTGAAGGAAATTTCGTCCCGAAATTTAACGTGCCTTCATAATGTTTGTTGTTGTTTTGAATAAGTGGGGATACTTTTTAATCATTTGGTCTTCCCTTTCCCATATGAATTCAGGACCACGTCTTGAATTCCATCGAACTTTGACTATCGAAATCTTGCTTTGTTTGGGTTGTTTGACCTCTCGGTCTATGATTTCAACTGGTTCCTCAATGAATCGTAACTGTTCGTCCACTTGTATTTCTTCAAGTGGTACTACCAATGTCTCATCAGAGAGACATTTCTTCAAGTTGGAAACATGAAAGACATTATGAACTCCACTGAGTTCATCCGGTAATTCGAGTTGATACGCTACCGGACCAATCCTTTTTAGGATCTCAAAAGGTCCTACGTATCGTGGGCTAAGCTTCCTGCGTTTTCCGAATTGTGTCACACCTTTCCAAGGTGACACTTTTGGAAGAACCATGTCTCCTACTTGAAATTCCAATGGTTTGTGGCGTTTGTCAGCGTAACTCTTTTGTCGATCCCGGGCCGCTGCCATACGGTTCCGGATTTGAACTATCTTCTCTGTCGTTTCGTGTATTAGTTCACGACATGTTATCTGACTGTCACCAATTCCAGCTCAGCAAACTGGCGAACGACGTTTACGACCGTATAAAGCTTCAAACGGTGCTGCCTGAATACTTGTATGATAACTGTTGTTGTAAGAGAATTCCCCTAACGGTAAGTGGTTTTCCCAGCTGTCACCAAAATCAATTACACAAGCTCGTAACATGTCCTCGAGTGTTTGAATTGTACGTTCGCTCTGACCGTCGGTTTGCGGATGATATGCGGTACTCATATCTAAACGAGTTCCCAATGACTTATGGAGTGATTTCCAAAAGTTTGAAGTAAATCGGGCATCCCAATCTGATATGATAGAGATTGGCACGCCATACCGCGCTACCACTTCCTTGATGTAAATACGAGTCAGTTTCTCCATTTTGTCAGTTGCTTTAATTGCCAAAAAAATGTGCAGATTTCGTTAATCGGTCAACAATTACCTAGATCGTATCACAACCACTTGGTGTACGGGGTAACTTAGTAATGAAATCCATCGAAATCTGTTCCCATTTCCACATCGTTATTTCTGGTTGTTGCAGCAAACCAGATGGTTTCTGATATTCAACTTTGACTTTCGAACAAGTCAAACATTTGCTAACGTACTTAGCAATGTCAGCTTTCATGTGAGGCCACCAATATAGTGCCTTCAAGTCATGATACATTTCGTCTGATCTCGGATGGACTGAATATCTGGATTTGTGCGCTTCATCCATCACGAATTCCCTTAGACCACCATGCAAAGGTATCCAAAGCCGATTAATGAAATAACGAGTTTCATCAGTCTTAACGTCCAGTTGTTCCTCCATTCCCCGTAAGGATTCCTGTAACAGCAAGTACCAGATCGTCCGGCAAGTCCGTACGGTATGTGTACTTTCACTTTATACTATGTGTACATACGTGATTTTAAACAGTACTTGTATTAGCAGAATCCTAAATACAAGAAATCGTTGTACGTATTTTCGTATAAACTTAAATACATTAAGTACAACGTACAGTTGAAACATTAGTTGTGTTTATTAAGTGAAAACTTAATTACAGTTAACACAACAAATCATGAGAAACAACGGTGTTCAAACAATATTCAGAAACATATCGGTTGCGATCTGATGTCCACAGATGACAGGAATCAGATGGCCGACGAATCAGTACAAGAACAATGTGAAAACAGGATGTATAGTTGAGTCCGACAGTGAGGAAGCACAATTAAAACAAAATACAGTGTTATTTCAGAATAACGAACTGACAGTGTGTTCGCGTGGGTGACGATTCACACAAACATATCTGTGAGTTTAGAGTTCTGAAATAATGACTGGAAAGAAGAAAACAAAAGTCAGAAAGCAAAACCATCGTCATATTCGTTCGGGTGACGATTCGAACGAATTACGCGCGAAGGTGACGCGATCTGACGAAACAACAACGAAAACACGACACGAACGAAAATAAGTTAATAAAATAAAATAAATAACATTTTACAATTTTGAAACTCATCAAAATAATTTAATTAACTTCTTTTATTTATTTTGTTTAAATTACGCGTAATTTTCCGGTTACGCGACGAAAACGCGAACCGAGCAACCGAAACGGACCCGGACACCACTCGTAGTATAAAAACCTAAAATGAGGATGTTTTCTCATTTTATCATCTTCATCCTCTCTCTCCTTCTCAAATCCCGGCCACCACACCCTCCATCATTGTTACACCTTCAAAACACCATAACTTCTTCATTTCTCAACGGTTTTGAGTGATTCTTTCGCCCACGTGAAGCCCTTGACATCCTCTACATGAAAGTACAATGGATCTAAGCTTATCACCACTGAAAGTCGAGGTATTTGGCTGCAAGTATGTCGAAAATTAGGGTTTTCATTCTTTTCTTGAATCACTAACCCTAGTCGGCCTTAAGCTCTTGTTTTCACAACCCACCTCCGAAACCAACTCAGCTACAACTCACCTCTGGACACCACCATGGCTTTGGTTGGAACTCAACTTCATCAGCATCGGTACCTGGGTTCTCCCAGGCGAATGAAGGAGACTAGTCTTCATTCGGCCGAAAGAAAGAGCAAAGGCCGAAGGGCCCCATTCGCTTGGGTGTATGCCAGCCCTTCGCCAGTTCATCATTCGACCATAACCACCGAATGACTCCTTTCATTCGACGCATGCCATTCGACCACCACCATCCTTCGGCAGTTTGTCAGTCGCCACCCATGTCTCATTCGAACTACCTTCATTCGCCACCCCCTCCCATTCGGTCATCAACCTCCGACTGAGACTCATCTGGTTAAACATCATTCGTCCAAGCCACCATGTCTTCATTCGACCATTGCCCCGAATGAGTCATCATTCGACCATCATCAACTGGTTGTTCGGCATCCAACTTTATTCGACCAACTCAACCTCATGTGACTCAGTTGAATTGTTAGGCCACTATGTATAAATTGGCCCAAATGTTCAGCCCAAGATGAGTTGTTTGATGTAAAGCCCATTAATTGTTCAAAATAGCCCATGCAATGGCCCAACTATTTAATGAACTCACACTTGTTGGCCTAAAAAACTCTGATTTGATCAACTCAATTATCCTGGCCCAATCCAAGACACTGTTGTAGCACTTTGTTATTAGTGGGCCAGATTTTCTATGTTGGCCCAACAGCTTACTAATTCAGCCCAAAATAACCATCTCGGCCCAATCATATCTAGCCGGCCCAATGACACCTCTCTAGCCCAATAGCAGTTCTTTCGGCCCACATCTGAGCAATCACATTAGTCAATCGGCCCAACTTCATCATTCGGCCCACCTTGATTATTTCGGACCAATTGGTCTTGACCACAACAAACTAGTCAAGCAACTTAAATAAATTTGTAAATGATAATATGCATGGAATTTGGATGATATTACTATACATCATTACAAGGGTGGCAATGATTCGAATTAGCTTTATTGAACATAGGATATGGCGTTTAAATTGTAAACCTAAGTTTATACCTAAGTTGCTTTTGCAAAGTTAAAAAAAAAATCAATACAGTTAACTAAAATGTTAAAGAACAAAGTGTTCTACTTTTAACATAATAGGATCAAGGGTAACTAATGTCGATAACAAGGGAATCAAGGCCGAATGATGACCGAGACTTCCGTGTGTTAGCCGACATTAAGGCTAACACCTACACATATTCAAGTATATATACAACTCATACTTACAATTTATAAACAACGTGAAATCAATACAGGATCGTGAAAACAAACTCAATCACAACTCAGAGCACGTGCATTAATTCATTTAAGCTAAGTCGACCCAACAATTACAAGGTGAGTTCATATGCCCCTTTTACTTTAAATCTTTACTGATTTTAACTCTCGGGGCTGAGAAACATGGTTACTTTTATTTATTTAAAAGTTTTACTTAACATGTTAGTTATACTCTGATTAAATGATATTAAATTGTTTATTATCATATATCATTGTATGCATGCTTGTACGATTATGAGATAACAGGGAAACTCAGATGATTGTGATAAAATAATTTCTTAATCATCAACACATTATAATAACTTAGTTATAAGAGTATAACTTATAACACTTAGTTATTTCCACATGATCAATTACTTAGACAATTTACACTTAATTATATAACGAGAACAATCCTACACGGATACTTTGGGATCACATGGATGTCAGTAAATGATGATCATGATAACGTAACTTCATGGGATTCTTATCATTTATAGTAAATGATGATCATGATAACGTAACTTCATGGGATTCTTATCATTTACACATAATTAACATAATGTAATAAGACAAGTTCTTATTCGACTTTGTTAAGTACACGAGAACAATCCCACACGGATACTTTGGAATCACATGGAATTCAGTAAATGATGATCATGATAACGTAACTTCATGGGATTCTTATCATTTACACATAATTAACATAATGTAATAAGACAAGTTCTTATTCGACTTTGTTAAGTACACGAGAACAATCCCACACAGATACTTTGGGATCACATGGAATTCAGTAAATGATGATCATCATTTACACCTGATTATGATAACGTAATAAGACAAGTTCTTATTCAACTTTGTAATCAAATGAGGACAATCCCACACGGAAACTTTGGGATCACATGGCGGGATAGGAGAGAATGGAATGCATTTTAATCTGATTACGTGAGGATTAAAATGGATTCCATTCGGATTCTATACGCTGCATTTGGAGACACATGATGAACAGTTAACTAATACTTTTAATTAAATTAAAAGTGTAACATAAAAGTTAACCTCACAAGTAATAGAATAATACAAGGATCAGATTTAAGTAATCTAAATTCCTTAATTCATCGAGGGCCTATCAATACTTCGGTTTGATAACTAAACTCCTCTTACTATATTATTATTCAACATATGATTACACAGCGGACAATTCGGATATTTGGGAAATGGATATCTTTAGTTGTATCGCAAGTGGTGTGGAAACTTGGTTGAGTATGTGGTGGGATAGCGTCTGGGCTTGACCCTTTCATGATTCCCTATATATAAGCATACTTAGTCAGGTGATATACTACTTGTACATATAACTAAAGAAAGGCCATTGGGTGGAACAGGTGAACAAGTATACAAGCAACAAATATAACATTGTGAATGTGTGCATGATCAGTTCAATGGTTTTCAATTTACTTACTTATGAACTCACCAACCTAGTGTTGACTTTGTTTAAATACATGTTTTTCTCAGGTGACGAACAGGTGTAGATACTTATATGCAAGTGATAAGCTAGTGGACTCATAGAAGACCTAGCTTACTTTTGATTGCATACTTTTGATATGACAAAACAGTGAATCACTTTTGTATATCTTGTACAGTTCAAGATATAAATTCATTCATTCTTTTGATTAGATTTACTTAGTTAAATTATGATGTACAATGTAATTTAACTTTGTAATTCTATTTCATGTCATGATTAGCATTTCTCATTTATATCTCATGTGCTATGTAAACAATCTGATCATTTGATTATCACTCAAAGATATCGTGCCCCGGGAACTTTCCGCCCGACGGGAAAACACGATCCGTTCCCGCCGGCCCGGGGTGTGACAGATTGGTATCAGAGCCATGGTTATAGAGAAATATAGGTCATATTACTAAAATGGTTTGGCCTAGACTATAACCTAGGGACCTCATGTAGAGTTCTTATGATATAGGATTCTATTTGCATATGTCTTCTGCTTCTGATCACTGCACTAACCGATTTTCTTTCGGTTATGATCAGAATGCCGCCACGAAGACAACCACCTCTATTACCGCTGACTCAAGGTTCAGCTCCACACTCTTCGACACCGAAACCGCCAGACTCTCCTACACAAGCACCTCCACCTCCCCCTCCGCCACCACCAGCGTATCAGTTGGACCCTGCTACTGTGGCACTGGCTACTCTTCTTACAAGCCAAATGAGGGAAGTGATTCCAGAGATGATGAACCGGATCAACAACAACAACAGTAACAACGTTGTTAACTCATCTGGAGAAGGCAGCGGTAACACCAGACAGAGTCAGGACTATGCCTACAAGAACTTTGTAGGCTGCAAGCCACCCAGTTTCAGTGGTAGCGAGGGTGCAGTCGGACTGATCCAGTGGATTGAGAAGATGGAGGCTACCCTCGACATCAGTGGCTGTCCTGAACAGAACAGAGTAAAGTATGCTGCGGGATCATTTAGCAAGCGAGCGTTAACCTGGTGGAACGCTCAGGTTTCAATCAGAGGCCGGGATGAGGCCCAGGCTATGCCGTGGAGTGAATTCAAGGCGATGTTGAGGGCAGAGTTTTGCCCAAGAAATGAACTGAAAAAGGTTGAGACTGAACTACTAAATCTGGAGATGATTGGTGCTGGGCATCTGGCCTACACCACACGATTTCATGAGTTAGCCACTCTGGCACCAGATGTGGTGCCAACACTTGAGAAGAGAATTGAGCGGTATGTTGGTGGATTACCGCCCAGTATCCGAGGTCATGTGATTTCTGCTCACCCTACCACCATGGAATTAGCTGTTACACTGTCAGCATCCCTGACAGATATGATGGTTGCCTCTGGGGCATTCAAGAAGGAGGCTGAAACAGCCAAAGCTGGAACTTCCAAGAAGTCGGATAAACGTCCTGCTAAGAAACAGAAAGTGGTTAGAAACTTTGCTGCCACTACTCAAGCTCCGATGCGCAACCAGCCACCCCCATTGGAGATCAGGAAGCCATACACTGGCACTGCACCTCTGTGCAACTCATGTCAGTTTCATCATCTACCAAATGTCCCGTGCAGACACTGCACCAACTGTGGGAGATTTGGTCATACAGCAAATTACTGCAAGAGTCCGAGGACTCAAAACAGAAACAACAATGCAGCCACTACTGCTGCTACCGATCACAGGTCTTGCTACAACTGTGGCGAACCTGGTCACTTCTCTCGGGATTGTCCCAAGAGAAATCAACAAAGGGCTCAAGCACCAAGAGGACGAGCTTTTCAGATAGGAGCTGCTGCAGCAAGACAGGTTCCGAATGTCATTACGGGTACATTTCTTCTATCTGATTTTTATGCATCTATATTATTTGACACTGGTGCGGATCAGAGTTTTATCTCATCCGATTTTGCTAGCCATCTTAATCATGTCGAGGAATCATTAGACTCCCCTTGTATTATTGAGATAGCTAATGGCAAACAGATTACAGTTGACACAGTACTTAGGAATTGCCCACTAACACTTGGTGATCACATGTTTTCCATCGACTTGATACCGATGGAGCTGGGCAGTTTCGACATCATCATCGGAATGGATTGGCTATCTCTTAACCGAGTTGAGTTCATCTGTTCCGATAAACTACTACGTATTCCTATGGAGAACAATGAGGTCTTGGAGATTCGTGGAGACCAAGCGAAACGCAGTGTCAAGATAATCTCGTGCATGAAAGCTCGCAAGTGCTTAAGGAAACAATGTGTTGCATTTCTAGCTCATGTGATACAGAAAGACAAGAAAGCGATCAAGATTCATGATGTGCCAGTTGTGAGAGAATTTTCAGAGGTGTTTCCGGATGACTTACCGGGACTGCCACCTGAGAGATCAGTACAGTTCCGAATCGATTTGATTCCGGGAGCAACTCCTGTAGCTAAGTCTCCCTACAGACTCGCACCATCGGAGATGCAAGAGTTGTCCAATCAGTTGCAAGAACTTCTCGATAAAGGATTCATCCGACCGAGCTTTTCCCCATGGGGAGCTTCGGTTCTTTTTGTTAAAAAGAAGGATGGGACTTTCAGAATGTGCATTGACTATCGAGAACTCAACAAGCTCACCATCAAGAATCGGTATCCGTTGCCGAGGATTGATGATTTGTTCGATCAGTTACAGGGAGCACAGTACTTTTCAAAGATAAACCTGAGATCGGGTTATCATCAACTCCGGATACAAGAAGAAGACATACCCAAGACGGCCTTTCGTACCCGATATGGACACTACGAATTCATGGTGATGCCATTTGGATTGACGAACGCACCGGCTGTGTTCATGGATTTGATGAACCGGGTGTGCAAGCCATACCTAGATCAGTTTGTTATCGTTTTCATTGACGATATACTGATTTATTCAAAGAATGAGAAAGAACACGAACAACACCTTAAGACAATTTTGGAGCTTCTGAAAGAAGAACAACTCTATGCCAAATTCTCTAAATGTGAATTTTGGTTAAGGGAAGTTCAATTCTTGGGTCACGTGATTAACAGTGATGGTATTCATGTGGATCCTGCCAAGATAGAAGCAATCAAGAACTGGGATGTGCCTACGACACCGACAGAAATCCGATCATTTTTGGGATTGGCAGGTTATTACAGGAGATTCATTTCGAATTTCTCTAAGATAGCCTTGCCTCTCACCAAACTCACACAGAAGTCTGAACCTTTTGTGTGGACTCATAAACAAGAAGAGGCATTCCAGACACTGAAACAAAGATTGTGCAATGCTCCAATTCTAACACTCCCGGAAGGCAGTGATGACTTTGTAGTCTACTGTGATGCTTCTCATCAGGGACTCGGATGTGTTTTGATGCAACGAGACAAAGTCATTGCTTATGCCTCACGACAGCTGAAAATACATGAGAAGAATTACACGACGCATGATCTTGAACTGGGAGCTGTTGTATTTGCATTAAAGATTTGGAGACATTACCTTTATGGTACCAAATGCACTATCTTCACAGATCACAAGAGTTTACAGCACATATTTGATCAGAAGGAGCTTAACATGAGACAAAGACGTTGGGTTGAACTCCTAAACGATTACGATTGTGTGATCAAATACCATCCGGGCAAAGCAAATGTTGTTGCGGATGCTTTTAGTCGGAAGGAAAGAGTCAAACCCTTACGCGTTCGCGCTATGGGCATGACGGTGCAAACAAGTTTGAGAAATCACATTTTACAAGCACAACAAGAAGCAGTGGCAAGAGACCATCTGAAACGCGAACTCGATTGTGGAGCCGAGAAACATTTCAAAACAAAACAAGATGGAGTTATCTACTATCTGGATCGTGTTTGGATTCCAGCAGTAGATGAACTTCGAACACTCATACTTGACGAGGCACACAAAACGCGCTATTCAGTTCATCCTGGTGCCGATAAGATGTACCAAGATCTTAGGTCGTTTTATTGGTGGCCGGGTATGAAGAAAGACATTGCTCCTTGTGTTGGCAAATGTCTCACATGTGCTAAAGTCAAAGCCGAACACCAGAAACCTTCGGGTTTGCTGGAACAACCGGAGATACCACAATGGAAGTGGGAACAAATAGCTATGGATTTAATTACCAAGCTACCCCGCACTTCCAGCGGATATGATTCTATTTGGGTCATCATCGATCGATTGACCAAGTCCGCACACTTCTTGCCAATCAGAGAGACATACAAGATGGAGAAACTAGCGAGACTATACATCGATGAAATAGTAGTAAGGCATGGTGTGCCGTTGACTATTATTTCAGACCGGGACAGTCGATTTACTTCGCGGTTCTGGCAATCATTGCAGCAATCCTTAGGGACCAGTGTTAATTTGAGCACTGCTTACATTCCACAAACGGATGGACAAAGCGAGCGCACCATTCAAACCCTAGAGGATATGTTGAGAACATGCATCCTAGACTTCGGTGGAAGTTGGGACACGCACTTACCACTTATTGAGTTCTCCTACAACAATAGCTACCACAGCAGCATTGGATGTGCTCCTTTTGAAGCACTTTATGGTAGAAAATGTCGGTCTCCAATTTGTTGGACCGAAGTGGGAGACACCAGAATAACTGGGCCTGAGCTTATTCAGGAAACTACTGATAAGATAGCCCAGATTCAACAACGATTACAAGCAACACGTAGTCGCCAAAAGAGTTACGCAGACAAACGGCGCAAGCCATTGGAATTTGATGTGGGTGACCGGGTTATGTTGAAAGTGTCCCCATGGAAAGGCGTAGTTCGATTTGGGGCTAAAGGCAAACTAGCACCTCGGTATGTCGGACCGTTTGAGATTACTCAACGCATAGGTCCAGTGGCATACAGACTCAGACTCCCTAATGAACTCAGCGGAGTACACGATGTATTTCATGTATCAAATCTCAAGAGGTGTCTAGCAGACGAAACATTGATCATACCGTTGGAAGAGATACAAATTGACGAGCAATTACATTTCATTGAAGAACCTGTAGAGATTATGGAACGTGAAGTCAAGAGACTGAAACGAAGCCGTATCCCTATTGTAAAGGTTCGATGGAACTCCAAGCGTTGACCAGAATTTACTTGGGAACGCGAGGACAACATGAAATCAAAGTATCCCCACCTGTTTGAGAATTGAAGCCCGACTTTGATGCTTAAATTTCGGGACGAAATTTCTTTAACAAGGGGAGACTGTAACAGCACGTACCAAATCGTCCGGCAAGTCCGTACGGTATGTGTACTTTCACTTTATACTATGTGTACATACGTGATTTTAAACATTACTTGTATTAGTAGAATCCTAAATACAAGAAATCGTTGTACGTATTTTCGTATAAACTTAAATACATTAAGTACAACGTACAGTTGAAACATTAGTTGTGTTTATTAAGTGAAAACTTAATTACAGTTAACACAACAAATCATGAGAAACAACGGTGTTCAAACAATATTCAGAAACATATCGGTTGCGATCTGATGTCCACAGATGACAGGAATCAGATGGCCGACGAATCAGTACAAGAACAATGTGAAAACAGGATGTATAGTTGAGTCCGACAGTGAGGAAACACAATTAAAACAAAATACAGTGTTATTTCAGAATAACGAACTGACAGTGTGTTCGCGTGGGTGACGATTCACACAAACATATCTGTGAGTTTAGAGTTCTGAAATAATGACTGGAAAGAAGAAAACAAAAGTCAGAAAGCAAAACCATCGTCATATTCGTTCGGGTGACGATTCGAACGAATTACGCGCGAAGGTGACGCGATCTGACGAAACAACAACGAAAACACGACACGAACGAAAATAAGTTAATAAAATAAAATAAATAACATTTTACAATTTTGAAACTCATCAAAATAATTTAATTAACTTCTTTTATTTATTTTGTTTAAATTACGCGTAATTTTACGGTTACGCGACGAAAACGCGAACCGAGCAACCGAAACGGACCCGGACACCACTCGTAGTATAAAAACCTAAAATGAGGATGTTTTCTCATTTTATCATCTTCATCCTCTCTCTCCTTCTCAAATCCCGGCCACCACACCCTCCATCATTGTTACACCTTCAAAACACCATAACTTCTTCATTTCTCAACGGTTTTGAGTGATTCTTTCGCCCACGTGAAGCCCTTGACATCCTCTACATGAAAGTACAATGGATCTAAGCTTATCACCACTGAAAGTCGAGGTATTTGGCTGCAAGTATGTCGAAAATTAGGGTTTTCATTCTTTTCTTGAATCACTAACCCTAGTCGGCCTTAAGCTCTTGTTTTCACAACCCACCTCCGAAACCAACTCAGCTACAACTCACCTCTGGACACCACCATGGCTTTGGTTGGAACTCAACTTCATCAGCATCGGTACCTGGGTTCTCCCAGGCGAATGAAGGAGACTAGTCTTCATTCGGCCGAAAGAAAGAGCAAAGGCCGAAGGGCCCCATTCGCTTGGGTGTATGCCAGCCCTTCGCCAGTTCATCATTCGACCATAACCACCGAATGACTCCTTTCATTCGACGCATGCCATTCGACCACCACCATCCTTCGGCAGTTTGTCAGTCGCCACCCATGTCTCATTCGAACTACCTTCATTCGCCACCCCCTCCCATTCGGTCATCAACCTCCGACTGAGACTCATCTGGTTAAACATCATTCGTCCAAGCCACCATGTCTTCATTCGACCATTGCCCCGAATGAGTCATCATTCGACCATCATCAACTGGTTGTTCGGCATCCAACTTTATTCGACCAACTCAACCTCATGTGACTCAGTTGAATTGTTAGGCCACTATGTATAAATTGGCCCAAATGTTCAGCCCAAGATGAGTTGTTTGATGTAAAGCCCATTAATTGTTCAAAATAGCCCATGCAATGGCCCAACTATTTAATGAACTCACACTTGTTGGCCTAAAAAACTCTGATTTGATCAACTCAATTATCCTGGCCCAATCCAAGACACTGTTGTAGCACTTTGTTATTAGTGGGCCAGATTTTCTATGTTGGCCCAACAGCTTACTAATTCAGCCCAAAATAACCATCTCGGCCCAATCATATCTAGCTGGCCCAATGACACCTCTCTAGCCCAATAGCAGTTCTTTCGGCCCACATCTGAGCAATCACATTAGTCAATCGGCCCAACTTCATCATTCGGCCCACCTTGATTATTTCAGACCAATTGGTCTTGACCACAACAAACTAGTCAAGCAACTTAAATAAATTTGTAAATGATAATATGCATGGAATTTGGATGATAGTACTATACATCATTACAAGGGTGGCAATGATTCGAATTAGCTTTATTGAACATGGGATATGGCGTTTAAATTGTAAACCTAAGTTTATACCTAAGTTGCTTTTGCAAAGTTAAAAAAAAAATCAATACAGTTAACTAAAATGTTAAAGAACAAAGTGTTTTACTTTTAACATAATAGGATCAAGGGTAACTAATGTCGATAACAAGGGAATCAAGGCCGAATGATGACCGAGACTTCCGTGTGTTAGCCGACATTAAGGCTAACACCTACACATATTCAAGTATATATACAACTCATACTTACAATTTATAAACAACGTGAAATCAATACAGGATCGTGAAAACAAACTCAATCACAACTCAGAGCGCGTGCATTAATTCATTTAAGCTAAGTCGACCCAACAATTACAAGGTGAGTTCATATGCCCCTTTTACTTTAAATCTTTACTGATTTTAACTCTCGGGGCTGAGAAACATGGTTACTTTTATTTATTTAAAAGTTTTACTTAACATGTTAGTTATACTCTGATTAAATGATATTAAATTGTTTATTATCATATATCATTGTATGCATGCTTGTACGATTATGAGATAACAGGGAAACTCAGATGATTGTGATAAAATAATTTCTTAATCATCAACACATTATAATAACTTAGATATAAGAGTATAACTTATAACACTTAGTTATTTCCACATGATCAATTACTTAGACAATTTACACTTAATTATATAACGAGAACAATCCCACACGGATACTTTGGGATCACATGGATGTCAGTAAATGATGATCATGATAACGTAACTTCATGGGATTCTTATCATTTACAGTAAATGATGATCATGATAACGTAACTTCATGGGATTCTTATCATTTACACATAATTAACATAATGTAATAAGACAAGTTCTTATTCGACTTTGTTAAGTACACGAGAACAATCCCACACGGATACTTTGGAATCACATGTAATAAGACAAGTTCTTATCCCGTCCTTTTTCTTAACAAATAATACTGGAGCTCCCCACGGTGAAAAACTAGGTCGTATGAAACCTTTATCCAACAACTCTTGCAGTTGTGTAGATAACTCTTGCATCTCAGATGGTGCAAGTCGATAAGGTGCCCTAGTTATCGGTGCTGCGTCTGGTGTAAGGTCGATTCGGAATTCCACTTGTCTAATGGGTGGTAATCCCGGTAAGTCTTCTGAAAATTCACAAACTACTGGGATGTCTTCAATCTTCTTCTCGGCTATCGGCTTCTCAGTTATAAGTGCTATAACTGTTGTATGACCTTTACGCAGACATTTGTGTGCCTTCATACAAGATATGAGACGCAATGGCGTACTGCTCTTCTCGCCTTGTACATACAGCGTCTCCCCATGTGAGAGAGGTATACGAACGATCCTTTGATGGCATACTATCTCAGCCTCGTGTTTGGACAACCAGTCCATGCCAATGACTACATCAAAACTGCCTAAAGTGATAGTCATCCGATCAATTTCCAGTGTTTGACCCATCAAGTCAACAACTAACTTATCACCAGCTAGTTCTATAGCGTATGGGTTTTCTAAAGCAGTAGGACTAACACTTAGCAATTTACAAAATTTGCTAGATACAAAACCCTGATCTACACCAGTGTCAAATATCAATAAGGCAGAGTGATTATTCAAAAGGAACGTACCCGTAATGACGTTGGGATCTTCCCGTGTCTGACGTCCTCCAATCACAAAAGCCCTATTCTAGCAACATTTGTGTTGTTGTTGCTGTTTCCTTTTGTAGTTATGTCATTAGCCCTTCTTTTCTTGAGTTGTGGGCACTTCTTCTTGAAATGTCCAGGTATGCCACACTCAAAACATCCTTTCTGTGTGTTGCTCCGGTCGAGTGGGCTTGCCTGCAGTTCCCCTCGACAGTCTTTTGCTACATGACCCATCTTTCTGCATCGCTGACATCGGTACTTGTCACATTGATTCCTAAAGTGATGGAATCCACATTTGTTGCACTTTGGGTTTTTACCTTTATACCCTCCCGATGACTGTTGGTTATTGTTTGGATTGTGATGGGTCTTGTTGGATTCCTGCTTGCGGTTCTGCTGAAATGACTGCTGAGTGAAATTCTTGGAATCAATGCTATCCCATTTTCTTCTGTGGTCTCCCACCTTAGCTGCTACTGTTCGTTTGGGTAATGTTCCCCGTTGCATCGCTTGATCAGTCAGTTGGTGTGCCATTCGAACAGCTTGCTGTATGGTAGTAGGATTTGCAGATATGATCAATTTTCGGACCTGAGATACTAGCCCTCAAATGTATCTCTTGTTCCACTTGCTAGACGGGGTTGCCCTATGCGGTAAAAGTCTTGCTAATTGCTGGAATCGAGTAGTGTATTCCTCAATATTAGAGCCTTTCATCTTGAGTTGCCGGTATTCATCCTCAAGTTTTTGCATTTCATTACGGGGACAATACTCCTCCTGCAATAGGATTTTGAATCCGTTCCAAGTAAGGACATTGGCTGTATTCAAGCCGAGTGTCTGTACGATAGAGTTCCACCATGTCAAGGCTGAACCCTCCAAAGTACCATTAGCGTATCTGACCTTGTTTTCTTTCGGACAATTGCACATCTCAAACACCTATTCTAACTGTTCAATCCATCGAAGAAGTCCAATGGCTCCTTCTGATCCTTTGAAATTACGTGGTTTACAGTCCAAGAATGTCTTGAACGTGCACACTTGTGGGTTTACCAGTCCCCCCATTGGATCATGTGGCCCTGTTTGGTGTGTTTGCGTATAGTTTGCGATTGTCTCGGTGATTAGAGTGTTAATAAGTGCCTCAAGTTCCGTTGCGTTCATGTTAATGTTCTCTCCAACCATGATCTTCATATTTACAAATATACATAATGAGACTACACCCATCGCATAATCATCATTCATGCATAAAGTAAATGTAACACACTATCATAACCATTAAGGTAACAATTCTTAATCATTTATGATAAACTAGTGCTTACAATTATTGTCAAAGAGATGCAAAACAACTAAACACGAAATCTACTTTTATGAGTACAACCCACTCATATAAGTTTGTTAATTAGAAAGTAAATGAAATGACTAGATTCCATCATTTGGTGAACCAACAGTTGATGATGAATCTTCCATTTCTGCTGGACCAGTCACTGCACCATGCTGGTAACGCATATGCCCAGTGATGAGGGTCATAGCCTCCCAGCCAAGTCTCTCACTATATTGGCTTCAATCGCCGCTGCACCAGCCCGTGCATTGGCTTCCTCAGCCCTTGCCTCGGCTACAGCTACACGTAACTCAGTAGTTTCTAGTCGTGCAGTGAGTTCGAGGATCATCCCTCGCATCATCCAGATCGTTTCCACCAAATTTGCCTGTTCTTCATTAGTCCTAACCAACTCCCCAGTGAGGTTATCCCACATTTGTGTCAGCCAGTTGTTATTCTCAAGCAATTCTGTGATCATCCCTGCTACTTCTCGCATGTTTCGTATTTCACGCTCCATACGTGCAACAAAAGCAGCAAATGCCTGTTCTAGTGGATATCCAAGAGCAGGTAACGTCCAAAGGCTATTGGCAGTGTTGGCAGTTGGTGGTGGTGGCACTCGTTCTTCACGCACCCAGTTGCGTATGAGGTCAGGAAACCATTGCCAATATTGGTTGTTCCCCCTTTGTCGAACATGTGTTTCCTCCCCATAGTGGATGCTACAACTTGTTCCTCAGTGTGAGTAGCTGTAGATGATGATGCCATGTCTGTTACATAATGCCATATGTAAGTGCATACAAACTATCGTGTAAGCAAGTGTCTAATGTCTAACAGTTATAGTCTGAGTCTACAAAAAGCAAACCTAGTTCGCTATAACCAATGGCTCTGATACCAATCTGTCACACCCCCAATTTTCAACTAACGGAATCATACCGTTTGGGACGTGACAAACCAGGACCTCAGATCATTAGACATTGCGAAGACCTCTATATGCTGTTCAAACATAAACTTTGGTCTTAGTTGTAAAATTTCAGAGTTTTAACGTTGCGGAAGCGTTTGTAAAAGTAAACCAATATCATGTTTACCACAAATGTAAATTAAAATGTCAATGTTTTAAATAACCAAATTCAAAACAACTGAAATGTAATTGATGCATGAGACTCGATCTCCTAGTCCCTGCCTGCTGAATCTCGTACCTTAGCGTCCTGAGAAAACATGCAAGTATAGTCAACACAAAGGTTGGTGCATACACAGGTTTGTATGAGTAATCACAAATGTTTGAGTCAATTGTTTGAACAAGCTGTTTGTATATAATGTTTGCAGATCACATGATCACACATTGCATAGTCATGATAGCTAGTCATTGTACTATTTACATAAGTGGTCGACACCGAAGCTGACTGTTGTAATGTTTGATAGCCTTTTCCCTATTGTCTAGCATAAACAATAGTAATGTGTGTTTGGTCAGTTAAACACTTGCGTAGATCCCATCTACCAAGTGAGGTTTGTCAAACCCAATAGATCTATCTTCAACTACCACGCTTTGCACTACGGCAAACTAAACGGTTCGAAATGTAAGGCTTTGTAATGCTATGTTTGCACTTAATGTAAACAGCTAACTCATGCAAGTGATATGTATCTAAAAGTGTTTGTTGCACATGTTTTCTCCCCCAAAACAGTTAAAATAAGAAAAGGGGCCGTGTACGCACCTTTGCTAGCAATAGAAGGATCAATACACGTGAAATCGCGTAGATAATCCTCTACGAAGAATATGTGTTTAAACAATAACGTTGTGTTATTCGGGATGTCGTTTAATGTGTGTAATCACATACGTGTCAACACCCGTATGTTAGCTTGTTTGAAACGCACACACAAAAGTGTACATGGCTTTTAATTTGTTTGTTCAAATCGTATAAACCTATACGATTATGTTTAAATACGCATAATTATACACGATTGTGTTTTCGGGTTTAAAATGTGAATTTTATCATTTCATCATGTTCGGAATTCAATTCTGGTTCCAACGAATTTTGAACGACTTAAAACGGAGTTGAAACGAGTGATTTATGATTAAAATACTAAAAATATGGTTTTAATATCAAAACCGGTGAGACATAGGGTCGAACCCTAGACCTCCCACCCTTAATACACACTGCTTACCAGCTCCTCTGTTCCCGATTTTTTTAACTAATTGATTTTCAAATGGTTTTAACCAAAACCAAATCTGGTTCCCCTTGTTCATCTTAAACCAAACCTATTGGTCTCCAATTGAGCCCCAAATTCGAATCTAATCGATCCCAAAGCCATAGGGGTTTTGTTCTTGGGTTCAAACCGAGTTCAAGGATGGTTCTAATTCGATTATTAATCAACACCAAGTCCCAATTCGTAATCCCTAGTGTTTCGAACGTATATACCCAATTCACTATTCAAAATCGTTTAATTTCGTGTACATTAATCTGAAAAATCATAGGTTTATCATTAAACCAGGTATTTCGAATCTTTCTGTTGTATTTAATTCAATTATCCAACTCGTTTGGATTGAAACCCCCAAAACATTTTAATCAAGAACCCTAAATTTCAAAATCACATAATTCGAAATTGTTTGTTGCAATTAATAGAGTATTTTCATTCTACAGAAAGTTCCGAAACTATCTATATACTTTGATTTGACTTTTGAACACATTTATATAAAAACCCCCAATTTGTCTTAGTCGACTAACCCTAGAATGAGAAATCGTTTAATCCGAAGTTGTGATATCAAATTGAAATGGGTTTTTCGTTCAGAGCCTTATCACGAAACTGATGATGTAAATCTATTTGATTTTCGAATTCATTTACATTGAAACCCCCAATTCGTTTAAAGTGAGGAACCCTAGAATTAGAATACTTGAAATTCGTAATTCTTTGGTTCCATTTCGTTGTGGGTTTGCTTAGACATGTTAGAACGACCGTGTAGGTATGGGTAAATACCTGGATTGACTTCGAATTGGTGTAGAACGACTAGAAGCTTATGTTTCGGCCGACCCTTGATTCAATTCTTCAACCCAAAGCTTCTGCGATCGAATTGGTATATGCTGGAACTTCTAAAACTGCCGACTAGGAGTTCTAAAGTTCCAATTTTGTGAAATGTAATCGAATTTTATGGTCTTGAGAGTTAAAAGCTACGGTTTCAAACTTATGGTTTGATTTTGTAGTTAATTTTATGTTAATGGTTTCAATAACCGTTGCTTATGATTAATAATCATTATTGTGATCATTAAAAAGGTTTAATTCGAGTAATTACGCTAATTTACTATGAATCTTGAGTTTAATTGCCCATATGGCCGAATTTTTGACTTTTGCAAGTCAAAATTGATTAACTTTATTACTTGTAAGTTTAATTCTAGTAAATTAAATGTTTTAGGATTGATTTTATTCATTTTCAGTCCCTCTAGTTTGTTTCCGTATAATTTCGTATCATTTCCATTAGTTTTTGTTAACGGGGTTAACCCGGAAATGTCGGATTGTCACATAGATAATATGCAACTGTTTATTATCGCCTATCATTGCATGCTTGGATGATCATGAGACAACAGGGAAACTCAGATGAATATGATAATATAATTTCATAGTTCATCAACACACTAGAATAACATAGTTGTAAGATTTTATCTCACAACACTTAGTTATTCCTACATGAGCAAACATTGAGACAATTCATACACAGACAAACAATGAGAACAATTACAGTGAAACATGATGACACTACACAACACATGAATGATTAGAAGATAAATTATCTTCTAAATATCATTCCACATTATAATTAATTAAGTGTGATAAGTCAAGTACTTATAACACTTAGTTACACCCTAAAAACATACTATGAGATAGTATGAACGCATTTATCAATCCACCATCTGAGCGGATTAAGGGTGGCAAGACTAGTTCTTACCACGGCTTAATGGCAACATGGTGAACATGTGGATTATTCAGAATGATAATCATGATAACGTATCTTCATGATAACAATATCATTCTCACATCGGTTGACATAACGTAATAAGACAAGTTCTTATTCAATTTTGTTAACTACATTGAGAACACATGGCGGGATAGAGGTAAATCGGATGCATTGTAGACTGATTACGTGAGGATTACAATGGATTCCTTCTAGGCTTTATACGTTGCATTGAGAATACATTACAAAGGGTTAATTAACACTTCTATTGATTAAAAGTGTATCAACAGTTAACCTACAAGATTCAGAACAACATGAGGAACAGATTGAATAAATCTAATATCCTTAATACATATAAGAGTTATCAATATTTCGTGTAACATTTGTACATTTAGTCAGGGTAGTTGTAAACAGTGTTAGAACAAATGTGTTTTCATATCAAATCAGTTAATGTGATTCATGTGTTCATAATGTGCTTGTGTGTTAGGATCTTTATTATTTAGGAACAAGTATATATTATTTATTTAAAGTCGAGTTCGCTAGGCAAGAACAGTATCGTATTATATCGAAATAGTGGTGGGACGGCGTCAGGTACGGCAGGTAGCTGGAATCTGGGGTATGCCCTATACATATATTGCGTTCGATGTAATGGGATAGTGTTAGTGCGTAGTGTTGAGACAAATAGTATGACAATTAATTAAACAAAAATCATAATATGTAAGCGAGACTGAGTATAGTTATGGGTGACGATCCATAATAATATGAATGTTGAACTTATAATTATGATTAAACGTCTCTAAATAATTAATACGATCGGAAAACGTACGCGATTGCGGGTATACACGTAATTGTATCTGTTTAACGATCTGTCAACACACGAAGAGTAAAAATAATTAAAATATATTATTTTTCATTTTTACAATTTTGAAACTCATCAAAATGATGAGTGTAATAATCCTTTATTTTAAATCGCGTAAAATACGCGTTACGTGTCGGAAACGCGAACTGAGCGACCGAAACGAACCCGAATACCACGCGGACTATAAAAGCCTTGAAGAAGGCTATTTTCCTCATTAAATCAGCCACCAACCCTTTCTCTCTCTAGAAATTCGTCCATCCCTTCTCTCTCTAAGAATACAAGCTTTAAACGCTCGTAACTTGCTCGTTTCTCAAGGGATTTCGGTGTTCTTGGCGCCCACGCGTAGCTCTCGACGTCCCCTACATGAAAGTACAAGAGATCTGTGGATTTTTCCAGCCAAAAACAAGGTATGATTGAAAGAACGAGCTGAAAAAGAGGGTTTTTGTTTGTGTTTTGGTCGAACCTAGCTACAACCGGTTTTAAGTCATCTTAGTCGATCCCTAACCTTCACGAGGACTGATACTCATGCAACAACACCATGGTGAGCTTCAAACCGAGGATTTGAGCGGATGAGGATGATGAAAACGCACAGGTTCGTGTGTGCAAGCTGGAGCCGAACCTAGGGTTCGCGGGCACATTGGCCGAACCTTATTATGTCGGCCGAACCCCATCTTGTGTCACGAAGCCAATTGCCACCGAACCTTCATGCTAATGAACATCCTAAGCGAAACCTCATCCACTTGAGCCGAACCTTATGGAGCCCACGAACCCTGCATGGTTCGTTGAAGTACCAGCCGAACCCTATGGGTCTCCACGAACCTTCACCAAACCCTTAGCCATGCAGCCGAACCCCAATGCATCAGTCACGAATCTTTCTGTTAGCAGCGAACCCAGCCGAACCATGCAAAGGCCTCATGACCACGAACCTTCCATGCATACAATCGACAAACCCTACTGTTTCATGTCCACCGAACCCTCATGTCATAGAGCCGAACCTAGGCACGCCCGAACCCTAAGGTTCGCCTATTAACTATGGCCGAACCTTAGGCCAGACCCATGGAAGGTTTGCTGCCAAGTGGGTTAGCCGAGACACAAATAGGCATTCTCCTTAATCTCCTCGGCCAAATCGGTTAATTAACTTTGGTCCACATTAGACCAAGCCCAATAGGACTCTCGGCCCAACTACATTCCTTAAATTCAATTTTATGTTGAGTTGGCCCACGATAACCATTTCGGCCCAATAATGAACCAACAATGAGCCTCGCTTGGACCTTTGGCCTACATGTACATACTTGGCCCAATAACAATTGTTATTGGCCCAATATTATCATTGGAACCCTACATGGCCCATATACACAATGTTTAGCCCAACACCACACGAAATTGACCCATGGCTAATTTACAAGGCTCATGGACTTGAAATTGATCAATTATGGTTTCATGGGCTTAAGGCCATTGGTTAGCCCGCAAATTAAAGTGATTATGAATTGATTTTGTTTGGTTTAAGTTTAAATCCAATCTAATAATGAAATCAATTCATAATCACAATGGTCTAAAACACTTGAATATATCTACACATTTTCATATTAAATAATGGTCATCAAACATCATCAACACTTGTCATTTTATGCATACAAGTTGTGCATAAAAGGATATGACATCTCTTTTACATGAAACAACTATCAATCAAGTGACTAAATTATGGCTTTCAAGTTCACACAACATTCTTAATCATGAGATCAAGTAATCATGAGTTAATCAAGTTCAAGTTAACACAAGTCAATCAATGAATCAAGGTCTATACAATTATAAATCTTATATCTTATGTATGATTACAATGATATAGGAACCAGTTAGAAGTCCTGTTTGCTACTTGCTATTTGTAATAGTTCAGAGTCTACTGCAGACATGTGAGAACATTAGCCCCTCTTTTACTGTTTTCCAACTGTTTTGGGGTGGAACACGTGATCAAATATATTACCTACATTGGTAATTCATTATATAAAGTGTATGTTATTCTACATACATTACAGGTTCATGGTACAAATTCATCTGGTTATTCAACTATTTCAAAGGACTTTATCAATTGTTAAACATTTTCTATTAAAGAGGTTTATAAAGTTTTCTTGAATTATTTTATATTAGTTTTACTCGAATAGTTTTATAAATGACAAACACTTTTAAATAATGTGACTTATCGACCCTTTTACTATAAACTCGTGTTTTCGAAAATAATCTTTTATAAACCTTGTTATTATACAAGGACACTATCATATGTACTCAATCAAGGGTTTCAAAACAAGGTATTCAAACAACGGTTTTCATGGTGATTTCAAACAAAGGATTCAAATCATGGTATTCAACAAGGTTTCAAATCATGTTATCAAATAAGGCATTGAATCATTGGTTTTTAAAGCAAAGTTCAAAAGCATGGTGTCCACTGTTGTGAACAAACTTATAAACACATCAAGTTTCACAACAAGGGAAAGCGGACACATTTGGGCAGACCAATTTCTGGAGTTAGCTTTTAAATTTGTTTTAAAAGCTAACTGCAGGTTTTGGTTACGTATGGTTTTATCAAGGTTGCTGACTAATTTTCTGACTCCAAACGTAGTTTGGGACTTGATTATATGTTGGCTTTTGCGCAAACAGTCTTTGGACTGTTTACACTCGTTTGACAGACTTGATGTTAGTTTGGGTTGCAGCTCATCCATGTAATTCATTTATTGCTTTAAACATATGCCTTACAATGCAAATTCGTGTTTACAATTGCTAAACCTATTGTTCTCACCAACTACTTCTGTAGTTGACAGTTACTTTTCACGTGTTTCAGGTAATCAGGTTTAAGGCCTTCTAAGGGACAACTAAGGAGACCGTTTAAGATAGAACAAGATGAAGAAACATGCTAGGATGGATTTAGAAACACACTAAAATCCTGAATGTTTAATTGTCTTGTTTGAAGTCTTATTTTGTAAACTATATTTTGGGTCTGTAGTTGTCATTCTTTTGGTAGATAGATTGTCTGTAACTAAACAACTGTCTAAACATTATGAAACTTAGTAATCTATTGTGGTTGTTCTTAATCAATACTTGTGCATGATTCAACTACTCATACGTCACCGCGCCGTGGGTTCCGCACGCGGCGCAGGGGGTGTGACAGGTTGGTATCAGAGCCAAGGTTGTAGAGAACTAGGAAAAACCCAATGTTTAATGACATAGACTATAACCTAAGCTACCCAATAGGACTAAGTGCTATAGGCTTGAGGATACTTAGGATCAAAGTAACTTGAGTAAGCATTAAGTCTACATTAAGCTTGAAAGATCTTAGGGATACTTTTCTAAGATTAGATATCGAGTCAAGGAATTTGAATCGGAATTCTATAATTTTAGAAACCGAATTAAATTTCTCACATATATTCATTAAAGGATTTCAGAGGCAAGTATATGTATTCTTAGTATCCTTGATCTGAAATTCTCACACAGAGTTCATTAAAGGATTCCAGAGGCAAGGATCTGTATTCTTAGTATCCTTGATCTGGAATTCTCAATCAGTGTTCATCAGAGGAATTTAGAGGCAAAGATCTGTATTCTTAGTATCTTTGATCTAAAATTCTCATCATGTTCATCATAGGAATTCAGAGGTCAAGATCTATAATTTTAGAATCTTTGATATGAAATCCTTGTTATGTTGTCATTATCAGGTATTCATTATCATAGGAACTTTATAACTTAGAATCTGTGTAACAGTATTCTTTAGTTGAAGTTCTCACAGGAGATCATTATACTCACTACTGTAAGTATTGAGAACCTAGGTTAACTAACCTAGGACACACATACTAAAACCTAAGGTTTTAATTTCAAGTAAATTAAGAACCAGGGTTTACACATTCACAATCATAATCAATCAAAAGTTGGAATCTTAGCTCCAAATACAAACGGCGGATTAACGTTGACGTGCTGAGGTAAGTGGTGGGCGGTGAGAGCTAGCCCAATATATAAGCTTATTTCGGTATGTCAGGGGGAATCCGGCGTTCGTATTTGAAGTAAAGATTCGGGAGCAACTGGAATCATTGAACATTAGTCAAACACATGAGATGCTAACATTTGTGATACAATCATTGGTGAATCAAATCATTGTGCTATTCAAACTTGGAGGAGTCAAACATTGCTTGTGAATCAATCAAGTTGTGAACATTCTTTCAATGTAAACCTTAAGTGAAATTCTTAAGTGATTACATCATTAGTACTTACTAACATAGTTTAACAATAAAAATGTAGAGCATACATGTGATCTAGTTCTACATGTTAACGACTGTTAGTAGGTGCACACATAACATAATCATAATTCAATCATGGATTCAATCATAGTTCAAATTGATCAAAGATCATGGAATTCTTAATCAATGGAACATACATGGGAATCAGTACCAACATATTGCCAAATGCTAGCAAAGACATGATCGTGGTATATCGAAGCGGTGGTGGGATGGCGTCTGGGCTGGCAGATTGCTTGACCCTTTCGTATGCCCTATATATAAGCTATCTTCGGTATATCGGGAAAGTGTCAGTGTGTAGGTTTGGTGGAGTGAGATCATGGAACATCATACACATTCACATGAGAAGTATGCTAATGAGCTGATTGCTTATACGTATACATGCTCATATTACAATCGAATGATAGTACTAGTAGTATGGATATATTACTAATTTTATCATGCAAATTCAATTGTATCCTTTCTCATTACTGACCCACTTGTGGCTTCTATTCGTAGAATGCCTCCCCGACGTGATCCTAACGGAGGGGGTTCGACAAGTGGCAACGACAATGAGATCAACAAGATTGCCCGAGCCATCGCTATACACATGAGGGATGTCATTCCGGGCATGGTCACTGATATCACCCAGAATCTTCGGGGAAGTACCAGTGACTCAGCACATAACTCAAATGCTACTAACGCAGGAACTGCTAACTTCACTTTCAAGCAGTTCAATGATGCTAAACCTCCTAAGTACGCTGGTACTGAAGGAGCTACTGGCCTACTGCAGTGGCTGGAAAGCATTGAGGATATTCTCGATTTCACGGGATGTCCTGAAAATCTAAAGGTCAAGATGGCCTCAAGCGCTTTTCACAAAGGTGCACTCACCTGGTGGAATTCTGAGAAGAACACCAGAGGACGAGAGGTTGCTTTGGCCTTATCTTGGGAGGATTTCAAGAAGTTACTTGTGGATAAGTTGTGTCCACGACATGAGCTGAAGAAACTTGAGGTGGAGATGTGGAATCTGGTGCAAGACAATGGTGAGAACGCGAAGTATACAACTCGTTTCCATGAGTTGTGCATTCTGGTGCCACACCTGGTTACTCCTCTAACCCGCAGGATAGAGAAGTACATCGAAGGCTTACCTCTAGTTGTCAGGGGAACTGTGATGGGGAATAACCCCACTACTCTAGAGGCAGCGATTCATCTTGGAGCTAGCCTTACCGAAGAATACATTAAGTCTGGGGTCCTCACCCGAAAGGGGTACAAGAGAGCACAGATTGATGAAGGCAAGAAGCCTGAACAACAACATCACAAGAAGAAGAAGCAAAAGACAATCAAGAACTTTGCAGCCCTGACTGCAGCTACACCCACTCATGCCACACCCATTACTGCTATGCCACAATCTGCAACAGTTAGAAGTCTTATACTGGCCTGTTTCCACTTTGCACCAAGTGCCAATATCATCATCTACCAACTACCCCATGCAAAAAGTGTCTCAAGAGTGGGCGGATGGGACACCTGTCACACCCCTGCGCCGCGTGCGAAATCCACGGCGCGGTGACGTATGAACAGTTGAATCATGCACAAGTATTGAATAATAACAACCACAATGGATTACTACGTTTCAAAATATTTAGACAGTTGTTTAGTTACAGACAATCTATCTACCAAAAGAAAGACAACTACAGACCCAAAATATAGTTACAAAATAAGACTTCAAACAAGACAATTAAACAATTAGGATTTAGTGTGTTTCTAATCCATCCTAGCATGTTTCTTCATCTTGTTCTATCTTAGAATGGTCTCCTTAGTTGTCCCTGAGAAAGTCTTAAACCTGATTACCTGAAACACGTGAAAAGTAACTGTCAACTACAGAAGTAGTTGGTGAGAACAATAGGTTTTACATATGAAATCATGAAATTGTAATATAAGACATAGGTATATTAAAGCAATAATTTAATCACATGGATGGGTTGCAACCCAAACTAACATCAAGTATGAAAATGAGTGTAAACAGTCCAATCACTGTTTGCACGAAAACCAACATATAATATCAAGTCCCAAACCACGTTTGGAGTTAGATAATACATCAGCAGTTTTGATAACCATAATGACACCAAATCTGCAGTTAGCTTTTAAAACAAATTTAAAAGCTAACTCCATTTTGGATAATGAACCAGTGTGTCCGCTTTCCCTTGTTGTGATCACCCAGTACTAACGCTAATGAAACTTGATGGGTTTATAAGTTTGTTTACAACGATGGACACCATGCTTTTGCACTTTGCTTTAAAAGTAGCGTGTTAATGCCTTATTTGATAACATGATTTGAAAACCCTGTTTAAATACCATGAACTGAATCCATTGTTTTGAACACCCTTGGTTGAGTACATAAGATTGTGACCTTGTATAGAAACAAGGTTTATAACAAAAGTTTATACAATCCATTATTTAAAAATGTTTATCATTTATAAAACCAATTGAGTAAACCTGATATAAAATAGTTCAAAAAGCCTTTATAAAACTTTTTAATAGAAAGAGTTTATTAATTGATAAATCCTTTAAAACAGTTGATGAATCCCTTGGATTCGTGCAATGAACCTGTAACGCTTGTAAAATAGAACACCTCTTGAACCATGAAATACGATTGTAAATATAGAGTTTGATCACGTGTTTCACCCCAAAACAGTTGTAAAACAGTAAAAGAGGGGCTAATGTTCTCACCTGTCTGCAGTAGACTCTGAACTATAACAATTAGCAAGTAGCAAACAGGACTTCTAACTGGTTCCTATATCATTGTAATCATACATAAGATATAAGATTTATAGTTGTATAGACTTTGATTCATTGATTGACTTGTGATCTATTGAACTTGATTAACTTGTTCTCATGATTATGATTGTTGTGAAAACTTGAAAGTTATGATTTGAGTCACATGATTGATCGTTGATTCATGAAAAGAGATGTCATGTTTCTTTTATGCACAATCTTATGCATAAAATGACAAGTGTTTGTGAACTTGATAACTATTGATTTACATGTATTATGAAAAGATGATCAGTTGTTTTAAGTCTTTGTGATTGTGATTTGGCCTCATAATTAGGTTAAGTTATAACTTAACTCAATTAAGATCAAATCACAATTTTTCCTTGAGTTGTGGGCCACACTATGGGCCTTAAGCCCATAAACTATAATAGGCTTAAATAGAGGTCCATGGGCCTCTTAGGTTAACAAGTGCCAATTGGATGTAATATTGGGCCAATTGAATGTGGTGTTGGCCCAACCACATGTTTATAGGCCTTGTAACACACCAAAGATAATATCAAACCAATTAGAATCATAGTGGGCCGAATGGGATTGGATTGAGCCTAAAGGAATTGAGTTGGGCCAACCAATATATATGTGGGCCATGTAAGGTTCCAAAGGTGATATTGGGCCAATTAAAGATCTTAATGGGCCAAAGCTATCACCATTGGGCTTTGTTGAACCTATGGGCCAATTACTTAATAGGATTTGGGCCAAATAGAATTGGGTTCGGTCGAAAGGGTTAGGGGCTGCAACCTTAGGCAGCGAACCTTTTAGGTTCAAAGGCCTAGGTTCGCCGGTCATGAGGACACCTCCAAGATTCGGCCAAGATACCCAACATGGTTCGTCTGGGTTCGCGTAGGTGGGGTTCGCTGCATGGTCTCAACATAGTTCGTCTATGGTGGCCGAAGGTTCGTGGTTCTAAAATGTAAATAGTTCGCAAGAGTTCGTGAAGTCCTACTGCACGAGGGTTCGTCACCATGCAAAGTTAGGGAAGACCTCTAAGGTTCGGCTGGTAACTCAACGAACCCTGAAATGGTTCGGCCATGTGCTGGACAGCAATTAGGTTCGTTAGAGTTCATTCATGCATGAAGGTTCGTGAGGTAATCAGACATGCAAGGTTCGTTGCTACGGATTAGGTTCGTGAGATCGTGGGTTAGTGGCTCCATTAGGGTTCGGCTGATGATTAATAGACTCGCTCACATGAAAGGTTCGCCTATAACCAATGGTTCGGCCACCTTAACAGGTTCGGCCGAGGTTACCCCCACGAACCCTGTGCGAGCATCATCACCACCATCGAACCACCAGCTCCAAACCACGATCTAAGTCATTCTAACCTCGAGAAAGGTTGCTACATGTGCGAGACTCGAAGGATGATGCAATAGAACCGGTTATGTATGAGTTTAACAAACCCACGGACAAAAACCCTAATTCCCGAACCGTTCTTTTGTTCATACCTCTGATTCAGCCGGTTAAAACTCCAGATAGGCTGTACTTCCTTGTAGTACTCGTCGAGAGCTTCGCGGGACACCAAAAACACCAAAATCCGTTGAGAAACGAGCGAGTTATTCGCGTTTGAAGCTCGGTTTTCTAGAGAGAGAGAGAGATTGGACGAAAATATAGAGAGAGAAGTGGTTGTTGGCTGCATTTATGAGGAAAATAGCCTTGTTCAAGGCTTTTATAGCCCGGGTGGTATTCGGGTTCGTTTCGGTCGTTCGGTTCGCGTTTCCGGAACGTAACGCGTATTTTACGCGAATTTTAAATAAAATAATTGTTAAACTCAATAAAATGATGAGTTTCAAAATTGTAAAAATATAAAATAATTATTTTAACTATTTTTACTCTTCGTGTGTTGTCAGATCGTTAAACACATACAATTACGTGTATACCCGTAATCGCGTAGGTTTTTCGATCGTATAATTATTTAAAGTCGTTTAATCATAATTATAAGTTCAACATTCGTATCATTATGGATCGTCACCCATAACTATACTCAGTCTCGCTTACGTACTACGATTTTTGTTAAATTAATTGTCATAATATTCGTCTTAACACTACGCACTAACACTATCCTGTTACACCGAACGCAGTATATATATAGGGCTCACTCTCGCTGCCCACCACTGTTTCGATATAACACAATACTGTTCTTGCCTAGTGTAATCGACTATAAATAAATAATACATACTTGTTGTCAAATAATAAAGATTCTAACACACAAGCACATAATGAACACATGATTCACATTGACTGACTGAACATAGATACACATTGTTCTAACACTGTTTACGACTACTATGACTGAATGTACAAATGTTACAGTCTCCCCTAGTTAAGGGAATTTCGTCCCGAAATTAACTAGCCGAAGATACTGTAAAAAGATGAGGGTACTTAAGCTTCATCTGGTCTTCACGTTCCCAGGTGAACTCAGCACCGCGTTTGCCCTCCCATCGTACCTTTACGATCGGAATACGGCTGCGTTTAAGTTTCTTAACCCCATGATCCATGATTTCAACCGGACGTTCTATGAACTGCATGTTGTTCTGAATCTGAATGTCTTCCAGTGGAATCTGAACATCATGATCCGCCAAGCATTTCTTAATATTCGATACATGAAAAGTATCATGAACATTGCTTAGCTCCACTGGAAGTTTGAGTTTGGAGGCTACGGGACCAATCCGTTCCAGGATCTCAAAAGGTCCAACGTACCTTGGTGCAAGTTTCCCTTTCTTCCCGAACCGGACAACGCCTTTCCAAGGAGAAACTTTGAGTAAGACTCGGTCACCGACTTGAAACTCAAGCGGTTTCCGACGTCGATCAGCATAACTCTTCTGCCGATCTCGTGCGGCCTTAAGCCGTGTCTGAATGATTGTGATCTTGTCTGATGTTTCCTGAATGAGTTCTGGTCCTACGACCTGTGAGTCACCAATCTCGGTCCAACAAAACCGGTGATCGGCACTTTCTACCATATAAAGCTTCGAATGGTGCACATTGAATGCTTGTATGGTAGCTGTTGTTGTACGAAAACTCGATAAGTGGAAGATGAGTGTCCCAACTTCCACCGAAGTCAATGACACAAGAACGAAGCATGTCCTTGAGTGTTTGGATAGTCCTTTCGCTTTGACCGTCGGTTTGGGGATGATACGCCGTGCTAAGATTAACACGAGTTCCCAAAGCCTTTTGCAATGATTGCCAAAAGCGAGAAGTGAATCGACTATCACGATCAGATATGATTGATGTTGGTGTACCATGTCGCGCAATGATTTTGTTGATGTATAATGTGGATAACTTCTCCATCTTGTAATCCTCGCGGATCTGGAGAAAATGAGCAGATTTGGTGAGTCGATCAACGATCACCCAAATCGAATCGAAACCTCGCGGAGTTCTCGGCAACTTAGTTATGAAATCCACGGAAATTTGTTCCCATTTCCATTGGGGAATTTCAGGTTGCTGCAGAAGTCCCGAAGGCTTTTGATGTTCTGCTTTGACTTTCGAACATGTAAGACATTTTCCCACATACAGTGCTATGTCTTTCTTCATTCCAGGCCACCAGTAAGACGTCCTCAAATCTTGATACATCTTATCGGTGTGACAATCCGACTTTTCACACTAACCTTGCTAACGGGAGTTGGTGCTATCACAGGCCCAACAAGGCCAACCAAGGCCCAATAAGATCAATGAAGGCCCAACAAAATCAAGGAAGGCCCGGTAAGACTTAATGGAGCCTATGAAGGCCCAACAAAGTCTAGTAGGCCTAATAAGATTAAATTAGGCCCAAGGAAAACAATGAAGGCCCAATTAGATCAAACAAGGTTAAAGTAGGCCATTAAGGCCCAAGGTAAACAAAGTAGGCCCATTAAGGCCCAAGGTAAACAAAGTAGGCCCATGGAAGGCCAAGGCAGGCCCAGGAAGGCCCAGTGAGGCCCAATTTTATTTAAGAAGCCTAAAAGGATTAAATTAGCCAAACAATGTTCTAAGAAGGTCGATTATTGACAATTCGATATTTCGGATAAATTTTGTTAACTTTAGAGTTAACCGTAATGATGGAATTCATTTAAAATCGAACTAGAGGGATGGAAATTGATCAAAAGCGGTCTTAGGATGTTAAAATGTCAAGGATTAAGATTTCAAATTAAGAAAAAGTCCCAATTTTGACTTTTTAAGTCAAAATTCGACTATAGTGTAATCGAGAGTCTAAATTCGTATCAATTGGATGTTAATAGCTGAATTAAAATCTCTAGCAACTCATTATGAGGATAATTAATAGTTAATTATCAGTTACAAGCATATTATGGGTCGAATTTAACTCAAATGGGGTTGAGAAGTCGTAACAGAAATTTGTAGTTATTAAAATCGATTACCTAGATCAAATTATCACAAATCGATCACACAGAGACTTTATTCGGTACACTCAGAACATACTTCATACATCAATTTGAATCAAAAAGCATCGGGAAGGATATTTTGATCGGAGGTCGACCGGAACTTCACCACAATTCGAAATACTTCAATTGGATAGCAAATCAAGTAAGTAATCATCCTTATTCCTTCTAATAGGGCCGATTAAGGATAAGCACATCATAATTCCAGTTTTTATTATCGATTTGTGGGAATACGATTAACTAGGGTTCATATCAAAGATAATTTGGGGGTTGTGATCTTAGAAAGTGTAAAACTGAAATTAAAATGATTGGATAGTTTCAGAAACCTTCGATTTAACTAAATCAAGTGTCAATTTCATAAAACCATAGCGAAATTATAGATTTCTTATTCTAGGGTTCTAAGTGAAAACGTATTTGGGGGTTTCGATTTAGAATGAGCCAGGAATCAAATTAATTACTATCCTTAGTTTCAGACAACCTCGATTAAGCTTAATATTGTTTCAATTTGTGGTTTCAATCACGAATTGATTGAATTCAATAACTAGAGCTCATGTTTAAAAACGGTTTAGGAATTTTGATTCAATTGAGTTCAATAGTTAAATTAATTGGCACAGATATGATCGAAATACATCTCTGAATGGAAACCATGTATTAATTTTATGATATGATCATGAATTGAATAGAACCACATCATGGATTTTGGGATCGAGTTCGAGGCTGTGTAGGTTCATTTTTCACAACATTGAATCATCGATTAAACAAATTGAAACCAAGGTTGGAGTCGTCTAGGATGATAGAGCATTAACCCTATGGTTTTAGGCTGGATAAAAATCGAATTGGAGATCAATTTGGGTATACATGCTTCGGCTATAATGAAAAGGGGGAAACCGGTTCAGTATTGCATAAAACAATTTGGAATTGAAGCTTGTAACAAATGTGTCATCAGATGAGATGGTTAGATGCGTGGGTGTGGGACTTGAGGGTCGCGGGTTCGAGTCCCGGCCCAACCATATTTTTAGGTTTTAAATCAATTTTAGTATTTTTAGCATAACTTTCGCATACGAACTCCGTTTTAATCCGTTCAAGTTGCGTTGGAACCGTAACGAGAATACGAACGTGTTGGAATGATAAAATTCATATTTTAGTCCGAACACGAAATCGCGTATAATTACGCTTAATTAAATAAAATCAAATGTGATTTTATTTAAACGATTTCAAAAGCACGCGTACTTCCGTATGCCTAATTCTCACACTTTAACATACGTATGTTGATACGTATGTGATTTCAAGCACAAAACGATTATTCGAATAACAATAGGTTATTGTTTAACTCACAGATTCTTCGTAGAGGATTTCTACGCAAGTTCACACGTGTTTGATCATTCTACTACTATCAAAGGTGCGTACACGGCCCCTTTCTTATTTTAAACTGTTTTGGGGGAGAAAACATGTGCAACAAACTGATTTTAGATACATAACACTTGCATGAGTTATATGTTTACATTATGTGAAAACATATCAATTTGAAAGTCCTTACACACCTCGAACCGTTTAGTTTGCTGTAATGCAAAGCGTGGTAGTTGGAAATAGATCTATTAGGTTTGACAAACCTCACCTGGTAGATGGGATCTACGCAGGTGTTTGACTGACCAAACACATTTTTACTATTGTTGTGATAGACAATAGTGGCAAGGCGAAAACATGCTATAGCATGGCAACTAGTCAGCTTCGGTGTCGAACACGTATGTAAATAGTTTATATGACTAGCTATCATGACTGTGCAATTGTGATTATGTTATCTACAAACTTGTTATTCAAACTGATGTTTTGAACACTATGATTACTTAAAACCTGTGTTATGCACCAACCTTTGTGTTGACTTGATTTGCATGTTTTCTCAGGACGCTAAGGCACGCGTAACAGCTGGCATGGACTAGGAAGATAGAGTCTCATGCATTTCTTTCACTTTGATTATTTAAATCTGAATATTTTAGTACTTTGAATTGTAATGTTTGATTTACAACTGTTTATGGTTTTTAAACGCTTCCGCAACTTTTTGTAAACTCTGGTTATTATGTTTGTTTTAAAGACTAACGTATGTTTTTGAAATTCATATAGAGGTCTTCGCTATGTCTAATGATCTGAGATCCTGGTTTGTCACGTTCCCAAACGGTATGATTCCGTTAGTTGAAATTGGGGGTGTGACAGATTGGTATCAGAGACATAGGTTATAGCGAACTAGGTTTGCATTTGTAGGCCTAGACTATGACTGTTAGACATTAGACACACACACATACTGCTTAGAAATTACATATGACATTATGTAATTGACTTGCTTACGTATTCCATGGCACTGCACTTACATATGATATTATGTAACAGGCATGGCTTCATCATCAGTTCCTTATGTTATCATTGATGATTCCGAGGACGAGGAGCCGATAGTTCCGGCACCACCATCGTCACCACCACCACCTATTCCATCACCTCCACCGTATGGGATGGATGACTCAGACCCAGACGAGGATCCCGAGGAGGATCCAGAGGAGGATCCAGAGGAGGATCCAGATGAGGATCCAGCTGAGGACCCGGATGAGGATCCGGAGGAGGCACCATGGGTGAATACTCAGGGACTCTATGCTGCAGGACCATCTACACATCCACCACCAGCACTAGATGCTCCTGAGCCTAAGAGGCGAAGGACGGACGCGGAGGAGATCGCCAAGTTGCGCGAGGACTTGGATGAGACAGAAGATAAGCTCATACAGAGATCCCAGGAGTTATGGGATGCCATTGAGAGGCAGGATGAACTTGCCCATCTAGTTCATGACATGCGGGATGAGATGGTGAACATGATTGGTCGTCTAGAGGAGTCAGAGAACCGAGCTGAGATCTTGGAGGGCAGGATTGAAGCTTTGGAGGATTTAGTGGTAGTTGAGAATGAGGAACAGGATGAGGATGAGGATGAGGAGGAGGAACCAGCACCAGTTGCTGAGTCCGATCCTGAATCCACCGTTGAGGACGACTGATTATTTTTCTTTTACTTCTTGTTTTATTTAAACTTATTAGGAACGGGTTGTGTTCCTACATTAGTAGTTTGAAATTTTGTATTTCATTTCAAAAGTATTGTACTCAAAGAAAGTTTCTATTTATGAAAGAATTATTGTTTATTTCCAACAACTGTGTTGATTATATTACATGTTGTGTTTGTTGTTTTACTTACACATGTTACATTGGATTTTGACTTCGTGCTAACACTTCTTATAAATAGGAAACTGATGGCTGAGGGAAACGTACATATGACTGTTGCTGAGCTCAACGAGCTAATCAACAACAGAGTCGCGGAGGCTATTGCACAGTATGCTCAGACACATAACACAGGACCACATGGTCCAGCTGGGGGATTGGTTAATCCACAAGTCTGCACGTTCAAGATGTTTTTGGACTGCAAACCTCACAATTTCAAAGGGTCGGAGGGGGCCATTGGACTCCTTCGGTGGATTGAAAAGGCTGAGTCGGTGTTTGAAATGTGCAACTGCCCCAACGAGAGCAAAGTGAAGTTTGCAACGGGAACATTGGAGGGTCCAGCATTGACCTGGTGGAACTCGAATGTTCAGACTCTGGGATTGGGTGAGGCAAATGCCTTAACATGGGATGACTTCAAAACCTTACTGCGAGAAGAGTACTGTCCTCGCAGTGAAATGCAAAAATTGGAAGAAGAATATTGGCACCTCAAAATGGAGGGGTCAAACATTGAGGAATACACAACCAGGTCACATGAGTTGGCCAGACTGCTACCACACATGGCTACTCCAGCCAGTAAGTGGATTGAAAGGTACATTGGAGGACTAGTGCCTCAGATTCAAGGGTTGGTGACTTCAGCAAATCCCACCACTATCCAACAAGCTGTTCGTCTAGCACATCAGCTTACTGATCAGGCAGTGTTACAGGGAACCCTGCCTAAGCGAACATCTGCTACCAAGGTAGGAGATCACAAGAGAAAGTGGGATAACAACTTCAAAGGTAACAACCAACAGCAGAACAGGAAGCAGGACTCCAATAAGTCCTATCATAATTCCAACAGCGGTCAGCAATCATCATCATCGGGGGGCTATATTGGTAAGCACCCCAAGTGCAACAAGTGTGGTTACCATCATGCGGGTAACCAGTGTGACAGAGCTAAGTGCCAGAGGTGTGGCAAGATTGGGCACGCGGCTAAGGATTGTCGCGGGGAGCTGCAGAACAACCATAACAACCAGAACAATAATAATCAGAACAATGCGCAGAAGGGTTGTTTTGAGTGCGGCAAGATGGGTCATTTCAAGAAAGATTGCCCACAACTTAAGAAAGGCGGGGACAACAATGGTAATGGTAATGGAAATGGAAACGGTAATGGCAATGGCACCAACAACAACAACAACAACAATAATAACAACAACAACGGTGCTAGAGGCAGGGCGTTTGTGATCGGAGGACGTCAAGCGCGGGAGGATCCCAACATCGTTACGGGTACGTTCCTCTTAAATAATCACAATGCCTCTATGTTATTTGACACCGGTGCCGATCGGAGCTTTGTATCTAGTTCACTTGTTAAGTTGCTAAATGTTAGTCCCACTGCCTTAGATAGTCCCTACACTGTGGAATTAGCTGATGGTAAGTTGATTGTAGTAGAAAACATTTATAAGGGATGTATTCTTGATTTGATGGGTCAGACATTAGAGATTGATTTGATGCCTATTGCCTTAGGCAGTTTTGATGTAGTTATTGGCATGGACTGGTTGTCTAAGAACCAGGCTGAAATTGTATGCCATGAAAAGATTGTTCGCATACCTCTTCCGCAGGGAGAGACATTATATGTACAAGGCGAGAAGAGCAGTACGCCACTGCGTCTCATATCTTGTATGAAAGCACACAAATGTCTGCGGAAAGGTCATACGGCAGTTATAGCACTTATAACTGAAAAGCCGGTAGCTGAGAGGAAGCTTGAAGATATACCTATAGTTTGTGAGTTTCCGGAGGTTTTTCCAGAAGACTTGCCGGGATTACCGCCTGTCAGACAGGTGGAATTCCGAATCGACCTTACACCAGACGCAGCACCGATAGCTAGGGCGCCTTATCGACTTGCACCGTCAGAAATGCAAGAGTTATCCACACAATTGCAAGAATTGTTGGATAAGGGTTTCATACGACCTAGTTTTTCACCATGGGGAGCTCCAGTATTGTTTGTAAAGAAGAAGGACGGGACTTTTCGTATGTGTATCGATTACCGGGAATTGAATAAAGTTACTATCAAGAACCGGTATCCGTTACCCAGGATTGACGATCTGTTCGATCAGTTGCAAGGTTCGAGTTATTACTCGAAGATTGATCTCAGGTCGGGTTATCATCAACTCAGAGTCCAGGAGGAGGATATTCCGAAGACGGCATTCAGGACGCGCTATGGCCATTATGAGTTCTTGGTCATGCCATTTGGGTTGACAAACGCTCCAGCTGTATTCATGGATCTCATGAATCGTGTTTGTAAACCTTATCTTGATAAGTTTGTCATTGTTTTCATCGATGACATTCTCATCTATTCAAAGTCTGAGGAGGAACATGCTGAACATCTTCGATTACTACTAGAGCTGTTGAAACAGGAACAACTGTACGCTAAGTTCTCGAAATGTGATTTCTGGATGCGAGAAGTACAGTTCTTGGGGCATATAGTTAATGAAAAGGGTATACATGTTGATCCAGCGAAGATTGAAGCGATTAAGAATTGGGAAGCGCCAAAGACCCCTACCGAGGTACGACAATTCCTTGGTTTGGCGGGTTATTATCGACGATTCATTGAGGGTTTCTCAAAGATCGCTCAACCACTTACAGCTCTGACGCACAAAGGAACAAAGTATAACTGGACGGATAAACAGGAAGCTGCATTCCAGTTATTGAAACAGAAGCTTTGCAGCGCACCGATTCTGTCCTTACCGGAAGGAACGGAAGACTTTGCGGTGTATTGTGACGCATCTGGACAGGGTTTGGGATGTGTGTTGATGCAACGGGATAAAGTGATCGCTTATGCTTCCAGACAACTAAGAACACACGAAAAGAATTACACTACTCATGACTTGGAGTTAGGAGCAGTGGTTTTTGCTTTGAAGATTTGGAGGCATTATCTGTATGGAACTAAGTGTACTATTTACACTGATCATAAGAGTTTGCAACATATCTTTGATCAGAAGGAGCTTAACATGAGGCAACGACGATGGGTTGAATTGTTGAACGATTATGAGTGTGCGATTAAGTATCACCCGGGAAAGGCTAATGTCGTAGCCGATGCTTTGAGCAGAAAAGATACAACGGGAACAAGACGGGTTCGCGCACTTATGATGACGATACATACCGACTTACCTGACAAAGTACACAATGCTCAGATTGAAGCCTTGAAAGCGGAAAACTTAGTACCGGAATCTTTACGAGGAATGGAAGAACAATTGAATGTTAAACCTGATGGAATTCGTTATTTCATTGATCGAATGTGGATACCTTTGTATGGAGGTTTAAGGGAACTCGTGATGGACGAAGCGCACAAGTCTAAATATTCAGTCCATCCGGGATCAGACAAGATGTACCACGACTTGAAGGCACTGTATTGGTGGCCTCACATGAAAGCTGATATTGCTAAGTACGTTAGCAAATGTTTGACTTGTTCGAAAGTCAAAGTTGAATATCAGAAGCCATCTGGTTTACTGCAACAACCAGAGATACCAATGTGGAAATGGGAACAGATTTCGATGGATTTCATCACTAAGTTACCCCGTACACCGAGCGGTTGTGATACGATATGGGTAATTGTCGATCGCTTAACGAAATCTGCGCATTTCTTAGCAATCAAAGAAACAGATAAGATGGAGAAGTTGACTCGTATTTACATTAAGGAAGTAGTAGCACGGCATGGTGTGCCAACTTCTATCATATCAGATCGGGATGCCCGGTTTACTTCTAATTTTTGGAAATCTCTCCATAAGTCATTGGGGACTCGCTTGGATATGAGTACCGCTTATCATCCACAGACCGACGGTCAAAGTGAACGAACGATTCAAACGCTCGAGGATATGTTACGAGCTTGTGTAATTGACTTTGGTGACAGCTGGGAGAATCATTTACCGTTGGTGGAATTCTCTTACAACAATAGTTATCATACAAGCATTCAAGCAGCACCGTTTGAAGCTTTGTATGGTCGCAAATGTCGTTCACCAGTTTGCTGGGCTGAAGTTGGTGACAGTCAGTTAACAGGTCCTGAACTGGTGCACGAGACGACAGAAAAGATAGTCCAAATCCGGAACCGTATGGCAGCGGCTCGGGATCGACAGAAGAGTTATGCAGACAAACGTCGCAAGCCGTTGGAATTTCAAGTAGGAGACCGAGTTCTTCTAAAAGTATCACCTTGGAAAGGTGTGATACGATTCGGCAAGCGCGGCAAGCTTAGTCCACGTTACGTAGGACCTTTTGAGATTTTAAAAAGGATTGGTCCGGTTGCGTACCAACTCAAACTACCGGATGAACTCAGTGGAGTTCATGATGTTTTTCATGTGTCAAACTTAAAGAAATGTCTTTCTGATGAGACATTGATTGTACCATTGGAAGAAATACAAGTAGATGAACAGTTACGATTCATTGAAGAACCGGCAGAAATCATGGACCGAGAGGTCAAACAATTGAAGCAAAGCAAGATTCCGATAGTCAAAGTCAGATGGAATTCAAGACGGGGTCCTGAATTCACATGGGAACGGGAAGACCAAATGATGAAGAAATATCCTCATTTATTCAAGACAGCTATTGCTAACACTGAGAGCGCACGTTAAATTTCGGGACGAAATTTCCTTCAACAAGGGGATGACGTGATGCTTTCACACATCAACACTGCAAATTTCAAACTGTAAGCACAAACACGTTTTATTTATTCAATTGATTTTGTTACAAATATTTGTGCTACATTACATTTTATATGTTTTATGTGCTACATTTCATATGTTACATGTTATGGTAGTGCATACACGATTGGTTACATACATTTTGCTATGTGCGGGGTTGCATAGTACATTGGTTACATACACTTTGCTATGTGCGGGGTTGCATAGTACAAACAGTTTCATACACTCACTATGTGTGAGGTTACACAACACAGTATGATCAAACACAAACAGTCACAGTTAGGTGAATTAACTAGTGAACACGCAAAACAGTTACATTGAATGATCACAATTGAGTTGTGATGTTGCAAGCATTATACTTTGTGTGTGAGTACACACAAGCACACAGAATGATCAAATCACACTAACACGTACGATTTAAACTCGTAAGTAGTTTCCTAACTACTCTTAACACTTGCTAATTTTCGGGACGAAAATTCCTTCAACAAGGGGATGATGTGACAATCCGACTTTTCACACTAACCTTGCTAACGGGAGTTGGTGCTATCACAGGCCCAACAAGGCCAACCAAGGCCCAATAAGACCAATGAAGGCCCAACAAAATCAAGGAAGGCCCGGTAAGACTTAATGGAGCCTATGAAGGCCCAACAAAGTCTAGTAGGCCTAATAAGATTAAATTAGGCCCAAGGAAAACAATGAAGGCCCAATTAGATCAAACAAGGTTAAAGTAGGCCATTAAGGCCCAAGGTAAACAAAGTAGGCCCATTAAGGCCCAAGGTAAACAAAGTAGGCCCATGGAAGGCCAAGGCAGGCCCAGGAAGGCCCAGTGAGGCCCAATTTTATTTAAGAAGCCTAAAAGGATTAAATTAGCCAAACAATGTTCTAAGAAGGTCGATTATTGACAATTCGATATTTCGGATAAATTTTGTTAACTTTAGAGTTAACCGTAATGATGGAATTCATTTAAAATCGAACTAGAGGGATGGAAATTGATCAAAAGCGGTCTTAGGATGTTAAAATGTCAAGGATTAAGATTTCAAATTAAGAAAAAGTCCCAATTTTGACTTTTTAAGTCAAAATTCGACTATAGTGTAATCGAGAGTCTAAATTCGTATCAATTGGATGTTAATAGCTGAATTAAAATCTCTAGCAACTCATTATGAGGATAATTAATAGTTAATTATCAGTTACAAGCATATTATGGGTCGAATTTAACTCAAATGGGGTTGAGAAGTCGTAACAGAAATTTGTAGTTATTAAAATCGATTACCTAGATCAAATTATCACAAATCGATCACACAGAGACTTTATTCGGTACACTCAGAACATACTTCATACATCAATTTGAATCAAAAAGCATCGGGAAGGATATTTTGATCGGAGGTCGACCGGAACTTCACCACAATTCGAAATACTTCAATTGGATAGCAAATCAAGTAAGTAATCATCCTTATTCCTTCTAATAGGGCCGATTAAGGATAAGCACATCATAATTCCAGTTTTTATTATCGATTTGTGGGAATACGATTAACTAGGGTTCATATCAAAGATAATTTGGGGGTTGTGATCTTAGAAAGTGTAAAACTGAAATTAAAATGATTGGATAGTTTCAGAAACCTTCGATTTAACTAAATCAAGTGTCAATTTCATAAAACCATAGCGAAATTATAGATTTCTTATTCTAGGGTTCTAAGTGAAAACGTATTTGGGGGTTTCGATTTAGAATGAGCCAGGAATCAAATTAATTACTATCCTTAGTTTCAGACAACCTCGATTAAGCTTAATATTGTTTCAATTTGTGGTTTCAATCACGAATTGATTGAATTCAATAACTAGAGCTCATGTTTAAAAACGGTTTAGGAATTTTGATTCAATTGAGTTCAATAGTTAAATTAATTGGCACAGATATGATCGAAATACATCTCTGAATGGAAACCATGTATTAATTTTATGATATGATCATGAATTGAATAGAACCACATCATGGATTTTGGGATCGAGTTCGAGGCTGTGTAGGTTCATTTTTCACAACATTGAATCATCGATTAAACAAATTGAAACCAAGGTTGGAGTCGTCTAGGATGATAGAGCATTAACCCTATGGTTTTAGGCTGGATAAAAATCGAATTGGAGATCAATTTGGGTATACATGCTTCGGCTATAATGAAAAGGGGGAAACCGGTTCAGTATTGCATAAAACAATTTGGAATTGAAGCTTGTAACAAATGTGTCATCAGATGAGATGGTTAGATGCGTGGGTGTGGGACTTGAGGGTCGCGGGTTCGAGTCCCGGCCCAACCATATTTTTAGGTTTTAAATCAATTTTAGTATTTTTAGCATAACTTTCGCATACGAACTCCGTTTTAATCCGTTCAAGTTGCGTTGGAACCGTAACGAGAATACGAACGTGTTGGAATGATAAAATTCATATTTTAGTCCGAACACGAAATCGCGTATAATTACGCTTAATTAAATAAAATCAAATGTGATTTTATTTAAACGATTTCAAAAGCACGCGTACTTCCGTATGCCTAATTCTCACACTTTAACATACGTATGTTGATACGTATGTGATTTCAAGCACAAAACGATTATTCGAATAACAATAGGTTATTGTTTAACTCACAGATTCTTCGTAGAGGATTTCTACGCAAGTTCACACGTGTTTGATCATTCTACTACTATCAAAGGTGCGTACACGGCCCTTTCTTATTTTAAACTGTTTTGGGGGAGAAAACATGTGCAACAAACTGATTTTAGATACATAACACTTGCATGAGTTATATGTTTACATTATGTGAAAACATATCAATTTGAAAGTCCTTACACACCTCGAACCGTTTAGTTTGCTGTAATGCAAAGCGTGGTAGTTGGAAATAGATCTATTAGGTTTGACAAACCTCACCTGGTAGATGGGATCTACGCAGGTGTTTGACTGACCAAACACATTTTTACTATTGTTGTGATAGACAATAGTGGCAAGGCGAAAACATGCTATAGCATGGCAACTAGTCAGCTTCGGTGTCGAACACGTATGTAAATAGTTTATATGACTAGCTATCATGACTGTGCAATTGTGATTATGTTATCTACAAACTTGTTATTCAAACTGATGTTTTGAACACTATGATTACTTAAAACCTGTGTTATGCACCAACCTTTGTGTTGACTTGATTTGCATGTTTTCTCAGGACGCTAAGGCGCGCGTAACAGCTGGCATGGACTAGGAAGATAGAGTCTCATGCATTTCTTTCACTTTGATTATTTAAATCTGAATATTTTAGTACTTTGAATTGTAATGTTTGATTTACAACTGTTTATGGTTTTTAAACGCTTCCGCAACTTTTTGTAAACTCTGGTTATTATGTTTGTTTTAAAGACTAACGTATGTTTTTGAAATTCATATAGAGGTCTTCGCTATGTCTAATGATCTGAGATCCTGGTTTGTCACGTTCCCAAACGGTATGATTCCGTTAGTTGAAATTGGGGGTGTGACAATCGGCTCCAGGATGAACTGAGTATCGCGACTTATGAGCCTCATCACGGATGAGTGTGCGCAATTCTTCAGACTTTGGAATCCAAATGCGGCCATTGAGATATAACACCCCATCAGATCAAGGTTCTAGTTTCTTCTCAATTCCGCAATCTAAGTCTGTTTTCATCTGATTGTTTGTTACTACTTGTTGTTGTGCAATACGAATCAAGTCTTTCAAGTTTGGCTGTGTGTTGATCTCCATGGCTCTTACACGAATTGGTTTGACTGGTTCCTTGCGACTAAGAGCATCCGCCACCACATTGGCTTTACCCGGATGGTAACGAATCTCACAGTCGTAATCAGTTAAAAGCTCAACCCAACGTCGTTGTCTCATGTTGAGTTCTTTCTGATTGAGGATGTGTTGCAGGCTCTTGTGGTCTGTATAGATGACACATTTAGTACCATATAGTGTAGTGTCTCCAAATCTTCAATGCAAAGACCACAGCCCCTAGCTCAAGGTCATGAGTAGTATAATTCTTCTCGTGAACCTTAAGCTGTCTTGAAGCATATGCAATGACCTTGTCTCGTTGCATAAGTACACAACCGAGACCAAGGTTTGAAGCATCACAGTAGACAATGAAATCATCACTGCCTTCTGGGAGACTAAGGATAGGGGAGTTGCATAACTTCTGTTTAAGAAATTGAAATGCATCTTCTTGTTTCTGTCCCCATATAAAGGCTTGACTTTTCTGAGTCAAAGTGGTAAGTGGCAAGGCAATCTTAGAGAAATTCGCAATGAATCTCCTGTAATAGCCCGCCAGACCTAGAAATGAACGAATCTCTGTTGGAGTAGATGGAGTAGTCCAGTTCTTAATCGCCTCAATCTTTGCTGGATCTACATGTATTCCATCCCTGTTTATGACATGTCCTAAGAAGTGAACCTCCTTTAGCCAAAATTCACACTTGGAGAATTTAGCATAAAGTTGTTCCTCTCTTAGTAGTTCTAAGACTTTCTTCAAATGATCTTCATGTTCTTGTTCCGACTTGGAATAGATCAGTATATCGTCAATAAAGACAATAACAAACTGGTCTAAGTATGGCCTGCAGACTCGGTTCATCAAGTCCATGAACACTGCAGGTGCATTGGTCAGCCCAAATGGCATAACCACAAACTCATAGTGTCCATATCGAGTCCTAAACGCAGTCTTTGGTATATCCTCATCATTTACTCGTAACTGATGATACCCGGACCGTAAGTTAACCTTAGAGAAGCAAGTTGCTCCCTGTAACTGATCAAACAGATCATCGATCCTGGGCATAGGATATCTATTCTTGATTGTCAACTTTTTCAGCTCACGATAATCAATGCACATACGAAATGTACCGTCTTTCTTCTTGACAAAGACAACCGGAGCTCCCCATGGAGAGAAACTCGGTCTTATGAATCCCTTGTCTAGAAGTTCTTGAAGTTGACAGACAGTTCTTGCATCTCAGATGGTGCTAATCGATATGGTGACTTCGCCACTGGGTTTGCTCCAGGGACGAGATCGATTCTAAATTCCACTTGCCGGACTAGTGGTAATCCAGGCAAGTCTTCTGGAAATACATCCGGATAATCTCTGATGACTGGAACGTCTCCAACTGCTTTCTTATCAGGTTTCTTTTCTACCACGTGTGCCAGGAACGCATAGTATTTCTTCTTTGGATACTTCCTTGCCTTGATGCACGATACAATCTTCAATCCGCGGCAGGGTTTCTCGCCATAGATTCTCATCGTTTCGCCGAACGGTAAAGGAATCCGTATAATTTTCTCCGAACATACGATTTCAGCATTGTTTTTGGATAACCAATCCATTCCTATTACCACCTCGAAGCTTCCGAGTGTCATAGGAAAGAGATCGATGGAGAAAAGATGGTCGTTTAATCTTAATTCACAACCATGTATTATAGAATCTACGTGTATGGTATTACCATCAGCTACTTCTACGGTATAGGGGCAGTAAGTATCGATGGTTGTATGTTAAGCAAAGAAGCAGTATGAGCAGAGATAAAACTTTTATCAGCACCAGTATCAAATATGATAGAAACGTAATGACTATTAAGGAGAAATGTACCCGTGACAACTGTTGGCTCCTCGCGTGCTTCGGCAGCTCCGATAATAAAGGCACGAGCAGTAGCAGTTGTTGCAGCTGTGTTGAGTTTTGGGCACTGATTCCTGAAATGCCCCTCAGCTCCACAGTTATAACAGGCCCTTCCACCTGTAACAGCAGGAGTAGCGGTGACAGTTGTTGCAGCAGCAAGATGAGCAGATCTACATGTAGCTGCTAAGTGTCCCATACGCCCACATTTGAGACACTTTTTGCACGGAGTATTGGGTAGATGATGGTATTGGCATTTGGTGCAAAGTGGAAATGTGCCAGTATAAGACTTTCTGGCGTTAGCAGGTTGTGGCATAGTAGTAATAGGTGTGGCATGAGTAGGTGTAACTGCAGTCAGGGCTGCAAAGTTCTTGATTGTCTTTTGCTTCTTCTTCTTGGGATGTTGTTGTTCAGGCTTCTTGCCTTCATCAATTTGTGCTCTCTTATACCCCTTTCGGGTGAGCACTCCAGACTTAACGTATTCTTCGGTAAGGCTAGCTCCAAGATGAATCGCTGCCTCCAGAGTAGTGGGGTTATTCCCCATCACAGTTCCTCTGACAACCAGAGGTAAGCCTTCAATGTACTTCTCTATCCTGCGGGATAGAGGAGTAACCAGGTGTGGCACCAGAATGCACAACTCATGGAAGCGAGTTGTATACTTCGCGTTCTCACCACTATCTTGCACCAGATTCCACATTTCTACCTCAAGTTTCTTCAGCTCATGTCGTGGACAAAACTTATCCACAAGTAACTTCTGGGTAATATCAGTGACCATGCCCGGAATGACATCTCTCATGTGTATAGCGATGGCTCGGGCAATCTTGTTGATCTCATCATCATTGCCACTTGTCGAACCCCCTCCGTTAGGATCACGTCGGGGAGGCATTCTACGAATAGAAGCCACAAGCAGGTCAGTAATGTGGAAGGATACAATTGAATTTGCATGATAAAGTTAGTAATATATCCATACTACTAATATTATCATTCAATTGTAGTATGATCCAGTACACGTATAAGTTATCAACTTATTTGCATACTTATCATGTGAATATGTACGATGTCTCATGATCTCTCCACCAAACCTACACACTGACACTTTTCCGATATACCGAAGATAGCTTATATATAGGGCATACGAAAGGGTCAAGCAAACTGCCAGCCCAGACGCCATCCCACCACCGCTTCGATATACCACGATCATGTCCTTGTTAGCATTTGGCAACATGTTTTGTACTGATTTGCAAGTGTGTTCCATTGATTAAGAATCTCATGATCTTTGATCAACTTGAACTATGATTGATTCCATGATTGAATTATGATTATGTTATGCGTGCACCTACTAACAGTTGTTAACATGTAGAACTAAGTCATATGTGTGCTCTACAATTTTTCTTGTTAACTATGTTAGTAAGTACTAATGATGTAATCACTTAAGAATTTCACTTAAGGTTTACATCGAAAGGATGTTCACAACTTGATCGATTTGCCATAATGTTTGGTTCATCCAAGTTTGAATTGCACTATGATTTGATTCACCAATGATTGTGTCTCCAATGTTTGTATCACATGTGTTTGACTAACGTTCAATGTTCCCAGTTGCTCTCGAATCCTCACTTCAAATACGAACGCCGGATTCCCCCTAACATACTGAAATAAGCTTATATATAGGGTAAGCTCTCACCGACCCACCACTTACCTCAGCACGTCAGCGTTAATCCGTCGTTTATAATTGGGGCTAAGATTCCAACTGTTGATTGGTTATGATTGTTTCATGATTGCCTCTTGTACTATGGATATGATTATGACTGTGTAAACCACGGTTCTTAATTTACTTGACATTAAAACCTTAGGTCTCTGTATATGTGTCCTAGGTTGATTTAACCTAGGTTCTCAATACCTACAGTATCAAGTAATATGATTTCCTGTGAGAACTTCAACTAAAGAATACTGTTACACAGATTCTAAGTTATAAAGTTCCTATGATAATGAACACCTGATAATGATAACATGACAAGGATTTCAAATCAAGATTCTAAATTAATGGATCTTGACCTCTGAATTCCTATGATAAACATGACAAGGATTTCAAATCAAGATTCTAAATTAATAGATCTTGACATCTGAATTCCTATGATAAACATGACAAGGATTTTAGATCAAAGATACTAAGAATACAGATCTTTGCCTCTAAATTCCCATAATGAACTCTGATGGAGAATTCTAGATCAAGGATACTAAGAATACAGATCCTTGCCTCTGGAATTCTTTAATGATCTCTGTGTGAGAATTTCAGATCAAGGATACTAAGAATACAGATCCTTGCCTCTGAAATCCTTAAATGCATATGTGTGAGAATTTAATTCGGTTTCTAAAATTATAAAATTCCGATTCAAATTCCTTGACTCGATATCTAATCTTAGTAAAATGTCCCTAAGATCTTTCAAGCTTAATGTAGACTTAATGCTCACTTAAGTTACTTAGATCCTAAGTATCCTCAAGCCTATAGCACTTAGTCCTATTGGGTAGCTTAGGTTATAGTCTAGGTCATTAAACATTGGTTTTTTCCTAGTTCTCTACAACCTTGGCTCTGATACCAACCTGTCACACCCCTGCGCCGCGTGTAGAATCCACGGCGCGGTGACATATGAACAGTTGAATCATGCACAAGTATTGAATAAGAACAACCACAATGGATTACTACGTTTCAAAATATTTAGACAGTTGTTTAGTTACAGACAATCTATCTACCAAAAGAAAGACAAGTACAGACCCAAAATATAGTTACAAAATAAGACTTCAAACAAGACAATTAAACAATTAGGATTTAGTGTGTTTCTAATCCATCCTAGCATGTTTCTTCATCTTGTTCTATCTTAGAATGGTCTCCTTAGTTGTCCCTGAGAAAGTCTTAAACCTGATTACCTAGAAACACGTGAAAAGTAACTGTCAACTACAGAAGTAGTTGGTGAGAACAATAGGTTTAACATATGAAATCATGAAATTGTAATATAAGACATAGGTATATTAAAGCAATAATTTAATCACATGGATGGGTTGCAACCCAAACTAACATCAAGTATGAAAATGAGTGTAAACAGTCCAATCACTGTTTGCATGAAAACCAACATATAATATCAAGTCCCAAACCACGTTTGGAGTTAGATAATACATCAGCAGTTTTGATAACCATAATGACACCAAACCTGCAGTTAGCTTTTAAAACAAATTTAAAAGCTAACTCCATTTTGGATAATGAACCAGTGTGTCCGCTTTCCCTTGTTGTGATCACCCAGTACTAACGCTAATGAAACTTGATGGGTTTATAAGTTTGTTTACAACGATGGACACCATGCTTTTGCACTTTGCTTTAAAAGTAGCGTGTTAATGCCTTATTTGATAACATGATTTGAAAACCCTGTTTAAATACCATGAACTGAATCCATTGTTTTGAACACCCTTGGTTGAGTACATAAGATTGTGACCTTGTATAGAAACAAGGTTTATAACAAAAGTTTATACAATCCATTATTTAAAAATGTTTATCATTTATAAAACCAATTGAGTAAACCTGATATAAAATAGTTCAAAAAGCCTTTATAAAACTTTTTAATAGAAAGAGTTTATTAATTGATAAATCCTTTAAAACAGTTGATGAATCCCTTGGATTCGTGCAATGAACCTGTAACGTTTGTAAAATAGAACACCTCTTGAACCATGAAATACGATTGTAAATATAGAGTTTGATCACGTGTTTCACCCCAAAACAGTTGTAAAACAGTAAAAGAGGGGCTAATGTTCTCACCTGTCTGCAGTAGACTCTGAACTATAACAATTAGCAAGTAGCAAACAGGACTTCTAACTGGTTCCTATATCATTGTAATCATACATAAGATATAAGATTTATAGTTGTATAGACTTTGATTCATCGATTGACTTGTGATCTATTGAACTTGATTAACTTGTTCTCATGATTATGATTGTTGTGAAAACTTGAAAGTTATGATTTGAGTCACATGATTGATCGTTGATTCATGAAAAGAGATGTCATGTTTCTTTTATGCACAATCTTATGCATAAAATGACAAGTGTTTGTGAACTTGATAACCATTGATTTACATGTATTGTGAAAAGATGATCAGTTGTTTTAAGTCTTTGTGATTTTGATTTGGCCTCATAATTAGGTTAAGTTATAACTTAACTCAATTAAGATCAAATCACAATTTTTCCTTGAGTTGTGGGCCATACTATGGGCCTTAAGCCCATAAACTATAATAGGCTTAAATAGAGGTCCATGGGCCTCTTAGGTTAACAAGTGCCAATTGGATGTAATATTGGGCCAATTGAATGTGGTGTTGGCCCAACCACATGTATATAGGCCTTGTAACACACCAAAGATAATATCAAACCAATTAGAATCATAGTGGGCCGAATGAGATTGGATTGAGCCTAAAGGATTTGAGTTGGGCCAACCAATATATATGTGGGCCATGTAAGGTTCCAAAGGTGATATTGAATGGGCCAAAGCTATCACCATTGGGCTTTGTTGAACCTATGGGCCGATTACTTAATAGGATTTGGGCCGAATAGAATTGGGTTGGGTCGAAAGGGTTAGGGGCTGCAACCTTAGGCAGCGAACCTTTTAGGTTCAAAGGCCTAGGTTCGCCGGTCATGAGGACACCTCCAAGATTCGGCCAAGATACCCAACATGGTTCGTCTGGGTTCGCGTAGGTGGGGTTCGCTGCATGGTCTCAACATAGTTCGTCTATGGTGGGCGAAGGTTCGTGGTTCTAAAATGTAAATAGTTCGCAAGGGTTCGTGAAGTCCTACTGCACGAGGGTTTGTCACCATGCAAAGTTAGGGAAGACCTCTAAGGTTCGGCTGGTAACTCAACGAACCCTGAAATGGTTCGGCCATGTGCTGGACAGCAATTAGGTTCGTTAGAGTTCATTCATGCATGAAGGTTCGTGAGGTAATCAGACATGCAAGGTTCGTTGCTACGGATTAGGTTCGTGAGATCGTGGGTTAGTGGCTCCATTAGGGTTCGGCTGATGATTAATAGACTCGCTCACATGAAAGGTTCGCCTATAACCAATGGTTCGGCCACCTTAACAGGTTCGGCCGAGGTTACCCCCACGAACCCTGTGCGAGCATCATCACCACCATCGAACCACCAGCTCCAAACCACGATCTAAGTCATTCTAACCTCGAGAAAGGTTGCTACATGTGCGAGACTCGAAGGATGATGCGATAGAACCGGTTATGTATGAGTTTAACAAACCCACGGACAAAAACCCTAATTCCCGAACCGTTCTTTTGTTCATACCTCGGATTCAGCCGGTTAAAACTCCAGATAGGCTGTACTTTCTTGTAGTACTCGTCGAGAGCTTCGCGTGGACACCAAAAACACCAAAATCCGTTGAGAAACGAGCGAGTTATTCGCGTTTGAAGCTCGGTTTTCTAGAGAGAGAGAGATTGGACGAAAATATAGAGAGAGAAGTGGTTGTTGGCTGCATTTATGAGGAAAATAGCCTTGTTTAAGGCTTTTATAGCCCGGGTGGTATTCGGGTTCGTTTCGGTCGCTCGGTTCGCGTTTCCGGAACGTAACGCGTATTTTACGCGACTTTTAAATAAAATAATTGTTAGACTCAATAAAATGATGAGTTTCAAAATTGTAAAAATATAAAATAATTATTTTAACTATTTTTACTCTTCGTGTGTTGTCAGATCGTTAAACACATACAATTACGTGTATACCCGCAATCGCGTACGTTTTTCGATCGTATAATTATTTAAAGTCGTTTAATCATAATTATAAGTTCAACATTCGTATCATTATGGATCGTCACCCGTAACTATACTCAGTCTCGCTTACGTATTACGATTTTTGTTAAATTAATTGTCATAATATTCGTCTTAACACTACGCACTAACACTATCCTGTTACACCGAACGCAGTATATATATAGGGCTCACTCTCGCTGCCCACCACTGTTTCGATATAACACAATACTGTTCTTGCCTAGTGTAATCGACTATAAATAAATAATACATACTTGTTGTCAAATAATAAAGATTCTAACACACAAGCACATAATGAACACATGATTCACATTGACTGACTGAACATAGATACACAATGTTCTAACACTGTTTACGACTACTATGACTGAATGTACAAATGTTACAGTCTCCCCTAGTTAAGGGAATTTCGTCTCGAAATTAACTAGCCGAAGGTACTGTAAAAAGATGAGGGTACTTAAGCTTCATCTGGTCTTCACGTTCCCAGGTGAACTCAGCACCGCGTTTGCCCTCCCATCGTACCTTTACGATCGGAATACGGCTGCGTTTAAGTTTCTTAACCCCATGATCCATGATTGCAACCGGACGTTCTATGAACTGCATGTTGTTCTGAATCTGAATGTCTTCCAGTGGAATCTGAACATCATGATCCGCCAAGCATTTCAAGACAGAGCAAGAGCATGAAGATCATTTGAAGAAAGTCTTAGAATTACTAAGAGCTGAACAGCTTTATGCTAAATTCTCAAAGTGTGAATTTTGGCTAAAAGAAGTTCACTTCTTAGGACATGTCATTAACAAGGATGGGATACATGTAGATCCAGCGAAGATTGAGGCGATTAAGAACTGGACTACCCCATCTACTCCAACAGAGATTCGTTCATTTCTGGGTTTGGCAGGCTATTATAGAAGGTTCATTGCGAACTTTTCAAAGATCGCCTTGCCACTTACCACACTAACCCAGAAAAGTCAAGCGTTCATATGGGGACAGAAGCAAGAAGATGCATTTCAACTTCTTAAACAGAAGTTATGCAACTCCCATATCCTTAGCCTTCCAGAAGGCAATGATGATTTCATTGTCTACTGTGATGCTTCAAACCTTGGTCTCGGTTGTGTACTTATGCAACGGGACAAGGTCATTGCATATGCTTCAAGACAACTTAAGGTTCATGAGAAGAATTACACTACTCATGACCTTGAGTTAGGGGCTGTGGTCTTTGCATTGAAGATTTGGAGACACTACCTTTATGGTACTAAATGTGTCATCTATACAGACCACAAGAGCCTGCAACACATCCTTAATCAGAAAGAACTCAACATGAGACAACGGCGTTGGGTTGAGCTTCTAACTGATTACGACTGTGAGATTCGTTACCATCCGGGTAAAGCCAATGTGGTAGCGGATGCTCTTAGTCGTAAGGAGCCAGTCAAACCAATTCGCGTCCGAGCCATGGAGATCAACACACAGCCAAACTTGAAGGATTTGATTCGTATTGCACAACAACAAGTAGTAACAGACAATCAGATTAAGGCAGACTTATACTGCGGAATTGAGAAGAAACTGGAACCTCGATCTGACGGGGTGTTATATCTCAACGACCGCATTTGGATTCCAAAGTCAGAAGAATTGCGCACACTCATCTGTGATGAGGCTCATAAGTCGCGATACTCGGTACATCCTGGAGCAGATAAGATGTACCAAGACTTACGGGCATCTTACTGGTGGCCAGGAATGAAGAAAGACATAGCACTGTACGTGGGAAAATGTCTTACATGTTCCAAAGTCAAAGCAGAACATCAAAAGCCTTTGGGACTTTTGCAACAACCTGAAATTCCTCAATGGAAATGGGAACAAATTTCCATGGATTTCATAACCAAGTTGCCGAGAACTCCGCGAGGTTTCGATTCGATTTGGGTGATCGTTGATCGACTCACCAAATCTGCTCATTTTCTCCCGATCCGAGAGGATTACAAAATGGAGAAGCTATCCACATTGTATATCAACGAAATCATTGCGCGTCATGGTACTCCAACATCAATCATATCTGATCGTGATAGTCGTTTCACTTCTCGCTTTTGGCAATCATTGCAAAAGGCTTTGGGAACTCGTGTTAATCTTAGCACGGCGTATCATCCCCAAACCGACGGTCAAAGCGAAATGACTATCCAAACACTAGAGGACATGCTTCGTTCTTGTGTGATTGACTTTGGTGGGAGTTGGGACACTCATCTTCCACTCATTGAATTGTCGTATAACAACAGCTACCATACAAGCATTCAATGTGCACCATTCGAAGAGTTGTATGGTAGAAAGTGTCGATCACCGGTCTGCTGGACCGAGATTGGTGACTCACAGGTCGTAGTACCAGAACTCATTCAAGAAACATCAGACAAAATCACAATCATTCAATCAAGGCTTAAGGCCGCACGAGATCGGCAGAAGAGTTATGCTGATCGACATCGGAAACCGCTTGAGTTTCAAGTCGGTGACCGAGTCTTACTCAAAGTTTCTCCCTGGAAAGGCGTTGTCCGATTCGGGAAGAAAGGGAAACTTGCACCAAGGTACGTTGGACCTTTTGAGATCCTGGAAAGGATTGGTCCCGTAGCCTACAAACTCAAACTTCTAGTGGAGCTAAGCAATGTTCAGATTCCACTGGAAGACACTCAGATTCAAAACAACATGCAATTCATAGAACGTCCGGTTGAAATCATGGATCATGGGGTCAAGAAACTTAAACGCAGCCGTATCCCGATCGTAAAGGTACGATGGGAGGGCAAACACGGTGCTGAGTTCACCTGGGAACGTGAAGACCAGATGAAGCTTAAGTACCCTCATCTTTTTACAGTACCTTCGGCTAGTTAATTTCGGGACAAAATCCCCTTAACTAGGGGAGACTGTAACATTTGTACATTTAGTCAGGGGTAGTTGTAAACAGTGTTAGAACAAATGTGTTTTCATATCAAATCAGTTAATGTGATTCATGTGTTCATAATGTGCTTGTGTGTTAGGATCTTTATTATTTAGGAACAAGTATGTATTATTTATTTACAGTCGAGTTCGCTAGGCAAGAACAGTATCGTATTATATCGAAACAGTGGTGGGACGGCGTCTGGTACGGCAGGTAGCTGGAATCTGGGGTATGCCCTATACATATACTGTGTTCGGTGTAATGGGATAGTGTTAGTGCGTAGTGGTTGAGACAAATAGTATGACAATTAATTAAAAAAAATCGTAATATGTAAGCGAGACTGATTATAGTTATGGGTGACGATCAATAATAATACGAATGTTGAACTTATAATTATGATTAAACGTCTCTAAATAATTAATACGATCGGAAAACGGACGCGATTGCATACACGTAATTGTTTCTGTTTAACGATCTGTCAACACACGAAGAGTAAAAATAATTAAAATATATTATTTTTCATTTTTAAAATTTTGAAACTCATCAAAATGATGAGAATAATAATCCTTTATTTTAAATCGCGTAAAATACGCGTTACGAGTCGGAAACGCGAACCGAGCGACCGAAACGAACCCGAATACCACGCGGACTATAAAAGCCTTGAAGAAGGCTATTTTTCTCATTAAATCAGCCACCAACCCTTTCTCTCTCTAGAAATTCGTCCATCCCTTCTCTCTCTAAGAATACAAGCTTTAAACGCTCGTAACTCGCTCTTTTCTCAAGGGATTTCGGTGTTCTTGGCGCCCACACGTAGCTCTCGACGTCCCCTACACGAAAGTATAAGAGATCTGTGGATTTTTCCGGCCAAAAACAAGGTATGATCGAAAGAACGAGCTGAAAAAGAGGGTTTTTGTTTGTGTTTTGGTCGAACCTAGCTACAACCGGTTTTAAATCATCTTAGTCGATCCCTAACCTTCACTAGGACTGATACTCTTGCAACAACACCATGGTGAGCTTCAAACCGAGGATTCGAGCGGATGAGGATGATGAAAACGCACAGGTTCGTGTGTGCAAGCTGGAGCCGAACCTAGGGTTCGCGGGCACATTGGCCGAACCTTATTATGTCGGCCGAACCCCATCATGTGTCACGAAGCCAATTGCCACCGAACCTTCATGCTGATGAACATCCTAAGCGAACCCTCATCCACTTGAGCCGAACCTTATGGAGCCCACGAACCCTGCATGGTTCATTGAAGTACCAGCCGAACCCTATGGGTCTCCACGAGCCTTCACCAAACCCTAAGCCATGCAGCCGAACCCCATGCATCAGTCACGAATCTTTCTGTTAGCAGCGAAACCAGCCGAACCATGCAAAGGCCTCATGACCACGAACCTTCCATGCATACAATCGACAAACCCTACTGTTTCATGTCCACCGAACCCTCATGTCATAGAGCCGAACCTAGGCAAGCCCGAACCCTAAGGTTCGCCTGATTAACTATGGCCGAACCTTAGGCCAGACCCATGGAAGGTTCGCTGCCAAGTGGGTTAGCCGAGACACAAATAGGCATTCTCCTTAATCTCCTCGGCCCAATCGGTTAATTAACTTTGGTCCACATTAGACCAAGCCCAATAGGACTCTCGGCCCAACTACATTCCTTAAATTCAATTTTATGTTGAGTTCGCCCATGATAACCATTTCGGCCCAATAATGAACCAACATTGAGCCTCGCTTGGACCTTTGGCCTACACGTACATACTTGGCCTAATAACAATTGTTATTGGCCCAATATTATCATTGGAACCCTACATGGCCCATATACACAATCTTTAGCCCAACACCACACGAAATTGACCCATGGCTAACTTACAAGGCTCATGGACTTGAAATTGATCAATTATGGTTTCATGGGCTTAAGGCCATTGGTTAGCCCGCAACTTAAAGTGATTATGAATTGATTTTGTTTGGTTTAAGTTTAAATCCAATCTAATAATGAAATCAATTCATAATCACAATGGTCTAAAACACTTGAACATATCTACACATTTTCATATTAAATAATGGTCATCAAACATCATCAACACTTGTCATTTTATGCATACAAGTTGTGCATAAAAGGATATGACATCTCTTTTACATGAAACAACTATCAATCAAGTGACTAAATTATGGCTTTCAAGTTCACACAACATTCTTAATCATGAGATCAAGTAATCATGAGTTAATCAAGTTCAAGTTAACACAAGTCAATCAATGAATCAAGGTCTATACAATTATACATCTTATATCTTATGTATGATTACAATGATATAGGAACCAGTTAGAAGTCCTGTTTGCTACTTGCTATTTGTTATAGTTCAGAGTCTACTGCAGACAGGAGAGAACATTAGCCCCTCTTTTACTGTTTTCCAACTGTTTTGGGATGGAACACGTGATCAAATATATTACCTACATTGGTAATTCATTATATAAAGTGTATGTTATTCTACATACATTACAGGTTCATGGTACAAATTCATCTGGTTATTCAACTATTTCAAAGGACTTTATCAATTGTTAAACATTTTCTATTAAAGAGGTTTATAAAGTTTTCTTGAATTATTTTATATCAGTTTTACTCGAATAATTTTATAAATGACAAACACTTTTAAATAATGTGACTTATCAACCCTTTTACTATAAACTCGTGTTTTCGAAAATAATCTTTTATAAACCTTGTTATTATACAAGGACACTATCATATGTACTCAATCAAGGGTTTCAAAACAAGGTATTCAAACAACGGTTTTCATGGTGATTTCAAACAAAGGATTCAAATCATGGTATTCAACAAGGTTTCAAATCATGTTATCAAATAAGGCATTAAATCATTGGTTTTTAAAGCAAAGTTCAAAAGCATGGTGTCCACTGTTGTGAACAAACTTATAAACACATCAAGTTTCATATTCATTAGCGTTAGTACTGGGTGATCACAACAAGGGAAAGCGGACACATTTGGGCAGACCAATTTCTGGAATTAGCTTTTAAATTTGTTTTAAAAGCTAACTGCAGGTTTTGGTTACGTATGGTTTTATCAAGGTTGCTGACTAATTTTCTGACTCCAAACGTAGTTTGGGACTTGATTATATGTTGGCTTTTGCGCAAACAGTCTTTGGACTGTTTACACTCGTTTGACAGACTTGATGTTAGTTTGGGTTGCAGCTCATCCATGTAATTCATTTATTGCTTTAAACATATGCCTTACAATGCAAATTCATGTTTACAATTGCTAAACCTATTGTTCTCACCAATTACTTCTGTAGTTGACAGTTACTTTTCACGTGTTTCAGGTAATCAGGTTTAAGACCTTCTAAGAAACAACTAAGGAGACCGTTTAAGATAGAACAAGATGAAGAAACATGCTAGGATGGATTTAGAAACACACTAAAATCCTGAATGTTTAATTGTCTTGTTTGAAGTCTTATTTTGTAAACTATATTTTGGGTCTGTAGTTGTCATTCTTGTGGTAGATAGATTGTCTGTAACTAAACAACTGTCTAAACATTATGAAAATTAGTAATCCATTGTGGTTGTTCTTAATCAATACTTGTGCATGATTCAACTACTCATACGTCACCGCGCCGTGGGTTCCGCACGCGGCGCAGGGGGTGTGACATTTCGGTTTGATGACAACGACTCTTTATTATAATATTTCAATACATGATATCACAGGGGATAAACAATGAGATGAACAAGTGGGAGTTGAGATGGAAATCAATAGTTGTGTTGCAAGTAGTGTAGAGTTCTAGTAGTGATGTGGTGGGATGTTGGCTAGGGCTTAGTTCCCTTACATATGCCCTATATATAAGCATCACCACTAGGATGATATAATACTTGTAAATATAACTATTGAGAAGCCATTGGGTGAACAGGTAATCATACAACGTACAAGTAACATGATTAACATTGTGATTGTGAATGTGAATAAATCAAGGTTTTCAATTAACATACTTATGAACTCACCAACCTAGTGTTGACTTTGTTTAAATGCATGTTTTCTCAGGTGACGAACAAGTGTAGGTACTTACATGCAAGGATTAAGCTAGAGGACTTTTAGAAGACCTAGCATATTTTGTGTTGCGTGTTTTTGGTGACAAAAACAATGAATCATCTTTTGTATATCTTGTACAGATACAAGATATAGTACATTGATTCTTTTTGGTAGATTTACTTGATTAAATTATGAACGATACATTGTAATTTAATCTTGTAATTCTATATCATGGATATGTTAGCATTTCTCAATTATTTATCATGTGCTATGTAAACAATCTGATCATTTGATTATCACTCAAGATATCGCGCCCCGGGAACCTTCCCCCAGACAGGAAAACCCGATCTGTTCCAGCTGGCCCGGGGTGTGACACCACGTGTAACACACATAAAGTCCTGGCATAAATAGTAGACTCTTGTAGTCAAGCTATATGGGCAATAACGTGAACTATCAAATGAAATCAAAATGAAATTCAAGAGAATCAAAGAGATCAAGAATCAAAGGATATCCGTAAAGTCCCGGCATGCACAGTAGACCATTGGGTCAAGCTGATATGGGCATCATTAAAATCCTGGCACGCTCAGGTATACTCCTTGTGAGTTATGCCTGATATGGGTCACGTGTGAGAGGGTACAACTTGGACAACCACCAATAACTAAGTCTAATTGATTGAGTCAAATAAGGCCCAATCATCATGTCTTAGTTGTATTTAAATGTTTATTTATTTATTTAATTAAACATTTAACATTATATTTCTATAATTGCTTTTGGGAAATCATGTAACTATGATGAACTCAAGAGAATCAAAGGTAAATCAAATTGTGGAAATCAGAATCTAAATCAGAGGTGAATGGAGTGAAACGCTTAATTATCATTAATAACAATATGTTAAGCAGTCCGGTATGTGGTGGGACGGTGGCTAGGGCTTGTCCCCTACATATGCCCTATATATAAGCATACTTGATTGGATAACATAGATGGTTGTTGATGAGGTTAAGGTTGTCACTTCGGGGGATCAAGGTAAACATTTTCAGGGTAATCAAATGCTATGAATCATATGTCATGGAATCAAAGTAGTGGAATGAAATGCTTAATTATCACCAGGAACAATATATCATGTGGTTTAGTATGTGGTGGGACGGTGGCTGGGCGGGCGGTAAGTTCGACCCTACATATGCCCTATATATAAGCATACTGAACTGGATGGTATATGTAACATCAGGGCCAGAACCGTACCGGAATAGTGATCTTAAACAATAACATGAACAGTAAACATGTATGAACCATATACATTTCAGTGCATTTCCTATTCATATAAATTGTCATTATCATTTGTGTTATCAAACAACAAGTTCAGAAACATTTAACAGAAACAAAGTTTAGAACTATGGTTCTTGAGTCAGATAACTATCTGGCAATACAGAACCATCATGGGGTTATTTGTTAGAATTTATTATGTATAAACGTATGTGAGGCTTTATAGAACAAAACACACGGATGTGGTTATGTGAATGCTAAATTGACGGGTTATTCGTATATGTGACGATCTGTACGAATATATCTGAAGGTTAAACGTTCTGAATAATATCCAATAATTAGAAAACAAGATTGAAATGTATAGTTATCGTCGTGTTCGTCCGAATGACGATTCGAACGAATACGCGCGACGACCGTACATTTCGATTTAAACAGTAAATTAATATTTAAAAATTTAAAATAAATAAAAGATATTAGTTAATTTACTAGGAATAACCACTTAAGATATATTTATAAATATTATTTTATTAACCGAGTCGTTTCGTGATGAAAACTACGCGAAACCGGCATTTTACGCGAAACCGAACGAAACCGAACTACCGGGTGTTTTGAAACAAATAAATGTGGCATTAATTGCCACAACCACCACCATTACTCTCTCTCTCTCTCTCTTTCCCTACCTCGTTTTCTCTCTCTCACTAGAAGCATCCACATCTCTCTAAGATCGTGCACTCGTTTCTCGTCGGATTCAAGAGTTTTTGGTGTCAAATCGATCCTCACGCAACGTAGATTTCTGAAGTACCAGTTTTTCAAGATTTCATCCATTATTTTTGAGGTAAATTCCAAGTTTATGTTCGGTTTGTTTTAGTTACTCCACGAACACACACGAATGTAGGTTTAGAATGATTTTAGGGTTTTCTCTTGGTTAATCGAGTTCGCAGGTGATAATAAGAGCTGGTGTATGATTCATAGTCAATAGGGATCGAGTTGTGGAGGACCAAGTGCAGGTTCGTGGCATCCTAGATCGTCCGAACCTTTTCCTATGCAATCTAAAGTATAACGAACCTGTAGCCACCTTACACGAACCCTGCACCGAACCCTTTTCTTCTGCAACGAACCTGCATGAGCTGTATGTGTCATCCCAGCCGAACCCTGCAGCCCAACTGCAGCGAACCTGTGTCAATCAAATCCAGTACCTCTTGCCGAACCTTCTGATTGAGCCGAACCCTTGCATGACAAACCCTACCTCGGCAGCATTAAGTCACGAACCTAGGATACTCACGAACCAAGGCCAGGATAGCCGAGCCTTTAAGCTCACGAACCCTCACGTGTCACGAACCCTAGTTGCCAAACCTTAACCCCTAGCCATAGCCGAATCTGGGATCTTTTCAATTTTGGTTAGCAGCGAACCTAAGGACTTCTACCGAATCTGGCCGAACCTTATGGCTGTGAGTCACCTTAACCGAACACTTAGGAAATTTGATGTCGACGGAGCTTAGCTATAAAACTAACTAAAAACCGACTATAAACTAGACACAAAGTAATAAATCTAAACTCTCTAAAACCTAAGCTACCGACAGGCAAGTGTACCTATCGTATGCAGCAAGACAAAAGTAAGTCCGGATATCGAACCCACAGACTTCTACAGACTGTACTAACTAGACTCTAGGACTTATCTATACACAATTTTGTACTTAAATAAAATAATAATGAGGAAGGGGGGTTTTCTAACGAAACTAATAATAACTTAAATAGACTAAAACAGACGAGCAAACCAAAGACTAAATCAGAGAAGATAAGAAGCACTACCTAGGCTTGAATCATATACATGCTTGACAAGGTTCTCTCGGGATGGAACTAATGTGATACCGGGATCTTATAATACTAAACGCAAAGAAAACCTAGAGCACCCTCGACCCTTCTCAAGGATAGTCAACTAAGGATCCTAAAAGCCGTTGAACCACCGGATACATGGATTTCCCTCACAGGTCATCCAACTATTTATGAAATATCCACTAGATTATCTACCTCACAGTACAATAATCTCAAAACACCTAAGAAATAACTGTAAAACACTCTACCTCACGGCGCGAAAGTCACAGTTCACTTAAATGTTAGGGATAACTTGGGTTTTCCTATTGGACTCGATAAACATGACTTAATAGACATACTAGAAAGATCTTCTCACAAAGGCTCTAACTAGAAATCCAACATCCAAGACTTATCGACAACTTCTCACCTCACGGCTGTTGAAGCAAGTTGCACATCTTAATCATTTAAATCATAATAAAACATTCCTATGAATCACTCGGCCAAAGCAACTCATCCACTAATCAAAAACACACAGTAATTGATTCTAGCATGCACCTATTATGTGACAGACAATCACCAAGACACATGAGGAATATAATATTAATCAGTTAACAATCAAAGACACACATATACATCCAACATTCCAAACCAAATCTTTAAATCACAAATAAATCACATCATAGTGTTCCAATACCGAATCAAATCAAAGTCAAACATGCATAATCATCTAACCTAGATAGTTCTATAGGTTTAGCCACTAAACATCATATGTAAACAATCCATAATCTGTTGAATGTCAATGAAAAACATAGGAATCGAATAAAAACAAAGAAACCGAATAAACCGAATGATGAACACCCGATGTCTTCGATCCTAAGCCTTGATTCTTCAATCCTTAGCCTCCCAAATCTCGAAAACCTCTTCTTGGTCGCCTCTGCCGTCTCTCCTCTCCCAAGATGCCGAGTGTAACCCTCAAAATACCTTCCCCAGCCGTTTTTATTGAAAGAACTCGATTTTCTGATTTTTTACCCGCGTCGCGTACCGCGACAATCACAGACCCACCTGTCGCGTAGCGCGACGGGTTTCGCTACCCGACAAAATAGTCGGGTCAACCCGCAATCATTAAAAGGGGCAAAATAGTCATTTCCACCTGTCGCGTAGCGCGACAGGGTTTCTTGAGGTCCTCGCGATACGCGAAGAGCATAAAAATCCAGCTTTTACTTTTCTTTATCTTCGGGTCTGTTCTTTTCCAACCAGGAGCTCGTTTTCTTGATCTTTTGTGCTAAAATGACACGTTTATTACCTGCAAGCAACAATTTGTGGAAATGTGAAGAACCAGCATCAATCGACTCTAAAACTAAATAAAACTGTAACGAAACGGAACAAAAACAAATAGAAAAACAGATGTGTTTTACAACACATCACATCCCCACACTTATCTCTTTTTCGTCCCTGAAAAAGGCTTATGCAAAAATCTGGGATCATAGCTAGGTAAAATGGTTTCTACACAATTAACAAAGTCAATTCAAAATTCAATGCTTTGGAAAGATTGTAAGTATTTTTATCCTTTTAAACCCAAAGTGACTATTCATGTCCCTTAGTCATGGTCCATTATGTTCATGTTCCACATTTCATTTCATTAGACCCACGCTTAAGAAATTAAAACCAAATCAATCCTGGATTCTAGCTTTCAAGTCCTCCTTACATAAAAACAAACAAGAAATTTCTCAAATCAGATTTTTATAATGGAAGCAGATGAAAGCGTGAGCGTTTTTCTTTTATTTTTCAATCCATTGAATTTAACTTAGTGGTGTTTCAACCAGGCTGCAACCCGGCGTGTGACACATAAGTTTTTTTTTATCCAACTTCTTTTATTTCATTTTTTTCTTTTTACTCAGCTCGTTTAGTGAAATGGAGGCGCCATAAGACTCGGATTTATTCTCATAAAAAGAGTACTTATGTGCCAAACAAAAATCAGATTTTCAAAACTCTCACCTGTTATTATGCAAGGATTCATTTCTAACTAGAAAACAATTTCATAAATTCCAAATCCCCAAGATGTTTCCCATGAAATTCATGCATTTAAGTAAAATTTTTACCAATCCCACGGGATGAAAACAATCAGTTGAGCCTACCTACACATCCCATGACCAAAGCATAAAACCCAAACCAACAAGTAAACTATGAATGAAACCATCAAACCTAACTTTTCTATCATTTCCCATCATGCTTTTACAACCAACTTAAGCAAAGACAAGAAAGATCTAAGCCAAAGATGTAGAAACAGAAATAAAAATAAAAATTTTCAAAAAAATTTTGACTCAAGAACTTAAGTAACCTAAAACTAAAATTCAAAAACTAACTACTGAAACAAATTTAAACTAAGTTTCCCATCCCCACACTTAAACTTTACATTGTCCCCAATGTAGAGAAAAAGGAAACCCAAAAGAAAAACTAAAACTAAAAAAAACTAAAAACTGAAAATGACTTAGCTGGTTGAATAGAAGATTGTCGAGTACCAATCTTTCCACGTAGCTCCACAATCTACAATTCTGCTCCGCAAGCTATAAACAATAACATAAAATCTACACAAAACAAAGATCAAACAAGTGTGGAATTTCAACGAATCAAACGAAACTATTTTGACAAAACAAGTGTGGGATTTCAACGAATCAAGTGTTTGATGAACAACGAACCAAGAGTACATTTGATCAACGAATCTAGTATTCCAGGATCAACGAATCAAGTACATATTGTAACGAAACTAGACGAATCAACAAATCATTTTCAAGGGAAAGTCTGGGAAATATCAAAGATAACATATGCCAACGAAACAAGACGAATCAAGTACGAAACAAGAAATCCTACATTTCAAGAAGTCCTAGCTAGACCGTTTGATTTGTAGGTCATATGTTTGCTGATATTTACAAAATTCCCTAACTACTAAGAACCTTGATTGATAGACTAGTCCACTCGAGTTGACCAAGGCCCAATCATTAGGACTTAGATTTTATTAAATGTTTATTTATTTATCTTATTAAGCATTTATTACTGTTCCTACAATTACTGTGGTTGGTCATTATTGTGATGAACTTAAGGAATCAACATAGATTCCAGATTATTGTATTTACAGGAACATGAACAGAAGAATCATTTGGGTTAATGGTAAGGGTGAAATGCTTAATTATCATGAACAACAATATGTTAAGCAGTCCGGTATGTGGTGGGACGGTGGCTGGGCGGGCGGTAAGTTCGACCCTACATATGCCCTATATATAAGCATACTTGATTGGATAACATAGGTAGTTGTTGATGAGGTTAAGGTTGTCACTTTGGGGAAATCAATGTAAACATTTTCAGTGTGATCAAAGGTTAAGAGTCATGTGTCATGGAATCAAAGTAGTGGAATGAAATGCTTAATTATCATTAGGAACAATATATCATGTAGTTAAGTATGTGGTGGGACGGTGGCTGGGCAGGCGGTAAGTTTGACCCTACATATGCCCTATATATAAGCATACTGAACTGGATGGTATAGGTGGTTAATGGTGAGGTTAAGGTTGTTATTCAGGTTATTCAAACTCATTTTATAAAAACTATATGAACTCACCAACCATGTGTTGACTTTATTTTTGCATGACTTCTCAGGTGACGAACAGGTCAATTAAGAAGCCTATGCTTCTGGACTAGGACTTCAGATAGAAGACTTAGTATTTTTGGACCTGCATATTTTTGGAACATCATTATACCATTGTTTTGTATATCTTGTATAGTTACAAGATAGTTATCTTATGATGTTTATGATAGATTTACTTTGTTAAATTATGAACGATACGGATGTAATTTAACTTTGTAATTCTATTCTAATTAGCATTTCTCATATATATCATGTGCAATGTAAACAATCTGATCACTTTGATTATCACTCACGATATCGCGCCCCGGGAACCTTCCGCCCGACGAGGACTCCGATCCAACCTCGCCGACTCGGGGTGTGACAGTATAGGTGGTTAATGGTGAGGTTAAGGTTGTCATTCAGGTTGTTCAAACTCATTTTTATAAAACTTAATGAACTCACCAACCATGTGTTGATTTTATTTTTGCATGACTTCTCAGGTGACGAACAGGTCAATTAAGAAGTTTATGCTTTTGGACTAGGACTTCAGATAGAAGACTTAGTATTTTTGGACCTGCATACTTTTGGAACATCATTACACAATTATTTTGTATATCTTGTGCAGATACAAGATAGATATTTTATGATGTTTATGATAGATTTACATAAAATTATGAACGATACGGATGTAATTTAACTTTGTAATTCTATTCTATTTTAGCATTTCTCAATTATATCATGTGCAATGTAAACAATCTGATCATTTCGATTATCACTCACGATATCGCGCCCCGAGAACCTTCCGCTCGACGGGGAATCCGATCCAACCCCGTCGGCTCGGGGTGTGACACCTTCCCATCCAAACACCAAAATATCTGCAGGTCGTAGTCCGATATTCCAACGCCGACATATGTTGCCCTAGTCTGTCAACAGGGACGTCTCGCAAGAAATCATGAGCATGAGGGACTCGTAGACATTCTAACACTGCCTTTTGACGAGGGGATCGATTGAAATTCACCCCCAAATTCTAAATGATTCCACTAAATAAAGCACTCATCACGACATGTTGAGCTTTAAGAGGGGCGGTATCCTTATTAGTGAAACCGTTGAGATCGAAATCAGGAAGGGACATGCGCAAACGATCCATCCCACACCCGTAATCAGAGTCTAACCCGTCCATAAAACAATCTCGAAGGATGTGGTCTGGCAGACTCCATGAGGGCCCTCGAGGCCACTAAAGCATATGTAGATACATCCTCAGCCGAACATAAACCTAACCCCCCCCCCCAAACGGGTCAGGAGTGATGTCATCCTCCACTGAAAATCTCCAAAAAAGGGTAAGCAAACAAAAATATCTTCAATTGCTCCTCAGAGACCCTTGTTAAAAACCGAAACAACTTCCCCTACATACATTGGCTGGCGTGTTCTTAGACCAAATAAAAGCTTTGCAACTCCCATACATGAGCGTAGTAAAAGAAGCTCACTTTGAGGGTCTCGCAAAAGTGGAAGACAACTCATAATCTCCACAGCTAGAGATGCCCTTTTAACAGCCAAACTACTGATGAACTTCACATCTCGGCTAACCGCGCCCTCAAGGAGTTTTACTCCCATCACCGGTCTTCCGATCCCACAAGAAAACAACCCATCCTGTGCCTTCACCCCATTACACGATGGCCAAAATGCTTCTGTTTTTTTAATGTTAAGTTCAAGACCCAATCCAGGCCCCTCGACCCTAATATTATCGAAGGCTTTAGCTACTTCTTTGGCGTCTCCAATAAAAGTACCATCATCTGAGTACCAAGCATGGAAGGGAAGCGCACAACACACCTTAATCCGGTGAACGAGTGGATGCACAACCAAGGAAAAAGTAGAGGTCCCAAAGGGTCCCCTGCTGAACCCAAGTGGTGGACCAAATGTGGTCATTACCCATATATAATCTAGCCATCTTCCTATACAGGAAATTCTCCCATAATGAAATTGATGGGCAACAAGTTCGAACCTCATGAAGGAGGGAAGTCCTAGAAACCAGGTTGAAAGTGGATTCACTCTTTCCAGCCCCCCCACCCCCCAGTGTTTAGACTTCTCATTATTCACTTGACTATAAGCTTTAGCAAAAGTTGCAACACTATCACATCTAATTAATATTGGTGATATCGAGGTTTGGGCCATAATGAAATTTCAAAAAAACAGGTTCTTTAGCTATTCAGCTTCTTTACCAGCTGCTGCTAATGATACAAATTCAGATTTCATTGTTAAATTAGTAATGCAAGTTTGCTTTTTAGATGCCCAACTGATAGCTCTTCCTCCAAGAAGAAATGTCCATCCACTTATAAAAGAATGATCTTTCATATTAGTGATCCAACTTGCATCAAAATATCTTTTTAAAATCGAAGAAAATATAGTATAATTCTAACCATAATTCATGGTTCCTTTCAAGTATCTAAGTATTCGATTTAATGCTTGCCAATGATATGAACTAGGATTACTTGCATATCTACTTAGTTTCACAACATCAAAAGTTGTATCTAGCATAGTTGTGACACCTCGTAAAATTCATGTCAACACATATTTTAGTTTAGCATTATTTAAATGTTTAAATCATACGTGACGATTTATTTAGATTAATTTAGTGTGATACGTGGCACAAAAATCCAAACACAGACAATTCGAACAGCAATTCGAGGAATTACCGGAATCGCACACACGTATCTTGAACTCACGAATGTTGGCGAACTAATGAACAAGGAAGTTAAACGTATAACAATGACTAATACGTAGAAACATGACAAACTAAATTGAAACATATGTTGAAAGATGATAACATAATAAACATAAAACGAATCAAACAACTAACATGTTGTACTCATTTGTCAAATTTAACAAAAGGTGCCATGTGAGACTTGATGAACCACTATTTATTAATATGGGACGTGTTGTACTCATTCATTTTCCAAAACATGTCAAAATCAACAATTACTAGAAAAAAAAAGTCAAGAGTTACTATAAATTCATTAAACATTAAAATCTCACTAATATGAATGTTATGTATATTGACATTTGCATTAAATGTATCGGATTCTAAGCCACCATTTTACCTGAATTCTGATCGATCTTTATTAAAATTTATCTTTCACATGATGACATGAATAGTTAATATTTTATAAAAAATTATGATTGTTTCGGTATATTGACGTTCTAAGAGGTCATTAGTTTAACAATATTTTTTATCAAAAGATATTTGTAAAATGGTAATAGTATGAATTTTGTTAAAATAAATTTAAGAGAAAATTATTGAGAATTATAGGTTTTTGCCTACTATTGTAACGATTCTTTTAAAATTTGTAAACGGCAATTTCATTAGCTATTGTTTTTCATTGATGATACACAATAATATGGGACAATCACTATTTAGATCGATGTGGTTTGTTTTTTTTTAAACAATCAATTTTTATCTGCTTGAGACAATATGGTCTCATATTACGTATTTGATAATTGATTTTGCATTTTTCTATACCAATTATACTTATATCATGTTAAAAAATATATTTTCTGATATTATGGTTTACCTTTAGTTAAAGCCGTTTAATACATAGTTACATACTAATATATTATAGAGCAAAATGTGCTTTTGGTCATTTATGTTTACACAACATTTCAGAGATAGTTCTTTATGTTTCAAAATGTCAAAAACAGTTCATTAAGTTTTCAAATGTTTCAAATTCTGTTCTTTCTCAGTTAACATCATTAAGTACTAACAGAATATGGACATAAATGTTAAAAAAAATCATACAAGTAATTGAGTAAATTTCATTTTTGTTCCTTTATGTTTACATAAATTTTCAGATATTGTCCTTTATTCTGTCAGTACCTAATGACGTTAATGGTGAAAGGATCGAGTTTGCAACATTTGAAAACTTAAAGGTCTGATTTGAACATTTTGAACATAAATGAATATCTCTGAAATTTTGTTTGAACATAAATGACCAAAAGTGCAATTTATTCTATATTATATATACTATCCATGTTACATAACTTACATGGAAGCTGTGCGTGACAAAATAGACGGGTTAGATAACGGGTCAGAACGGATTCGGGTCAGGATGAGTGCGAGTCAGAACGGGTTTGAAGCAAAATATGTCCGGGTCTAAATGGATTGTTCTTAAACAACATCAATTTAATTTAACTTAAGATGCGTTATAAGTAAACAAATAGCCCATTTAGATAATTTTTACTGATTTTTTCATCAAATAGGTTATTAATCATTCTTAAATGTTTGAATCCATTGCATTTACATACTTTTTTGGTTGTCTGTTTTGACCCGCATTGTGTTTAAGTGTTACCATCTCAACTTATTCAATATTATGATGTTACCTATTTTAACCTATTATAGTATAATTTATTACCCAAACCAATCAATTTCCTTTAACAGGAGTAAAAATTGTCATCTCTAAGGCTGGGCACAATGGTCACCCCGCCCTCCCAGCGGCTTCGGCCCTTTCGGCGGCTTCCAGCGGGAACACCGCCACCCGCCTTAGCAGCTCCCGGCCAACCCCCTCCCACGAACCCCGCTCCCCGCTTGCTTCCTCGTTTTGTGATTGGCTAAAGCGTATATAGTTGTTACCAACGCTAATTTCATAAAAAAATATTTTTTTTAAACACCAAATAAATACTCCAACATTTTTATCAAAAAACCACTCAATTCTCTTCATCTTTCTCTCTATATTTTTTTTAAAAAAAATTACGAACATGAATCCAAGGCCTAACAATCCCAATCCCGAATTCAACCTATTCTCGTATGATCCCGAATCGCTTCGAAATTTATTGGTTCAACTACAACAAAACCCGAACATTCAGCACTTTCAACAACAAAACGCAAACGTCCAACCACAACCAAACTTCCAACCCGGTTTTGCTCCCTACTCCCAAAGCGGTTTTCAACAAAACATTTCTCAACCTCGTTACGAATCAGATTTCGTGCCATCGAATCAACCTGATAACGAAGTTGTGCCGGAGACACAAGACACTCAAAAACGCAATAAAAAATGTAAGAAAAACAAACAGTCGGCCGGGACTGGGAAGAGTAGTGGTCCAATGGCACCGAAACAATGGACTCCCGATGAAGAAGCCGCTCTCGGAAAATGCTACATGGACGAATCCGAGAACAAAACCAAAGGTAAAAACTTTTTACTTAGTTTTGTTATTTATTTTTCTAAAGCACATATATTTTTTTACTTACTTTTTGTTAATTATTTTTTTGTAGGTAATTCGCAAAAACGCGAAAATTTTTGGAAGAAAGTCACCGTTACTTGGCACAATATGATAGACTTCGATGCAGAATACCGCACATATCATCAATTAAATTCAAAGTGGAAGGATATGTGCACCAAGTTAACAAACTTTAGTGGGATCTATAGCAACTGCGCCAACAACCGGAAAAGCGGGATGAGCGACGAGAACGTGTTGAAATGGGCCGAAAAGGAATACCAACTAAGGAGTAACGGCCAAACATTTAACCACTACCACGTTTGGGTCGCGATAAAAGACTCGGCAAAATTCCGCGTTCTTTGGCAAGAAGGTAGCGAGGTCCAATGTTCTTAAAAAAGAACCAAAAACTCCTAATCGAACGAGTATTCGCTCTAGTGTTCCACCCATACAAATTATGCGGTTAACCTCGAGGATGACGAGGAAGAAGCCGAGTTCGACACCCCCGGAACCGGTTAGACCGACAGGGCGAGATACAACAAAACGGGCTTCCTCTTCGAGTCGTCAAACCGTCTCCTCTAACCCGACAACAATCGATTTCGCTGATCAACTCCAAGCTTTCACAACTTTTCAAAAACAAAAACACGAGGATAAGAAAAAAAAATGCATGAAATAAAGCTTCAAATTCACGAAGAGAAAAGTCTCCGAGCCGACCTCAGAACAATGAATGTTTTGCCTCCCGAAAAACTCTACGAGGAAAAATTTTCAATAATGAAAAAATTGAAAAAGAAACTCTTTGATAAATATCGTTAAATTTTATTTATTTTTTTAATTGTTAGTTTTTTTTCTATAGCTTATTTTATTTAACTTTGCAATGTAACTTTTATTTTAGTTGTATTTTTATTTAATGGTTTAATTAAATCCTAAAGTTATTATTTTTAGTTTGCAACAAAAAAAATAAATAAATCAATTAAATTTAAATAATGTTGATGATGTGGAATAGTGGGGAATTGTTTTCAGTGGGGTGATGACATGACATGAAATTTCAGTAGGGTGACCGTTGTGGATAGTTTAAGGCTATCCACAGCGGTCACCCCACTGAAAATCCCTCCCCACCAAAATTTCCTGCCACGTCATCACCCAACAGAAAACCTTAAACCCCCACAGTAGTCACTCCACTGAAAACCGTTCCCCACTTGATTTTTGAATGGACCAACGGGATGAGAGGGCATTGCATGGGGAGCGGGAGCCGTGGAGGCGCACCGGGCAGGAGCCGCGCAAGAAAGGGGCGGTGTTACCGCTAGCGGTCGCGGAAGTGGGCAGGGCCACGGAGGTGGGCGGGGCTGAGCGGTGTGGACGGTCTAATGGAAGTTAATTTAAAAACACATGTGGTCCGGCCCAACTAGAGACGGGCTTTTGTAAATCGGTATTTAGGGTTTCATCTATCGCACGCTATATAAACGACTACTCATCTGCTTCTTAACTTCTAAACTATGTTACATGTATCTCTCTTTGTTTCAAAATCAAAATTCTGCTTTCCCTTCCAGTTTTCTGTCTATTTTAAACTGTTTTTCTTGCTTAATTTTTGTGATTTAGAGCCTGTTCATCATGGCTATGATGATCATAACACATATACCATCAAACTCTGAAAGCTTTATGCTTTTTTGATGATTATTAGACGTTTTACTGAGCCTATGATTCTGATTTTATGTTTTCATCAGAAATTGATTTAAAATAAGCATGTGTTGATTTCATTTTGTTTGTAACATGTACATGATTTGATTTTAGTAGATCTGGTTCATGGCAACAATTTAGAGTCTCTGGTGTTCTTTTTGGTAGTATATCAGTGCTGTACGTTGCCGATAGAAATAAGGAACTGAGATTCTGGCATCTGTCTGTTCAATCTGGCTTTTGCATTCAGATGTTTCTACATTTTTCATTTTCTTATATCGAATATGAATTTTTAACCTAATTTAGATCAATTGTCCTGTTTTCTTTTAACTTTTTTAGTCGCTTTTTCATGTAGTTAGGTTTTATTTATTATTATTTTTTAGAATGATAAAAAGACTTGAACTGATAACAATTTGGTTCACAGATTCAATTGGTTCGATTCATGTTTGGCTGGCTTAATTTAGGCTGGGATCGGAGGCAAAGCCAATTGTTCTTGCAGTCAATGTTCGGTCGAATGGTCTAAGGATCTGTATACCTACTTTAATGGGGATGAAATTGTATAAAAAAATGAGTAACCTGCTTAAATGGTCTATGTGTTTGTGTTAATTTTGTCATTTTAATCCTTTTTTAAATTAATTTTTGCCATTTCAGTTCTTATGTTTGTTTTTTTGCCTATCAAATTCTATCGTCTAAATTGAAGACGGTTTCTGTTAAGTGGGTATCACATGAACGACACTTTGGTATTTTTGTCCTATCACTTGTTTAAGGGTTTATATACGAATCAATTGTCCTTCACTAAATAGAAGGTTTGTGATTTTAGTCTTTGTTTGAAAAAACCCTAAACCCTTGACGTTTTCTTTGATTTTCAAGCCAAGATGAGCTCATTTTCTTCAAATTAAAGTGGTTCAAACTTTATTTTGAAAGTGTTGTCACCGCATCACAGTGACACACAATTTCACCTTGATTTGAAGAAAATGAAATTAACACTTGAAGATAGAAGGAAGCGTTGAGAGTTTTAAGATTTTCAAACTCAAGGACTAAGTTCGCAAATTTAGAGGGGCAGATATGCTTCCTAAACGAATGATAGGATGAAAATACTAATGAATTTTCGTGATACCCACTTAACAGAAGATGTCTTAAATTTAGACGGGAGGATTTGACAGGCAAACAAAAGGACGGATATGCTAAAAAAAATAAAAAGGGATTAAAGCATTAAATTGATGTAAATAAAGGGACCAATTGATCAGTTTATTCTAAAAATATTAATGATAATTATAAAACAGTTTTTTAAACTACTTAATTGGGTAACTTCTCCCTAAGGGCAATTTTTATCCTTTAACTGCTATTTTAATAAGGTCTAAACTGGTTAATAGGTTTCAAATTGCTTAAAAAGATTTTTAAAACCTGGCTTTATGTGGAAATCCCAAACTGGTTTAAAACCATTGGGGTGTTACCATCCTCTCTCACTCCTATATCACATGCCATAATGAGTTGAGTTGAACAATAATTTAAAACAAAAATAATGTAAATATAATTGATTTAAATTTTCAAGAATCATTAATAAATTATTTTACGAAAAAAATCACTAAAATTATTTTAATAAACTGTTTGTTTTGTTATAAATAATTTTAAAAAACCAAATTGATTTTTTTAAAAGTCTCTTTTGACGTTGTTAATCATAGTATTAGTATAAGACTAACAAGTGACATCTGGTTTCGATGAATTTAGCAATCACAATAATTTAGGATGAAAGTAATGTAAGCAAGTGACATTAGTTATGCTACATTGAATATTGCTGTAGCTCTAGTCATTATGTCCAAATTTCATAATATGTGGTCCATAAATTAACTATGGATACAATACAATACACGACTTATAAAACTAATCTGGAATCAGGCAAAAAATATCAGAATTGTACTAATTTAGAAAAGACAACTCAGCACGATAAAAAATAGCATTCCGAATTAAAGATACAAGTCAAATGACGATTAGGTCTCTCCATAACTAATATGCTCTTTCTTTAAATTTAATTTAAGTATTATAATAAATTAAGGATATGACAAAATGTGAGTCACATGTTAAGTTTTTTGAGATTTCTCAAGTAAAATGAGTTTCTATTTTATATGCCATGTATATATAGATATAATTATGAAAAATTATTTATATATATTTCAATCCGATTAATTCTGACAAGTCCAATTTATTTCTAATTGATATCCAGCTTTCTCACTAGCGTTTAGCAATTTATACGCTGTTGCTTTTAATATTTGAGTGTTATGGTGAAATTCTAGCCGCAACATGAAAAGAAACCCCTAGTAAAACAAGATGAACATTTATTGAAAATGATTTAATTTTATGTTAAATTATGATAAGTTATTAATATATTTTAGTAAGTGTAAAAATGTGAATCGAAGACAATGATCACAACTCTTCAGTCTGCACTAATAAGGAGTCTGTTAATTCAAATCACAAGAAGTTGACGATGAAATTTTCGGATATGGCTTAATTCGTTTGGGTTTGTCGTACAACTTAGTTAGGTGATTTTGGACATAGAGGCATTAATCATCATCCTATGCAACATATAACACCTTGTTAAATAAATTTTTGTAATTTTTGAAGTAAAATTTGTGGGTTATCATGGGATATAGATGAGTTGGTGTAAAAACACAAAAATTGAGTTGTTCATGGGTGATAAATGCTTGTGGGTTTCATGTAATCTTGTATAATTACTTGAAATCACCTACTTTGAAGTAGGATGATGATGCATGGGATAAATAGGAGGTTTTAGTAAGCATTTTAACAAGTTTGAAAAAGGTATGCACACTGATGTTTGTTAAAATGCTTGAATAAAAAGTTGGACAAGTGTAGATTGAAACAATTTTTGATTTTTGTACTGTTTTAGAAAAATCATATAAAATCAACCGTACCTCCGATTGAGGCGTATTTTATATGGTTGAAAAGGTATTTGAGAGTACTACAATTTATCTTTGAAACTCATGAACTGATTCGGGTTTTAAGGGAGTCAAAATGATCGATGTTTATAGCATAACAGTAAGTTTAGCATGCTGAAATGATTTCTTTTTGTTGTTGTGCTGATTTTTGAAAAATCATATAAAGTCAACCAAAAATCGGTTTGAGGCATATAATATGTCGTTGGAAAGCTTATTGAGTCTACTTCTATTGATGTTTAGAGTGAGAAAAAGATGCAGAACATGAGCCTTATATGTATGGAAAGGTCTAAGGGTCTACTACAATCTATCTTTGAACATGAAGAGTTAAATTAAATTGTAAATAGGTCAAGATGGACGATTACAGAAGCAACTTAGAAAGTTGCTGCATAAAAATAAGACTTTTTCAAAATGTGATAAAAATGAGAAACTTAGTAGATATGTTTTTGAAAAAGAATGAATGACACTAGTAGATCATATACATATAGTTCGGTGTGTTACAAGTGTCTAAGATACTTGAAAAATTGACAGGATCCATATTTACACTAACGGGTCAAAAATGAGAATTTGGTATAGACATGTACAAATGAAGCCCCTTGTGTAAGCAAGTTGTTTGTTTGAAATTGTAAATGCTAAATGGCATGTGTGCTATATTATTTGTATAGGAAATGAAATTGAAATTGAAATCAATAGGCCAAGAAGGAGTTACGAGGTTTAGCATTCCTACCGGTCAAGGTGAGTTACCTACTCACTAATATGCAACCATAAGACATATTAGTGTTTATGTGTTATATGATTATGTTTGTTGTAACTACTTGTAATTGACTTGTAGCAATTGTGATAAATTGAATGATAAATTGACCATATGGGTCATAAAATGTTGAAGATATGATTATGAAACCACATGAGGTGGTATGTAACTACTTGATAGATGTCTTGTAGTATTGGATGAATGTTATGTCCTAAAAGCATAAGTTGAAAGGTGTTATTAAATGTTAATTGATAGGTGACATAGAAAATTATGACAATCCACATTGTGTGGAAGAATATGAATATAAAACCACATGGGGTGGTATTTAACTACTTGATAGATGTCTTGTAGTATTGGATGAATGTTATGTGCTAGATGAATAAGTTCAAAAGTGTTATTAAATGATAATTTATAATTGACTCTATAAAATGGTGATAATCCACATTGTGTGGAAGTATATGAATATGAAACCACATGAGGTGGTATTTGGATTGTTGAATTAAATATTGGATGGAACAATTTGAGTTTTGTTGGTTAATGTTATGATATAATTGCATAACTAATGAAAGTGTCATTATATGTTTAGAATAACTGATACAGATAATTGGATACGATTCACATTCGTGTGAAACTAATGTAATACCATGATATATGGCATTTTTGTGATGATCCACATTCGTGTGGAGAAACATGTAAGTCCATAGTGAAATGGTATTGGAGTTTTACATGTAAGTCCATAATTGTAACATCAGTGCCGGAACCGTACCGGAACAGTGATCTCAACAGTAACATGAACAATATTCAGGTACAAATTATACATATTTCATTTCATGTCATGTTCATATCATATATCATATTTCATTATCATTTCATGCTATCAAACAACAGATTCAGAATCATTTCAGGGAAACAGAATTCAGAAAACATGGTTCAATAGTCAGATAATTATCTGGCAATATTGAACCATCATATAATTATTTGTTAGGATTTTATTATGTATAAACGTATGTGAGGCTTTACAGAACAAAAACAACACGGATGCCGTTACGTGAATGCTAAATCGATGGATTGTATAGGTGATGATCTGTACGAATAAATCTGAAAGTTTAATGTTCTAAATGATATCCGATAATTAGAAAACAATATTGAAGAGTATAGTTATCGCTGTGTTCGTACGGGTGACAATTCGAACGAATACGCGCGACGACCGTACGATTCGATTTTAAACAGTAAATTAAATAATTCTGAAAATTTAAAATAAACGAAAGATATTTAGTTAATTTATTATGAATCACAACTTAAAATAATTTTCTAAATCTTGTTTTATAAACCGAGTCGTTTCGTATGAAAATTTACGAAATTCCGACGTTTTACATGTAACCGAGCGAAACCGAACCTACCGGGTATTCTTGAAACATTTAATGAGGCATTAATCCTCACAACCACCACCACCAACCTCTTCCTCCCACAATTTTTGCCACTCTCTCTCTAAAAATCTCTTCCACCACCTTCTCTATACAATATCTCGTTCCATTCTCGATCATTTCAAGCATTCTTGGTGTCAAAATGATCACCTCATCATGTAGATCACGGAAGTACAAAGGATCTAAGCTTTTATCCACCATTTTTGAGGTAAATCTTAATTTTTGTTTCGGTTTTTGGTGTGAATCACAATTTCTTCAACTTGTTGTTATCCTAGCCGACCTAAACACTTAGAAATAGTTAGATACACGATTGTAAACCACTAGGAAGATCTGGAAACAAACGTGCATCAAGTTAGGATTAAGGAGGAAGACGATGAACAGCAAACAGCTGTTGGTTCATGACAGGTCGAAGAGCCGAACCTGTCGAGGAGTTGGGCAAGAGGGGCGAACCTGCTAGACTTGGCCGAACTTTCTCTTGTCCAGCCGGACCTACTTCTTGACAGAACCTCTTCATCCAGCCGAACCCAAGGAGACGAACCATGGGAACCGAACCTGTGACTTGCGAATCCATGCTGTCACGAACCTTCTAGTTAGCCAAACCACAGCCGAACCAATGAAGGGACGAACCTGGATCTTCTAGCCGAACCCTTCCCTTCGAGCGAACCCTGGACTGTACGAACCTAGATGGCTACTGCATGTGAACTTCACGAACCTAGAAGTTTCTCTATGACTTAGCCGAACCCCCATGGTAGCCACACCAAGGTCTACCGAACCATGAGGCCTGAACCATGTGTTAACACTTAGCCGAACCCTAGAACTTATAAACTCTATGGGATGGCAGCGAACCTAGAGGTTTGGGGGTTACGAACCTAAGCTTTTGAATGGGATGGTTTACGTGATAGATGCATGGGAAATTAGCATGTGTGCATGAGAATAATACGAAGGCCCATTTTAATAATATAGTGTGATGAAGAAAATCATGGGTTAGGGTTTCAATAACAAGAGATTTTCTTAAAACCCACTAACAACTCAACATGAGTTATTGGCATATATGAAATTTGTTTAACACTTGGGGAATTATTATGAGCTCATGTGGATCAAAACAAAAGCCTAAAGGATGGAGTGTTAATTTAACTATTAACATTTAAACTCTAGGAAAAGTTTAATAAGGATAACTAACCTAGATGAGTTACTTATCTATGTCGTATTATTCAAGGATTTTGATTTATGATCGTTTGGTAATCAAAGGCTAGCAATGGGACGAGGTGGGCCCAATGGGCTTAACCTAAGCACATCATATGTTAAATGTCATTTCAATTAAAGTTAATTATGTTTAATAAAAGAAAATGATTTATAAACTTTATTGAATTAAAAGAAATGATTTTGACTTAATATTTAACTTAAAATGAATTAAATTATAAACGTTTTAATTAAGAACTTGTAATGATTAATCTTGGGATATGGGTTACAAATGGGTACTTAAGTTCGAGTAGTTAGATGAAATCTTAGAAGCACATTAGTAACATAGGACACTTAGTTGCACACTGAGACCGAGACTCTAGATGCGTCTAATATACATACTTATCGTATTCGAATTTTCTTAAAACAACTCAGGAACTGAAGAAACCTAGTCTACAACAACGAGCGCGCATTTTGTGATAAATCATTTGCACAGCAACACATGTGAGTTCATTGCCCCTTTTCTAAACATTTTGTTTTCAAACGCGGGGCTGAGAAGCATGCGTAAATCTTTTTATTTAAACTGTTTAACGTATATGCTTTTACTTATTATATGCTTTATATTTGATTGTTATACTCCTAGACTCTTGTCTAGGTAATTGTTATACAGATTGAACTATCAAGTTAATTAATTACTCCTATGAGTAATACCTTTATTCTAAACTCTAAACATACCCTTAGTCCATCGAGTTCAAATTCCAGAATCTAAATTCAAAGTGAAATCAAAAGAACTAAAACTTAAGATCAAATGCAATGGAATCTAATCCAGTGTGTGATCAGTAATGTCACACCCCCAATTTTCAACTAACGGAATCATACCGTTTGGGAGCATGACAAACCAGGATCTCAGATCATTAGACATAGCGAAGACCTCTATATGAATTTCAAAACATACTTGGGTCTTTAAAACATAACATCAGAGTTTTCAAAGTTTTGCGGAAGCGTTTAAAACCAATAAGAGTTGTAAAGTAACCATTACAAAACAAAATACTCAAATGTTCAAATTCAAATATCCAAAATGTTTAAAATGCATGCGACTCTATCTCCTAGTCCATGCCAGTCTTTATTGCGCGCCTTAGCGTCCTGAGAAAACATGTAAATCAAGTCAACACAAAGGTTGGTGCATAACACAGGTTTTAATCATTCATAATGTTCAAAACAACAGTTTGAATAATAAGATTGTAGATAACATCATCACACATGCACAGTCATGATAGCTAGTCATATAAACTATTTACATACGTGTTCGACACCGAAGCTGACGGATTGCCATGCTATAGCATGTTTTCGCCTTGCCACTATTGTCTATCACAACAATAGTAAAATTGTGTTTGGTCAGTCAAACACCTGCGTAGATCCCATCTACCAGGTGAGGTTTGTCAAACCTAATAGATCTATTTCCAACTACCACGCTTTGCATTACAGCAAACTAAACGGTTCGAGGTGTGTAAGGACTTTCAAGTTGATATGTTTTCACATAATGTAAACAGCTAACTCATGCAAGTGATATGTATCTAAAAACAGTTTGTTGCACATGTTTTCTCCCCCAAAACAGTTTAAAATAAGAAAGGGGCCGTGTACGCACCTTTGAATTTAGCAGAATGATCACACACTAAAAGCTCGTATAAGGAATCCTCCTACGAAGAATCTGTGTTTAAACAATAATCTAGTGTTATTCAGAATGTCGTTTTGTGCTTGAAATCACATACGTGTCAACACACGTATGTTAGAGTGTTAAAAATGTGCATACGTATGTATGCGTGCTTTTGAAATCGTTTAAATAAAATCATATTTGATTTTATTTAAATAACCGTAATTATACGCGATTTCGCTTTCGGATTAAAATATGAATTTTATTATTCTAATACGTTCGTATTCTCGTTACGGTTCCAACGAAATTTGAACGAGTCAAAACGGAGTTCGTATGAGAAAGATATTCTAAAAATACCAAAAATGGTATTTTTCCCAAAACCGGCCACCCCCCTGCTCGAACCCGCGACCTCATACTCGCAACACACATGATCTACCAACTCAGCCCGCTAGGGTATCGCATCAGAACTTAAAAATCAATTCTTTTAACTCCTAACCTATCGGTTCCCCTTTGTTTATCTATAACCGAAGCATAATCTTCCTAATTAGCTATGAATTCGATCTTGATAACCCATGAATCCATAAAGCTTTCATTACAATAGAAATTTCGAAGTTATCAGTACCGATTAATTTGAATATAACATTCGTTTAACCCAAAACCCCCAATTCGTTTTTCCTTAAGAACCCTAGATATCAAATCCCATTAATTCAATGTTACAATCAGAAATTGTTTTATGTTTTAGCTTGATCGGCACCCTCTGAAACTTCCTACGCATTTTAATTCGATTCCTAAACTCTTTAAGACCAAAATCCCCAAAACGACTTTGATATAAACCCTAATTATTTGAACTCCAACTAATCGATGTAATCAGTTGCAATTGATTTAGGATAATTCTTAGTAGACTAATTCTGAAACTACACATGTGATTTGATTTGAATATTAAACTCGTTTGGTTTGAAATCCCCAAAACCGTTCTTAAAACAAGCCCTAGAACTCGAATCCCATTAAACCGATATTAGAAATTGAAATTGATCAATGTTTATCCTTAATCGGTCATGTTAGAAAGTGTAGGATCGATTACTCACTTGGTTTGCTATCCAATTGAAGTGGTTCGACTAAAAGATGAAGTTCGGCCTCCTTGAAATCAAATTCCTCCACCCGAAGCTTCAATGATCGAATTGACGGATGTTAAAGATTCTGAATGTGCCGATTATGGTGTATGAATATGCAATTGTGAAGATGAAAGTCGAATTCCATGGTTTTGATGTAGCCATGTAACGGTTACAACACTTATCCCCTTTAATTCCAATCAATTCGAATTCTAACAGGTTAAAACGTATGTAAACGGTTTAGGATCATTATTACAATGATTATAGATGATAAATTCGCAATTACAACTTCGAATTTGAAGAATTTCGAATTTCTCCATATATATATAAATGAATTTTGACTTTTAGAAGTCAAAATCACCCATTATCTCAACTTGTGGCTTAATTCTTGAAATTAAACACTTAAAATCTGATTTTTATTTAATCTTAACTCCTACAGATTATTCTAGATCAAAAACTTATCATCTCGATTAACAAAGTTAAATCTAAAATCCCTAATTGTTACAAATTGATTTACTTAGAATATTGTTGGGCTAATTTAACCAATTTGGGCCTCATTTGAACTCATTAGGCCCTATCTTACCTTACTGGCCTTCCTAAATCTCATTGGGCCTCCCTGGGCCTTATTGGGCCTACTTTGTTTTCATTGAGTCTCACTTGACTTTATTGGGCCTTACTGGACCTCTCTTGGCTTATTGGGCCTACTGTGAACCTATTGGGCCTACATAGACTTCATTGGGCCTAATTGATCTTGTTGGGCCTGTGATCTCACTGTTTTTCAGTTAACAAAGTTAATCCGAAAAGTCGGATTGTCACATCATCCCCTTGTTGAAGGAATTTTCGTCCCGAAAATTAGTAAGTGTTAGGAGTAGTTAGGAAACTACTTACGAGTTCAGATTGTGCGTGTTAGTGTGATTTGATCATTCTGTGTGCTTGTGTGTACTCACACACAAAGTCTAATGCTTGCAACATCACAACTCAAATGTGATCGTTCAATGTGATTGTTTGCGTGTACACTAGTTAGTTCACCTAACTGTGACTGTTTGTGTTTGATCATACTGTGTTGTGTAACCTCACACATAGTGAGTGTCTATAACTGTTTGTACTATGCAACCCCGCACATAGCAAAGTGTATGTAACTAATCATGTATGTACTACCATAACATGTAACATATGAAATGTAGCACATAAAATATATAGAATATAATGTAGCACAAATGTTTGTAACAAAATCAATTGAATAAATAAAATGTTTGTGCTTACAGTTTGAAATTTGCAGTGTTGATGTGTGAAAGCATCACTTCATCCCCTTGTTGAAGGAAATTTCGTCCCGAAATTTAATGTGCGCTCTCAGTGTTAGCAATAGCTGTTTTGAATAAATGAGGATATTTCTTCATCATTTGATCTTCCCGTTCCCATGTGAATTCAGGACCACGTCTTGAATTCCATCGAACTTTGACTATTGGAATCTTGCTTTGCTTCAGTTGTTTGACCTCTCGGTCCATGATTTCTGCTGGTTCTTCAATGAATCGCAACTGTTCATCTACTTGTATTTCTTCCAACGGTACAATCAATGTCTCGTCAGAAAGACATTTCTTTAAGTTCGACACATGAAACACATCATGAACTCCACTGAGTTCATCCGGTAACTTGAGTTGATACGCAACCGGACCAATCCTTTTCAGAATTTCAAAAGGTCCTACGTAACGTGGACTAAGCTTTCCGCGCTTGCCGAATCGTATCACACCTTTCCACGGTGATACTTTTAGAAGAACTCGGTCTCCTACTTGAAATTCCAACGGTTTACGACGTTTGTCAGCATAACTCTTCTGTCGATCCCGAGCCGCTGCCATACGGTTCCGGATTTGAACTATCTTCTCTGTCGTCTCGTGCACCAGTTCAGGACCTGTTAACTGACTGTCACCAATTTCAGCCCAACAAACTGGTGAACGATATTTGCGACCATACAAAGCTTCAAACGGTGCTGCTTGAATACTTGTATGATAACTATTATTGTAAGAGAATTCCACTAACGGTAAATGATTCTCCCAGCTATCACCAAAGTCAATTACACAAGCTCGTAACATATCCTCGAGCGTTTGAATCGTTCGTTCACTTTGACCGTCGGTCTGTGGATGATAGGCGGTACCCATATCCAAGCGAGTCCCCAATGACTTATGAAGAGATTTCCAAAAGTTGGAAGTAAATCGGGCATCCCGATCCGATATGATAGAGATTGGCACACCATGCCGTGCTACAACTTCCTTGATGTAAATGCGAGTCAGTTTCTCCATCTTATCAGTTTCCTTGATTGCTAAGAAGTGTGCAGATTTCGTTAATCGATCGACAATTACCCATATCGTATCGCAACCAGTCGGTGTACGGGGTAACTTAGTAATGAAGTCCATCGAAATCTGTTCCCATTTCCACATCGGTATCTCTGGTTGTTGCAGTAAACCAGATGGCTTCTGATATTCAACTTTGACTTTCGAACAAGTCAAACATTTGCTAACGTACTTAGCAATATCAGCTTTCATGTGAGGCCACCAATACAGTGCCTTCAAATCATGATACATCTTGTCTGATCCCGGATGGACTGAATACCTGGACTTGTGTGCTTCATCCATCACGAGTTCCCTTAAACCTCCATACAAAGGTATCCACATTCGATTAATGAAATAACGAATTCCATCAGGTTTAACATCCAATTGTTCTTCCATTCCTCGTAAAGATTCCGGTACTAAGTTTTCCGTTTTCAAAGCCTCAATCTGAGCACTGTGCACCTTGTCAGGTAAGTCAGTATGTATTGTCATCATAAGTGCACGAACCCGTCTTGCTCCTGTTGTGTCTTTTCTGCTCAGAGCGTCAGCTACTACATTAGCTTTTCCCGGGTGATATTTAATCGCACACTCATAATCATTCAACAACTCAACCCATCGTCGTTGTCTCATATTAAGCTCCTTCTAATCAAAGATATGTTGCAAACTCTTATGATCAGTATAAATGGTACACTTAGTTCCATACAGATAATGCCTCCAAATCTTCAAAGCAAAAACCACTGCTCCTAACTCCAAGTCATGAGTAGTGTAATTCTTTTCATGTGTTCGTAGTTGTCTGGAAGCATAAGCGATCACTTTATCACGTTGCATCAACACACATCCCAAACCTTGTGCAGATGCATCACAATACACTACGAAGTCTTCTGTTCCTTCCGGTAGGGACAGAATCGGTGCGCTGCAAAGTTTCTGTTTCAATAACTGGAATGCAGCTTCCTGTTTATCCGTCCAGTTATACTTTGTTCCCTTGTGCGTAAGAGCTGTAAGTGGTTGAGCGATCTTCGAGAAACCTTCAATGAATCGTCGATAATAACCCGCCAAACCAAGGAATTGTCGTACCTCGGTAGGGGTCTTTGGCGCTTCCCAATTCTTAATCGCTTCAATCTTCGCTGGATCAACATGTATACCCTTTTCGTTGACTATATGACCCAAAAATTGTACTTCTCGCATCCAGAAATCACATTTCGAGAACTTAGCGTACAGTTGTTCCTTCTTCAATAATTCCAATAGTAATCGAAGATGTTCAGCGTGTTCCTCCTCAGATTGTGAATAAATGAGAATGTCATCGATGAAAACAATGACAAACTTATCAAGATAAGGTTTACAAACACGATTCATGAGATCCATGAATACAGCTGGAGCGTTTGTCAACCCAAATGGCATGACCAAAAACTCATAATGGCCATAGCGCGTCCTGAATGCTGTCTTCGGAATATCCTCCTCCTGGACTCTTAGTTGATGATAACGCGACCTGAGATCAATCTTCGAGTAGTAACTCGAACCTTGCAATTGATCAAACAGATCGTCAATTCTGGGTAACGGATACCGGTTCTTGATAGTAACCTTGTTCAATTCCCGGTAATCGATACACATACGGAAAGTTCCGTCCTTCTTCTTTACAAACAATACTGGAGCTCCCCACGGTGAAAAACTAGGTCGTATGAAACCCTTATCCAACAACTCTTGTAATTGTGTGGATAACTCTTGCATTTCTGACGGTGCAAGTCGATAAGGTGCCCTAGCTATCGGTGCTGCATCTGGTGTAAGGTCGATTCGGAATTCCACCTGTCTGATAGGCGGTAATCCCGGCAAGTCTTCTGGAAACACCTCCGGAAATTCACAAACTACAGGTATATCTTCAAGCTTCTTCTCAGCCACCGGCTTTTCAGTTATAAGTGCTATAACTGCCGTATGACCTTTTCGCAGACATTTGTGTGCTTTCATACAAGATATGAGACGCAGTGGCGTACTGCTCTTCTCGCCTTGTACATACAATGTCTCTCCCTGCGGAAGAGGTATGCGAACAATCTTTTCATGGCATACGATTTCAGCCTGGTTTTTGGACAACCAGTCCATGCCAATAACTACATCAAAACTGCCTAAGGCAATAGGCATAAGGTCAATCTCTAATGTTTGACCCATCAAATCAAGGATACATCCCTTAAAAATATTTTCCACTACAATCAACTTACCATCAGCTAATTCCACAGTGTATGGACTATCTAAGGCAGTGGGACTAACATTTAGCAACTTAGCAAGTGAACTAGATACAAAGCTCCGATCGGCACCGGTGTCAAATAACATAGAGGCATAGTGATTATTTAAGAGGAACGTACCCGTAACAATGTTGGGATCCTCCCGCGCTTGACGTCCTCCAATCACAAACGTCCTGCCCCTAGCACCATTGTTGTTGTTGTTGTTGTTATTGTTGTTGTTGTTGTTGGTGCCATTTCCATTACCGTTGCCATTTCCATTACCATTGACATTATTGTCCCCGCCTTTCTTGAGCTGTGGGCAATCTTTCTTAAAATGCCCCATTTTGCCGCACTCAAAACAACCCTTCTGAGCGTTGTTCTGGTTATTGTTCTGGTTGTTGTTGTTCTGTAGCTCCCCGCGACAATCCTTAGCCGCATGCCCAATCTTGCCACACCTCTGGCACTTAGCTCTCTCACATTGGTTACCTGCATGATGGTAACCACACCTGTTGCACTTGGGGTGTTTACCAATATAACCCCCCGACGATGATGATTGCTGACCACTGGTTGAACCATAATAAGACTTGTTTGAGTCTTGTTTCCGGTTTTGCTGGTATGATTGTTGGTTGTTACCCTTGAAGTTGTTACCTTCCCACTTTCTCTTATGATCTCCTACCTTGGTAGCAGATGTTCGTTTGGGCAGAGTCCCCTGCAACACTGCCTGGTCAGTAAGCTGATGCGCTAAACGAACAGCTTGTTGGATGGTGGTGGGATTTGCTGAAGTAACCAACCCCTGAATCTGAGGCACTAGTCCTCCAATGTACCTTTCAATCCACTTACTGGCTGGAGTAGCCATGTGTGGTAGCAGTCTGGCCAACTCGTGTGACCTGGTTGTGTACTCTTCAATGTTTGACCCCTCCATCTTGAGGTGCCAGTATTCCTCCTCCAACTTCTGCATCTCACTGGTAGGACAGTACTCCTCTTGCAGTAAAGTTTTGAAGTTGTTCCATGTTAAGGCATTAGCCTCTCCCAACCCCAGAGTCTGGACATTTGAGTTCCACCAAGTTAGTGCTGGACCCTCCAATGTTCCCGTAGCAAATTTCACCTTGCTTTCGTTAGGGCAGTTGCACATTTCGAATACAGACTCAGCCTTTTCAATCCACCGAAGGAGTCCAATGGCCCCCTCCGACCCTTTGAAATTGTGTGGTTTACAGTCCAAGAACATCTTGAACGTGCAAACTTGTGGGTTAACCAATCCCCCAGCTGGACCCTGTGGCCCTGTGTTGTGAGTCTGAGCATACTGTGCGATTGCCTCTGCAACTCTGTTGTTAATTAGCTCATTGAGCTCAGCAACAGTCATATGTACGTTTCCCTCAGCCATTAGTTCCCTATTTACAAGAAGTGTTAGCACGAAGTCAAAATCTAATGTGGCATGTGTAAGTAAAACAACAAACACAACATGTAATATAAATCAACACAACTGTTGAAAATAAATAATAATTCTCTTCAATAGATAAAAATTTTCTTTGAGTACAATACTTTTGAAATGAAACATACTTTTCAAACTACTAATGTAGGAACACAACCCGTTCCTGATAAGTTTAAACAAAACAAGAAAAGAAAAAAAATCAATCGTCCTCAACTGTGGATTCAGGATCGGAATCAACAACTGGTGCTGGTTCCTCCTCCTCATCCTCATCCTGTTCCTCATTCTCAGAGGCCACTAAATCCTCCAAAGCTTCAACCCTGCCTGCCAAAATCTCCTCTCGGTTCTCTGACTCTTCTAGACGACCAATCAAATTGATCATCTCATCCCGCATATCGTGAACCAGATGGGTAAGATCATCCTGCCTCTCAATAGCATCCCATAACTCCTGAGATCTCTGTGCTATCCTATCTTCTGCTACCTCCAGATCCTCGCACAATTTGGCGATCTCCTCGGCGTCCGTCCTTTGCCTTTTAGGCTCAGGAGCATCTAGTACTGGTGGTGGATGTGCAGAAGGTCCCTCAGCAGGGATCTGCTGAGTGCCCTCCACTGGCTCCTCCTCCGGATCCTCATCCGGGTCCTCATCTGGATCCTCCTCGGGATCCTCGTCTGGATCTTCCTCCGGATCCTCGTCTGGATCTGAGTCATCCATCTCATATGGTGGAGGTGATGGAATAGGTGGTGGTGGTGATGACGGTGGTGCTGGAACTATCGGTTCCTCGTCCTCGGAATCATCAATGTAAATATAAGGTACCGATGATGATGCCATGCCTGTTACATAATATCATATGTAAGTGCAGTGCCATGGAATGTGTAAGCAAGTCAATTACATAATGTCATATGTAATTTCTAAGTAATATGTGTAAACATATGTGTCTAATGTCTAACAGTCATAGTCTAGGCCTACAAATGCAAACCTAGTTCGCTATAACCAATGTCTCTGATACCAATAATCTGTCACACCCCCAATTTTCAACTAACGGAATCATACCGTTTGGGAGCATGACAAACCAGGATCTCAGATCATTAGACATAGCGAAGACCTCTATATGAATTTCAAAACATACTTGGGTCTTTAAAACATAACATCAAAGTTTTCAAAGTTTTGCGGAAGCGTTTAAAACCAATAAGAGTTGTAAAGTAACCATTACAAAACAAAATACTCAAATGTTCAAATTCAAATATCCAAAATGTTTAAAATGCATGCGACTCTATCTCCTAGTCCATGCCAGTCTTTATTGCGCGCCTTAGCGTCCTGAGAAAACATGTAAATCAAGTCAACACAAAGGTTGGTGCATAACACAGGTTTTAATCATTCATAATGTTCAAAACAACAGTTTGAATAATAAGATTGTAGATAACATCATCACACATGCACAGTCATGATAGCTAGTCATATAAACTATTTACATACGTGTTCGACACCGAAGCTGACGGATTGCCATGCTATAGCATGTTTTCGCCTTGCCACTATTGTCTATCACAACAATAGTAAAATTGTGTTTGGTCAGTCAAACACCTGCGTAGATCCCATCTACCAGGTGAGGTTTGTCAAACCTAATAGATCTATTTCCAACTACCACGCTTTGCATTACAGCAAACTAAACGGTTCGAGGTGTGTAAGGACTTTCAAGTTGATATGTTTTCACATAATGTAAACAGCTAACTCATGCAAGTGATATGTATCTAAAAACAGTTTGTTGCACATGTTTTCTCCCCCAAAACAGTTTAAAATAAGAAAGGGGCCGTGTACGCACCTTTGAATTTAGCAGAATGATCACACACTAAAAGCTCGTATAAGGAATCCTCCTACGAAGAATCTGTGTTTAAACAATAATCTAGTGTTATTCAGAATGTCGTTTTGTGCTTGAAATCACATACGTGTCAACACACGTATGTTAGAGTGTTAAAAATGTGCATACGTATGTATGCGTGCTTTTGAAATCGTTTAAATAAAATCATATTTGATTTTATTTAAATAACCGTAATTATACGCGATTTCGCTTTCGGATTAAAATATGAATTTTATTATTCTAATACGTTCGTATTCTCGTTACGGTTCCAACGAAATTTGAACGAGTCAAAACGGAGTTCGTATGAGAAAGATATTCTAAAAATACCAAAAATGGTATTTTTCCCAAAACCGGCCACCCCCCTGCTCGAACCCGCGACCTCATACTCGCAACACACATGATCTACCAACTCAGCCCGCTAGGGTATCGCATCAGAACTTAAAAATCAATTCTTTTAACTCCTAACCTATCGGTTCCCCTTTGTTTATCTATAACCGAAGCATAATCTTCCTAATTAGCTATGAATTCGATCTTGATAACCCATGAATCCATAAAGCTTTCATTACAATAGAAATTTCGAAGTTATCAGTACCGATTAATTTGAATATAACATTCGTTTAACCCAAAACCCCCAATTCGTTTTTCCTTAAGAACCCTAGATATCAAATCCCATTAATTCAATGTTACAATCAGAAATTGTTTTATGTTTTAGCTTGATCGGCACCCTCTGAAACTTCCTACGCATTTTAATTCGATTCCTAAACTCTTTAAGACCAAAATCCCCAAAACGACTTTGATATAAACCCTAATTATTTGAACTCCAACTAATCGATGTAATCAGTTGCAATTGATTTAGGATAATTCTTAGTAGACTAATTCTGAAACTACACATGTGATTTGATTTGAATATTAAACTCGTTTGGTTTGAAATCCCCAAAACCGTTCTTAAAACAAGCCCTAGAACTCGAATCCCATTAAACCGATATTAGAAATTGAAATTGATCAATGTTTATCCTTAATCGGTCATGTTAGAAAGTGTAGGATCGATTACTCACTTGGTTTGCTATCCAATTGAAGTGGTTCGACTAAAAGATGAAGTTCGGCCTCCTTGAAATCAAATTCCTCCACCCGAAGCTTCAATGATCAAATTGACGGATGTTAAAGATTCTGAATGTGCCGATTATGGTGTATGAATATGCAATTGTGAAGATGAAAGTCGAATTCCATGGTTTTGATGTAGCCATGTAACGGTTACAACACTTATCCCCTTTAATTCCAATCAATTCGAATTCTAACAGGTTAAAACGTATGTAAACGGTTTAGGATCATTATTACGATGATTATAGATGATAAATTCGCAATTACAACTTCGAATTTGAAGAATTTCGAATTTCTCCATATATATATAAATGAATTTTGACTTTTAGAAGTCAAAATCACCCATTATCTCAACTTGTGGCTTAATTCTTGAAATTAAACACTTAAAATCTGATTTTTATTTAATCTTAACTCCTACAGATTATTCTAGATCAAAAACTTATCATCTCGATTAACAAAGTTAAATCTAAAATCCCTAATTGTTACAAATTGATTTACTTAGAATATTGTTGGGCTAATTTAACCAATTTGGGCCTCATTTGAACTCATTAGGCCCTATCTTACCTTACTGGCCTTCCTAAATCTCATTGGGCCTCCCTGGGCCTTATTGGGCCTACTTTGTTTTCATTGAGTCTCACTTGACTTTATTGGGCCTTACTGGACCTCTCTTGGCTTATTGGGCCTACTGTGAACCTATTGGGCCTACATAGACTTCATTGGGCCTAATTGATCTTGTTGGGCCTGTGATCTCACTGTTTTTCAGTTAACAAAGTTAATCCGAAAAGTCGGATTGTCACAAGTAAACTAAGGATCCTAATCAAGAATCTATAATCATTGTGGAATCATGGAAATCAAAGTGAATCATGGGAATCATAACCGTGTGTGAATCATGAAAATAATGAAATCATTAAAATCTAATGAAATCATTAATGCTTAAGTTAAGGTGGATGTCAGTTGTATGTAAATCAAGACCACGTGTAACACACGGAAATTGCCATCATAAATAGTAGACTCTTGTAGTCAAGCTATATGGGCAATAACGGAAACTATTAAACAAAATCAAAATCAGGAGAATCAAAGAAGATCAAGAATCAAAGGATATCCTTAAAGTCCCGGCATGTACAGTAGACCATTGGGTCAAGCTGATATGGGCATCATTAAAGTCCCGACACATACAGGTAGACTCCTTGTGGGTCATGCCTGATATGGGCCACGTGTGAGAGGGTACAACTTGGACAACCACCAACAACTAAGACTAAATGATTGAGGCAAATAAGGCCCAATCATCATGTCTTAGTTTTTTTTAAATGCTTAGTTATTAACTTAATTAAACATGTGATTATTAATGATATAGTAATATATTTTATGATAGATATCACAAATGATTATAATTATATTTTTTCAAAGAAAACTATTTTAAAAAAGAATGATACCATAAACAATTTCACAAAGGTAGCGAAATCTATAAATTAGACACAATAAGTTGTATTTTGCAAAGTTTAAGGTTGTACACACTTGAACGAAGGTACGAAATTTACATTGCCATTATTGTAGGGAACTAGTTGTACGATTGGAAGGATTTACACTACTCTAATCTCTAAAAAGACAAACAAACACAATGAGTTTCATAGCCCCTTTTTACTCTTTTGTTTTAGAAACTTATGGTGAAAGACATTTTAAACTCAATTTTGATTTTATCATATGCTATTTATGTTTATGTGATGCATAAGTAAACTAGGGGTGTAGATTTCATGAGACGTGTTTCTATTTTTGTAAGTCTCAGTTTATTCTAACACAACCATAAATTCATGATTTTAAACCATTATATATATATATATATATATTCTAGATACAATCAGTTTAACACATGACACAATCAATGAATGATGAATATTTTGATCTTTGCAGACATGATTGGACTGACTTGAATTAGTCATCCTTTGGGCAGACAGTCATATGTTTGGTTATGGACTCATGTGTATTGCATCCAACATACTTTTGTTACACATACATCATTATAGCATGTATCTATTATCGGTCGATACTAATTCTTTTTGGAATGAAATCTTATACTAATAATTTAAAGAGTAAAGAAAACTTGTTTTTTCACCAACTTTATAGATGACCGATTTTGACACATGTTTTTTTGGAAATAAAGATTGAGATAGATTTGGAGCATCATGCTAGTGATTATGTAGTTGAACTTGGTTTATTACATTTGAACAAGTTTTTAGTTATTTTGATTCTTGTATTCATTACGATTATATTTATTATAAATTTCTTTTCATAGTAGAAATTTTGAAACCTTGATTGCTCGATATTAAATTTTCGTTAAAACTCTCTTGTTTCTACCAATGGCAAGGGTGTGACAAACTTGTATCAGAGCCAATGTTATAGCGAATTAGGTCTTGTTTAGGAAGGTCTAGTGTATTGCCAAAATCTCAGTTAGGAATCCGTTTATTATTATCTTAAACTAACAATGCGTATCAAATGGTTCGAAGAAGTACGTAACTAAGAAGACACTATTGATCAATCTCACTTTTGACTCTGACTCAGAACCATCAGAGCACGCGAGCTCCCACCACTTCGGTCGAGGTCAGTCAGTTTCAGACGACTACACTCCTCTGTACTCACCTAGTCACTATCTTGACTTTGAAGATAAAGTCGTTCCTGCAATGCAAAATGCCCCATCAGCACCAATTCCTTAACCCCCGTGCTGCAAGCTGTACCGATGCTAAGCAAGGGAGACTACTATTCACCCTATGAGGTGGACTTAAGAGGGCAGTCACAACTAGCTGGAGGTTTGAATGCTACTGAATATCGGTTGAGGAACCTCGAGATAAAGGTGGCCGAGTAGAAGTATTGGATTGCAGCAGCTGTCGATGGGTTAGAGGCAATGCATGGCGAATGGATGGAAGATTAGGAGACCCATGGGCAGCGTCATGAGAAGATCTGAGAGGAGATTATGCAGACTTGCATCTTATGTGTAGTTGCGGTGGCTGTGACACTCATATGTGTCATCACATATATCTTGATTTAGGCATTTTCTTTCCTGTTACGTATATACCAGGCGATAAGTGATTACCCTACGCATGCACTATGCTATTTCCATTTTATCTATGTATTCGACGTAAGTGATTACAGTACGTCTAGTCGTTATGTTTTCCGTACTTAGTCAAATTTTGTGTATTCAAAAAATATCATCTAGTTGAAATTGAGCTTATTTGGATTTAAAAATTGTGTTTCTCTATGGTTAAATAATTATACTTATAAAATTATGTGATAATATCAATTTATATAGAAAAATGCCGCCTAAAAGACTAAGACGACCATCCACTAGCACTGACAATGCATCCAAGTTGAAAGAAGGAGCCAATCTGAGTCTAGCCAACATAGCTCGTATTGTGGCAAAGAAAATTTCGATTGCTATCCCTACAATGCAACGCCAACAAAAAAAACAACTACAACACCAGTAGAGGCAACATAAAAAACAACAACACCACCAGTAGAAAATTTCGATCATGCCGAGGAAGGATCAAAAAAGCGAGGATGCTTCTACAAGACTTTTGTCTCGTGCAAAACCAAGGAATTTCATGGAAGTGATGGAGCCGTGGGAATTCTGAAGTGGATTAAGTGTATGAAGATAGTGCTCAATATTAGCAAATGTTCTAATGTTTAAAAGGTGAAGTACACAACTTGCTCGTTCCAAGGCATAGCACTAACATGGTGGATTACACAAGTAAAAGCTTAGGGATGAGATGCTACCGACCAAATGACAAAGGATGAACATAAGGAAATACTTATCATTGAGCATTGTCCTAAAAATGAGATGCCAAGTTTGAGGCAGAATTCTGGAATCTCAGAAAGGTGGGAGCAGGACACCAAGCTTATACTAACCGGTTTCATGAATTATCAATTTTGCTACCACACATGGTCACCCAGAGTCCAAGAATATTGATCGGTATATTTGGAGGCTTTCTCCTCAAATACATGGATTAGTCACTGTCATAGAACCCACAACTCTGGAAGGAGCCATATTGCTAGTAGCGAGTCTCACAGATGTATAATTAAGACTGGGACTCTCATTAGAAAGACTATTGTTGAGAAAAGAAAAAGGTTTGACAACAGTGGAAGAATATAGAGCAGAAGGTTAACAAAACTCATGGAATTGTCAAGAGTTTTGAGATGAATACAACTGAAAAGAAACCCTATATAGGGCCTCATCCAAAGTGTAATAAGTGTAACTATCATCACCTTAAGTCTAGTATGTGTTAGGAATGCACTATCTGTAAAAGGCCCAGGCACACAACAAGATTATGCTGCAACAATTTGGATCCAGTACAAAGAATGTTGGGAACGTAACAAAGGCTAATCAAGGGGCAACTAGAACTCAAGCTCATGGCTGAACTTTTGTTCTAAATGCCAATGATGCTCATTAGAATCCACATGTGGTGAACGTTACGTTTCTTATTAACAATGTCTATGCCTCTGATTTGTTTGACACTGGTGCAAATAGATGCTTTGTCTCAAATAAATTTGCGTCTTTACTTGGAACAAAGTCTATGAGTTTGATAACATGTATAGTGTTGAGTTAGAAAACGGTACCCTTATTGAGGTTGATAAAGTTATCCAAGGTTGTGTTATGAACTTGGATGGACATTCTTTCAACATAGATCTTATTTCCATAAAATTGGGAAGCTTTGATGTGGTTATTGGAATTGACTGGCTATCCCAGAATCGAGCCAAAATCTTTTGTAACAATAAAACCATCAAAATCCTTTTTACGAATGGATAAGTGCTTACAATACATGGGGAGAAACTGAGGAAGTGTTTGAAATTTGTTTCTTGCATGAAAGCTCAAAAGTGTCTACGAAAACAATGTGTTGCTTTCCTAGATCACGTTATGGTGAAGAAGGAAAAATATAAGTCTATACAAGACATACCGATAGTTCGGGATTATCCTTGAGTGTTTCCCGAAGACCTATCAGGATTACCCATAGTCTGATAAGTTGAATTCCACATTGACTTAGTTCCAGAAGCTGCTCCAGTTGCTAATTCACCTTATCGACTCGCTCTAACACAAATGCATGAACTATCTAGTTAGTTACAAGAACTTCTTGACAAAGGCTTTATTTGAGCAAGCTTCTCACACCAATATTGTTTGTTAGGAAGAAGGATGGTTCATTTCGAGTGTGCATCGAATACCGCGAGTTGAAGAAGCTGACTAGCTAAAAACCAATATCCATTTCTGAGGATCGACGATTTGGTCGATCAACTGCAAGGATTCACTTACTTTTCAAAGATCGATATGAGGTCAAGATATCACCAATTGCGAGTTCAACATGAAGATATTCCAAAGATAACATTTAGAACTCGTTACGACCACTACGAGTTCTTAGTCATGCCCATCGGATTGACAAATGTACCAGCGGCATTTAAAATCTTATGAATAGGGTGTGTAGATCCTAATTGGAAAAATTCATGATAGTGTTTATCAATGACATCCTGATCCATTCTTGAACCAAGGAAGATCATGAACAAAACTTGAAGTTGATTTTAGAATTATTGGCAATGGAGAAGTTTTATGCCAAATTTTCTAAGTGTGTTTTCTGGTTACGTGAAGTATATTTCCATGGAAATGTTAATACAGAGGGAGTTCACGTAGACCCTAGCAAGATTGAAGCGGTCAAGCAGTGGGAAATACCCAAGACACCCACATAAGTTAGACAATTCTTAGATTTAGCTGGTTACTATCGTCGATTCATTGCAAAATTTTCAAAGATAGCCCTACCTTTGACCGAGTTGACTAAAAAAGATAAGATGTTTTGTTGGGGAAACAAACAAGAGAAGGCATTACAATTATTGAAATGAAATCTATGTCGTGCATCAATCCTAGCTTTACTTGATGGAACTGACGACGTTGTCTTGTTTTGTGATGTATCTCACCAAGGTCTAGTTGCGTGTTGATGTAAAGAGTAAAGGTCATTGCGTATGCTTCTCGTCAAAATCCATGAAAAGAATTACATAACACATGACTTAGAGTTTGGGGTAGTTGTATTCGGTCTTAAGATGTGGAGATATTATCTATATGGTACAAATTCTGTCGTTTACTCCGATCACAAGAATCTTCAGCACATATATGATCTAGACTAGAAAATGTTGAACATGTAGCAACAACTTTGGGTAGAATTAATCAATGACTATGGTTGTGATTTTCGTTACCATCCAGGAAAGCGAATGTAGTTGCTGATGCATTAAGTCAAAAGGAAAGAATCAGGTCTACTCAAGCACGAGTAATGGGAATGATTATTCATAAAGGCATTAAATCTCATATCCATGATACACAAAATGAAGCCCTTATGGAAGTTAACTATAAAGACAAATTATTATGATGGCTAGACAAGAAATTTGAAACTAAAGAAGATGGAGTACTCTACTTTATGAATGGATTTGGGTTCCATTATCCAACAATATCCAACAATTGATCTTGGATGAAGATCACAAATCTAGGTACTCTATTTTCATCCAAGAGCTGAAAAAATGTACCAAGATCTGTTAAGGTACTATTGGTGGCCCAGAATGAAAAAAGATATTGCCTGATACGTTAGCAAGGGTCTAACTTGCCTGAAGGTTAAGACAGAACATCAAAACCCATCTGGAATGTTACAACAACCAAAGATTCCACTCTAGAAGTGGGAATATATCACAATGGATTTTATTACAAAACTTCCAACAATTAGTGGTCATGATTCTATATGGGTTATTATTGATTAGTTAACAAAGTCAGCTCATTTCTTGTCAATACGAGAAGATTACAAAATGAAAAGTTAGCCAAAATTTACATAAATGAAGTTTTTTCAAGGCATCATGTGCTTTTGTTTATTATCTTTGATCATGATAGTTGTTTTGTGCCACGATTTTGGCAAACTTTAGAAAGTTCTTTAGGCAGCCATAAGGATTTAACCAATGCCTATCATCCACAAACAGACGTTCAAAGTGAAAGAATAATTCAAACCTTAGAATACATGCTAAGGGCATGTGTGATAGACTTTGGTGTAAACTGGGATTCCCATATACCGTTGGTCGAATTTTCTTATAACAATAGCTATCACACTAGCATTCAATGTGCACAATTCAAAGCATTATACGGTCGCAAGTGTCGTTCACCTTTGTGTTGGACTGAGGTTGGTGACAACCAATTAACTGGCCCAGATATTATTCAAGAAACAATTGATAAGATTCACAAAATCTGGGAACGAATTAAAGTAGCCAGAGGTCATCATAAAATCTATGCTAACAAACAAAGAAAACCTCTGGAATTTTCATCTGGTGACAAAGTTCATTTAAAGGTATCACCTTGAAAAGGTGTGGTACGCTTTGGTAAAAAAAGGGAAAGATAGCACCTAGGTACGTTGGTCCCTTTGAAGTTCTAGATAGAATTGGACGTGTAGCTACAAACTTAAACTACCTCAGGAAAAGAGATGAATTCATGATGTTTTCCATGTTTCAAATCTTAAGAAGTTTCTAGCTGATAAATCACTGGTTATATCACTCGATGAAATTCGTATTGATGACAAACTTAATTTTGTTGAAGAACCAGTTGAAATTATGAATCGAAATGTCAAAAAATTAAGGCGTAGTTGAATTCCAAACATGAAAGTTAGATGGAGTTTTAAACGTGATCAAGAATTTACATGGGGATGAGAGGATCATATGAATTGAAATTATCTACAACTATTTGACAAAGTGCTTACTCCTGACATTACCAGTTGAATTTCGGGACAAAATTATTATAACCGGGGAACACTGTGACATTTAAAAAATTTGGGTATAATCATTTAATCAAAAAGACAAATTTTTACACTACGTTATCATATGTTTCTCAAAAAGGTACCCATTGGTGATATTTATCTATAAAAGAATTATTATTGTTATATAAACTCCCATTCACAAGGCAATCTAGTGGGTTCCATAGTCTCTTTTGTAACAATACATATATAAACATAATAATGTGTGTATGTATGTTTGTATGTATATCGAGACACTCATACACATAGATATGTATTTGCAGAGACTGTATAGGAAAATATTTATGTGTGCTATATATATGTATTTATGTGTATATATATATATATATATAAAAGGGCAGAATGTAGTACATCTTGGGACCACAAATTCTTTTTATATTTGTATAGCCAAACATATATTTTGAAATATGTACTATGGGTATTTTCCCAAATAATATATATATATATACATGTATATATATATGTATATATCTGCATACCACATGATATAATATATTTACAGATACAATTTATGTACAAATACATATGTACAGATGTATGGATATATTTTAACAAAATTTTGAAATTATCCATGATCATGACAAAAATGAAGGAAATTTATACTTCCATATATGATACGAATGTGTGTGTATATATGAAATTATATATATATATATGTGTGTGTGTGTGTGTATATATATATAATAACCCACTCTTAAATCATTAACCCGGATAATTTTGCTAAGATGAAGCCAAATAATATATATATATATATATGTATAATAACCCACTCTTAAAGCATTAAACATGATAACTTTGCTAAGATAAAGCCAAATCTTGGATTTTTTTTGAACATCATTGTAAGACATCTACAACACTTTCTTCTTTTATGAGTTTGTGAAAACTTATCACCGTTTGAGACGTAAATTCGTTGTAAGTTTTTCACTTACAGCACTGTAAATATTTTAGGGTTAAAACTTACAACGATGTTACGTCTCAAATGGTAATTGATTTTCGTAAACTCATAAAAGAAGAAAATGTTGTAGATGTCTTACAATGATGTTAAAAAAAATCTAAGATTTGGCTTCATCTTGGCGAAGTTATCCGGGTTAATGCTTTAAGAGTGAGTTATTATTTGTTCAGAATGTTACGTATATGTAACTCTAAAAGTTACACATGTAATTCACAAAGTTACATATATGTAATAACATGAAATACAATTTTTTTTCTTTTTTGTACATTTCTTATCTTATAATAATAGGTAATAAAAAAGATAAAATGAAAAAAAAATAATTGGTAATGATGTGATTAGTTTTCTTAGGAACCCTCTCCTATATATATATATATATATATATATATATTAGAAACATATATAGACACACACACACACATATATATATGTTGTGACACCCGTCTCCCGGAACCATCGCTAAATCGGAATTACAACAGATATCATGGTATAACAGAGATAAGCAGCAGAACTTTTATTAATATAACACAAGTTCCAATACAAGATGCCAACATGATATAATTTACATCATTATACATATGCCAAAATTTCCATCAGTTTGTTATTCTTTCCATCACACCTTGCCCTTGTCATGGCTACACGAAGCCTTATCTTTCCCTGATATGCATACTCAAAGGGATCGGTTTTCACTGGTGAGTTCTAAGTTTGAATCATACAAGAATTAAGATAACACAACTAGGAAAAGATTTACATGACAAGTTTTAAATAATAATAAAGGGAATTCATAATCATAAAACATACAAACTTTGTGTAGAAAAATTTCAAACCAAAAACCTAGGTTACTAGAACCTAAAACCACCTGGTTACCAAAACCCAAATACCAGTCCGCCAAGTCCACGGTATAGTTACTACCTACCAAGTCCATAGTGTGGTAGTCCCTTATATTGAATCTATAGTAATATCAAGCCACTGTCTAGGGTCATGTTCACCCTCTGCAGGCCCGGTCGTCACCAGCCAAATACAGTCAATTGATCAATTAACCCCCTATACCGACACATATGCCAGGGATGTTTCTCACCAGAAACAGGTAACAAAGACAGGCATGACGCTTGTTTTTACATATATAGCAAGGACAACGTCGATCACGGTCGACACATTTGTCAAAAACACAATTTTGACTCAAATTGCACAATCACTGTTTTATAAAAAAATTTCCCTACTCAAACAAGCACCGCAGTGCCCAAAACGTTTTCTAAACATGTTTTAAGACCTCTGTCAAAATCACAGTCTTAAAACGTTTAAATCGTCCAACTAGTCTGAACCGGTGGCACACAACCAAAATATGTGTCAAAACATTTTTCCTATGCCCATAAAACTCATCACTTTTATGTATCTAACAAAATCATTCGACTCGTACTATCTCGAGTACGACATCCCAAAACCATGTTTAGACCAAAAATTTTTTTGACATGTTCAACCCCAAGGACAACATCATTGTTTTACAAACACTTAATTATACAAACACAGGGTCTCAAACATAGTTTAAATATAAAATTTTCAAATACAAACAATTAACAGTATGCATATCAGCCCAAAACATTTTAAACATAAAATGGGTATTATAGAACTCACCTGATTGTTCATGCACGATAAACTTAATCTCGCACACTGATCATACGTTTCCCCAAGGAATCCTAACAACCTGGATATCCTAGCAAGATCATAAAAATATTCACATATCCCATAAACCGTAATTCGGGTTTCCAAACGTATAGCACGACTATGTTAAGATATTTCCAATACGTGTTTTTAAGTCGTTATTTTTATCCGGGGTGTTTGCTGTATCACACAAGCATACCCACATCGTATCAGATGGTTTATTTAGTCAATTAAACCCCATATATACTTATGAAGATAACCTTAACATTTAAAACATAAGCATAAGCTTATCTCGCTATATCCGGACAATCACTAGTTTAACCGTCTGGCTAGTCCCGTTCACTCGTCACGTGCTTCCACACTCAATTAACCTCAAAGGAGGTTTATGGGGGTATTTATGTTGTGATAATAGGGTTGGAACTCGAAACTGTGTGCGAAAAATGACGCGGTACGAACCATTTATAGGAACTGGCACGCAAATCTAGAGAACCAGGCCACGACACCTCACCGGACACTTGGCAATCATGTGGGACACGTGGCAGCCACATATGACACGTGGAAGCCACCTATGACACGTGGCAAGGCTGTAAAATACGTGTAATGCCACCTAGGATACGCGTCCGTAAACGCGCGTAGTGTCTTGAACTTTTTTTCGCGATTCTGGCTTCATACGAACTCTGTTTTGTGCACCGTTTCCGCCCACATTCACGATTTTTAATTACCTTTCTAACCATATGAAGAATTCCTCCTAAGGATGTACTGATTATATAGGTCATTTTATGATTATCGTTCAAAACTCGTTTTTATCATAACTTTCATTTGGAGCATCGTTTGCTAATTTCGCTTTCCCTCATTATGATCATTACTTTCTTGTCTTGATAATGTGATATTATTAATCTATAAACCAGTTGCTAGTGTCATGTGGTCACCCTTTATAGAAAAGTAGCCACATAGCGACTTTATCATGTCACTATCAAAACACTATTTATAGAAATATAAAAATACTTTATTATATATAAATTTATTAAAATACTATGGAAAATCGGTTGTTACATATGTTCTATTAATTTTATATATAAAACTTATATGTGTATATACATAAATCTATGTCAATTTTTTGTGATTATTAATTATATAATAATATATTTTATGATGGATTAATTAATACTAGCGTCGATAGTTATAATTATTTTTATCAAAGAAAACTATTTTAAGCAACAAGATACTTTAAACAATTTAAAAAAGGTAACTAAATCTATAATTAGACACAATAAGCTGTGTTTAACAAAGTTTTAGGTTGTCAACGCTTGAACCAATGTAGAAAATTTAGCATTGTCTACATTATTGTAGGGAACTAGTTGTAGATTGAAACGATTTACACTATTCTCATCTCAAGCAAGACAAACAAACACTGTGAGTTTCATAGCCCCTTTTACACTATTTATGTTTATGTGGCGCATAATTGAATTAGGATTGTAGATTGCATGAGACATGACTCTGTTTTCATAATCCCTGATTTGTTTTAACTCAACCATTAATTCATGGATTTGAACCAATCAATATATATTGAATAATACTATTTGGGCTGACAATCTCATTCATTGAAAACTGATCTTGGTAGATACAGTCAGTTTAACACATGACAATTAATAAATGAATATTTCCATCTTTTAAACGCATAATTCGAATGACTTGAATTAGTCATTCTTTGGATAGATAATAACATGTGTGGTTGTGGGCTCATGTGTATTGCATCCAACATTTTTGTTATTCATACATCATTATAGCATATATCTATGATCGATCGATACTTATTCTATTTGGAATGAAATATATACTATATCATTTATAGAGTCACAAAAAACTATGCTAACCAAATTTGTAGTTGACTGCTTTTCAAACATGTTTTTCAGGAAATCAAGATTGAGGTAGATTTAGAGCATGATGCTGGTAGATTATTTAATGGAACTTAGTTTATTAAACTGGAACAAGTTTTTAGTTATTTTGATTCTTGTATTGGAGATGATTAGATTTATTATGGTTTGGTTTGCACGGTAGACATTTTACAACCTTGAATGCTCGATATCTAAATTTTGTTACAACTCTCGTGTTTTCTTCAATGGTAAGGGTGTGACAGTAGGCCATTCTAGTTTCTATTTATGTTATTGAAATTATTAATATTTCCAGCAACACATGGATGTTTGACAGTGGATTTTGTAATCACATCATTAATGTCTTTCAGGAACCTAAAAAGCGGAAGAAACGAAAACAAGGCAACATGGAGATTATCTTTAACATGGAGCTCATCTTTGATGATGGGAAAAAGTGTCGATTCTTGCAACTAGAACATACTATCTTTCATGTCCTTATGGCCTTGAAATTATGTCGAACAATTGTTTGTATGCACCTAGTTTAACCACAAACATACTTTCAGTTTCCCTATTGTTTGAACTAGGATTTAAGTACGTTTTTAATGGAATCGCTAAATCTGCTTACTTAAATGATATCAATTATTTTGAGGCTAAACCTCGAAATGGTGTTTATGAGATAGATGTTCAAACAAAGAATATTGTATATAATCTTTCTAAGAGTATCAAATCTAGCATTAATGATACAATTATATGGCATTGTAGGCTTGGCCATACAAGAAAACTTGAATAAGAAGGATCCGGTCTGAGGGTATTTTTGAGTCCACTGGTTAAGACTCCATTGATGTTTTTGAATCTTGCTTTGCTAGCAAACTCACTAAATATTCCTTCACCCATGTAGGTTAAAGAGCAAATGATATGCTAGCATTCATACATACATACATACATACATACATACATACATACATACATACATACATACATACATACATACATACATACATACATACATACATACATACATACATACATACATACATACATACAAGGACGAAGGATGAGTTGGGCCCGAGGTGGCCCCGGCCCCTGCTGTTTTTCGGCTCAGAAGCAGGTATGTAGTAGGATTTGGTCGGAAAATTTTATATTAATAGAGTCTGGACCCTTTGTTTTTTCTTCCTAAAAATCCTTGGGCCCCCCTGGTTTCTAAAAAAAAAATACTAAACTTAAACTAGAATATTAATAATACATTTAAGTGTTTAACGGTTTACTGTTTAAACTCATTTTTCAGTTAAATATATGTATAAAGCTTAATTTATAAAAAGGTTAAAGCTTGAAGGGGCAATATGTAAAATTTAACTAAAAAAAGGGTGAATAAACATAAGAATAGGGCTGGTCGACTAGTAGTCTGGAAAAAAAAATTACGCACATACCGATCTTCAGTTCATAAGGTAATCTTCCGATCTTCAGTTTGTAAATTATAGCTTGTGTTTGAGTACTTCTAACTTCTGGTTCACGATTCAAGAAATTAGATTGACTCCATTAACCCATTAATCCATGCGCATTCGTCCCATTAATCGCACATTCACGCACATACGAATTCGTCCCATTAATCCGTTATTGTTACGAATTCACGCAATTAGTTTGAGTACTTTGTTGATGTTTACAAAAGAAAACCCAAGATATTCTTAATGCCATTGACTTAGTTTCATCAACATAGGTTAAACTAAATGATTTCAGAAACAATGGATGGGATTCTTTTCTTGTTAAAGTTACTTTTTTTTACCAAGCATCAAATAGAAATGCCGGCATATTTCTACTCGGCTTAGGCCTCGCAAAAAAGATCTTCATGTCACTTTTGTACATTATTACCGAGTAGATGTGTTTAAGGCCACATTGGACAAACAATTATTTGAATTGAGTAGTAGATTCAATTATCAGGCTATGGAATTGTTATCTCTAAGTTCTAGTTTGGTTTCAAAAGAAATTATTGTTAATGAAATTTGCCTTCTTGTAAAGTATTATCTAGAAGACTTTACGGAACATGAGAAGAGTTTGTTAAGAGGTTAATTAGAGATTTTTAAAGTTGAAATGGCAAAGAATGACAAGCTAAGTGGTGTATCAACCATTTATGATCTATGCAAAACTTTGACGGAAACGAAAAAATGTGAGCCGTATTTAATTGATAGAGTGCTTCGGTTAATCCTGACACTTCTAGTATCTACCGCAACAACTGAGAGTGGATTTTCAGCAATGAAAATTATCAAGAACCGCCTTCGCAATAAAATGTCGGATGAGTATCTTGCGGATTCCTTGTTGATTTATATTGAAAAAGAAATTGCTGAGAAGTTTGATTCTGACTCTATCATAGATGAATTTAAAGAGCTTAAGGGTCGGCGAGCTGAGTTGTAGTTTATCTTCCGGGTACTTACTCTTTTATCTCAAACATTTTATCTTTTTGTTTGCTAAAAACATTTTCTCTTTTGTTGGTTGATTTCCTTGTTTTTTTTAAATTATATCTTTAAAGTATTTAATTGTTTTACCGGACCCAAATGGCCGACCCAATATAAGAAATATAGCAATAGGAAAACAAAGATTAGCCTGTGGCTTTTGGCCCCCCTACCGAAAAATTTCAAGCTTCGTCCCTGCATAGATACATATGTATGTGGTCCTTTCAGAATTATGTATAAAAATCATCAAAGATATTTCATTTCATTCATCGATGATTATAGTCGATATGCATATGTATAGAAATAACTTGTATCACTCCTTTTGTAGTTTTGCTCTTATGACCGCCGCCCGCATTGCAAATCTAGAACCGACTAAAAAGCTGAACAAACACCATATGATATATGGTTTGGCATTAAACCATATTCGTCTTACCTTACTACGGGGATGCGATGCATATGTCACCAGGGATTCTATTGAGTAACTTGATCCTCAAGACGAAAAAGTTTTTTCATTGGATACCATATAAAAGCGGATATTATTTCACTGCGAGGACAGTACTCCTCCTGCAGTAATGTTTTGAACCCATTACAAGTTAAGGCATTGGCCTCACCCAATCCCAGAGTTTGAACATTGGAGTTCCACCAAGTCAATGCTGGACTTTCCAAAGTTCCAGTAGCATACTTAACTTATTCTCATCAGGACAGTTGCACGTTTCGAATACTGATTCTGCTTTCTCAATCCATCGAAGGAGTCCAATGGCCCCTTCCGATCCTTTGAAATTATGAGGTTTGCAGTCCAAGAACATCTTGAACGTGCACACCGGTGGATTCACCAATCCCCCTGTTGGACCCTGAGGCCCTGTCGTGTGTGTCTGGGTGTAATTCGCGATTGCCTCCGCGATCCTGTTGTTAATCAGCTCATTGAGTTCTGCAACTGTCATATTGACGTTTTCACCGGCCATTATCTTCCTAATTAGAATAAATGTTAGAGTGTTATCAAAGTTCAAGGTGAAATGTGTAAACAATACAACAAACAAACATGTAACTGTATGAATTAACACAACTATTGGCAGCAAGTAATAGTTTTTCAATAGATAATAATCTGATTTGATTACAATACTTTCAAAATCAAAACATAGGTTTTCAAACATCTAATATAGGGACACAACCCGCCCCTTCTATGTTTAAACAAAATAAAGAAAAATCAGTCGTCCTCAATAGTAGAATCAGCATCAGAATCAACATCCAGTGCTGGTATCTCATCCTCATCCTCTTCCTCTTCTGCTTCAGATACAAATTGCTCTTCCAATGCAATCAACCTCCCCTCAGCAATGTCGGCTCGATGTTCTTCCTCTTGCACTCGTATAGTCAGATGTACAATGTGAGACTCCATCCCCTGAACTACACTGCGAAGCTCTGCGTATCAGGCGTTTACATCCCGAAGCTCCTGTGCCATGTGCTCGATCCGATCATTAGCCCACTTTGACTCCCATGTCAATCGGGCGACATCATCTGACTCAAATCGTGGCCTCTTACAGGCACGAAACCTAGGTGGCATACGGTATGAAGACTCCTCGGTGGGATCCTCCTCAGGTGCCTTCTGTGGGTCCCCATGTGGTTCCTCCTCGGGATCCTCCTGTGGATCCTCCTCTGGGTCGTCCTCTACGGGATCCTCCTCATGGTCTGAAATGCTGGAGCTATCGGCTCCTCGTCATCTAGTACGATCACGTGCGGTGGTGACGGTGCTGCCATATCTGTTACATAAGACCATATGTAAATACTAGGCAAAATCATTTGTGTAAACAAGTGTCTAATGTCTAACAGTTATAGTCTAAGTCTACTAATGCAAACCTAGTTCGCTATAACCAATGTCTCTGATACCAATCTGTCACACCCCCAAATTTCAACTAACGGAATCATACTGTTTGGGACGTGACAAACCAGGATCTCAGATCATTAGACATAACGAAGACCTCTATATGATTTTCAAAACATACTTTGGTCTAAAACTGTAATATCAAAGTTCTAACGTTGCGGAAGCGTTTTTAAAACAAAGACAAACATAACGGTTTGAAAACTGTAAATTACAAATCAAAGTCTCAATGTTCAAATTCAAAACACAAGAATTGAAATATGCATGCGACTCCACATCCTAGTCCATGCTTGATTGCTCGTGTACCTTAACGTCCTGAGAAAACATGTAAATCAGGTCAACACAAAGGTTGGTGCATACACAGGTTTAAGTATTCACAAATGTTTGAAACAACTGTTTGAACAAAATATTTGCAGATAACATAATCACACATGCATAGTCATGATAGCTAGTCATTTGTACTATTTACATAAGCGGTCGACACCGAAGCTGACTGTTTGAATGTTGGTTGCCTTTCCACTATTGTCTAGCACAAACAATAGTAATGTGAATTGGCTAGTCAAACACTTGCGTAGATCCCATCTACCAAGGGAGGTTTGTCAAACCTAATAGATCTATTTCCAACTACCACGCTTTGCACTACGGCAAACTAAACGGTTCGATATGTAAGGACTTGTAATGCTATGTTCGCACTTAATGTAAACAGCTAACTCATGCAAGTGATATGTATCTAAAAGCTTTGTTGCACATGTTTTCTCCCCCAAAACAGTTAAAATAACAAAAGGGGCCGTGTACGCACCTTTGATTGTGAATAGAATGATCAAACACACGTGCAGTCGCGTAGATAATCCTCTACGAAGAATCTGTGTTTAAACAATAACGTTGTGTTATTCGGAATATCGTTTTGTGTTTGAACTCACATACGTGTCAACACCCATATGTTAGATTGTTAGAATCGTGCATACGTAAGTACGCGTGACTTTGTTTTCGGTTGTTTAAACCGTATAAGTATATACGATTCTTTTAAACACGCGTAATTATACCCGATCTTGATTTCATGTCAGAAATATACATTTTATCTTTTCATTAGATTCAGAATTCAATTCTGGTTCCAACGCAATTGGAACGGATTTAATCGGAGTTAAAACAAACTAGTTATGACAAAAATACTGAAAATGATTTAAAAACCCAAAACCAATAGGAGCCGGGTTCGAACCCGCGACCCCCAGAACTGAACACAGACCCACTCAACCATCTCATCTAGATCCATTTTTGTTAACAGATCACGTTTTTAACTCTTTTAAGCCCAAACGGCCCACTATCCCTTCCTTTTAATCATAACCGAAGCATATGGCACCCATTTGACCCACAATTCGAACTTGATTCGCATACAACCTCTTAGGGCTTTTGTTTCATATATCCAAGAGAGTTCAATGACGGTTTTTAATTCAAGTATAGACCCATGTAAATCCCAATTCGTCTCCTTCCAGAATTCGAACTAAGGTTTTTAAAATTCATCACTCAACTGTTTTAATATGCTTAAATTAAATTGAAATTCGATAGGGTTTTCATCAAAAAGAGAATTTCGAGCCTATCAGTAGCTTTTAATTTGAATAACAAGTCCAATTGATTCAAAACCCCTAAACGGTTTCATCTTAAGAACCCTAGAATTCGAACACTATCTATTCGTTGTTAATAGATGCAATTGACACGTGGTTTTCAATTATTAGATAGTTTCGAACCTTTCTGCAAGATTTAATTCAATCTTAAAGCTCGTTTTAATTAAAAACCCCTAACCCGATTGTTAACATAAACCCTAGAATCTGATCATGAACAATTCGTTATGATATTATGAAATTGACCTATGGTTCTCATTAATCGGCCCTTTTAGAAGATACAGAAGTGGTTTGATTCGACTTTTGAACTCATTTGCTTAAATTCCCAATTTCGTTTTGACTCAAGAACCCTAGAAACTTGAAATCATGGAATTCGATATGTTTAAGTGAAATTAACATGGGTATTTCGTTCAACAGATTATCACGAAACTATCTGTGTGATTAAATTTGATTACTACCCTGATTACACAAGAAATGTCACACCCCGAGCCGGCGGGGTTGGATCGAAGCCCCCGTCGGGCGGAAGGTTCTCGGAGCGCGATATCGTGAATGATAATCGTGATGATCAGATTGTTTACATAGCATCAATGTTAAGAATAATTAAGCACAACAAAACATAAACTAGGATTACAAAGTTAAATTACAAATGTCAAGGTTTGATAATTTAACTAAGTAAACCTATCCAAAAGAATCGAATATATCTATCTTGTATCTGTAAAAGATATCAAAAAGATATTCATGTTTATCTCAAAAGATTTGCTTCTTCAAAAGTCAACTAGGATCTATATCTGGGCATCCTAGCATACAATCCTGAATCTTAGCTTAATCCTGTGCGTCACCTGAGAAAGTATGTAAAAAAATAAAGTCAACACAATGGTTGGTGAGTTCATGTAGTTTTTGTGTAAAAATAGTTTGTAAAATCCTTTGAATGACAACCTTAACCTCACCATTAACCACCTATACCATCTGATTCAATATGCTTATATATAGGGCATATGTAGGGGACAAGCCCCAGCCACCGTCCCACCACATACTGAACCACATGGTATATTGTTCCTGATGATAATTAAGCGTCTCATCCTACCCGTATGATTCCCAAAATGTTTGATTCCAAGTGTTTGATTCTTTGAATTTGATTACCCCGTAATTGTTTACTTTGATTCCCTGAATGACAACCTTAACCTCACTAACAACCACCTATGCTATTCAACCAAGTATGCTTATATATAGGGCATATGTAGGGGACAAGCCCCAGCCACCGTCCCACCACATACCGGGTTGCTTAACATATTGTTGTTAATGATAATTAAGCATTTCATCCCCACTACTCTGATCTCGTGACATATGATTCTTAACGTTTGTTTCCCTGCAAATGTTTACATTGTTTCCCCCGAAATGACAACCTTAACCTCACTAACAACCACCTATGCTATCCAACCAAGTATGCTTATATATAGGGCATATGTAGGGGACAAGCCCCAGCCACCGTCCCACCACATACCGGGCTGCTTAACATATTGTTGTTAATGATAATTAAGCGTTTCACTCCACACTATTGATTCCACAACGAATAAGTCTCAAGCTTAATAGGCACCATTATGGACAGCTGAAAAACCCTAAGGAGTTCAGCATCCATCCATAATGATCCTATTTATGACTCGTGACATGTTTAGATAGAGTAACCTTCAAGTTAACACAAAGTCAACTAGAAGAACTCAATCATTCTAGTCACTTGTCATCACCATGGATGAATCAAGAAGAACACTGAATGACTAGTGGGGGTTGACACACAGGTCAACACGCGGCGGCCAATCAGTCTGTCTTACATGACTCTGACAAAGAAGAACACTGTTGACTAGTAGGGGTTGACACCCAGGTCAACACGCGGCGGCCAACAGTCTGTCTCACAATGTCCAAAAGTTTATGCATACAAGTCTAAAGCATTCACATTGTTTCACTGATGACTAGTAGGGGTTGACACATAGGTCAACACGCGGCGGTCAATCAGTCTTTTGTTTAAGCATCTCATGTTTCAAGCATTCAAGTATTCCAAAATGTATCAAGCATTCACGTGTTTCAAGCATTCTAAGTATAACAAGTATTCACGTGTTTCAAGCATTCTAAGTATAACAAGTATTCACGTGTTTTCAGACATCTCACGTATATAAATATTTCTAAGAATATATGTTTCCAGTTAAGTTTAAGCAAATCATTGTAAGTGTAAAGTAATTTAATACTTTATTAAGGGTGTAGTACAATAACTTTATGAAATAATTGTATAAAGCATTAGTGTTTATTTAAAGTATTTTCAAAGCCTTATGGTTTTGTATATAGTTAAATATAGAGTTTATAAGTTAAACCTCAATTGTATAATTTAAGCACATAGCTTATATCATAAGAGTTTATAAAGTTTAGGCTTCAAATCTATATTGTAAGCCTCATGTATATAGTTTCAAGTGTTCACACATTGTTTCATCATGAATCCCATAAGTTTGCATCAAGTCTCATAAGTATCCAATATATGGTTTCAAGCATCAAGTTCATTGCATATGTTTCAAGTCTATTGTTTTTCAATGACTACTAAGTTTCACAAATGAGTTTCAACATAAGTATCAAGTTTATGTTTAAAGCATTAAATAATATCTCAATAATTTTGTGAAAATGGTTAACATGCTTCTTAGTCCCGAAGTAAAACAAATAAGTTTGAAAAGGGACAAATGAACTCACCTGTGTTTGAAGTGGTAGACTTATCTTAACTATAATGCACGCGCTCGTTGTAGTATTCGTCGTTGTGTTCAAAATCCTGTATTGATTTCACATTGTGTGCAGTTCATAAGTGTAAGTATTGGAGCATGTGTTTGTGTGCGTAATTGTGTTAGCCTCAATGTGACTAACACCCACAAGTCATCGTTCGTTATCCGGCCTATAGTTCACTGCATTATGTAATAGTGTGTTGAACCCCCCTTCAGTGGTTGTAAATTTATACTTATGTTTTAAATTTACAAATTATAACTTTTAAATAGGATTCTAAGTATTTGCATAGTTTGTATTGGAAAGGTTGGTATCACCTTTGTAATAACCAACATAATAACCCATGCATGCGTTGATCATTGATTTAAATATTTGATCGTGTGTTTGTTAGCATCGTGAATTCATAGGGCCGGATAACCCTTGAGTCATTTATGTGTAAGTGGGCCTAATAAGTGTATTGGACCGACATAATGATTCCATGATCCAATTACAAGTGGCCATAGGCCAAACGTTATGTTTGTGAGCCCAATAGAGCAAAGCGATTAAATCATTGGGCCGCATAGAGAATGGGCCGAACATCACTTAATTTGAATCATGTATGGGTCGAATCAATTACTTAAGCCCAATTAGAAACTATTCTTGGGCCGGTTAAGTCTAATGAGTGTTGGGCCGATGCACACACCCCTTCGGGGCCGAGAGTGGGCCGGGAGTTGGATCAAATGGCTGGCCCAATTAAAACACGCATGGATCTACAAAATGCTATTGGGCCGAATGAAAAACTACATGGGCCAAGCTAATTGAGCTGTTTAAACAATTGTGGGCCAAATCTGTAACGATGAGCAGCAAGAAAATGTGGGCCGAAGTAATCATCCGGTCCATTAGATGGTTTAAACTCCTCGGTGGTCAACTAAGCACCATTTCCAGCGAACCTATGGGTTTGTAGGCCCAAGGTTCGTTTACCATGCAGTGGCCTAAGGGTTCGCAGCCTTTGGATGTTAGGTTCGTCGAGCAGGGGTTAGTTTCAATAAGGTTCGTAGCTAAGGTTTGTCATATAGGTTCGTAGAAGAGGGTTCGTCTCAGCCAACAAGGGTTCGGCAAACTGGTTAGGCTCGCCTACGTCTGAAAGGTTCGTTCGGAGTCATGAGGGTTAGGTCATGGTATTGGTTCGTGTCTCATCAGGTTGGTTCGGCTGAGAAGGCATCAACACAAGGTTCGTTCATGATTTCAAAGCACAAGGTTCGGCACCTTCTTAGAGGGTTCGGCAAGGTGATCCCACGAACCCTGCAATTTGATCAGTCCCCATCGTCATCACCATCGAACTGAAGCTGTTACTGTGCTGCTTCCCTTTCGTGAACTCACTAGGAAGTGTTTTCGAAGGATAAGCTTCTAAGGGAAAGACTAGGATCGGCTATATACGTGTGTATTCGCCTAAAGATAAGAAAACCCTAAAATTCGTGGTATTCATGCTTTCATACCTGATTTTCCAGTGGGTGAACGCTCCGATCTGCTGTACTTCTACGTAGAGGATGACGAGAGCTTCGCGTGGATACCAAGAACGTCCAAATCCGTCTCCAAACGAGTGAGTTATGGTGGTTTGAAGGTCCAAAAATGGTGGTGGAGTGTGGGTTTCGGGATTTTTAAGTTTGAGAGAGAGATGGTGGTGATAAATGAAAGAATTTAATTCTTTCAAACTTTATATACCCTGCGGGTATCCGGGTTCGTTTCGGTTGCTCGGTTTTCGTCTCCGTTGCGTTTCCGGATCGTAACGCGTGTATACGTAATTTAAATAAAAAGATTTTATTTTAAACGTTTGGAAATTAGTTAATTATAGAAGATTATTTTAAATATTATCTTCACGCGTTTCCGTATTTGTCCGCGTATTTTACTTTACGCGCCTTAAATTAGAATAGTTTTGTTTTAATTTATTTATGATGAGTTTCAAAATTGTAAAACAGAAAATATTATATTTTCTTAAATTTATTATCGTTCGGATCGTTTTCGTTTCATTTCGTTTCGTCAGAAAACGTCACTTACGCGCGTCTTCGTACAGAGCGCTAACTGTACGAACACGATCGTACGTTTCACTTTCTGATTTTGTTTTCTACCATTCAATCATCGTTTCAGATCGTCAAACTATCAGATCTATTCGTACAGATCGTCACCTTTACGAATAGTTCGTCAGTTTAGCATTCCATAACAACAACTGTTATTGTTTTGTTCTGTTTATCCTCACATACGTTTAAACCTAATAACACAAAATTAAACATGTTTGCATCTGTTCATGATTGTCTAATGTGTTTCTGACTGTTTAACCATAAGGATTAAATCAGGATTTCAGAAACATCGTGTAATAGTTTACGTTTAGCATCGAATGTTAATAGCTTCTAAGTATTTCTCCTAGTTTGCAACTGAGTTACTGTACTAATTACTGTACAGTTTACTGTTCCGATAACGATTCCGGCACAGATGTTACAGTCTCCCCTTGTTAAAGAAATTTCGTCCCGAAATTTAAAAGTTATTATCGGGTACAACTTTCCTTGTAACAAATGGGAAACCTTTGTTTGAAGTGATGTCCCTACGCTCCCAAATAAACTCTGGGTCGCGTTTGGGATCCCTATGTATGTCCTCACAGTGCTGCTAATCTTATTGCTCGTAGTTGTCTTACTGTTATGGCTTGCTAAGTCTCTGTATGATTCTAACACTTTATTGTTCAAAACTAACTGATGCAATGAGCATCAATTGTTACACAACCTTAGTGCTAGTGATGGCTTCCTGTGTATGTTCTTTGCATTAACTAAGGATTCTTTCATTGTTTATACGCAATAAAAGAGTTCCTAAGTTCTCATGGAATACGTATGTGGTTATACTTAATAAGAATAAGATAAGTTTCTTATTCATACTAGTATCAAAATAAAATGAAATCTTATGAGTTAAAGAGGTGTCATATACCAGTACCCGTTTCCGGGTCTTGGTGTGCAGCAGGAGTTCCTATCATGAAGGCTCTTCCCCTTAGTACTTGATCTCCTGGTTGTGCCCTCTTTGGGCAGTTCCTGGAGAAATGACCTAGTTCTCCACAGTTAAAGCATCCCTGATTGTTGTTGTTGTAGTTGCCAAGGTTTTGTGGTGGTGGTTTTGCCATAGTAGCATTGTTCACTGCCGGTGTCGGTGAAGTTCGACAGTGTTGAGCCATATGGCCTTTTCGGCCACAGTTGGTACACTGCCTACACGGCATATTGGCAGCATGATGAAACTGACATTGTGCACATTGAGGATGTACACCAGTGTAAGGTTTGCGTGCAACTTTTGTAGATACTGCAGCAACTTGATTGAGTGGTGTGGGCATCGCGTATTGTTGGATGGCCTTTTGTTTCTTCTTTGGTTGTTTCTCCTTAGTCTTGTCCGAATCATCTTTCAATTCTCCGGACTTCACCATCACATCCGTGAGTTTAGCTGACAAGGAGATAGCAGACTCTAAAGTTGCAGGGTTTGCAGCAAGTACAATGCCCTGAATGCAGGATGGTAATCCTCCTACATATCGGTCAATTCGCTTTTCTAGTGTTGGCACCATCTCAGGCACCAAGGCTACCAATTCATGATAGCGAGTAGTGTATGTCATGTGATCAGCTCCTTTCATCACATGATTTGAGAGTTCAATTTCCAAGTTCTGTAGTTCATGCTTAGGACAGAACTCATTCCTCAAGAGGGTTTTGAATTCTGTCCAAGGCATGGCTAGTGCTTCATCCCTACCTCGAGCGTTTATCTGTGAGTTCCACCAAGTTAGGGCACGCTTACTGAAAGATCCCGCAGCATAACGAACCTTATGTCTTTCCGGACAACTGCTTAGGTCCAATGTATTTTCCATCTTCTCTAGCCATTGGATCAGTCCAACGGCTCCTTCAACACCGCTAAAGCTTGGCGGTTTGCATCCTACGAATGATTTGTATGAACAGTCTGATTTAGCGCCGGTGTTTCCACTAGTTTCCCCTGTAGTACGCCCTGAGTTGTTACCATAGCTTTGAATCTTGTTAATCATCTCTGGGATGATATCCTTCATCTGGTTGGTCAGTTGACTGCTCAGTAATGTTGCCAAAGCAACAGTAGCAGGATCCAGAACTATAGTTGCAGTCGGGTTCGGAGGAGGACTATGTGGAGGAGGAGGAGGCGGCGGTGGTGAATCTGGCGGTGATGGTGTCGAAGAGTGAGGTGCAGAAGTCTGTGGTGTAGGTATCGGTGTCGGTTGTTTTCTGGGCGGCATTCTGATTATAACCAAAAGATATTGGTTAGTGCAGTGATCGAATGCAGAAGACACAATGCAAACTTAAGTCTTATGTTCTATACATGAGGGTCCCTAAGTTATAGTCTAGGCCAAACCGTTTAAGTATGTGACCTATTATTCTCTATAACCTTGAGCTCTGATACCAATCTGTCACACCCCGAGCCGGCGGGGTTGGATCGAAGCCCCCGTCGGGCGGAAGGTTCTCGGAGCGCGATATCGTGAATGATAATCGTGATGATCAGATTGTTTACATAGCATCAATGTTAAGAATAATTAAGCACAACAAAACATAAACTAGGATTACAAAGTTAAATTACAAATGTCAAGGTTTGATAATTTAACTAAGTAAACCTATCCAAAAGAATCGAATATATCTATCTTGTATCTGTAAAAGATATCAAAAAGATATTCATGTTTATCTCAAAAGATGTGCTTCTTCAAAAGTCAACTAGGATCTATATCTGGGCATCCTAGCATACAATCCTGAATCTTAGCTTAATCCTGTGCGTCACCTGAGAAAGTATGTAGAAAAATAAAGTCAACACAATGGTTGGTGAGTTCATGTAGTTTTTGTGTAAAAATAGTTTGTAAAATCCTTTGAATGACAACCTTAACCTCACCATTAACCACCTATACCATCTGATTCAATATGCTTATATATAGGGCATATGTAGGGGACAAGCCCCAGCCACCGTCCCACCACATACTGAACCACATGGTATATTGTTCCTGATGATAATTAAGCGTCTCATCCTACCCGTATGATTCCCAAAATGTTTGATTCCAAGTGTTTGATTCTTTGAATTTGATTACCCCGTAATTGTTTACTTTGATTCCCTGAATGACAACCTTAACCTCACTAACAACCACCTATGCTATTCAACCAAGTATGCTTATATATAGGGCATATGTAGGGGACAAGCCCCAGCCACCGTCCCACATACCGGGTTGCTTAACATATTGTTGTTAATGATAATTAAGCATTTCATCCCCACTACTCTGATCTCGTGACATATGATTCTTAACGTTTGTTTCCCTGCAAATGTTTACATTGTTTCCCCCGAAATGACAACCTTAACCTCACTAACAACCACCTATGCTATCCAACCAAGTATGCTTATATATAGGGCATATGTAGGGGACAAGCCCCAGCCACCGTCCCACCACATACCGGGCTGCTTAACATATTGTTGTTAATGATAATTAAGCGTTTCACTCCACACTATTGATTCCACAACGAATAAGTCTCAAGCTTAATAGGCACCATTATGGACAGCTGAAAAACCCTAAGGAGTTCAGCATCCATCCATAATGATCCTATTTATGACTCGTGACATGTTTAGATAGAGTAACCTTCAAGTTAACACAAAGTCAACTAGAAGAACTCAATCATTCTAGTCACTTGTCATCACCATGGATGAATCAAGAAGAACACTGAATGACTAGTGGGGGTTGACACACAGGTCAACACGCGGCGGCCAATCAGTCTGCCTTACATGACTCTGACAAAGAAGAACACTGTTGACTAGTAGGGGTTGACACCCAGGTCAACACGCGGCGGCCAACAGTCTGTCTCACAATGTCCAAAAGTTTATGCATACAAGTCTAAAGCATTCACATTGTTTCACTGATGACTAGTAGGGGTTGACACATAGGTCAACACGCGGCGGTCAATCAGTCTTTTGTTTAAGCATCTCATGTTTCAAGCATTCAAGTATTCCAAAATGTATCAAGCATTCACGTGTTTCAAGCATTCTAAGTATAACAAGTATTCACGTGTTTCAAGCATTCTAAGTATAACAAGTATTCACGTGTTTTCAGACATCTCACGTATATAAATATTTCTAAGAATATATGTTTCCAGTTAAGTTTAAGCAAATCATTGTAAGTGTAAAGTAATTTAATACTTTATTAAGGGTGTAGTACAATAACTTTATGAAATAATTGTATAAAGCATTAGTGTTTATTTAAAGTATTTTCAAAGCCTTATGGTTTTGTATATAGTTAAATATAGAGTTTATAAGTTAAACCTCAATTGTATAATTTAAGCACATAGCTTATATCATAAGAGTTTATAAAGTTTAGGCTTCAAATCTATATTGTAAGCCTCATGTATATAGTTTCAAGTGTTCACACATTGTTTCATCATGAATCCCATAAGTTTGCATCAAGTCTCATAAGTATCCAATATATGGTTTCAAGCATCAAGTTCATTGCATATGTTTCAAGTCTATTGTTTTTCAATGACTACTAAGTTTCACAAATGAGTTTCAACATAAGTATCAAGTTTATGTTTAAAGCATTAAATAATATCTCAATAATTTTGTGAAAATGGTTAACATGCTTCTTAGTCCCGAAGTAAAACAAATAAGTTTGAAAAGGGACAAATGAACTCACCTGTGTTTGAAGTGGTAGACTTAGCTTAACTATAATGCACGCGCTCGTTGTAGTATTCGTCGTTGTGTTCAAAATCCTGTATTGATTTCACATTGTGTGCAGTTCATAAGTGTAAGTATTGGAGCATGTGTTTGTGTGCGTAATTGTGTTAGCCTCAATGTGACTAACACCCACAAGTCATCGTTCGTTATCCGGCCTATAGTTCACTGCATTATGTAATAGTGTGTTGAACCCCCCTTCAGTGGTTGTAAATTTATACTTATGTTTTAAATTTACAAATTATAACTTTTAAATAGGATTCTAAGTATTTGCATAGTTTGTATTGGAAAGGTTGGTATCACCTTTGTAATAACCAACATAATAACCCATGCATGCGTTGATCATTGATTTAAATATTTGATCGTGTGTTTGTTAGCATCGTGAATTCATAGGGCCGGATAACCCTTGAGTCATTTATGTGTAAGTGGGCCTAATAAGTGTATTGGACCGACATAATGATTCCATGATCCAATTACAAGTGGCCATAGGCCAAACGTTATGTTTGTGAGCCCAATAGAGCAAAGCGATTAAATCATTGGGCCGCATAGAGAATGGGCCGAACATCACTTAATTTGAATCATGTATGGGTCGAATCAATTACTTAAGCCCAATTAGAAACTATTCTTGGGCCGGTTAAGTCTAATGAGTGTTGGGCCGATGCACACACCCCTTCGGGGCCGAGAGTGGGCCGGGAGTTGGATCAAATGGCTGGCCCAATTAAAACACGCATGGATCTACAAAATGCTATTGGGCCGAATGAAAAACTACATGGGCCAAGCTAATTGAGCTGTTTAAACAATTGTGGGCCAAATCTGTAACGATGAGCAGCAAGAAAATGTGGGCCGAAGTAATCATCCGGTCCATTAGATGGTTTAAACTCCTCGGTGGTCAACTAAGCACCATTTCCAGCGAACCTATGGGTTTGTAGGCCCAAGGTTCGTTTACCATGCAGTGGCCTAAGGGTTCGCAGCCTTTGGATGTTAGGTTCGTCGAGCAGGGGTTAGTTTCAATAAGGTTCGTAGCTAAGGTTTGTCATATAGGTTCGTAGAAGAGGGTTCGTCTCAGCCAACAAGGGTTCGGCAAACTGGTTAGGCTCGCCTACGTCTGAAAGGTTCGTTCGGAGTCATGAGGGTTCGGTCATGGTATTGGTTCGTGTCTCATCAGGTTGGTTCGGCTGAGAAGGCATCAACACAAGGTTCGTTCATGATTTCAAAGCACAAGGTTCGGCACCTTCTTAGAGGGTTCGGCAAGGTGATCCCACGAACCCTGCAATTTGATCAGTCCCCATCGTCATCACCATCGAACTGAAGCTGTTACTGTGCTGCTTCCCTTTCGTGAACTCACTAGGAAGTGTTTTCGAAGGATAAGCTTCTAAGGGAAAGACTAGGGTCGGCTATATACGTGTGTATTCGCCTAAAGATAAGAAAACCCTAAAATTCGTGGTATTCATGCTTTCATACCTGATTTTCCAGTGGGTGAACGCTCCGATCTGCTGTACTTCTACGTAGAGGATGACGAGAGCTTCGCGTGGATACCAAGAACGTCCAAATCCGTCTCCAAACGAGTGAGTTATGGTGGTTTGAAGGTCCAAAAATGGTGGTGGAGTGTGGGTTTCGGGATTTTTAAGTTTAAGAGAGAGATGGTGGTGATAAATGAAAGAATTTAATTCTTTCAAACTTTATATACCCTGCGGGTATCCGGGTTCGTTTCGGTTGCTCGGTTTTCGTCCCCATTGCGTTTCCGGATCGTAACGCGTGTATACGTAATTTAAATAAAAAGATTTTATTTTAAACGTTTGGAAATTAGTTAATTATAGAAGATTATTTTAAATATTATCTTCACGCGTTTCCGTATTTGTCCGCGTATTTTACTTTACGCGCCTTAAATTAGAATAGTTTTGTTTTAATTTATTTATGATGAGTTTCAAAATTGTAAAACAGAAAATATTATATTTTCTTAAATTTATTATCGTTCGGATCGTTTTCGTTTCATTTCGTTTCGTCAGAAAACGTCACTTACGCGCGTCTTCGTACAGAGCGCTAACTGTACGAACACGATCGTACGTTTCACTTTCTGATTTTGTTTTCTACCATTCAATCATCGTTTCAGATCGTCAAACTATCAGATCTATTCGTACAGATCGTCACCTTTACGAATAGTTCGTCAGTTTAGCATTCCATAACAACAACTGTTATTGTTTTGTTCTGTTTATCCTCATATACGTTTAAACCTAATAACACAAAATTAAACATGTTTGCATCTGTTCATGATTGTCTAATGTGTTTCTGACTGTTTAACCATAAGGATTAAATCAGGATTTCAGAAACATCGTGTAATAGTTTACGTTTAGCATCGAATGTTAATAGCTTCTAAGTATTTCTCCTAGTTTGCAACTGAGTTACTGTACTAATTACTGTACAGTTTACTGTTCCGGTAACGATTCCGGCACAGATGTTACAAGAAACCCCCCCAAATCGTTTTCTATAACAAACCCTAGAGTTAGAACACTATCAATTCGAGATTTTTAGATGAAGTTGTGTTAGGGGTACTCTTAGTCGGCCATGTTAGAGTGTTTAGAAATGTTTACTTACTTGATTTGATGCCCAATTCGAGTAGATTGACTAAAGGGTTGTTCTTCGGCCGACTTCCGATCAAACTCTTCGATCCACAGCTTCTGCGATGCAATTGTGATATGCAGAACACTCTAAGGATGTCGATTGGTGGTTTGGAAGTTTCAATTGTGATCTTTTTGGTCAATTATCATGGAATTGATAGCTAATGGCAACGGTTTCGACTTTCTAGTTCACTAGTGGTTTAATTCGGCTAGTTAATGGCTCAATAACGTATGGAAACTGTTAATAATCATCAATATGATGATTAGTAATCATTTAACTCAATAATTTATCAAATTTTAATGCTAATTTGAACTTTTGTAAGGTTTTTACACGAATTTTGACTTATAAAAGTCAAAATTGTGTGTTTCCTTTACTTAAATGAGAATTTCTTACAATTCAAGTGTTTATACACTTGTTTTGTTATATTCTAACCCTTGTAATTTGTTTTTGTTCGATTTCGCAACAATTCGGTTAATTTCTGATTAACGGGATTAACCGCAAATTGCCGGATTGTCACAGTTATGAAGTCCTAGCTATAGCTTAGTCTAATGATGAACCTACTAACTACAAATCTTCTCTTTCATATCTAGCATCTGCGAAATGACTTGATGCCATGAATGCCAAGATGCAATCTATACGTGACAATCAAGTCTGGGATTTGGTTGATTACCCCCGATTTTCAAGAAATAAGGAGCAAATGGATTTTCAAGAGAAAAACCGACATGCATGGAAAGATGCAAACATATAAAGCATGACTAGCTAAAAAGGGTTTCACTCAAACCCAAGGTATTAACTATGATGAAAAATTTTCACCCTTTGCTTTGATCAAATCAGTCAGGATATTACTTGTCATAGCTGCATATTATGACTATGAGCTATGAAAAATGGATGTTAAACCACTTTTCTTATTGGACACCTCTCTGAAGATGTCTATATGGTTCAGCCTGAATGTACGTTTTATCGACCCAAAATTTCCTAGTAAGGTATGCAAACTAAATAAGTCTATTTATGGGCTCAAGTAGGCATCTAACTGTGGTAATCTTTGTTTGATGAAAAGATCAACGAGTTTGGTTTCGTCAACAACGAAGATGAACCTTGTGTTTACAAAAAGACTAGTGGGAGCACTATATCATTACTGATCATTGGAAACAACATCCCTATGCTTAACAAAGTTAAGCGCGGGTTGGGAACTTGTTTTGCAATGAAAGATCTTGGAGTAGCAACTTACATTCTTGGAATAAAAATCCATAAAAATAGATCTAAGTGGCTTCTATGGCTGATTCGAAGTGCATACAAAGACAAAATGATGACATGCTTGAACATGGTGAACTCCAAGAAAGGGATAATTCCCATGACTAAAGGAACCTTGTTGAAAAAATCACAATCTCCTTCAACGGACACTAAATCTAGGCGAATGCAAGCAATTCTGTATACCCCATTGATTGGTTCTATCATTTTGCTATGTTATGTACTAGACCCGATGTCTGGTATGATTTAAGCATGACCAGTCATTTTCCGCATAGTACTGGCATTGCACATTGGACTGCAATCATTAACATTATGAAGTAATAGAGAAGAAGTAAAGAAATGTTTTTAATACTTGGAGGACTAAAGGAAGAGCTCACTGTAAGGTGTTACATTGATGCTACGCTTCCAGACTGACCGACATAACTCTCGCTCACAATCAGGTTTCGTATTCATTCTCAACGGATGAGATGTCTCAAGTAAAGTTTCAAACAAAGTATGGTGGTGGATTCAAACATTGAATCAGAATATATTGCCGCATCAGATGTTGCAAAGGAAGCTTCTTGGATAATGACGTTCATAGCTGACCTCGATTGTTGTTCTAAGTATTCGGAAACCTATCGAAATATTTTGTGATAACACAGGTGCTATAGCTCAAGCAAAAGAGACCAGGTCTCATCACAAATCTAGGCACATTTTAAAAAAAAATCCACTACATACAGGAGATAGTGGAACACAAATATATCATAATAAGCAAAGTGGACACAAATCAAAACCTGGAAGACTCGTTCACTAAGCCCATGAATTATGACAAGTTTGATCATCACAGGAATGTGATTAGGCTTAGATTAGCTAGTGATATGTTCTAATTTATTATTTGGATAAACGATAAAATAAATTTATACTTTTCAGTTCACATTTGATTTACTGGTTTAAATGCAAGACTGAATTTTATGACCCTGTTCGATTTTAATACATTTGATCCAAGAATCTTGTATTCTTAATAATCTGTTGTGGTTAGACTCGTGTGAACAACTATGAATTAAGATTATTCCGTGTTTGGTCTCAAGTAGTTGACTACCAAATTCAAAGACATAATTGTGGATGATGTTGGATGTAACTCGCTTCAAATCATCTCTATAGATCTTAGTCATGAGATGTTTTTGAAATTGGTAAACTCATCTTGTATCTGACCTGAGATATATATTAGAGCTTCCATTTACCAAAGGAGATTCTTTGATCATGGTCAACCGTTGTTGCGTAACTTCCAGTCATAAAGGCTTTAGTTGAAAATGATTCTAAGGCTCAGTGGGAGTTGTATATAATCAAGATTGAGATTCTGTACTCTTACATAGTTTATGTTACAGTTAGACATCATGGCGCCTTAGTTGATTCAAACTGGTAAAGTGTAAGGCCTTATCCAAACTAACTTTGTGTTTGATTGGACCACTCTCAATTTAAATCGAGAAAAACAAGAATTGAACGACATATGAGAATGAATTAGATCATTGTCTCATCGTTTCAATTGATGACTTTTACAGAAAGGATAGATGCCAATCATTATCATAAGTCTACTATGCTGCTATAACAACATTTTAATTTGGTTAATGACTTTAAAATGTCATTCATTTCTTGGAGCAGTCATGTGCAGCTACAGCGTCGCTAACCGTTCGCGTTAGCCTTTTATCAAAATCTGTCCAAGTGCAAGATTGTTGGATTTTTATGAACGGATCCGATAACATAACTAGCCAAGCTATAACCCGTAAGAGTTACACTGTGGATAACGTACATTAAATCCACTTAATTATATTAACTGATAATCATGAACAGTTTCATAATTTACAATTGTTATAAATTATATATAATTTTATTTATTTATTTACTAAATTGTATAAGTTTAATTATTTATTTAATTAAACTTATTTTGTTGAGACACATGTCAAGTGAATAATCAAATGGAGATCTTTAAGATTTTACAAATCTTGCATGCCATCATGAAAATTAGATTCACTCCAATTTTTTTTGATGTTCTAATTCTAATTCTTGGCAGCCATCAAATACAAAAAGAAATGAAAGAATTCTTTTTGATTAATTCATTAATTGCCATAGCAACAAACTTACAATAAGAAAAAGGTGTTTTCCTTTTCTTGTGCTGCTGTCGTCAAAAAAAGTAAAACCAAAAGGAAGGAAACAAGGTTTCATTCCTTTTTTTCTTTTTCATGTGCCTTCGAAAACCTCAAGGAAAAGAAACTTTGATCACGGTTTAGGATCAATAACAACAAACCGTCTCCCGCTTCACTGTGAACCAGGAACTAGTTCGTGTTCTTGTACTAGGAACCGTTCGTTGAACCTTGGTGTCTCAATCGATTCATTATTAGCTAAAACGGTATAATCTTTTTTCATCGGTAGATTAGATTAATTTTATTATTCGTGTTTACATGTTTTGTAACATTGATCCTAATTGGAAATTTTTCAAGTGAAAAGTTTGAAATCATAATTCTGCTACATTAATATTAAATATAGATTTAATATATTAATTGATCAAAACTTGTTTTGTGTAAAAGTCAAACCAAAAACACTATGATTCCCATCAAAAGAATGCCTAACTATTTCATGTAAAATTGTATGGTCATACATTTTGGGGTTTCAAGCTACTCTTTACCTAGGATTAGACTCTTGATGTAATTTTTTATAGGTTTTCGTGTGTAATCGTATGTATATCGACTTTGTTTCATAGTTCTTTTGTGGTCTCTTATGGTTCTAGATAAACATACATTCTTCCTTTCATAAGATTACTATTTTGGTGTCAGATAAACATTGTAAGCATATTTTGGTAACACATGAATAGTTATACATGTCATATTTTGGTTTTAAGATTTTAAGGTTGTTTGTGTAAGATTTTGAAGTAATGAAGAATAAGATTCTTGGTCGGATTTAATGATTTAACAAGTTGAAATTTGTCATGCTAACATGATTGTCACTTCTAGATGGGATTAAAAATAATAGGACAAATAATCAATGTTCGGTAGTCGGTCGTAATCGGTCAAAGTTGGGAAAATCGGAGATTAATCAACCTAATCATCCCAAATGAGATGACCTTTGATCTTTATTTCAGCCTTACATCGACACAAACGAGAACAAAAACAAAATAACTCACATTTGAGTCTTAGATCTACATAGAGAACAAAAACGGACATTCGATCTACTGATTTCAACAAATGGGTGGCTCCACCTTTTGGGTTGTGCTTGTAGTGGCGAGACTGCCTTAGTTGGTGGTGGTTACCAAAAGAGGCATTGCCTCAGTTGTGCCCCAAGATTCTTACAAATGAGAGGTTTTGGGTTCAAATCCCTCCCGTAGCGAAAAAAAGGGTCTGTGGGGGGGGGGGTCAGGAGGTTTTCCTAGTGGGGTTTCCTCCTGAGGTGGTTGTGGTGGCTCATGGGAGGTCTATGTAACTAGACCTTGGTGACATGGCCTGGAAACAGGGGGTTCACACGATTGAGACCTTCGCCGTTCAAAAAAAAAAGTTTGTGGTGGTTGATTTTGCGCATAGTGGTGCGTTTAATCTAACTCTAACAACTCAATAGAAAAGAAACAAGTTGTTTAAAAACATATGTTTATGGGCTTTAGGTTTTCAATAAGAGAAAAATGAAATTGGTATTAATTAGTCCATAAATCAGAAAGTAATTGAATAGATCTTTGAATTATTTGAAAAAAAATTACTTATTTAGAAAAAATATGTATTAAATTATGTGTGGGTGTGTTGAAGATTTGCATATGAAATTTCCAACAAATCACTAGTCAAGTAGTGAGATACCGGCAAGCGCTTACTGATTTCTATAACACCACAAAGAATGCAAATTTCAACAAACGATTATACACAGTTAATACGCAATGTGTGTATTTTATGCAACCAGGTAGTCGGCACATGCATACTAAAACCACATTCAAAAAAGGAGGATGCACATGAAAATATATAACAAGCAAAGTCCATTAAATGGATCTAGATAAAATTGTGCATATCATGCATTATTTATCGTCTACATGGTTTATATAAAATGCAAAAAACCATCACCGCGCCTTCTTCACATGGTAAGATGAAGAACACGTTTTTTGCGAGAACCACCTTTGATCTTAATCATATGCCCCCACATCTTGGCACAACGACTAACCATCTTCTTAAGACTGACCCCATCGTGCCCCTTTTCGTGTTTAACCACCAATTGTCGTTGCTTGTCTTCTTCGGTGAAATGTCCGCCAAGAGAGATTTTGCATTCTTCCTCATGTATACCACCAAAAATGTCTATAAACTTCATCTTTTTCTTCTCTTCTTCATTTTCCTCGTCGACTTGTTTATCTTCAATCTTCAAATCACTTACTTTCTCTCCAAAGAGTGTTCTAGCGTGTGCTCGTCGAGTTCTTCTTGACATGGTGATGTCATAATGGGGCTTGTGTGGGTCGGAATCTCCTTCCATTTTGATTTGAGCTCGAAAATTGCCACTAGAAAATGAAATATGGCAAAGGGTTACAATTGAGGTTATGAATGGGGATGCTTAATAATGAATTTATGCTTTTTAATGGTCTTAATACATTAGGTTGGTGGCCAATATTGTCAAGTCTTATTAATGGTAGGATGTCTCACTTGAATGGTGAATCCTAATTACCTAACAAAGTTGATGGATCGTATAGCTATATGAAAAAAAAAAGTTTTAAGAGTTTTTTTTTCTTTTTTTTTATTTCCCTTTTAAATCAATCAAACATGATCATCTAGAACCCTGACCACTATTACCCCTGATATAGAAGCCACATACACAATTATAGGATTTAGGCTAATGAACTCAAATCCTTCGTCATTGAAAATAATAATAATTAAAATGGGTGCCCATTCTTCAAATCTAACAAAACTTAGACGAGAAAATCTTGACCTATAAAAGATAAATGAGTCGATATGTGTAAACAATTAATGTACTTTTGGTTAAAATGGGTAGGATTATGACATATAATGGGTTGAGATGAATAACATCTTAACACCATACGGGTCAGGATGAGTAACTAAAAAACTATGTGAATATAATTGATTCAAACATGTTAGAATGATCAATAATATATTAATCGTTAAGAAGTATTAAAATAAGTTATCTAGAAAAATTATAAAATGATTTAGAATTTGAATACGTATAAGAAATTGTTTTATTTTTGTAAAACTTTGTTCTTTTTATAATTTTTAAATGTTCCAATAACATTTATAGATAATTAATTTATTTAAAATTCTATTAGAGGTTATAAATAATTTTTTAGAATAATTATATAAAATTATTCTATGCTTTATTTATATAACCATTGAATTTTTTTTTTTTTGATTTAAGAATAAAGGTTTTAGATTTTTTTTATTAAAATAAATAATTTGTTCAAATAGTTTATTTAAACAAAATATGTATCTCAGTTATTTTCAAAATATTTGAAAATATTTTTTTTGAAATTTCTTAAATATGAATTAATTTAATATATAAAAAAAATTATATTTGGTCTTTGAGATTTTATAATTAATATATAATTATATGTTTTAGAAATTTATTAGAATTTTCTAAATAAAACGAACGTTCTAGTCTTCTGTTTAAAAATAGATTTTTGGTAGTTTTTCTTATTATTATAATTTGGTTTATAAACTACATTATTCAAACAAGAAAAAAAATATCAAAATATTTTCAAAAATTTAAATTAAAATTTAACAGAAAATTAAAAAAATATATTTATGATTTATTGGAATTTTTATACATTTTCCTAAACACAAAATAAGCTGAAAATGGATTGCAATACAAAAAGGAAGGCCAAAACCTACACACGCCGGTCTCAAACTCGGGTGTCCGGCCAGCTGACCTCCAACTCGTACCCCTAGAGCCATTTACTCTAGGTTTTCCAATCACTTGTCTCCCATTTTTGCAAAAATATTAAAGGGCTCTTTTATTTAGACACTCATTTTTTTATTTTAACACCCCTGCGAAACAAAACGGGCCGTACTGGCAAGTACGGCCCGTATTAAGTACAGACAAACATTTCAGGGAATTCCTTGAAATCAGTGAAACATTCTGTGGTACGGGCGGTACAGGTCAGTACGGCCCGTCTTGGCCCAAGCTTATTTTTCCAAGTCATTTTGGGTGTCAACCAGTTTTCTATAACTTGATACGGCCCATACTGGTCAGTACGGGCCGTCTTGAATTAATTTATTTTATTTAAACATAATTTACGTATTTAAATAATTTTTAACGATATATGTTTAATACGTGAATTATTTAAACGATATGTGTTAGTTATTTTATTTAAACTTAATTTACGTATTTAAATTTAATTTTTAACGATATACGTTTAATACGTGAATTATTTGAACGATATACTGTTATTATGTTAATTAAACGACATAATGTCGTTTTAACTAAATATTTCATTTTATAATTACTTTGTTTACGTTAATTTAAATAATTTAAACGATATAAAGTTTGTCGCGCAAATATTAAACAACACAAACATAAACAATACAAATGCAAAAAGAAACATATGTATATACACTGTACGGTTTTATATACAAGGAACCAAAATACAAAATGAACTACGATCCGGATGGTCCAGCGTCCGATCCGTCGTCTGCGTAGACGCGTGGCTCCGGGAACGGTGGAAGCTGTGTCCCGTCCCGTCGCGCATGCTCTGACGCAACCGTCCACTGGACCAAATCCTCGTAACGATCGAGCCGTCGCTCGACGCATGCCATCCGCTGAGCCGTCTCGTCGCACCGGGCGGCAATCTGGTGCAACAACGCTTCGAGTGGCTCGGTCAGGCGCACCGCACGGTAAACGTGCGGTGGATGCTGCGGAGGCTCCTCCTCGCGCGGCGGTGACTGGACCGGCTCCTCCCGAATCGGCTCAGGCTCCGGCATCGGGTCACCGTCCTGCTGCTGCTGGTTCGGCAATACAATGACCTGGGCCGGCTGAAACGGGCGGTCGTCCTGCCCAATAAACCGCAATCCCAGACCCGGGATGTCGGCGGCAAGTTTCATGCTGATGATCGTCCGTCGATCGAGCTTACGAGGCTCGATCGCCGGTAGATCCTCAAGCATGTCAACCATGCCTCTGTCGTCGTCATCCACTCCTGGCTCTGACCGCGACCTGAAATGGTCGTCACGATGCAGCGGTGGATGTAACGGATCAGAGGATCTCTGATCGTCGTCGCTAGTAATCGCTGACCGGTGAACGGCGTATCAGATATCTGGGCCCACCAGGCCCTCATAACCCCCTCCTCCCCCTGCGTCAACCCTTGTGTGAAGTCCTCACGAACGGTCTCCGGCTCGTAGTAGATGCCTAAGTGCACGGCGAACCGCTCGATCGACATCTCGAAGTGTTGTCCGCCTAAGGAAAACTCAATATCCGGAAGCTCCTCGTCCTCCTCCTCCCTAACTGCTGCCTGGTGAGCTCTATATCTAAATATCGATAGAAACTCAACAGTGATCAGCCGGTAGGTGGGCAGCTTCGCGAGATCTTACATGCGAGTCCACGGCGTTTCCTCGGCAAGGATGGCTCTCGCACGAACCGCCTCCCCAGCACCCCAATCTATACAACGGGGCGTCGGCACGCTCATCCGAAGTATCCGACGGCACCTCATCACCGTCGCTGAATCTGCCTCGAACTGGAGCCACTCGTGCTGTGATAGCACGAGAGACTCGGGATCTAACGGCGGCCCCTGCTGCTGGGCGACGGCCTCCTGGTGTGGCATCTTGGCATCCATCTCGGCTACAGAACGGTATAAGATGAAAAACTAAAAACGAGCAAACGTTAAAAAAAAAATTTAACAAGATAGCCGTATAGATCAAGACGGCCCGTACCTAGTTTGCCCGTCTCAGACAAAACCAGGGCGTCTTGGTCAAGACGGCCCGTCTTGACCATACCAGGCCAAAGGTCACCTTCTTCATTTGGTGAACAAGACGAGCCGTACTGGTCAAGACGGCCCGTCTTGTTCTTGACTGATTCAAATTTTGAATGACCAAGACGGGTCAAGACGGCCCGTCTTGATCTTATTTTGAAAACTTAAAACTGGTCTAAACAGGTTCTATTTCGATCAAAAACCTAATCTAAACACATATTCATGATCTACGAAGGAAAACACATACCTGGTGTCGAAAGTTTGAAGATCCAAGACGGGGTGTATAGACCAAGACGAGAGAGTTTGGGTGTATGTGAAAGTGAAAAAAGTGAAAATGGCGTCTGCCATTTGAATTTAACATTGAACAGTACGGGCCGTACTGGGCAGTACGGGCCGTACTGTTCTTTAAATTTTTTTTTTACATATACACAAAAAAATCAATTTTATTACATTTAATTAAAGAAAGAATTTGTTTTTTACATTTACACGTCTATGTAGTCGAGTAACTTATTTTCATCTAGAAATCTTTGATATTCTTGCAGCCTGTCATGATATACGAACTCCCAATCGGATTCGGCATCATTTCGGTAACGTTTCCAAATAGGATTTACCGTTGGCATTGGATAACATCCTTGTAAGGTAACATTAACGAAATGTACGCTAAGATGAACTACTGATACGACGTTATGTCGCGGCAAACTATTAGCAGATGTCCACAAAGGAAAAATGGTTTGAGGACCTCCTCTGCTGAAAACGTGAACGATTACACCAAATCTTTGAGCAATTAATAAACCTGTGTGAGGCATAAACATCCAATGTTCGGCAGGAGCAGGTGCAATCTGTTGCCAATTTATTGTGTTGCATAGTATATCATAAGATCCTGGGTTGTAGGAGTTAAACACATATCTGTACAGATCTGCGTTGAAATCCAATTCTTGTAAGAGTTGTTGTCGAATAAATGCCCAATAACTTTCATCGAATCCTAAGCCCACGGCTACAGAACGAAAACCACAGTTACCATTTGGCTGGACATCTTGTATGTTTATCACGTAAGGTTGAAGGAGAGAGGAAGGATGTGATGACCGAAGCGATAAACATTGTTTAATCCTTCTGGCTTCATGTTACGTGGAAAACGGAATTCGTTCTGACTTAGCGAGTCCGATGGTGGCATTGCTTTTGATACCGATGTGGAACGACTGCGCCGAAATATGGGTGTCTGACTTTTCTCGGTCACATCTGTAAACGAACTATGCCTCGAAGGTTCAAATGTACTTTCTTGGGACGCTAACTTATCTTTAACAGCGTCTTGCTCTTTTTGTTTCTATGCCTTTAAAGTTGGAGGACCACATGTATCTTTTTCAACTGAAGGCGCCTTTTTGTCGCTTTTATTTGGAAATACATGCGCCAAGACCTTCTTTATTAAACTCTTTTTTATTTCAGAAGGTTTGGAATTTATTTCTTCTGTAACCAAACCTATTTGTCCTATAACATCTATTTCTTCTTCTTCTTCTAACAGTGTTGGGTTAGCTGTCTTAAGTTTTGTCCAAAAAATATCTATATCTGAGAGCGGTATCTTTTTATCTGCATAATTTATAATTAGAATTAATATAACAGTAACTATGTACGAAACATCTAAGATTCACATTTAATATTACGAACCTGTGTTGTAATATTTTGATATATTACAAGCGCACGGCAACCCACAACTCGTCCAAAGCTGGTGGCCAAACGTCATATTTTTGTCGCGCATGACTCTTATTTTGTCTTTTTCCTTGAGCAACAAATCAAGAGCTTTATGGAACACCTTTCCTCGAATGTTATCAAATATTGGTAGTTTATGATGACCCATTGTTTTAATCAAGCTCGTTTCAAAATCGTGTTTCATTTTTACCTCCTGTGCTTGGACGATTTCATTTACAAAACCGACAAGCGAGGCAAGCTTGCTGTTTGTTGATCTGAGGAATCGTTTTAGGTTCGAGTGCTGACTTTCCACCCGATTTGTTGTACGTTGACCAAAGTTGCGTGTTCTGTTGGTCCATGCTGTTACAAACATATCTCTGTAACTGTTTAACCAGGTATGCGTCAGATACTCCAGAACCCCTGAAATGAAACAAAAACCAATGATGATAAGATGATAATAATGATGGTATATGATGCTTACTTTTTTTGTTGTCTTAGATAAGTTTTTCGTACAGACGGTTGTAGTTGTAGTCGTATAACTCTGTTGTCAGAGAGTTACACAAATTCGCCCATCGACCTTTGAATTTCTTCCAGTATGCGTCCGAAAAGCTTGCCTTGCGGTGTTTGGCAATATTTTCGTCTATGTGCCATCTGCAGAGATATTTTGTAGCTTCTGGAAACACTTTACGGCACGCACTCATAACAACAAGGTCTTGATCTGTTATGATCACACGTGGCTCCATACATTTATTCAACATACTCTTAGCCATTTCCAAGACCCAGACGTAGTTTTCCTCACGCTATTTGCTTACGAACGCGTGAGCAATACTAAACGTCTGGTGTGTGGAAGTCACGCCAACAATTTGAATAAATGGAAGCCTGTACTGGTTCGTTTTGTACGTCGCGTCCATCATCAGTACGTGCGGAAATGCATGCCACCAGCAATACGATTTTGGATGACAGAAGAAAATGTCTTCCACGACGTTTGTTTCAGGATCCTCCCGGGTATAGTAAACATACCGCTGACTGTGAAGCACGTTTTCCAAGACATGCATCGGAGTATCACCGAATTTCTTCTTGTTTTTTATCTTCTGCTGTAAATTTTATACATCCCTAGGGACGGATACATTTGCAGGGTTATGTTTCTTTACGCTCGAAAGTATGTTACGAGGATCCATGTGTCGATCGGTCAGATTCTCAACCAGATCTTCTTCCTCCTGAGTGAATCTTCTAACATATGGATGACCCTCTAGATTCTGAGCAGGTTCGTGATTGTGATTGTCGTTAATCACCTGTAATTTCCAGGATTCACGAACTTCGTTGTATAACCCTATCAGTTGAAACGGACAACCGATTTTCTTGCTCCCTGACCGTCTAAGGATTGCGATGCTATTGTGCTCGCCACCACGGTCACACATGAGCCAGACTTTGATTACACTGCCTGTTGTCTTTGATTTCTTCATTCTTCTCTTGACTACAATGTAACCATTGTCTAGTGCTCTACTTTTCACTCACCCTACCAGCGCTTCCTCAGACAGAAACTCCTGACATATAAGAACAATAATAAATACCGTAAATGGATAGCGATAATATACAATCATCAACATTTATGTTTCATTTAAGTTACCTCTTTGGTTTCCCAGTTAACGTTTGAAGCCACCGGCTTTTCTTCATAACCCTCCTCTGGGTTACTTTGTTTACTGTCGTCATACACGAACCCATACGATGCATGACTGTCAAAACCGACATCAGCGTTAGGTTCAGCATTCGGATCTATCGTGCCGTATGAATACTCAACAGGAATCTCTTCGTTCAAATCTGGCACGGTATAGTTGAAAAAACTCCCGTCCCAGAACGTCATCATTACAGATATGAATTATCTTGAAATATATTCGAATTCGAAAGTTACGCGTTCGTTTGAAACGATTCAAGCTTATATACAAATTTGAAAATTTTCAATACGGCTCGTACTGTCCTATACGGCCCGTACTGGGTCAAATCAGTGTCCTTCTGTCAGAATTGAAAAAGCAAGACGGGCCGTCTTGCCGTCAAATCATTGTACTAGGTTGCAGTGAATGTCTGTACGATGAATGAGACGGGCCGTCATGGCCCGTACGGCCCGTCTTGCTCCCAATCATTAGCACAGGTTGTCAGACTGAATGTTTGACCAAGTACTGAGACGGGCCGTACTGGGCAGTACGGGCCGTCTCAGGGGTGTATTTTTAGAAAAAGAGGGTGTGAGAATAACACCACCCAATATTAAAACATAATAGGTTTTTGTTTTACCTAAATTCTCGAACCCTAATCTCCGTTTCGATCCAATTCAATTAACCAGGTTATTGTGATTCCCCGATTCATGGGGCCTTCGGTCTTAGCATCTAAACGAATTGAATACTATGAGTTATTTCATGTTTTGTTATAGATTGATGGTTTTTCTATCGTAGAACACTGTCGGCAATGTCACAAGCTTGATGCTTCGATTTGAAGACTATTCGAAGTGGGTTTGATTTGATTTTGATAGAGAGTTTAGTAGATTTCCCGTTCCAACTTGTTTAAGATCTTTGGGTTATTGTTTAGCGTGATTCGTTATGATGAAAACCGAAATTGATTATTCTATCACGTCTATAATTAGCCACTAACCGCGTAACCATAATTGATTGATTTTTTTGAACGGCAGAATCCTTGTTTTATGAACTGCAATCCACGGGGCTCGAACGGGTAACCATCGAGGAAGGAGAAATGAGGTTTGAGTTTTGACCGTTTAGACCCTCATCTTTCGTGAATTCTTCCCTTTTGGATTAAAACCTCCTCAATCACACTCTGGATTTCGAAATGGTTCAGTTTGGCCTCTCCAATTTGTTATGTTTATAATTTTATGTTATAAGATTCTACAAAAGTTTGTAAAACTTATTATGCCATTTACAACCAATTGTTTTGAAAATTTTACGAAAGTGTTATTGTTACGCAATATCTTTGAAGTAATTATTATTATTATTATTGTTATTTTATTTAAATCTTAAAAGATAAAATTTTTAACCCTGATATTTTATAACATTTTATTAGGTATCATATATGCATATATACATAATAATAACTTTTTTTATAAAATGCTAGAGTTTAGATATTTTTGTTATCTTTTAATATATATGTTCATATATGGATATTTTCGTGAATGTATATACCAAAGAATTAAATGTTCGCAAAAAAAAACTTCTAATACTTTCTTTTATTTTATAATTTGTTACTATCACAAATTGAAATCAAATCAGATGAAGCCTAGGGATTACGCTTTCTCTGTCTTTTTTCACAAATTTCCTTACCTTATTTTTTGAATTTTTAATCAATTCCTTGTTCTTTTTCTCCTTTTGTGTCCTCATCATTATGCAAGTAAATAATCCTACTAACTCTAGTAGTGAGTCAATCTACTATAGTGATGCTACTTTTGATTATGTCTCCAATTTCACTAACCAATCTCTATATGTAGCGCCTTATGAAAATTGATTAAGGCGTAGTCACTAAATGTGGCACCAAATGAGCATAATGGAAAGAAGAAAGCAAAAATAATAAACCCCCATATGATGTGTGGTGATGCTACATTCACGACCCGTTTCTTGGTCGATTAAAAAGCAACATTATAAACAAAAATTCTTAAAAAAGCAACAACCTGGTTCCACCACCAATCAATGGTTATTTTTGTATTTATTATTTTTCTTGATTTTCTTTGACACATGGTATGATGTAATTGGTTGGATTTATTTATTATTTTTATCAAACTTATACAACATTATCTTATTTATTTTTAAAAAAAAATTATTTTTCAAATAAAATAGTTAAAATTACATAAATTAAAAAGAAAACTAAAAAAATTACATAAACAACTAAAATTCAAAAATTACGTAAACAAAAACTAATATTTAAATATTAAATCGGATGAGTAATGTGAATCCATATTGTGTTTATCTTCCCAAGGTTCGTAGTTCCTCCATCACTTTAATGTTTCTTCATCTACATATACAGACTCCCCATGGGTCATTAATAGATAGTACTCCAATGCATCCTTAATGTGAGGATTGCCATCAATTTAAATAAATGAGAATGGTTACATCAAAGAAATATAAAAGGATACAATAAATACTACACTAATAAGCCATAACTATGCAATAATACATCATAACTATGCAATTATTTAATATCCCCCCTCAATAGAGAGACGGTGGCAGACCAATACGGAGCATCTTTCGAAAAACTTCAAACTGAGGATGACGAAGACTCTTAGTGAAGATATCAGCCACTTGAAGCATGGACGGAATGAATTGAGTGTGTAGTTTTCCAGATGCAACTAATTCACGACTAAATTGATAATCAAGTTCAAGATGTTTCGTACGTTTATGAGATATCAGATTCTGAGTGAGAAAGAGAGCACTTTGATTATCACATAGAAGTGTAGGACGATTTGGAGATAACGCATGAAGCTCACACAGAAGGTGTGTGATCCAAATGATTTCTGCTGCAACGTTTTCCATGGCACGATACTCAGATTCACAAATGGAGCGAGATACAGTTGGTTGCTTTTTGGCGCTCCAAGAAACAAGATTTCCTCCTAAAAAATGGAATAACCATAGGTTGTGCGACGAGTCTCAAGACAACGGGCCCAGTCTGCGTCTGAGAAGCCAACAATCGATGATCGCGACGGTTTGGAAAAAGTAAGACCAAACATAATCGTGCCTTTGATGTACCTTAATATTCATTTTACTTCTTGAAAATGAGTTGTACTTGGTTCTTGAAGAAACTGACTTACTTGGTTAACGGCATAAGCAATATCCAGACGACTGATCGTGAAATACTGTAAAGGACCAATGATTGAGCGATAATAAGTAGTATCCGAAAATGGATCACCATCTTTAGTTAATGAAATATTTGTAGTAAGAGGGGTTGAAACCGGTTTCGCATCAATCGTTTTTGCTCTTTCAATAATCTCACGAGTATATTTTGACTAATTTAAAAATAAACCATCATTTGTGTAGGTAATTTCAAGACCAAGAAAGTAATTTAGGTCTCCGAGATCTTTAAAAGCAAATTCTTTGTTAAGTCTCTTGACGAAACTTTTCACAATTGAATCTTGATTGCCTGTAATAATCAAATCATCAACATATAAAAGTAAATAGATAACACATGAGCCTTGTTTGAAGATGAAAAGATATGGGCCGGCTCGACTAAAACTGAAATCATTCTGGATTAAAAAGGTGCTCAAACGATGAAACCAAGCACGAGGTGCTTGTTTGACACCATATAAGGCTTTATTCAACCTACAAACATGGTTAAGGAAACAAGAATCATAAAATCTCGGTGGTGGTTCCATAAACACACATTCATTCAAATGCCCATGTAAGAATGCATTGTTCACATCAAGTTGATGTACCTTCCAATTATGCAAAATAGCCAAGGAAAGGATTATACAAACACTAACAGGTTTGATTACGGGGCTAAAGGTGTGTGAATAATCAATTCTAGGAGCTTGACTAAAACCTTGCGCAACAAGATGTGCATTGTAGTGGTCAATTGTTCCATTTGCGTTATATTTAATTTGAAAAATCCATTTGGAGCCGACAATTTGCCGATTATGGGGTCGAGGGACAAGAGTCCATGTGTTGTTTTTGTGAAGTGCATCTAGTTCCCTATGCATAGCATTAAGCCAAAGAGGATCTTTGAGAGCAGTTTTGTATGAACGAGGCTCTGTTGAAGCAAAAAAAGGGCTTCATGTAGAGGATGGTGAGTGAGTTTGGAGAAGTCGGCGTTATGTTTAGGCTTAAAAATTCCTGCTTTGGCTCGGGTAATCATTGGGTGTGATGGTCGTGGCGGAAGGGGTGTCACACCCCGAGCCGGCGGGGTTGGATCGAAGTCCCCGTCGGGCGGAAGGTTCCCGGGGCGCGATATCGTGAATGATAATCGAAATGATCAGATTGTTTACATTGCACATGATATAAATGAGAAACTACTAAATTGAATAGAATTACAAAGTTAAATTACATCATTGTCGTTTATAATTTAACAATGTAAATCTACCATAAACATCATAAGGTTTTCTATCTTGTAGCTATACAAGATATACAAAATAATTGTATAATGATGTTCCAAAAATATACAGGTCCAAAAATGCTAAGCCTTCTATCTAAAGTCCTAGTCCAAAAGCATAAGCTTCTTAATTGACCTGTTCGTCACCTGAGAAGTCATACAAAAAGACCAAGTCAACACATGGTTGGTGAGTTCATATAGTTTAGTAATTGAAAATGATTTAAAAACCTTCTCCGGTAAGACCCTAATCTCATTAACGCCACATGTAATATCCACATCGGTATGCTTATATATAGGGCATACCCCTGAGTCGAGCCTACAACCCGCCCAGACGCCGTCCCACCACATACTAATGCGCATATGACACTGTTGATAATGATAATTAAGCATTTTTACCTACCTTACACTTCCTTTCCACTATAGTTCTAATGTAATCTCAAAACATTTGTTAAACCCTCGGGTAACAACCTTAATCTCATTAACATCACATGTATCATCTAGATCGGTATGCATATATATAGGGCATACCCCTGAGTCGAGCCTACAACCCGCCCAGACGCCGTCCCACCACATACTAATCCACATAGGACATTGTTACTAATGATAATTAAGCATTTTACCCCTACCATAAACCCATTTGTTCTTCAGTTCCTTGATTCTGTAATTACAATGATTTGAAATCTCTATTGCTTTCTTAAGTTCATCACAAAATATGATCAACCACAATAATTGTACAAACAGTGAAATAAATGCTTAATTTAAATAAATAAATAAACATTTAATACAAAATCTAAGTCCTAATGATTGGGCCTTGGTCATACTCGAGTAAACTAGTGTAACAATCAGGTACTTAGTAGTAAAGGAGATCTGTAAATATCATCAACCATGTGACCTATACTCAATCAGTCTAGCTAGGACATCTTTTGAGTAATAGGATTTTCTTGACCGTTCTTGACCGTTCTTGACCGTACTTGACCGTTAATGACCGTTCACATGCTATCTTTGAATATTTCCCAGATTTTCCTCAAAATAGTTCTTTGTAAATAGTTCATTAAACCGATAGTTCGTTGACAATACCCTCTTGAATTAGTTCGTTGAAAATCATTCGTTGAAAATAGATCGTTAGTTCTTTGAAATAGATCCTTGAAATAGTACTTTGTTTTAGATCTTTAGTTCTTTGAAAATAGTTCTTTGATTCACAAAGTTATTTACTCATGATGAATAGATAACTTGTATTAAATTGAATAAGCAGTTTACCTAGACAAAGTCTAAGATGATCAGTTATACATGATAAACATATACAAATTAAAAGCATTTAAGTAAACAATATAATTAAACAGTTTACGCATGCTTCTCAGCCCCGCGTTTTAAAACAAAAATGTTTAGAAAAGGGGCAATGAACTCACCTGTGTTGATGTGCAAATGAATCACAAAAGATAATGCGCGCTCTTTGACTGTTGATTATGTATCTTTAGCACCTGAGTTGTTTAAGAGATTCGAATACGATAAGTACATATGGTAGCTGTCTTATCTAGGGTTTGGTCTCGGTGTGCAACTAAGTGTCCTATACTACTAGTGTGCTTCTAAGATCTTCTCTAACTTAGTCCAACTTATTACCAATTAGTAACCCTGTCCCAAGATTAATCATGTTGTTTTGTTCTGTAAAGCCTCACATACGTTTATACATAATAAAATCCTAACAATTAATCACATGATGGTTCTGTATTGCCAGACAATTATCTGACTCAAGAACCATTGTTCTGAACTTGTTTTCTGAACTGATTCTGTTATTTGTTCGTTGATGACATGAAATGACAATGAATCATGTAATGACTATGATAAACAATTAAACACATATAGTTCGTACCTGGTTACTGTTCGTTTTACTGTAGAGATCACTGTTCCGGTGCCGGTGCCGGCACTGATGTTACAGTCTCCCCTTGTTAGAGAAATTTCGTCCCGAAATTTAAGAGTTATTGTCGGGCACAGCTTCCACTTCAAACAGTTGGGGATACTTTGACTTCATGTGATCTTCACGTTCCCAAGTAAACTCGGGTCGTCTCCCCTTGTTAGAGAAATTTCGTCCCGAAATTTAAGAGTTATTGTCGGGCACAGCTTCCTCTTCAAACAGTTGGGGATACTTTGACTTCATGTGATCTTCACGTTCCCAAGTAAACTCGGGTCCGCGTCTTGAATTCCATTGAACCTTTACAATCGGAATACGGCTTCGCCTCAGTTGTTTAACTTTGCGATCCATAATCTCTAAAGGTTCTTCAACAAAGTGTAACTGATCATCCACTTGAATTTCTTCGATTGGAATGACGAGAGACTCGTCAGCAAGGCATTTCTTTAAGTTCGAGACGTGAAACACGTCATGCACACCACTGAGTTCATCCGGTAATCTCAGTCGATAAGCTACGAGACCAATACGTTCGATGATCTCAAACGGTCCTACGTATCGTGGTGCTAGTTTGCCTTTCGTTCCAAAGCGTACAACGCCTTTCCATGGGGATACCTTCAACATGACTCGGTCTCCCACTTGGAATTCCAACGGCTTGCGCCGTTTGTCAGCGTAGCTTTTTTGTCTGCTCCTTGTTGCTTGTAGTCTTCTTTGAATCTGAGCTATCTTGTCAGTGGTTTCCTGAATAAGTTCTGGACCAGTTATTAGATTGTCTCCAACTTCCGTCCAACAGATCGGTGATCGACATTTCCGGCCATAGAGAGCCTCGAATGGTGCACATCCGATACTGCTGTGATAACTGTTATTGTAGGAGAACTCGATCGGTGGCAAGTGGGAATCCCAATTTCCACCGAAATCCAACACGCGGGTTCTTAACATGTCCTCTAGGGTTTGAATAGTACGTTCACTCTGACCATCCGTTTGTGGATGATAGGCTGTACTCAGATTTAACTGTCTCCCTAGAGATTTCTGCAGTGATTGCCAGAACCTTGATGTAAATCTGCTGTCTCGATCAGAAATTATAGACAATGGCACTCCGTGGCGTACCACTATCTCGTTGATGTACAATCTTGCCAGTTTATCCATCGTGAAAGTCTCACGCATCGGCAAGAAATGAGCAGATTTTGTTAGACGATCAATGATCACCCAAATTGTATCATGACCACTGGAAGTGCGGGGTAGCTTGGTAATGAAATCCATAGCTATTTGTTCCCACTTCCAGAGCGGAATCTCAGGCGTTACCAGCAAACCAGACGGTTTTTGGTGTTCCGCCATGACCTTCGCGCACGTTAAACATCGACCGACGTACTCAGCTATATCTTTCTTCATTCCCGGCCACCAATAAAATTCCCGTAAGTCTTGGTACATTTTATCAGTCCCCGGGTGCACAGAATACTTGGTCTTGTGCGCTTCATCAAAGATAAGTCTTCTTAATTCATCTACCATAGGAATCCATACACGATCCTTATAGTAAATGATTCCATCAGGCTTTGTATCAAACTGTTTCTCTGCTCCACAATCAAGTTCCTTCCTCAAATTTCCTCTATCAACTGATTCTTGTTGTGCTTGAATAATCTTGTCTCGTAAGCTTGTCTGCACAGTCATTCCCATTGCTCTGACGCGCAACGGTTTGACTCTTTCCTTCCGGCTCAAGGCATCAGCCACAATGTTCGCCTTTCCCGGATGGTACTTGATCACACAATCGTAATCATTCAGAAGTTCTACCCAACGGCGTTGTCGCATGTTGAGTTCCTTCTGATCAAAGATGTGCTGCAGACTCTTGTGATCAGTAAATATAGTACACTTGGTGCCATATAAGTAATGTCTCCAAATCTTTAGCGCGAAGATTACTGCTCCCAGTTCAAGATCATGAGTAGTGTAGTTCTTCTCATGAACTTTTAACTGTCTTGATGCATAGGCTATGACCTTGTCCCGTTGCATTAGTACGCAACCAAGTCCCTGATTGGATGCATCACAATACACAACAAATTCATCACAGCCTTCTGGGAGAGATAGGATTGGAGCATCACACAATTTCTGTTTCAATGTCTGAAAAGCATCTTCTTGTTTCTGTTCCCAGACGAACGGTTCACTCTTCTGGGTTAACTTAGTGAGAGGCAGAGCTATCTTAGAAAAATTCGAGATGAACCTCCTGTAATAACCTGCCAATCCCAGAAAAGACCGTATCTCCGTTGGCGTCCTCGGAGTGTCCCAGTTCTTTATTGCTTCAATCTTGGCGGGATCTACGTGTATTCCCTCACTGTTGACTACATGACCCAGAAACTGAACTTCCCTTAACCAAAATTCACATTTAGAGAACTTGGCATAAAGTTTTTGTTCCATTAACAGTTCCAAGATCTTCCTGAGATGTTGCTCGTGCTCTGCTTTGGTCTTGGAATAAATCAGTATGTCATCAATGAAGACAATGAAAAACTGATCTAAATATGGCTTGCACACTCGGTTCATGAGATCCATGAAAACCGCTGGTGCATTCGTCAATCCGAAAGGCATCACTAGGAATTCGTAATGCCCGTATCTGGTTCGTAAAGCCGTCTTCGGTATGTCTTCATCTTGAACTCTAAGTTGATGATACCCGGACCGTAGATCGATCTGTGAGAAATACTGAGCTCCTTGCAACTGATCAAACAAGTCATCAATTCTCGGCAATGGATACCGATTCTTGATAGTCAACTTGTTCAGCTCTCGATAGTCGATACACATTCTAAACGATCCGTCTTTCTTCTTCACGAACAAGACCGGAGCTCCCCAAGGCGAGTAGCTCGGTCTAATGAATCCCTTATCCAGTAACTGGTTCGACAATTCCTGCATCCCTGAAGGTGCTAACCTATAAGGAGATTTGGCAACAGGAGTTGCTCCAGTAACTAAGTCAATACGAAACTCTACCGGTCGCACAGGTGGCAAACCTGGCAGATCTTCAGGGAATACTTCTGGATATTCTTTCACTACCGGTACATCTTGTATCTTCTTCTTGTCTTTCTCTTTCTCTACTACGTGAGCCAGGAAAGCTACACATTGCTTCTGTAGACACTTACGCGCCTTTATGCATGAAATGATTTTGACACTTCGTTTTGCTTGATCCCCTCTAACTTCCAACACACGATCATCTGGTAATGGAACTCGAAGCAGCTTCTCAGAACAGATGACTTCCACTTGGTTAGAGGAAAGCCAATCCATTCCAACAATGATGTCGAAACTACCCAACTCCATCGGTATCAAGTCGATGGCAAATGTATGACCATTAAGTGTCAATGGGCAATTCCTGTATACTGTACTAACCGTGATCTGTTTTCCATTAGCTACTTCTATAATGTAAGGGGAGTCTAACTGTTCTTCTATAGAATCTAGTTGGCATGCAAAATCGGCAGAGATAAAACTCTGATCCGCACCAGTGTCAAATAGAACAGATGCATAAAAGTCATGTAAGAGAAACGTACCAGTGACCACATTTGGGTCCTGGCGTGCAGCTGGTGCTCCAATAACAAAAGCTCTTCCACGAGGAGCTTGAACTGCCTGTTGTGCCTAGTTCTTGGCAAAGTGGCCTTGTTCGCCACAATTGAAGCATCCACCATTGTTCTGATTAGCTGGTGGAGGGAGAGCCAAAACAGCATTGTTGACTGCTTGGTGAGGTGTCATTCGGCAATATTGGACCCAATGGCCCTTCCTTCCACACCCGGTGCATTGCTTGCAAGGGGTGTTAGCAGCATGATGGTACTGACACTTAGCACACAAAGGATATGCACCAATGTAGGGTCTCTTGTTGAGGTTTGGTGGTGCGGCTGTTACTTGTTGGAGAGGGTGGCCATCATGTAGTTCTTGATGACCTTTTGCTTCTTCTTGGGATGATGATGGGGTCTCTTTGACGAATCTTCTTTGTTCTTGCCAGTGCAACCTCTTTCTTCAGAACTCCCGAGGCTACCATCAGATCCGTGAGTTTACCAGACAAACTCACAGCAGACTCCACTGTGACAGGGTTTGCAGCAACCACTAATCCTTGTATGCAAGCAGGTAGCCCACATACATACCTGTCAATGCGTTTCTCCAGAGTGGGTACCATATCCGGCACCAAAGCAACCAACTCGTGGTAACGAGTTGTATATCGCATGTGATCTGCCCCTTTCATCACAAGATTAGACAGTTCCACTTCTAGTCTCTGTAGCTCGTTCTTGGGGCAAAACTCAGTCCTCAATAGAGCCTTGAAATCCTCCCATGGCATCGCCATGGCTTCGTCTCTTCCTCTTGCATTAACTTGGCCGTTCCACCAAGTCAAGGCTCGCTTGTTGAATGTTCCAGCAGAGTAGCGAACCTTGTGATGCTCTGGTCAACTGCAGAGATCCAGAGTGGCTTCAACCTTTTCTATCCATTGGATCAGACCAACGGCTCCTTCATTACCGCTAAAACTAGGCGGCTTACATCCCATAAAGGACTTGTATGAATGGTTTGAAGCACCACCAGTGTTACCACTGGCTTCTCCTGACAAATTACCAGTGTTGTTGATTTCATTTCGGAGATGGTTCAACATCTCCGGTATCGCCTCCTTCATCTGATTAGTCATTTGACTGCTCAGTAATGTCACCAAAGCGATGGTGGTAGGATCCAGTATGGGGGTCGTGCCTGAGCCTGATGCCTGGGTTAGCAGTGGAGGAGGAGGTGGAGGCGGTGGAGGAGGTGGCGGTGGTGAATCAGATGGCAATGGTGTCGAGGAATGTGGAGCCAAACCATGAGGTGGTAACGAGGGGGTCTGTTTTCTCGGCGGCATTCTGATCATAACCAAAAGAATATTGGTTAGTGCAATGATCAAATGCAGAAAACATAATGCGATAAGTCTTAAATCCTGTGTTCTCTACATGCAGGGTCCCTAGGTTATAGTCTAGGCCAAACCATTTAATTAAATGACCTATATTTCTCTATAACCATGGCTCTGATACCAATCTGTCACACCCCGAGCCGGCGGGGTTGGATCGAAGTCCCCGTCGGGCGGAAGGTTCCCGGGGCGCGATATCGTGAATGATAATCGAAATGATCAGATTGTTTACATTGCACATGATATAAATGAGAAACTACTAAATTGAATAGAATTACAAAGTTAAATTACATCATTGTCGTTTATAATTTAACAATGTAAATCTACCATAAACATCATAAGGTTTCTATCTTGTAGCTATACAAGATATACAAAATAATTGTATAATGATGTTCCAAAAATATGCAGGTCCAAAAATGCTAAGCCTTCTATCTGAAGTCCTAGTCCAAAAGCATAAGCTTCTTAATTGACCTGTTCGTCACCTGAGAAGTCATGCAAAAAGACCAAGTCAACACATGGTTGGTGAGTTCATATAGTTTAGTAATTGAAAATGATTTAAAAGCCTTCTCTGGTAAAGACCCTAATCTCATTAACGCCACATGTAATATCCACATCGGTATGCTTATATATAGGGCATACCCCTAAGTCGAGCCTACAACCCGCCCAGACGCCGTCCCACCACATACTAATGCGCATATGACACTGTTGATAATGATAATTAAGCATTTTTACCTACCTTACACTTCCTTTCCACTATAGTTCTAATGTAATCTCAAAACATTTGTTAAACCCTCGGGTAACAACCTTAATCTCATTAACATCACATGTATCATCTAGATCGGTATGCTTATATATAGGGCATACCCCTGAGTCGAGCCTACAACCCGCCCAGACGCCGTCCCACCACATAGGACATTGTTACTAATGATAATTAAGCATTTTACCCCTACCATAAACCCATTTGTTCTTCAGTTCCTTGATTCTGTAATTACAATGATTTGAAATCTCTATTGCTTTCTTAAGTTCTTCACAAAATATGATCAACCACAATAATTGTACTAATAGTGAAATAAATGCTTAATTTAAATAAATAAATAAACATTTAATACAAAATCTAAGTCCTAATGATTGGGCCTTGGTCATACTCGAGTAGACTAGTGTAACAATCAGGTACTTAGTAGTAAAGGAGATCTGTAAATATCATCAAGCATGTGACCTATACTCAATCCGTCTAACTAGGACATCTTTTGAGTAATAGGATTTTCTTGACCGTTCTTGACCGTACTTGACCGTTAATGACCGTTCACATGCTATCTTTGAATATTTCCCTGATTTTCCTCAAAATAGTTCTTTGTAAATAGTTCGTTAAACCGATAGTTCGTTGACAATACCCTCTTGAATTAGTTCGTTGAAAATAGTTCATTGAAAATAGATCGTTAGTTCTTTGAAATAGATCCTTGAAATAGTACTTTGGTTTAGATCTTTAGTTCTTTGAAAATAGTTCTTTGATTCACAAAGTTATTTACTCATGATGAATAGATAACTTGTATTAAATTGAATAAGCAGTGTACCTAGACAAAGTCTAAGATGATCAGTTATACATGATAAACATATACAAATTAAAAGCATTTAAGTAAACAATATAATTAAACAGTTTACGCATGCTTCTCAGCCCCGCGTTTTAAAACAAAAATGTTTAGAAAAGGGGCAATGAACTCACCTGTGTTGATGTGCAAATGAATCACAAAAGATAATGCGCGCTCTTTGACTGTTGATTATGTATCTTTAGCACCTGAGTTGTTTAAGAGATTCGAATACGATAAGTACATATGGTAGCTGTCTTATCTAGGGTTTGGTCTCGGTGTGCAACTAAGTGTCCTATACTACTAGTGTGCTTCTAAGATCTTCTCTAACTTAGTCCAACTTATTACCCATTAGTAACCCTGTCCCAAGATTAATCATAACATGTTTTTTTTTAAATTAACTCATTTTAAGTTAAACATTAATAAAAATTAGTTTATTTAAAAGACAGATATAATTATTGTGATGGGCTTGGGTCAATCCCATTGGACTAACCTTAGGCCCAAATTACCAGCTCTTGGTCTCCAATTAATTCTTGCTCAACATTTTTAAGTACTCGTCCTAGATAACTCAAGTGAATTACTAAGACTAGTCATGTGTTTCTATAACCCAACTAAGTGTTAGGAGTTATTCATGAGAACAACACCATCACATTAGACTTAGGGTCTTTGTCTCTCAATGGAGTTCCAATATGTTAACCCCAAAAGATGATGTCCTGGATGTTATAACGTGATTTATTCAAACTCTCTTTAGTGAAATCCTACTATGGATTTCAATAGATCATCCATGTAATTTAACCCATCTCCATTGAAATGACTACCTTAGTCATTTAAAGAGGAATTTAATTCGCCCCAAAGTTAGTTACTTAGAAGGAAAACCCTAATACACTCCCATGCACACTCACACATTAAGTCAATTCCCATGCATGCACACCCACATCTCACATAAAATACATGCTCATTCTAGTCATAACCCATCCCCTCCGATTCCAATTATTTGAACCGGATAAGAGTTGGGCCGAAGGAAATGGGCCGAATGAGTCTTGATCCAGCGAAGGGGAGGATGGCCGAATGAAACAACCCCCGATCGAATAGAGGCCCAGCGAATGGAGTTCCGGCGAATGAGCATTGGCCGAAAGGTGCTGGTCATTCGGCGAATGAGGGCTGGCCGAAAGTCCTGTCATTCGGCGAATGGAGATGCTTGGCCCTGGCCATTCGACAACCTGATGAACTCCATTCGGCCGTAGTGGCCTGTGTGTATCCAGCCCACGATTTCTGGTCCAATGGCTGGTTCAAGGTGTACAACTTGTTCTTAGCTCCTTCTAGGTGTGTATTGTGGTGTTTCCCTAAGGTTTGTCTTGGTTTTAGCCGGTTTCAAAGAGTGGCTCGGTCTAGGGTTTTCAAACCCTAAAAACGAGTTGAAAACATGAACTTTACCTCAAATCAGTTGGTGAGGAGCTTAGATCGGTTGTACTTTCGAGTTCTACTAGTGATTGTGGTGATTTAGACACCAAAATCACACGAAATGGTCGAGTCTTGAGCTAGAAATCTTAGAGAGATGGTGGGTGTTTTAGAGAGAGAAAGCTTGAGAAGGAGGTGAACGAATTTTGGGTGTTGGGGCTGGTGGTTGTGGGTTGTTGACACCATAAATGCCTCATTAAATGAGGTGGAAATACCCGGGTGTGTTCGGGTTCGTTCGGTTTCGCGTGGTTTCGCGCAGAAACGTCGATTTCTCGTCTTTTTTGTAACGGAACGATCCGGTTTTAAAAATAGAAGTTATAAAATTATTTTGGGTTGTAATTCCTAATAAATTAACTAAATATCTTTTATTTATTTAAATTTCAAAATATTTAATTAACGTTTAAATCGAATCGCGCGGTCATCGCGCGTATTTGTTCGAATCGTCACCCGAATAAATACGACAATAACTACACTTTTCAATGTTGTTTTCTAATTGTTGAATATCATTCAGAACGTTAAACTTCCAGATTTATTCGTACAGATCGTCACCTACACGAATAATCTGTCGGTTTAGCATTCACGTAACGATATTCATGTTGTTTTGTTCTGTAAAGCCTCACATACGTTTATACATAATAAAATCCTAACAATTAATCACATGATGGTTCTGTGTTGCCAGACAATTAACTGACTCAAGAACCATTGTTCTGAACTTGTTTTCTGAACTGATTCTGTTATTTGTTCGTTGATGACATGAAATGACAATGAATCATGTAATGAATATGATAAACAATTAAACACATATAGTTCGTACCTGGTTACTGTTCGTTTTACTGTAGAGATCACTGTTCTGGTGCCGGTTCCGGCACTGATGTTACAAGGGGGAGGAGTTTGTATGGTGGAAGGGGTGGTGCAATAGTGGAGGGACTAGATGGCAATATAGAAGTAGGTGAATCAGGAGGGGAAGGGGGTTGGTGTCTAAAGTAGGACGAGTATTGCGTATGGGATTGGTTTCCAAGCATAAACAACACGTGTTCACAAATGGATCAAATTGTACGATGGGTGGAATGGTAGGGTTTGTTTTTGGGAAAGGTTGTTGGGTCAAAGGAGATATAATAGTTTTTGCATCAATAAATGTCGTGAGTTCAAGACTTGACAAAGGTTTATCTTGAGTATAATGTTAAAAGGAAAGTGTGTTTCATCGAAACGGGCATGTCATGTAACATAAACACGAGAAGAATTGGGATCAAGACACTGACAGCCTTTATAAGTTGGACTATATCCCAAGAAGACACAAGGGATGCTTCAAGGTGAAAGTTTATGTGGGGAATAATCACGCAAATACGGGAAGACACGACATCGAAACGTCCGAAATGTTGAAAAGTTTGAAGGATGAGAAAAAATAATCTCATATGGTGTCTTATTGTTTAACACTTTGCTTGGGATGAGGTTGATAATAAATACCGCTGAGGCGAAAGCATCAACCCAATAAGTGGTTGGGAGATGTGAGTGGAAAAGCATGGCAAGTTCGGTTTCAACGATATGACGATGTTTCCTTTCTAACTGTCCGTTTTGTTGTTGTGTATATGACCATGATAATCGATGAAAGGTGCCATTATTTGCGAATAGTTGACAAGTTTTGTGGTTACCAAATTCTGTTCCACCATCGCTTTGGTATATTTTTTTTTGCGTGAAAATTAAGTTTGAACCATATTCATGAAAATAATCAAGATATTATAAAAATATGACTTTAAACGTAGCGGATAAAACCAACAAAAACGAGAATGATCATCAACAAAAACAACAAAATATCGATAACCATCGGTACTTGAAACCGGTGAGGGACCCCAAAGATCACAATAGACGAGATCAAGACGGAACAAGGCCCGTTTAATATTTAACTCAAATGGTAAACACTTTTAGCTAGTTGACACGGTTCACAAGTAATAGGTTTAGGTAAAATGGCATTAAATGATAAGAGTCCTTGTTTTTGTAACAAAATAAATTATCAAAATGTACGTGTCCCAAACGGGAATGCCAAAGTTCAAAAGATGCTTTTGGAAAAGTAGAGGAGGCAACGAGAGCAAGATGTTCTAAATGCACAACGTAAATCCCATTTTCACATTTACCACGAGCCAAAACCTATTTGTTGTGACGGTCTTGAACAAAAAAGAAAGGGTGGGTGAGATAACAAAACATCAAATAGGTTATCTTTTGTTAACTTGCTAATAGATAAAAGATTCTTGTTGATGTTATGAACAACAAGAACATCTTTTAATAGTTACTTACTAGAAAGTATAGAACGTCCTTTATGAGAAACTGGAAGGGTGCTGCCATTACCAAAAGTGACTGAGTCATCACCAACCATCGAATGTGGGATTAGTAACATTTTGTGTGGAAGCAGTCATGTGGTCCGTGGCTCCAGAATCAACGTACCATTATTGACCAATGTTGTTGATATTGCTTTGAGCAAGAAAGGCAGAGGCTAGATGATCATCAGTAGGTGCATGTCTATTTGCAAACGTTACCAAACTTGGACAAGAAGATGCAAAATGGATCGGTTTTCTACACAATTGACATTGCGTTAGTCGGCGACCACCGTTCCGACCACAACGATAGAAGGAGCCACGAGTGTAACCACCACCATTTCGACCATCACGAGGAGTAATGATCGATCGGTTTGTAGAAGTCGAAAAAGCGACGGGACTGGTGGAGGAACCATGTAAGGATTGCATGAACATTTCATGGTTCTCGGCTTGAGCAACAAGATCGATAAATGAAGGGATCAGATGAGAGGCTTTGACAGTAGTGGAGAAACCCTCAAAAGAAGTTCTGAGACCCCGAAGAAACCAATGAGCAAGATTAGTGTCATGAACCGGTTGAGCAATAGCCTCGAATTGATCGCTAATGTGCTTGAATTTGCGGCCAAAAACAGCCACTGTTTGCGATCCTCTTTTGTCACATCCCGAGCCGAGGGGCCGGATCGTGTGTCCCGCTGGGCAGAAGGTTCCCGAGGCGCGATATCGGAAATGATAATTGTAATGATCATTGTAATGATCAGATTGTTTACATTGCATCAATGTTGAGAATAACTAAAGCACATTAACATCACCTGTATCATCCAACTCGGTATGCTTATATATAGGGCATACGAAAGCCTACAACCCGCCCAGACGCCATCCCACCACATACTAAGCCACATAGGAAATTTATATTAATGATAATTAAGCGTTTTACCAACCACCTATCATCATTTTAGAGTTTGATTTTCCACAAATGGAAATATCACTGATTTCTTGAGTTCACCATCCATTCATGATTACCAATAATACTTGTAGAAATATAATATGAAATGCTTAATTAAATCAATAATTAATCATTTATTTACAACTAAGACATGATGATTGGGTCTTGTTTGACTCAATCAATTAGACTTATTTGATGGTGGTGTCCAAGTTGTACCCTCTCACACGTGGCCTATATCGGGCATGACCCAAATGAGTCTATCTGTATGCGTCGGGACTTTCATGTTTTACCCATATCATCTTAACCCTCAGGCCTACTTTACATGTCGGGACTTTAGGATATCCTTTGATTCTTGACCGTCTTTGTTTTCTTGATTTAGTTTGATCGTTTTAGTTATGCCCATATAGCTTGACTACAAAAGTCTACTATTTATGATGGGACTTTCTGTGTGTTACACGTGGTCTTGATTTGCATACAACTGACATCCACCTTAACTTGAGCATTAATGATTTCATTATTTCATTGATTCACACACGGTCATGATTCCCTTGATCTTCTTGATTCTGAAATTTAGAATTTCCCTGATTTCCACAATGATTATTGATTCTTGAATAGGATCCTTAGCTTTACTAATCATACACTGAATTAGATTCCTTAGATTTAGTTCTCTTGGTTTCACTTCAAGCTTAGGTTCTGGGAATTTGAATTTTGATGGACTAAGTGTTTGTTTTAGAGTTTTAGGATTAAGGTATTACTCATAAGAGTAATTAATTAATTCGTTAGATTATCCTGCATGACATATACCTAGAAAGGAGTCTAGGAGTGTAAGCATGTATATATATAAAACATACATTAAGTAAAAGCATTTACGTAAAACGTATTTAAACAAAAATGTTTACAAAAGGGGCAATGAACTCACCTGTGTTGCTGTGCAAATGAACCACTACAGATAATGCGCTCTCGTTGTTTGTAGACCATGTTTCTTCAGTCCCTGATTTGTTTTAAGAAGATTCGTATACGATAAGTATTTATAATAGACGCAACTAGGGTCTCGGTCTCGGTGTGCAACTAAGCTTCCTATGTTACTAATGTGTTTCTAGAATTTCATCTAACTAGTCTAAACATATTACTCAATAATAACCCTTATCCCACAATTAATCATTTCCAGTCTTTAATTAAAACGGTTTTAAGATAATTCATTTTAAGTTAAACTTAGGTTAGAAATCATTTAATTTACTTTAATTTAACCAGGTTTATAACCCATTTCCTTTTATTAAAAACATAATTAATTTAAGAAGAGTACAATTTACACATGATGGCTTAGGTTAATCCCCTATGATTAACCCCGGGCCCATTAGTAGTCTTTGTTTGTCAAATGACTCTTGATCAATTCTTTGAATTACTCGTACTAGATAATTCAATGTCTAGAATAGTTACGTGTTCGTTATGAAATTCCTAATAGTTGGATGTTAATAACTAAATTAACACTCCAAACCTTAGGTTATTGTTTTGATCCTCCATGAATTCTCAAGTGTTTTAAACCCAATACTATCAAAACCTATGTTTTTAGTTTATAATGCAGTTTATGAAAGCTCTCTTTAGTGGAAAACTCTAATCCATGAATTCTTGCATGTTAAACTAATCTCATTTAAATTGGCACATGATTAAGCCTCATTATTCCGTAGATAGCATTTGTGTTTATCCCATTTGACTCCCATATTGGCCTTCACAAAACACCCATGCATGCATCTACGTGAAACTCTCCATGCCTGCATGAGGTGCATGAAGTCCATTAAATATTCTTTATGTGCTCATCATCTCGACCCTCTTTCCATACATGGCCTCCATCCGAAACAGTTCACACGAATGGCTACATGACCGAATGAGAATGACTGTCGAGGGGGGGAGGGGAATGGCCGAAAGGGTTCCTGCGAAGAACCAGCCCCGACTGAGTGGGATTTGAGCCGAGTGGCTTGCATGGCCGAAGGAGAACCTGGCCAACCGAATGGGGTTTGATCCGAAGGAGTGCCGACAGAAACAAGCCCGACCGAACGAGGTCCAAGTGAAGGATAGTCGAGCGAAAGGGGTTCTTGGCCGACCAAATGAAGGCTGCTCCTGCTTGGGGTCCATTCGGCCGAAAGGGGCCAGCCTCACCCATTCGGCGAGCTGGGCAAAGCTCCATTCGGGCCTTCGAACTCAGCATAATGGCAGCTCTAAACTTGATCTAATGGCTAATCTAAGATGTACAACCGGTTCCCAACTTCTTCTAGATGTGTATTGTGGTGATTCCCCTACGGTTTCAAGGGTTCTAGACGGGTTCTAGAGAGGGTTCAAACTAGGGTTTACAAAACCCCAAAACCGAAAAAAGATCATGGATTTACCTCAAATCTGTTGGTTCCAAGCTTAGATCTGTTGTACTTTCGTGTTCTACACGTTGTAATGGTCGTTTTGACACCAAAAACGAGAGCTTTCGTGGAGAAATGAGGGAGATGGAGCTTGAGGTTCTAGAGAGAGAAAGTAGAGAGAGAGGAGAACGAAAATTGAAGATGAGGGCTGGTAGGTGGTGGTTGTTGTGGCTTTGAATGCCACATTAAATGGGTTAGAAATACCCGGGTTTGTTCGGTTTTGCTCGGTTTCGCGTAAAGCGTCATTTTCGTCTCATTTTTGTAACGAAACTCCTCGGTTTTAAAACTAGAGTTTGTAAAATTATTTTAGGTGGTAATTCCTAATAAATTAACTAAATATCTTCCATTTATTTAATTTTCTGAAAATATTTAATTTACTGTTTAAAATTGAATCGTATAGTTGCCGCGCGTATTTGTTCGAATCGTCACCCGTACGAATACGAGGAAAACTACACTTTTCAATATGGTTTTCTAATTATTGGGTATCATTCAGAACGTTAAACTTTCAGATGTATTCATTCAGATCATCACCTGTACGAATAATCCGTCAATTCAGCATCCCCGTAACGACATCCGTTGTTGTTTTGTTCTATAAAGCCTCACATACGGTTATACATAATAGAATCCTAACAATCAATCACATGATGGTTCTGTATTGCCAGGTAATTATCTGACTGATGAACCATGATTTTGAGTTTTGTTTCTGAAATGATCATGAATTTATTCTATGATAACCTGAAATGATAACGATGTATGAATTGTGTACTTGATTCACTGTTCATGTTACTGTGTAGATCACTGTTCCGGTGACGTTTCCGGCACTGGTGTTACAGTCTCCCCTTGTTAGAGGAATTTCGTCCCGAAATTTAAGAATTATTATTGGCTACAGCTTCCTCTGTAAACGGCTGGGGATACTTGAACTTCATGCGATCTTCGCGTTCCCAAGTAAACTCGAGTTCGCGCTTTGAATTATAACGAACCTTGACAATCGTCGTACGGATTCGACTTTGTTGTTTAACCTTGCGATCCATAATCTCCAAAGGTTCTTAGACAAAGTGTAAATGTTCGTCCAATTGAATTTCTTCAACTGGTATTACGAGCTATTCGTCAGTAAAGTATTTCTTCAAGTTTGACACGTGAAGCACGTCATGCACACCACTAAGTTCATCTAGTAACCTTAGTCTACACGCCATAGGACCAATACGTTCGATGATCTCGAACGGTCCCATGTATCGTGGTGCTAATTTGCCTTTCATTCCAAAACGGACTACACTTTTCCACGGGGATGCCTTAAACATGACATGGTCTCCCACTTGGAAATTCAACGGCTTGCGTCGTTTATCGGCTTAGCTCTTCTGTCTGCTCCTTGTTGTCTGTAGCCTTTGTTGAATCTGAACAATCTTGTTAGTAGTTTCTCGACTAAGCTCTGGTCTAGTTGTTTCATTATCTCCTATTTCAGTCCAACAGTTCGGTGACCAACATTTCCGACCTTAATGAGCCTTGAATGGTGTGTATTCAATGCTATTATTGTAATTGTTGTTGTAGGAGAATTTGATCAGTGGCAAATGAGAGTCCCCATTCCCACTGAAATCCAAAACACAGGTTCTCAACATGTCCTCTAGGGTCTGAATTGTGCGTTCGCTTTGACCGTCTGTTTGTGGATGGTAAGTTGTACTTAGATTCAAGTGCGTCCCTAGAGACTTTTGCAACAATTTCCAGAACCTTGCTATGAACATGTTGTCTCTATCTGAAATGATAGACAACGGTACACCCTGATGCACCACTATCTTGCTGACGTACAACCTCACCAGTTTATCCATCGTGAAGGTCTCACGCTTTGGCAAGAAATGGGCAGATTTTGTCAATCGATCAACGATGACTCAAATGGTATTATGACCACCAGAAGTGCGGGATAGTTTGGTAATGAAATCCATAGCTATTTGTTCCCACTTCTAGAGCAGAATCTCAGGCTATTCCAGTAACCATGATGGCTTCTGGTGTTCCGCATTTACCCTTGCACCCATAAGGCATTGACCGATGCATTCAGCTATGTCTTTCTTCATTCCCGGCCACCATTAAATTCTCTTTAAGTCTCGGTACATTGATCGGAGCCTGGATGCACAGATTATCTGGTTCAGTGTGCTTTCTCAAGAATAAGTCTTCTCGATTCATCTACCGTAGGGAATCCACCCACTATTTTAGTAGTATATATTCCATCCATTTTCGTCTCAAACTATCTTTTTGCTTTACAATCTGACACTCTCCATGAAGTTTTCATATGTGGCTCTCACGACTCTAGGTCTTGACCGTCCGATCTAGATCTTCATGTCACGCATGATGAATTCTAGGTTATTTTATATATAACCATACACATGCTTCACCACCTGTTAAATCTGTTCTCAGCTTTGAAAGTGTACTTTATATGTTGGGGAGGTCTACCTTACTTCTACCCGAAAGTCATGTGACTTACGGGCTTATTGTAACTGTTGTTCCAATTGTTACTATTCTTAGCCTAAATTCACACTTGGAGAATTTAGCATAGAGTTGCTCTTTCTTTAACAGCTCTAGAATCTTCTTGGGATGTCGTTCGTGTTTCGCCTTGCTCTTAGAGTAAATCAGCATGTCATCCCTAATGACAATGACAAACTGATCCAGATTCGGTTTGCACACTCGGTTCATGAGGTCCATGAAGACCACAAGTGCATTCGTTAATCCGAAAGGCATTACCATAAACTCAAAATGCCCATATCTCATTCAGAATGTTGTCTCTGACATATCTTCTTCTTGTATTCGCAACTGATTCTCCAGATCTACTTACCTAGTTTAGCTTAGATCCCAACACAGTTCTCACATTCATCATTTCCTAACATCCTAGAACCGGAGTTCTCTAAATTAAGTAATTCGAGTTCTATGGGGTCTAGGTGGGAAAGTGACTGCTTACACACTGGCTTTGGCATTTTGAATTTCTACAAGCTTTTAATGCTCTAATTAGATAAGGTTCTTTTCCTAATTATAGTAGTTAGACTGTAATTAAGAATCACTCTATCTTTATTTATTTACTTAGCGCTTATTTGACCTAAGGCTTCCTTAACTTACTATTCCTTTTATCTAATTGGCATCGAGTTTACTTACGGTTACCTTAGATTCATTGTTTCTAAACCACAACGGAATATGCATTTGAAATTAGCACACCAACAAATAATTTAACGTATTAGAATGAAATATGCATACCTATGGAGTCATCCCACCCCAAACATGCATCAGAAGCTGGTATAGTAAACATTTCCTGAGAATGCGCAGAATCTGCTGAAGATACCCTCATGGGGCAGTCCCGTGCAATGTGTTAGGACATTCCGCACACATAGAAATCCTTGTTGTGTCAAGGGAGGGGATACGTAGTGTTTCCAGGGTTCTGATTATGAGTTGGGGGATTATTACAATCACGACTCCAGTGTCCCTTCCTCCCACAATTTAGGCAATGTTTGCCAGCTTTCTGTTTGCATATTAATTCCATCGAAGATCTGCATTGATGATCCCAATGGCCCATCTTACCACAACGGGTGCATTGTTTGCATGGGGTTTCAGCACGGTGGTGATAGTGGTAGCTAGTGCAAAGAGGAGCTTTTCCAGCATAACCCTTATGAACCTATGGCTTCGGAGCAATGCCTATTTGACGAAGTGGAACGGCCCCGTGTAGATTACAGGATCTCTTGATTCCTTAGAACGACACCACTTTCGCTTCTTACTTGTTTCTCCTTGCACCAATCCTTCAGTTTCCACGATTGTCTTCGGGTAGCATCAAGTGTTTTCATCACTGTTCATGACTTGAGTGATGATTCCAGGGAGAACCGTCATCATGAGTTCAGTAACTAGGGTTGCGAGTGCAACGGCTGCTGGGTCCATCTCCTGTGTAGGAGGAGGTAGTGATGGTTCTCTTCTTGGTGACATTCTGCTTATACCCGAAAGAACATCGGTTAGCGTAATGACCGAATGTAAAAGATAAAATGCAAGCTTAAGTCCTATGTTCTCTATATTAGGGTCCCTAAGTTATAGTCTAAGCCAAATCGTTTTAAGTAAATGACCCATATTCTCTATAACCTTGAGCTCTAATACCAATTTGTCACACCCCGAGCCGGCGGGCCGGACCGTGTGTTCCACCGGGCGGAATGTTCCCGAGGCGTGATATCGGAAATGATAATCGTGATGATCAGATTGTTTACACTGCATCAATGTTGAGAATAACTAAAGCACAATGACATTCAACTAAAATTTAAGAAGTTAAATTACAATTGTCAATTTTTGATAATTTAACCAAGTAAATCGAACAAATGAATCACAAGTTTACTATCTCGTAACCGTACAAGATATCAAAATTGATTCAGAGTAATCAACAAAATATGTGCTTCCCAAAACTACTAGGTCCTCTAACTGACATCCTAGCATGCATTCCTGAAACCTTAGCTTACTCCTATACATTACCTGAGAAAGCATGAAAGAAAACAAAGTCAACACAATGGTTGATAAGTTCATATAATTTAGTCTTTAAAAAATAGATTTGCAAACCTTCTCAGTAACAACCTTAACCTCATTAACATCACCTGTAATATCCAGCTCGGTATGCTTATATATAGGGCATACGAAAGGGTCGAGCCTACAACCTGCCCAGACGCCATCCCACAACATACTAAACCACATATGACATTGTTGTTAATGATAATTAAGAATTTTACCTACCTTTTAGTTTCACTTCCAACCTAGTTTCAAGCCTTTCGCTTGTAAGTTCAAACCACGCACACATTAGCATTTACCAACCTCTTCGGTAACAACCTTAACCTCATTAACATCACCTGTATTATCCAACTCGGTATGCTTATATATAGGGCATACGAAAGGTTCGATCATACAACCCGCCCAGACGCCATCCCACCACATACTAAGCCACATAGGACATTCTTGTTAATGATAATTAAGCGTCTTACCTACCACCCGTTTCCATTTCATTATAGTTTTAAATAATCTGTTTAAAAGTTTCCAACGCACACATGATTTCATTTGCAACTCCTTGGGTAACCACCTTAATCTCGTTAACATCACCTGTATCATCCAACCCGGTATGCTTATATATAGGGCATACGAAAGCCTACAACCCGCCCAGACGCCATCCCACCACATACTAAGCCACATAGGACATTGATGTTAATGATAATTAAGAGTTTTACCCACCACCTATCATCATTTTAGAGTTTGATTTTCCATAAATTGAAATATCACTGATTTCTTGAGTTCACCATGCATTCATGATTACCCATAATACTTGTAGAAATATAATATGAAATGCTTAATTAAATCAATAATTAATCATTTATTTACAACTAAGACATGATGATTGGGTCTTGTTTGACTCAATCAATTAGACTTAGTTGATGGTGGTGTCCAAGTTGTACCCTCTCACACGTGGCCTATATCGGGCATGACCCAAATGAGTCTACCTGTATGCGTCAGGACTTTCATGTTTTACCCATATCATCTTGACCCTCAGGCCTACTTTACATGTCGGGACTTTAGGATATCCTTTGATTCTTGACTGTCTTTGTTTTCTTGATTTAGTTTGATCGTTTTAGTTATGCCCATATAGCTTGACTACAAGAGTCTACTATTTATGATGGGACTTTCTGTGAGTTACACGTGATCTTGATTTGCATACAACTGACATCCACCTTAACTTGAGCATTAATGATTTCATTATTTCATTGATTCACACACGGTCATGATTCCCTTGATTCTCTTGATTCTGATATTTAGAATTTCCCTGATTTCCACAATGATTATTGATTCTTGAATAGGATCCTTAGCTTTACTAATCATACACTGAATTAGATTCCTTAACTTTAGTTCTCTTGGTTTCACTTCGAGCTTAGGTTCTGGGAATTTGAATTTTGATGGACTAAGTGTTTGTTTTAGAGTTTTAGGATTAAGGTATTACTCATAAGAGTAATTAATTAATTCGTTAGATTATCCTGCATGACATATACCTAGAAAGGAGTCTAGGAGTGTAAGCATGTATATATATAAAACATACATTAAGTAAAAGCATTTACGTAAAACGTATTTAAAGAAAACGGTTTACGCATGCTTCTCAGCCCCTCGTTTGAAAACAAAAATGTTTACAAAAGGGGCAATGAACTCACCTGTGTTGCTGTGCAAATGAACCACTACAGATAATGCGCTCTCGTTGTTTGTAGACCATGTTTCTTCAGTCCCTGATTTGTTTTAAGAAGATTCGTATACGATAAGTATTTATAATAGACGCAACTAGGGTTTCGGTCTCGGTGTGCAACTAAGCTTCCTATGTTACTAATGTGTTTCTAGAATTTCATCTAACTAGTCTAAACATATTACTCAATAATAACCCTTATCCCACAATTAATCATTACCAGTCTTTAATTAAAACGTTTTTAAGATAATTCATTTTAAGTTAAACTTAGGTTAGAAATCATTTAATTTACTTTAATTTAACCAGGTTTATAACCCATTTCCTTTTATTAAAAACATAATTAATTTAAGAAGAGTACAATTTACACATGATGGCTTAGGTTAATCCCCTATGATTAACCCCGGGCCCATTTGTAGTCTTTGTTTGTCAAATGACTCTTGATCAACTCTTTGAATAACTCGTACTTTATAATTCAATGTCTAGAATAGTTACGTGTTCGTTATGAAATTCCTAAGAGTTGGATGTTAATAACTAAATTAACACTCCAAACCTTAGGTTATTGTCTTGATCCTCCACTCCATGAATTCTCAAGTGTTTTAAACCCAATACTATCAAAACCTATATTTTTAGTTTATAATGTAGTTTATGAAAACTCTCGTTAGTGGAAAACTCTAATCCATGAATTCTTGCATGTTAAACTAATCTCATATAAATTGACACACGATTAAGCCTCATTATTCCTTAGAAAGCATTTGTGTTTATCCCATTAGACTCCCATATTGGCCTTCACAAAACACCCATGCATGCATCTACGTGAAACTCTCCATGCCTGCATGAGGTGCATGAAATCCATTAAATATTCTCTATGTGCTCATTATCTCGACCCTCTTCCCATACCTGCCCTCCATCCGAAACAGTTCACACGAATGGCTACATGACCGAATGGAGAATGGCCGAAAGGGTACCTGCGAAGAACCAGCCCCGACCGATTGGGATTTGAGCCGAGTGGCTTGTCATGGCCGAAGGAGAACTTGGCCGACCGAATAGGGTTTGATCCGAAGGAGTGCCGCCGAAACAAGCCCGACCGAATGAGGTCCAGGCGAAGGGGAGTCGAGTGAAAGGGGTTCTTGGCCGACCAAATGAAGGCTGCTCCTGCTTGGGGGCCATTCGGCCGAAAGGGGCCAGCCTCACCCATTCGGCGAGCTGGGCAAAGCTCCATTCGGGCCTTCGAACTTAGCACAATGGCAGCTCTAAACTCGATCTAATGGCTAATCTAAGATGTACAACTGGTTCCCAACTTCCTCTAGATGTGTATTGTGGTGATTCCCCTACGGTTTCAAGGGTTTTAGCCGGGTTCTAGAGAGGGTTCAGACTAGGGTTTCCAAAACCCCAAAACCGAACAGAGATCATGGATTTACCTCAAATGTGTTGGTTGCAATCTTAGATATGTTGTACTTTCGTGTTCTACACGTTGTAATGGTCATTTTGACACCAAAAACGCGAGCTTTCGTGGAGAAATGAGGGAGATGGAGCTTGTGGTTCTAGAGAGAGAAAGTAGAGAGAGGAGAACGAAAATTGAAGATGAGGGCTGGTAGGTGGTGGTTGTTGTGGCTTTGAATGCCACATTAAATGGGTTAGAAATATCCGGGTTCGTTCGGGTTTGTTCGGTTTTGCTCGGTTTCGCGTAAAGCGTCGTTTTCGTTTCATTTTTGTAACGAAACTCCTCGGGTTTAAAACAAGAGTTTGTAAAATTATTTTAGGTGGTAATTCCTAATAAATTAACTAAATATCTTCCATTTATTTAATTTTCTAAAAATATTTAATTTACTCTTTAAAATTGAATCGTACAGTTGTCGCGCGTATTTGTTCGAATCGTCACCCGTACGAATACGAGGAAAACTACACTGTTAAATATGGTTTTCTAATTATTGGATATCATTCAGAACGTTAAACTTTCAGATGTATTCGTTCAAATCGTCACCTGTACGAATAATCCGTCGATTTAGCATTCCCGTAACGACATCCGTTGTTGTTTTGTTCTGTAAAGCCTCACATACGTTTATACATAATAGAATCCTAACAATCAATCACATGATGGTTCTGTATTGCCAGGTAATTATCTGACTGATGAACCATGATTCTGAGTTTTGTTTCTGAAATGATTTTGAATTTGCTCTATGATTACCTGAAATGATAACGATGTATGAACAACAACTGAATTGTGTACTTGATTCACTGTTTATGTTACTGTGTAGATCACTGTTCCAGTGACGTTTTCGGCACTGGTGTTACATTTTTGGAGGGAACTGAGTTGATCGCGCAAATTGTGGGCTCGTTCAATAGAAACACTCCCTTATGCAGTTTCAAGAGCCAATCATATGGCTCGAATAGTGGTTAAACCAAGTATAACCATGATCGCTTCTTCGGAGAGAGATGCGTGTAACATGATAATTGCTCATTGATCAGCAGCCACCCAAGAAACATATTATGGGTTGTCAACAGTTTTACCGTCAGTGGTAAGTGTGGGTGGTAGGAAGGTGGTAGTGCCATCAACATGAGGGAGGAGCTTTTGGAAAGTGAGTATAGGAACCATTTGATTTTTCCAAAGCAAAAATTTGTGGAACCAAGTTTGATGGTGATCATATGCATAAGGGTGTTGATGGGAAAAGAATCAATAGAGGATGAAGAAGCCATGATTGACAATGGAGAGGGGGAAGATGAAGTAGAAAGAGGATACGTTTTGGGAGAGGAAAAAGAGAATGGAGGGTTCAAAGGAACTTTAGGCTCAATAGCATAATAGATAATGCTCCAATGCATCCTCAATATGAGGATTGCCATCAATTTAAATACATGAGAATGGTTACATCAAAGGAATACAAAAGCATACAATAAATACCATACTAGTAAGCCATAACTATGTAATAATACATCATAACTATGCAATTATTTAATAGTCATCCAGCATATACTCATATTTAGGTCGTACTTCATCTTCAAGTGAGTACTCCTCTTCTGATGGGTCTTACTCTTCTAATGAGTTCTCAGATAATAGGTTATCAAATGCCTTGTTCCAAAACATATCATTACTATCATCACCTCATTCAACCAAATCAGGAATGTTTGCGGGCAGCTGAAAAACTATCGGTTGGTTAGCAAGTATTGGAGGAACAACCGGTGGGTTCGCAAGCTGCCGAGAAATAAGCGGAGGCTTCGCAAGCGGCGGAGTAACAATCGACGAGTTTGAAGACGATTCCAGTACATCCACTGGAGGTGATTTTGGAACAAAAAAATGTGTGCTTCGTTTATTTGAGATTTTTAAATATTCAAGGTTGATAAGTAAATATTAGACTGGGGTATTTATAAGACGAAAAAGTAAAAGTAATCATTATATTGTTATTTAGGTAAAAAAAAGGTTTAAAATGTTCAAATTTAAGTGTTGTTGAAATATTAAAAAAAACTATTATTATTTGTTTGATTATTTGTTTATTTTATTTTAAATTTAACACATGGTTGACATATTTTAGATGGAGTCTACATTCTCTAGTGGATTTCCGAACCTTCTATCGAATTAGAAACATCGTTGAACATACGAAATTCATAACTATCAACATCAGACTCTAGCATTGGTAATGGTTGACTCCTACAATAGATTTCATTGGAGTCAGAATATGCAAGCATCATATAATTCAGATTTGGTAGTATAGCTGAATCACTAAGTATCTCAATTGGGCTAGCAACAAGACGATAATAATTAATGATAATAGGCATGGTTATAGAAGTCGCTAAGCGCTAGTCGGGCGGCAGAGTACTGCCTAAAGATTAATCGGCGCTAGGCGGATTGTAATTTTTATATGTAATTTTACAAATATATATTATATACACACATCAATATCAATAATTTAATATAATACTTTAAATATTTTAAAAAATAAACATAAACATACTAAGTCTTACTTCAAAGTTCAAACTTAAACATTGAGTTCAAAGTTTAGAGATGGATTTCGATGTTAAGTGGCTGGATTCGATTTTTCAGAGACATATAAAGGATTTTGGGTTGAGAAATGTCTAAATAATCATGAAATTAGCCTCTTTTTACCAGAAGAAAAAAAAGTCAAAAAAATAAAAATCTGACTAAGCCGCCTCAGCCGACTAGGCCCTGTCTAGGCCAAAATCAAGACAGCAGAGGGGCGCCTAGAACCTAAGCAACACTTAGGCCGCCGCCTAAGCTGTTTTTTACAACAGTGATAATACGATTATGGTGGAGGAGTTAAACGATATTTAAAGACAACATCATGCACCTTATATTTCAATACAAATATCTATTTCCTTGTAATATGCACTTATCTTACTCGTGTTAAAGCTTAAATACTATGAAATTACCTAATTTGATAAAACTTGTGTCCCTGATACCAACATTTCACACCCTGGTTTTTGGGACTTCCTAATATTCATGATAGATTGCTTTTTCTTCTTTTTTTATTATAATATGGCATACATCACTTATTTATTTGAAGTATAAAATTTTATATTTTATAATATTATTTCAAAAGATTTACGGACACGTTTCTTTTAAAAATATATATATGATTGTGTCCATTCGTTTCAAAAAAATTTTACATTATTTTGCCTATTGGGAATGCTACAAAACATTAGCCACTAGGTGTTTAACATGATATAACATTTCTCTACTTTTGTCACATAGTGCTTGTCATCTAATCTAATGCATCATTACCTAAAAAGTTCTTAAAATAAAATGTAAGCAAAAGTTTGTAAATTACATTCAATAGACTTGATAAAACTTTTACTAACTTGAATATCATCAAAATATTTAATCATAACTATTTTTCGTTTTCTTCTCTTTCATGGTTTATTTGTACATCTAGGAGATTTATCTCGCCCTGATTAGATTTCCTGCAAAATACGTCTTTTGCATAACACTTCAAACAACTTTATCATCCCCATCATGAGACCTTCACCCATGATGCATGAACTATTTGATCAAATAATATGTATGCCTATTTCCTAGATACATGTCTCTTTATTGTGTTTTACACTACACATATAAGATTGAAATTTTATTTTGTGAACTTTAGATAAACAAGAAATTTTCTTAGTTTTAGTGTGTACTTGTTAGCTATAAACCACCAACCAAAGTTAAATTCTAGAACTTGTAATTAAAATTGTCACTCTGCAAGATTTATCAAGGAGTTTCATTATTTTAAACTACAATGAAAATCATGTTTCTAAGTCATGTTTAGTAATAATAATTCTTCTATTACATATGGTTTCATGTGTACAAAAATAGAACCAAAGTCATGCCATGGTCAAGTTAAGTCAAATGAAATCAAACTCGTTAAAGTTAAAGTTAGTCAAGTCAAAGTGAAATCAAATCAAGTCCAAGTCAAACTTAAATCTCATGTGATCATGAAATGATAATTAAATAACTTGATACGTAGATTTTAAAACTAATATAATAAAAATAAAGGTTAAGCTAAAATAAATAAAGGCTCTTAACCTAAAAAACTTAAGAATGACCTTGAGCAATTAGATTATTAATCAATGGCTATGATTGAATTAAGTTGTTGGAGAGTATTTTAATAATGACTACTTTTGTTGACTTTTTATCAAGTTCCCCCACTTTCTTTAAACGTTTATAACTTTTACATATGAAATTATTTCTTGAAAAAAATATACCATAAAAACGAGCATTTTTTTTATCTTCAAAATTAGTAGTGCATCGTTATATAAAAAATTTTGTTTTTTAGTTCATTGTGTCTTATGTGCTGGTAATTTGTGTCTTTTGTTTTTTGTCAATGTTGTGTTTTCCTAAACAGTTTAAGACACAATGATGTCGCATAATACATGATGTCAAGCAAGGATGACACAATGAAGAGTATGAATAACACAGTAATATTTAAACATGCGCAATTACCTATAATAAAGTCATAAAGACGAGTGTGAACTATCTTTTGTTTATGTCATTGTGTCTTTTGTACATGTTTCTTGTGTCTTTTGTGTTTCTTTTCAATGTTGTTGTTTTCCTGAATAATTTAGAATACAATGATGTTGCATAATACATAATGTTACATAAGGGTGACACAATGACCAATATGAATAACACAATGATCTTTAAATAAAAACACAATTATCTGTAAAAAAGACACAATTATGAGTATAACAATTTTGTAAAGGTCATTGTGTTTGGTATAGGTCATTGTGTTTTTTGTATTTCTGCTCAATGTTGTGTTTTCATGAACAATTTAAGACAAAATAATGTTGCAGAATACATGATGTTAAACAAGAATGACATAATGACGAGTATGAATAACACAATGATCTTTAAAAAAGACACAATTACCCGTAAAAAAGACACAATTACCTGTAAGATAGGTGGGTTGAATCGGGTTAGGTAAAGAGTCAGAACGGGTTCGGGTCAGGGAAGGTTCGAGTAAGGATGAGTTTTAAGCAAAATCAGATTGGGTCTAAATGAATTGTTTTTAAAAACTTCAATATAGTTTAAGTCAAAATAAGTTGTAACTAAACAAATAATATTTAGTAATTTTTTCATCGAATTTATTATTAACAATTATTATTAATTTGAATCCATTTTATTTACATAATTTTTAAGTTACCATGTTGGCTCGTATCAAACAAACACATTTCTCTTGCTAATTTGAAAGGAAAAAAAGAAGTTTTGTTCACCTGTAATTTCCTGTGCCGAAACAAGAAAGGTGTGAGTTGTGACTTGTTGAGTGGTGACAATGTGACAATAATTTATTCTTTGGGCTGGGCCTATTTCGAACAAGTAGTAGGTAAATTGAGGCCTGTTTTAATGCGATCGACAAATAACTTCACAACTGCGAATCGAACTTTCAAGGGTTTTCACCTCCGACAAACACTCAAATCTCGTTCTGTTATCTGTTGATTTTCTCTGTGATCGATCTGGTGTTGGAAAATGTCTCAGTCGTTCAGTGGCAATTATAAGGTCTGATTCAATAACTCTCGTTTCGAATCTGAATTTGTTCATTATCAGTTTTGCATTGCTGGTTAATGCTGTTAAATGTTCGTTTCTGTAATGATCCTTGATTGGATTATAAGAAAATAATTGAATAAATTGAATTTGTTCACTATGAGGGTTCAGTATGTGAGTGCACACCAGCTGTTTGTTGAATTTCACCCTCTTTTTCTTCACAATTATGGGGATTTGATGCTGGCTAAAGAGTTAGAACTTAGAACCCATGTTTTTTTAAGCTGTAGTAGTAGAGGACTATGGTTGTCTACAAGATTTACATTTACTGTTGTATTACACAACACAGGGCAGTCTCCTGGATTCAGCGTCTCTATTCCATTGTCACAAAATAGGCACTTTGAACACGGAAAGCTAAAACAAAAGTTCATTCGTATTGCAAAAAGATTTATGTTCTATATCTATACTATTATCTGGTTTTTGTAGATCAGTATCGCTCACGATTGGTTTTGGTATTTGTTAATTAGAATTGCTCCATATTTCTCTGTCTGGCGCATTTTAGTGTTTTTTAAGGCGTTTGTATATGCTTTATATTTGTGGTCATGGTGCAGCGTACTGAAGGACCTGGTGTTCAATTAATGTTTGTGTATGAATGCAATTCATGCTAGGAGCCTAGGTGGTTTCCATTCTTTAAGTTTTGCTTTTGGGTAGCACTATTATATAACTTGTCACTCCCAAAACGCCTGTTTTTGGGTGAGTTTGTTCAAAAATTTGCTAGTCTTGATGTATAGATGTTAATATTGGAATTTGGATGTATTTGATTTTGTTTTTTGTCACAGCTATGTAGGTGTCTGCAAGAGCGTGTTTTGATAAATCTTTTGAATGGAAGTTTTAAAGTGTGAAAAGAATGCTAACATGCAAATTTTGTTTCTCAAAAAAATTACAAAATGATATAAATTAAATAATAGCTTTATGAGTTGTTTAATCTCCAACATATATAATTTGTAAACACAAGATCTTACATACGAAAATTTAAGTGTTAAAAAAGTTGATCAGGGGTTCATAGGTACATCATATATTGTAGGGGAAAACAAACTTCTAAATAAGAAAGAAATAAAAATTAATTGCTTATATCAGACACTACTTGACTTTTGCTTTGACCTTGATTGCTTGTTTTTAACTGCTTAAGTGTTGAAATTAATTTATCAATCACCCCCTTAATTTCAATCTTTTTGCATCCATTTCTTCATCTTCTATTTTTCTTCTCATTTCATTGAAAAATTGAGTCTAGGGAGAGGTTTAGTTAAGATAATTGCAGCTTGTTCTCTACCACTTACAAATTTAATCTTCATTAAGTTCCTTTCAACACACTCATAAATAAATGGTTCTCCGTGTTCATGTGCTTGCTTTGTGTGACACCCGGCAATTTCAGGTAAATTGCAACTCTTACATTCTTTACATTTCACATTCATACTTGTTGTATTTCATTTAATTATGTTTAATTAGATGAGTTGAACACAAACTACTGCGAAACGATAGTTCGTGGAATTATCGAATCGTACATTGCACATTGGTTTTGGAAACCAAGTGTGGCAAACACAATGCACATTGGTTTTGGAAACCAAGTGTGGCAAACACAACACTAACACAAAACAATAATTCGGGGAATTACTGAATTGTGCATTACACGTTGATTAGGATACTGTGATAACTGCGTACGAGGAGTTACGTCAGCAATGAATTGAGCACAGTTGATCGTGCTTAGAATCCACGTGGATTTGACAACCGAAATTAATATGGGATGATAGTACGCGGAAAATGATGAACGTGGGCGAAAACGGTGCGCGAAACGGAGTTACGGATTGCCCGGAATCGCGAAACGAAGTTTCTGTCGTAAAACGGGTGAAATTACCCTGAGGCGGTACGCCTCAGGTCGTGTGATGGACCTAGGCGATGCGCGCGGGTTCAAAATCTTCTGGAAGGCTGGTGGAGGCCGCGCGGTACGCCTGGTGTCGACGTGACACGTCAGGCGATGCGCCTGGCGTCAACTTGGCCGGCAACTTGCTAAAATATCCATTTTTCCATTCTTATCTTATTTCTTTGCTTATCCTCGACGAAACCAGCTCTCATCCACGAAAATAATCACTCAAATCACCAAAAACTCAAGTTGGAAGGTCTCACGACGTTTAGATCGCATCCAGAAGCGTTAAAACGAGTTCTGATCATCTTTCTATCCGCAGAACTTCTTCAGATTAGGTAATGGTTCATTTTAAACCTTCTGGTTTGATTATGAATGATTAAATCTTAGTTTTGAACGTAATGATATAGTTAGGATTGTTGATTATTGCCTAGATGATGACTATGAGTGATTTTGAATGACAAACTCAAACTGTTAACGGGTAAATCCTTGTTTTGAGCCGTTGTAATGCCCGGTTTGCATGGGACCATAATAATGGTTATAATGGTTTAAACCATTTGATTATGACTATGTAAATGATTAGTTTGATTAATCCTTGTCATGCAAAACACTCGGTTGGGCACACCGACACTTGGAGTTGTATGGAATACAACACACCACAAAACACTCGGTTGGGCACACCGACACTTGGAGTTGTATGGGATACAACACACCACAAAACACATACTCACACCTATATGGTTATAGGTGCCTACTAGCGGGATTGCTAGCATTCGCAGACGCGAACACACAAACACACCGGAACTGCTAATCAGGTGAGTTAACGGCCCCTTTTTATTTTTTTTCTACCTTTGGGGGAGAAAACATTGCATGATAAACTGTTTTTGGAAAACAACTTATTCCATTTATGTATGGACATGCTTTATCACTATATGTATATGTGGGAACCACATCACAACTAAAAGTCCTCGCGATACTCCACGGACCGTTAGTAGCGCCTAGCGTGGTAATCTTGAATAGTACTATTTGGGCCTGACAAGCCCCACCCATCGCGCCTGGGAGGCCAACCCGACTTGAGGTCGGAATGGGTGCAATATTGACCAACACTTTGCCATTGTCTTGTGATGGACATGGCGGGAGGCACAACTGTCAGCTTCGGTACGACCCCGCATATAATATAACTGTATTGACTAGCTATCAATCGATACTGCATTGTAATGATACATAAATAACAACTCTTACTGTAAACATTGGATGTTTACTGCTTATGATAAACCTGTGCTCTCACCAACCTTTGTGTTGACCCTTTTACTCGCATGTTTTCTCAGGTAACTAAGACACGCTCACAAGGATTAGGATGCTAGGCTGGAGTCGCATGCATCTGCTTAAATGTCTTAGTATATTTTGAGAACATATAGCTATTTGACATGTTATGTAATATTAAACACCTTTTAACGGTTACGCAAACTGAAATCGTATGTTTTGTTTTGAAAACCGTTTTATGAATGCTTCCGCTGATCATGAATTTTAAATCTGTTTTGGATAACTTATACTCTATTTCCGCAACTCTGATATTACTAAACTATTCTATCCAAATTCTTGGATGTACGTACATAACCAGACATATAGGTCTCGCATGTTGTGTGACCGGAGACTGCGATCCTGACAATCTGCCGACGCTCGCGCCCCGGAGAGGGACGGGGTTTCTCGGGGTGCGACAGATTGGTATCAGAGCCTCCGGTTATTGCGAATTAGGTTTGCATTTAGTGAACTTAGTCTATAACCACTAGTCTCCACACTACACTTAGTGCCTAGTATTGTGATACTTGCACACATATCACATCTTGTATGCATTACGTTCATCATCGCATGTGACTACCATGACGGGGAGAGTCGATAGCTCTACATGTTTTTAACAGTACCTATCGCACATACTACATTAGTCTTTGGACAAACACTAACACTTATTCTTGCTATGAAGATCATGGCTGGAAGACGTGGAGGACGCAGGAATGCAGGTGGACGTGGAAACATCAACCTGACGCAAGCTGAGCTGAACGCACTCATTAACGAGCGAGTTGAGGAGGTACTTGCTGCACGGGAAGCTGCCCGTAATCAAAATCCACTGAACCAAGGTGATGAATCGGCTCATACTCATCTTGCATCACAATCACTCGTTTCCAATTCAACACGTTTGGTCGATACCTAATTCAACTTTATTCTCTGCATATCACAGGAGCAAATCCTAACCCTCCTCTCTGCACGTTCAAGATGTTTCTGGACTGCAAACCTCACTCATTCAGCGGCACTGAGGGAGCCGTTGGGTTATTGCGTTGGATTGAAAAGGCAGAATCAGCCTTTGCCATGAGTAACTGCAGGAATGATGACAGGGTCAAATTCGCTGCAGGGACATTTGAGGGAGCTGCCCTCACATGGTGGAATACTAATGTGCAAAACCTAGGGCTTGATGCAGCCAATGCCCTACCTTGGGATGACTTTAAGAGGATGCTAAACCGCGAATAATGTCCTCGCGGTGAGGTGCAGAAACTGGAAACGGAATTCTGGAACCATAAGATGATTGGTTCCGAGGTCGAGGCTTACACAGCTCGATCGTATGAGCTGGCACACCTGTGTCCGGAAATGGCAACCCCACCCTTCAAACATATAGAGAAGTATATTGATGGATTGCCACCTCAAATCCAAGGAATGGTACTCTCTGCTGACCCCATTACCATGCAACAAGCTGTGCGATTAACCCAAAAGCTCACTGACTCGGCAGTTGCACAGGGACTCTTACCACCTCGTGGTACTGTAACCACAACCAATGACAAGGGTAAACGCAAATGGGATGACACTCTGAGCAAGACTTCCACTCTCCAACCACCACCACAACAACGTAAGTTTGGTTCGTCTCAGGCATACGCACCACCCATCCCAACCAACCAAAACCCCGGAACCTATGCAGGCAAACACCCCAAGTGCAACAAATGCAACTTACACCATGTTTTGGGGCAGTGTGGCTCTATCCGATGTCAACGGTGTGGCAAAAGTGGACACCTTGCCAAAGACTGCAGGGGTGAACTACTTGTAAAGACCCCACAGCCACAACAGCAACAACAATTTGAAGCACCGAAGGGCTGCTTCGAATGTGGGAAACCAGGGCACTTCAAGAGGGACTGCCCACAACTGAAAAATAACAACAATAACGGGAACAACAACGGTCCGAAGGGACGAGCCTTCGTGATCGGGGCAAAGGAGGCCAGAAAAGATCCCAACCTTGCAACTGGTACGTATCTCTTAAACGATAATTATGCATCTGTGTTGTTTGATACTGGGGCTGAGAAAAGTTTTATATCTAAGGATTGTAGTGAGATACTTGCCATTACCCCGACACCCTTAGATATTGAATACATAGTAGAGCTAGCTGATGGTAAATTAATTGTGACTAAGCATGTTCTGAAAGAATGCACATTAGAGCTAGCAGGCCATAAATTTAAGATTGACCTTATGCCGGTTACACTAGGCAGTTTTGATGTCGTAGTGGGCATGGATTGGTTGTCTGAAAACCAGGCTGAAATCATTTGCCACGACAAGGTTGTGCGCATACCTCTCCCTGGTGGAGAAACTCTAAATATCAAGGGTGAAAGGAGTGACATTCCTCTAAACATCATCTCGTGCATGAAAGCTCACAAATGCTTACGAAAGGGATACACAGCCATTCTGGCACTTATCACTGACAAGACTGAAGAGGAGAAGAGAATCGAAAATATTCCAGTTGTATGCAACTATTCCGATGTATTCCCTGAGGATCTACCAGGACTACCACCACTTCGACAAGTGGAGTTCCGCATAGATCTTGTGCCGGGAGCAGCACCTATTGCACGAGCACCATATCGACTTGCACCTTTAGAGATGCAGGAACTGTCCAATCAACTGCAAGAGCTGTTGGACAAAGGTTTTATTAGACCAAGCTTCTCACCCTGGGGAGCTCCGGTCCTATTCGTGAAGAAGAAGGATGGCACGTTTCGCATGTGTATTGACTACCGTGAGCTAAACAAAGTAACTATCAAGAACCGTTATCCCTTACCTCGCATTGATGATTTGTTCGATCAACTACAAGGATCGAGTTATTATTCTAAGATCGATCTACGATCTGGATACCATCAGTTGAGGGTTCAGGAGGAAGATATACCCAAGACTGCTTTTCGCACTCGGTATGGCCATTATGAGTTTCTGGTTATGCCGTTTGGGCTGACAAACGCACCTGCAGTATTCATGGATCTCATGAATAGAGTGTGCAAACCATACCTCGACAAGTTCATTATTGTCTTTATCGATGATATCCTCATTTACTCGAAAACTCAAGAGGAACACGAAGAGCATCTTCAATTGGCTCTTGAACTGCTACGGAAAGAGAAGCTGTACGCTAAACTCTCAAAGTGCGACTTCTGGGTTCGAGAAGTCCAATTCTTGGGACATGTTGTTAATGAACAAGGGATTCATGTGGATAAATCTAAGATAGAGGCGATCAAGAACTGGGAAGCACCAAAGACCCCAACTGAGGTGCGACAATTCCTAGGATTGGCCGGCTATTATCGACGATTTATTGAAGGATTTTCAAAGATAGCTCAACCCCTTACAGCCTTAACTCATAAGGACAAGAAGTATATCTGGACTGACAAACAAGAAGCTGCATTCCAACTTCTCAAGCAGAAGCTCTGTAGTGCACCTATCTTATCACTTCCTGATGGAACGGATGACTTCGTAGTATATTGCGATGCCTCGATACAAGGACTCGGCTGCGTGCTAATGCAGCGCGATAAGGTGATCGCATATGCTTCTAGACAACTGAAAGTCCACGAGAAGAACTACACCACCCACGACTTGGAACTTGGAGCTGTCGTATTTGCACTCAAGATCTGGAGACATTACCTGTACGGTACAAAGTGTACGATATACACTGATCATAAGAGTCTCCAACACATATTCGAGCAGAAGGAACTGAACATGCGGCAACGTCGCTGGCTCGAACTACTAAATGACTATGAGTGCGCTATCAAGTATCACCCGGGGAAAGCCAATGTGGTGGCCGATGCCCTTAGTCGGAAAAACACATCGAAACCCAAGAGGGTACGAGCTTTACAACTCACCATCCATCCCAATCTTCCTGAACAGATACGTAATGCCCAAGTGGAGGCACTTAGACCTGAAAACTTAACAGCTGAATCACTAAGGGGAATGGAGCAACAACTTACGGAAAAAGCCGATGGCTTACACTATTTCATGGAACGCGTCTGGGTTCCGCGTCATGGGAACTTAAGAGACCTTGTGATGGATGAGTCTCACAAATCTCGGTATTCCATTCACCCTGGATCTGATAAGATGTATCATGACTTAAAGGTCTTGTATTGGTGGCCACATATGAAAGCAGACATCGCTACCTACGTAGGCAAATGCTTGACTTGTGCCAAAGTCAAGATTGAGTACCAGAAACCATCTGGATTACTCACACAACCTGAGATCCCCATGTGGAAATGAGAACAAATATCCATGGATTTTATCACCAAATTACCCCGTACTCCTAGCGGATGTGACACTATCTGGGTAATTGTTGATCGACTGACTAAATCAGCACATTTCCTCGCGATTAAGGAAACTGACAAGATGGAAAAACTAGCCAGAATCTATGTCAAAGAAGTGGTCTCGCGACATGGAGTGCCCATCTCCATCATTTCAGATCGAGACGCCAGATTCACTTCTAATTTCTGGAAATCATTACAAAGGTCACTTGGCACACGGTTGGATATGAGTACAGCATACCACCCACAAACTGATGGCCAAAGTGAACGCACAATACAAACTCTTGAAGACATGCTACGAGCGTGCGTAGTAGACTTTGGTAACAGCTGGGAAACTCACCTACCGTTGGTGGAGTTTTCTTACAACAACAGTTACCACACCAGCATCAAGGTAGCGCCTTTTGAAGCACTTTATGGCAGGAAATGCCGATCACCCATCTGTTGGGCGGAAGTGGGCGACAGTCAACTCACTGGTCCGGAACTTGTGCATGAAACAACCGAGAAAATCGTGCAAATCAGAAACCGCATGGCAGCAGCTCGTGATCGTCAAAAGAGCTATGCCGACAAACGCCGAAAACCTCTGGAATTTCAGGTAGGAGACAAAGTCCTTTTGAAAGTCTCACCCTGGAAAGGTGTCATTCGTTTTGGTAAACGAGGCAAACTAAACCCACGGTATATTGGACCTTTCGAGATCCTGAAGAGGATTGGTCCGGTGGCATATCAACTCAACTTACCAGCCGAACTCGACGGGATTCACAACGTGTTTCACGTCTCAAACTTGAAAAAGTGTCTATTTGATGATTCACTTGTAGTTCCACTGGATGAGATCCAGGTGGATGAACAACTACGGTTCGTGGAAGAGCCGGTAGAAATCATGGACCGTGAGGTTAAACAACTCAAACAGAGTAAGATTCCAATTGTTAAAGTCCGATGGAACTCGAAACGCGGACCTGAATTCACGTGGGAGCGTGAAGATCAGATGATGCGCAAATATCCCCATCTTTTCAAGCAAACAGCGTCGAACGCCGACAACAACGAATAAATTTCGGGACGAAATTTCTTTCAACAAGGGGATGATGTGACAACCAGAAAATTTTTGTTTCTCAAACACTTTTGCTTCTTAAACACTACCAACAACAACCAAATTTCGGGACGAAATTTCTTTCAACAAGGGGATGATGTGACACCTGGCAATTTCAGGTAAATTGCAACTCTTACATTCTTTACATTTCACATTCATACTTGTTGTATTTCATTTAATTATGTTTAATTAGATGAGTTGAACACAAACTACTGTGAAACGATAGTTCGTGGAATTATCGAATCGTACATTGCACATTGGTTTTGGAAACCAAGTGTGGCAAACACAATGCACATTGGTTTTGGAAACCAAGTGTGGCAAACACAACACTAACACAAAACAATAATTCGGGGAATTACTGAATTGTGCATTACACGTTGATTAGGATACTGTGATAACTGCGTACGAGGAGTTACGTCAGCAATGAATTGAGCACAGTTGATCGTGCTTAGAATCCACGTGGATTTGACAACCGAAATTAATATGGGATGATAGTACGCGGAAAATGATGAACGTGGGCGAAAACGGTGCGCGAAACGGAGTTACGGATTGCCCGGAATCGCGAAACGAAGTTTCTGTCGTAAAACGGGTGAAATTACCCTGAGGCGGTACGCCTCAGGTCGTGTGATGGACCTAGGCGATGCGCGCGGGTTCAAAATCTTCTGGAAGGCTGGTGGAGGCCGCGCGGTACGCCTGGTGTCGACGTGACACGTCAGGCGATGCGCCTGGCGTCAACTTGGCCGGCAACTTGCTAAAATATCCATTTTTCCATTCTTATCTTATTTCTTTGCTTATCCTCGACGAAACCAGCTCTCATCCACGAAAATAATCACTCAAATCACCAAAAACTCAAGTTGGAAGGTCTCACGACGTTTAGATCGCATCCAGAAGCGTTAAAACGAGTTCTGATCATCTTTCTATCCGCAGAACTTCTTCAGATTAGGTAATGGTTCATTTTAAACCTTCTGGTTTGATTATGAATGATTAAATCTTAGTTTTGAACGTAATGATATAGTTAGGATTGTTGATTATTGCCTAGATGATGACTAGGAGTGATTTTGAATGACAAACTCAAACTGTTAACGGGTAAATCCTTGTTTTGAGCCGTTGTAATGCCCGGTTTGCATGGGACCATAATAATGGTTATAATGGTTTAAACCATTTGATTATGACTATGTAAATGATTAGTTTGATTAATCCTTGTCATGCAAAACACTCGGTTGGGCACACCGACACTTGGAGTTGTATGGAATACAACACACCACAAAACACTCGGTTGGGCACACCGACACTTGGAGTTGTATGGGATACAACACACCACAAAACACATACTCACACCTATATGGTTATAGGTGCCTACTAGCGGGATTGCTAGCATTCGCAGACGCGAACACACAAACACACCGGAACTGCTAATCAGGTGAGTTAACGGCCCCTTTTTATTTTTTTTCTACCTTTGGGGGAGAAAACATTGCATGATAAACTGTTTTTGGAAAACAACTTATTCCATTTATGTATGGACATGCTTTATCACTATATGTATATGTGGGAACCACATCACAACTAAAAGTCCTCGCGATACTCCACGGACCGTTAGTAGCGCCTAGCGTGGTAATCTTGAATAGTACTATTTGGGCCTGACAAGCCCCACCCATCGCGCCTGGGAGGCCAACCCGACTTGAGGTCGGAATGGGTGCAATATTGACCAACACTTTGCCATTGTCTTGTGATGGACATGGCGGGAGGCACAACTGTCAGCTTCGGTACGACCCCGCATATAATATAACTGTATTGACTAGCTATCAATCGATACTGCATTGTAATGATACATAAATAACAACTCTTACTGTAAACATTGGATGTTTACTGCTTATGATAAACCTGTGCTCTCACCAACCTTTGTGTTGACCCTTTTACTCGCATGTTTTCTCAGGTAACTAAGACACGCTCACAAGGATTAGGATGCTAGGCTGGAGTCGCATGCATCTGCTTAAATGTCTTAGTATATTTTGAGAACATATAGCTATTTGACATGTTATGTAATATTAAACACCTTTTAACGGTTACGCAAACTGAAATCGTATGTTTTGTTTTGAAAACCGTTTTATGAATGCTTCCGCTGATCATGAATTTTAAATCTGTTTTGGATAACTTATACTCTATTTCCGCAACTCTGATATTACTAAACTATTCTATCCAAATTCTTGGATGTACGTACATAACCAGACATATAGGTCTCGCATGTTGTGTGACCGGAGACTGCGATCCTGACAATCTGCCGACGCTCGCGCCCCGGAGAGGGACGGGGTTTCTCGGGGTGCGACACTTTGACCATGAAAAGCTGCATATTTCATTAGTTCAATTGCTGACCTGTTATCAACTTATTGCTTGATTTCATCCAGTGTTTAATAGGTATGTCTTTGAGCATCTCTTTTAGCCACATGGCTTGATAAGTAGTAGATGTTGCGAGTTGCGACCATGAATTCAGCCTCACAAGAGAAAAAACCACTGTTGTTTGTTTTTGGTTATACCAAGTGATTGGTCCACTCCCATAGAAAAAACAAAAATTGTTGTACTTCTCCCATCACTTCGGTCTGGTGCATGTGAGCTGTCGCTATATCCTAACAAATTTGCATCCCCTTTCCTTGTGTATTGGATGCCGAAATTGACAAGTTCCTTCACATACCAGAGTTGATGCATCACAACCTGCACGTGCGTTGTCTTGTAGTCTCCATTAATCTGCTGACCAGCCCCAAAGGTTTAAAAGAACGGAATCGCACCTCGAGACGTTTTCACTCTGCCTCACGAGGCGTACGCCTCAAGGCGAAACGAGGCGTAAGTCCGAGGTGGTAGCCATGGTTTAAAAAAACGGTGTGAGGCGTCGCCTTGAGGCGCGCCTCAAGGCGAAACGGGAGAAATTCGTTTTTGAGGCGGCGCCTCACAACCTTTTAAGAAACGTACGCCTCATTGGGATGAGGCAGCATAAATTGGCTTGAGGCGGTGAGGTAATTAGAGGCGTCTGTTAACGAATCGCTTACCTAATTGTGTAAAATCGCGAAATGGTCGACGGAATTGCCTCTACAGACGAATAGACACTGATTTCAGACAAACGGTCTTGTTTAGCGGTGAAGACGACTAGGTGATTTCAGGCGAACGCGCTCAATTGAGGCAATAGCATTCAAGAAGAATGTCGATTTTCAGACGAAGGTCATTTCCTTTTCCCGAATTCAGGTGGAGCAGGTGACGCGTTCCAACTCCCTACTGATTGGCTTCAGCGTTCCACTATTCGCAGTCCACACTTTGTCTCTTGTTTTCCCAGTTTCACGATTTTAGGGTTTTTTTTTTTTAAATAGTACACTGTAGGAAGCAAGGAGCCAAGGAGTGTACTTTTTATTTGATATTTTGATTATCAATTTTCAATACTATCTTATTCAAACTATTTCTAAATAAAAACATAAGCATTGGCTTTTTAAGTGAGATGTATTTTTGTGTTTTATAGACTTTGTCCTTTTTATGTTTATTGAATTTGATGCTGAAATCAGTTATAAAAGTTCTATAATTGATGTTTAGTATTTTTTTGACATATATATTATAAAAAAATTTATCTATTTACTTCCGCCTCGGACTTACGCCTCGTTTCGCCTTGAGGCGTACGCCTCGAGGCGCAATTCCGTTCTTTTAAACCTTGGTGGTAGCAAATAAATAAATATTTTTATAATATGTATATAAAAAAATATTAAACATCACTTAAAGAGCATTTATAACTAAGATTAACATCATTAAATAAACATAAAAAGGACAAAATCTATAAAACACAAAAAGACTTGGAATGTTTAGAAAAAGCATCAGCCCATATAGACCGCCTCGGCCTAGTGAGGTGTGCGTTTATTCAGATCTTGTGAGGCACCCCCTCAAAAACGTTTTTTTAAACCGTGCCAGCCCCATTGCCACTCAAATCTGGCCGTGTATGGTCAGGTAGCAAAGACTTCCTATGATTCTACGGTAGTTAGTTGGGGTTTACCAATTCACGGTCATCATTCTTCTCCAGCTTAAGACCAAGTTCCATGGGGTATTTCATGGGATTGCAATACCACATCTTCATATTTTGTAGGATCTTTCTTTCTTTTTTTTTTTTTTTTTTTTTTGTATCCAATCTGCTTTAATGATATCCCATAATATGCTTGATTTACTTCAATTCCTAAATAATATGCCACCATACCATGAATATGATTGCCCAGTTCGAAGTGTTCTGTCATCTTTTTCTTGATATTCTCGGTTTCCTTTTGGTTTGAACAAGTAATGATTAAGTCATCTATGTGCACTCCAACAGTTATACTTCATTGTTGTGTACATGTTTGTAAATCGGATGTTCTCTTTGATTTCTTATAAAACCGAGATATGTAAGAGTAGTATCCGATTGGGTATTCCAAGCTCGTGGAGCTTGGCGTAACCCGTCCAACACTTTTGAGAGCTTGTAAACCATGTGTTTGTTTATTGGTTTCCTAAACCCTTAAGGTTAATCTTTGATTCTTTGTATACTTCTTCCTTCAAATGGGTCTTTGTAATATTTTCTTTGTTTTGAACATAGCCTTTTGCCATAAGTCTTGCTTTATAGAGAGTAATATTTCCATCTTCATTTTTCTTGTCTTTAAAGACCCATTTCAAATGAATTGGATTGTGGCCTTTTGGTAACTCAACAAGCCTCAAGTCTTGTTCTTTTTAGTTGAATCTTTTTCTTCTTCATGTCAAATTCATTGCAGTTTTAGTGTATGTTTCAAATTCTTCATTGACCACCATTAGAACTTGCTCAATTTCAATCTGTTGTATGGAATGAGTTCTGTCAAACATTTCAAATGGAACAAAAATATTGTATGGGTGTGTCATCGTATTCTAAACTGCCACTTCGAGAACCCAAAGTTTTATTTCATCCTGTTGAACTGGGCTCTTAATTAGGGCTTGAGGGGTGGTTCTTGTCATCAAAAACTGGGCTGCTTATTGGGTTGTCAAAACTGGTTTCTGGGATGCTGATCTAGGCTGCTGAAGACATCCCAGTTTAAGCTGTACTGTTGACTCGACTGGATTTCTGGACAGTAATATTCTCATCTGGCCCGGAATTGACTGATCCCTGTTAACAGTGAGTTGCAACACTGTTCTACCACAACAGTAAGCTCATCCTCAAGACCTTGCTTCATTAAAAATAGACATCTCTGCTAACATAAATTCTTTTTATTAGTGGATTATAGAAACAATAGGTTTTACTACCTGGTTTGCTTCCAAGATGCATCATTGTTTTGCTTTATCATCTAACTTTGGAGGTTTGATGGAGGGTACTTGACTTTACCTTTACATCCAAACACTTCAAATAGTTTAACCGTGTCTTTCTTCCTTTTAGTGCTTTATATGGTGTTTTATATTCCAAGGCCTTTGTTGGGGTTCTACACAAAATATAAATTGCATATTTAACGGTTTGACCCTACAACCATTGTGGCAAATTCATAGCTTTCATCATTGGTCATTTAGCTTTCATCATTTGTTGGTTTGCTTCATTAACTTTCTCATGTCTCAAAGTTGAGATGATCAAGCGTGTGTACCATAACAAGCTGTGTTATTCTTCTTTGACAAGAAACATGTTGGTAGCACCATTTGCAATTTTATTTTGCAAAGCTTATTTGGATCCCTCTGCATTTTCATCGAAGTGGTACCTGATCTTTCATACATTTACAAGATGCCATCATTTATTACAATTTTGCATCAGCCTTCATCAAATTGTCCCAAACTTTTAACCTACTCGGTCCTAAAATCAGTAGTCAGGGCAGTCGGATTACTAGGTCCAAGGGCAAGAAATCAGTCAACCTAGTTCATTAGGTGAAAAATTTTATGTCTAAGCCTAAAATTTCGGTCCAAGCCCAAAGAAATTGTGTTTTCCCTTCTTCCCGGTCTCAGTCGACCCCCAAAATCACGATCGACCAATCAAAAGCAGCTACGCACGATCGTTATCAGTCGACTCCCAAGGAAGCTTATGTACTTTGTTTATTATGTTTAAGTTTATTAGAAAAATATTTGATTTTTGAAGTATTACATTTATATTGATGTTTGTATTTGTGTGTATATATATAAAATTTTGAAAAATTTTATATAAAAATTCCAATCCGATTAATCCCTAGTCCCTACCTCGCCTAGCGACTAGCGATTTCTCCAACCATGGTTAGGTTGGCCTTTTGCTTCAGACATTGCGGCTTCTTTGTGGCTGATTTTCTCTTCTTCTAAGTTGATTGATTGCCTGGTTTGTTATCAGATACCAATTATTGGCACAAGCAGTGTTGTAAAAATTGGCCTAGGTGGCCGCCTAGGCGCTAGGCGGCCAAGTACTGTGTCTTTTTTGGCCTAGGCGGTGCCTAGGCGCTAGGCGGGCTAGACGGCTTAGTCGGGGCTTAGGCGGCTTAGTCAAATTTTTATTTTTTTTTTTGACTTTTTTCTAGTAAAAAGGGACCAATTTCATGATTGTCTAGACATTTCTTAACCCAAATCCTTAATATGTTTCTAAAACATCGAATTCAACAACTTAACATTGAAATTCGTCTCTAAATTTTGAACTCGGTGTTTAAGTTTGAACTTTGAATTACTTGACTTGTTATTTTTAAGTTTATTTTTTTAAATTATTTAAAGTATTATATTAAATTGTTGATATTTATGTGTGTATAGAATATATATTTGTAAAATTACATATAAAAATTCTAATCCGCATAGCACCGATTAATCCCGATTAATCCCTAGGCGGTACCTCGCCGCCCGACTAGCGCCTAGCGACTTTTACAACCATGGGCACAAGAGATAATTGAAACAAGCAGTTAACACAGATTTTGTTAATGAAAATAGAATAGTAATTGGTACATTTTTTTATATTATTCTATCACCTATTTATATAAGAAAATAAGCATCTTATTAAGGAAGAAATAAAAGTGGATTTGCTTAAATCATGCGGTGCTTGATCATTGCTTTGACGTTGACTGCTGACTTTTGAGTGCTTATATCTCTGAATTAATTTGTCAATCCTTGCATAATAAAATTCCTTATAACTTGACAGAAAGTTCACTTTCCTTTCAAGGAGGAAAATCTTGTTAATTATGCAGTGTTCTTTACAACAGTCAATAGAGCTCTAAAAAATGCTTATGTTGTGAATTAAAAATTACAATTTTTGATGATTCTTATAGCGAGTTTCATAAAAAGGGAGTTGTGTCCAGTCCATTAAATGAATAAAATTGAATTGAAAGTTTGTTAATTTTTTGTTGCAGAAAGCAGTTGCTGGTATCAGGCGTATCAATTTGGATGGACTGCGATGGAGAGTCTTTGATGCCAAAGGCCAAGTATACAAAAATAAATAAATAGATAATGATAATTATTATTATAATAATAATAATATTGTGACTAGATTTCAAATATGATCGAGTTCCATATATTATATTATTACTATTATTCAAATGTATACAAATAACATATTCCTAAACTTTTAATTTAGGTCCTAGGGAGATTAGCATCACAAATTTCTACAGTGGTTCAAGGAAAAGATAAACCTACATATACCCCTAATCGTGACGATGGTGATATGTGTGTTGTGCTTAATGCTAAAGATATATGTGTGACCGGGAGAAAACTCACTGATAAGTTTTACCGTTGGCACACTGGGCAAGTACCTTTCCCTTTGCAAATGTCCCAAAAAAATGTTTAGAATTTTTTGTCCAATTTCAAATATTATTATTAGGTTACAGGTATATAGGACACCTTAAGGAAAGGAGTTTGAAGGATCAGATGGTTAAGGATCCTACAGAAGTCATCAGGAAAGCTGTTTTACGCATGCTCCCGAGAAATAAACTGCGTGATGTGAGTGATTTTATATCGGTTTTTAATGTTTCGTGGTTGCAATTTCTATTTATTTATATTAGTTTGTTGTGTGTAACAGGACAGAGATCGTAAACTGAGAATATTTCCGGGCAGTGAGCACCCGTTTGGTGACAAGCCACTTGAACCGTTTGTGATGCCACCTAGACAAGTGCGGGAATTGCGTCCACGTGTAAAACGGGCCATGATTCGGGCCCAAAAGAAAGCTGAGCAACAAGAAGGTGGTAAAATTACAAGCAAAGGTAAAAAAAGAGAAGAAGAAAGAGTGTTAACCTCCTGAATTCCTGTGACAAGTCAATGGGTAGTCAAACTTGAAGCATGTTAGCCATAGTGGAACCTTGTTTCAGCTTCTGTTTTCAGTTGGTGAATTGTTAAAGTGGACATGGGCATTTGAATTTCTGACGATATGTCATCTTGTTATGTTGAGGTACAATGGCCATATTGAATTAGTAGCTTTACAGCAATGTGATAATGTTGAAAAATTTTACACAATTCAAAATCATTGGTTACCCAATGTGATTAGTCTTGACAGGGTTTCATAAGTTTTATGGTAACTGTTTGTTTTAATTAAATAAAAATATCACAGCCACCTGAAAATCTTGGAGTTGAGAGGAATGTTACAATTTTTTGTACCATCATGTACTTTTTTTTGGATCAAAGGTTTGATTATTAGTCTAATGAGCAAATTAGGCCCGTGTTTCGTGCTGTAGACTTTTTATAAAATTTAAATGGATGTGACAGTGAGATTAATGTGATCAAACTTAGAAAAGAAATGCATAAAATTGCGCTGACTTTGGTTATTTTATGCCTTACATGATGCGAAGCAAATAGAATATAAAATTGAAACGACTAAGTCAAAAAATAAATTAATTACGAGAAACAAAGATATACCTAAGAGAAAAAGAACGAAAGAAAAAACCGGTGAGGCTTGAACAATTATGGAAGGATTGGGGAATGGAGCGTCCAACTATGACGTTGTATCATGTGGGTTATAAAGATTGAAACACATGTAAAATATGTTAAAATACAAGAATTAAGAAAAAAAGGAATATAATATAAAATAATAAAAGAAAAATAGAAGAAAAATTGAGGGAAAAAAAGGATACAAACCAAGGATATTGAATCCGTGACTGTGAAATATAAATATGAGATCCTTAACCTTTGTGTTGTCTTCTAATGGAACAAACATGTATTTAACAGAAAAAACAAAGTGGTTGTCAGTTGTCACAAAAAACAAAGTGGTTGTCGGGTGAGAGAAAAAAAAATTTTAAAAAATAAATAAAGTGTAAGCTATGTGAATCGAACCCCTGACTATCCAAAAGTCAAACACCTTAACAACTTTTTTTTTAACAAAAGCCCGGTCACCCGAGATCATCCTGACAAATAAATCATCCTTCTTCCCGAATAACAGAGCGTGATGACCTGACTCACCTGCTCAAGAGGAAACCTACAACTAGGAAAACCCCATTGCTCAACCTAAAGCAATCAAGACCTTTAATAAGAGAAGTCAAGAGGCTACCATTAGGCTAGAAGCTCTTTGGTAAACACCTTAACAACTAACCAAACCATTTATGTATTTCCATTAGCCTTAAGATATTAACAAATTATCCTATGCAGGTATTGGTTGATATTCATAGTAATTTTGTGTTATTTTGGGATTGTGGGTTGGTAGAGTTATTATAGTATGTCAATAAGTAGCTTGGTATTGAAGTTTGGTATAGTCAATTTAAGCACATGGACCGTTGTCATCAGATAAATATACTATTCATTTCCTACTATTTTATTGTACTTGGTACAATACCTTCATTATTATATATGCATTTGAACCACTTCAAAAGATTAAGAACCCCTCCAAACAATATTTTTACTAATATTTGAACCGCTTCAAAAGTTAAACGTCCAAAAAATATTAATATACACATACAACCGTTCTAAAAAATTAAAATTAGAACCGCTCTAAAAAATAAAAGTTAGAACCACTCCAAAAATAGAAATTAGAAAAACGCTCCAAAATACAAATTCAAAACCGCTGCAAAAAGCCATTTTTTTCTTTTCATTTTATATGTTTAAAACCAAACTTTGGTTGTGAGTGAAAATTACTCTTCATTTCCTACAATTGTTCATGCACATGGTACAAGACTCACTACTATAATACGTATTTTGTGTTATATTAACCACATGGTACAAGACTCACAGCTATATACGTATTTTGTGTTATATTAACCGCTGCAAACGATGCTAAACCGCTACAAAAAAGAAAGAAGAATTTGTTCTAAAAAAGGACCGCTTCAAAAAATTGATACAACAAAAATAACTTCGTAATATTATTTTTGTAAATAGAATCTCTTCAAAAAATGGATCATCCTCCACGCACCTCAACAACTCAAGTACATGAGATGAACTACCTTATCCATGACATGGAACTGGGATCAATAAGCCCTGTAGTAAAGACATCTGAAGCACCACTCATGTGAGAATATGCGCGTCATTCATAACGATCATGAGAGGATGTAACCTACATTCGGTAGAAGAAAGTCAACAGAGACAAAAATCCTGAACGATTACGACCATGTGATAAGATATCATTTAGACCCTTCCAGCATCGAGGCAGAAACCTCGAAAGCAAAAGGAGGAAATCACCTGTGTGTGATTGAACGAGGTGAGAACTGTGCAGTCAAACTCACAAAACCCTACCTTCTCAATTCGCAGATGATTAATAGAAATGGCTTGAAGGACATTTCTAGACCATCGTGCAGAAACACAACTTCAATAAAGGTCTAACCAGATAGACCACTTTCATAAACAAATCCCAAAATCTTTACCGAAGAAATTCCTAAACTTATTTCGGATAAGGCGGGTAGTGCCGACACTTACATAATTCGTGTACCCATGAAATGTATCCAGATTTCAAACGGTTAAATGCAGTCTGGTACTAAGGTAGACGAAACAACCTATGTTGAGAGCTACCTTGTGTGCCCAGCAGTCGAAGTTGAACGATGGAAACCTTCGGTTGATATAGATAACACCACTTATCGTAAATAACCAATAGAATTCATACATCTACTTCTATCCAGATTTCAACAACCATTCCAGCGAACGCCTGATATATTAGCATCAATAGTGTTCGTGACATCAACTGTGCATTAACTACTGATGAAATGCTAAGTCGACGAAACTTTGATTTTATAAACCAAGGGATCTCGTGTACACACCAAATTCATCTTTGCTGAATCACATGTCGACAACCACTGTCGTACTTATTGAAGGACTAAAAGGAAGCATTATATTAATCTCTCAAAAATTGACAAAGTTTTTCCAAAACATGTCCCAACACTATATGGGAACATGAGTATCAAATGGAAGTCAAGTATCCCCAACACTATATGACAACCGGTATACATGCTGAAGTTAGTTCTGAAATCCAATGATGTACACGACAACAACATAGTATATTGTAGTGCGAGAGTACGAAAAAAATAAATCAAACCTGAATAGAAAATATTTTTGGATATCAATCTAACGGGATATTCAGATGGATGGTGATCTATATGAATATGTTGTTGGACTTGATACTCCAAATGATATCTTTACAGTATAAAACAAAGTCAGAAGATCATACGAACGTGGTATTTGTGTGGGTGATGATTCATACAAACACATATGTAAATTTTATACTTCTGACAAAATTTAATAACTACTATAAAACACTCTTCACCAAATATTTTGAATAAACGAACTTAAACGAAGATAAATAAAGAACTTTTAAATAATATAATTTGTTACACACTCAGTCATTCATAGGAATGAGCATTTATTCGTGTGAGTCACCCGCAGTGAAACTTTTCCACCAAAGAGCCATTCGAGCGAATGGGAGCCCTTCGTTCGACAACACAGGCATAAAAGCAACACTTACGTTTTTCATTCTCATTATTCACCCAACTTACTCAAAAGAAAACCCATTCACCCCTCACGAAATTTTGATTATTTCCACAAAAAATTTGAACCATTTGAGCTTCCAAATCGTGCGTATTTCAGTCAAATACCGGCTGTACAATGGGTGTTAGCACCAATCCTCTGGACCAAAACACTCTAAAACTTTTAGGCATCATTTTTGGCCGTGAAAACACCACAAACAACTCACAGTTTCAAAAATGACGTTCTAGGTAGATCTGCAGGCGAATGAACCATACGAAGGGCTCATTCGTGCGAATGAGATGCACCATTTGCCTGAGAAACTCACCAGAATGAATCTTTGGACAATGAGCACCTGCACGAATGGATCACCAAAATGGCAAGGTTTTGAACATTGGAATTCCACCAAGTGAGGGCAGCTCCCTCCAGTGTTCCTACAGCGAACTTGACCCTGTCTTCGTTCATGCAGTTTCTCATGGCAAAGGCCGACTCCGCCTTTTCCATCCAGCGTAACAGTCTGACGGCACCCTTAGTGGCGTTGAAAAAGTGATGTTTGCAATCCGGAAACATCTTGAATGTGCATAGACGGTCGGGATTGGTGGTCGGGTGACTCTATGGTCACTGGTAGTGGTGATGCGGGTAGTACTAGAGCTATCGGCTCCTCCCCGTTGCGTGCATTCACATACGGTGACGTCATATCTATTACGCGCGTAATAAGTGTGCGTACAATCATGTATGCAATTAATAATGATCATGCATGTGAGTTTTATTACTACTAACACTATATGTGTGGAGACTAGTGGTTATAGACTAAATTCACTAAATGCAAACCTAATTCGCAATAACCGGAGGCTCTGATACCAATCTGTCGCACCCCGAGAATTCCAGTCCCTTCCGGGGCGCGAGCAACAGACTGTCAGGCAGGATCGCAGTCCAGATCGTAAATCGATCTTCGAGTAATAACTCGATCCTTGCAGTTGATCAAAAAATAGTCTATGCGGGGTAAGGGGCATCGGTTCTTGATAGTCACTTTGTTTAATTCCCGATAGTCGATGCACATACGGAACGTGCCATCCTTTTTCTTTACAAACGGTACAGGAGCTCCCCACGGTGAGAAGCTTGGTCTAATGAAACTCTTGTCCAACAAATCTTGTAGTTGGTTGGACAGTTCCTGCATCTCCGAAGGTGCAAGTCTGTAGGGTGCTCGTGTGATAGATGATGCTCTCGTCGCGAGATCTATGCGGAATTCCACTTGTCGAGGTGGTGGAAGTCCTGGTAGATCCTCAGGGAATAAGTCGGGATAGTCGCAGACTGGGATGTCTTCTATTTTCTTTTTCTCTTCAGCCTTGTCGGTGATAATCGCCAGTATGGTTGTGTATCGCTTGAGCAGGTATTTGAGAGCTTTCATGCACGAGATGATGTTCAGAGGAGTGTCGCTCCTCTCGCCTTTGATGTCTAGGGTTTCTCCACTAGGGAGAGGTATGCACACAACCTTGTTGTGGCAAATGATTTCAGCTTGGTTTTCAGACAACCAATCCATGCCCACTACGACATCAAAACAGCCTAGTGTAACTGGCATGAGGTCAATCCTAAATTTTTGATTGGCTAGCTCTAGGGTGCATTCTTGCAGAATGTGTTTAGTTACAATTAATTTACCATCAACTAGCTCTACTGTATATTCAACCTCTAAGGGTGTTGGGATTATGGTAAGTATCTCACTAAAATCCTTAGATATAAAGCTCTTCTCAGCTCCAGTATCAAACAATACAGAAGCATAATTATCGTTCAAGAGATACGTACCTGTGGCGAGCTTGGGATCCTTTCTGGCTTACTTAGCCCCGATCACGAAGCCTCATCCCTTTGAACCATTGTTGTTCCCGTTGTTGTTCTTCAAATGTGGGCAATCTTTCTTGAAATGCCCAAGTTTTCCACATTCGAAGCAGCCCTTTGGTGCTTCAAGTTGTTGTTGTTGTGGGGTCATTGTCACCGGTTCACCCCTGCAATCTTTGGCGAGGTGTCCTCCTTTGCCACACCGTTGGCATCGGATAGAGCCACATTGTCCCAAGGCATGGTGTAAGTTGCATTTGTTGCACTTGGGGTGTTTGCCTGCATAGGCTCCTGAGTTTTGATTGGTTGGGATTGGTGGAGTGTAAGCTTGAGGTGACCCAAACTTACGTTTTTGCGGTGGTGGTTGGAGAGTGGAAGATTTGTGCTGGTTGTTATTCCACTTGCTTTTGTTATCGGTTGGTTTGGCTATAGCACCATGGGGTGGTAAGAGTCCTTGTGCGACGACTGAATCAGTGAGCTTGTGGGCCAGTCGCATCGCTTGTTGCAGGGTAACGGGGTCAGCAAAAACTATCATTCCCTGAATTTGAGGTGGCAGTCCCACAATATGCTTCTCTTGCTTGTAGGGTGGGGTTACCATTTTCGGGCACAGGTGTGCCAGCTCATATGACCGGGCAGTGTATGCGTCGACCTCGGAACCAATCATCTTATGGTTCCAGAATTCCGTTTCCAGCTTCTGCACTTCCCCACAAGGACAGTATTCGCGGTTCTACAACCTTTTGAATTCTTCCCAGGGTAGAGCATTGGCTGCATCGAGCCCAAGGTTTTGAACATTGGCATTCCACCAAGTGAGGGCAGCTCCCTCCAGTGTTCTTGCAGTGAGCTTGACCCTGTCTTCGTTCCTGCAGTTGCTCATGGCCAAGGCCGACTCCACCTTTTCCATCCAGCATAAAAGTCTGACGGAACCTTTAGTGCCGTTGAAAGAGTGAGGTTTGCAATCCAGAAACATCTTGAATGTGCAAAGAGGTTGATTGAGGTTTGCTCCTGAGATACGTAAGGAAAAGGATTTTATTCAGGATTGTATAAAAGCTTTGTAATTGGAATATGTGATTGTTGTGCAAGGTGAAATTGAAATGTCGTTCGTCACCTTGATTCAGTGGATTTTGATTGCGGGTAGCTTCCCGTGCAGCAAGTGCCTCTTCAACTCGTTCGTTGATAAGGGTGTTTAGTTCAGCTGGTATCAGATTGATGTTTTCACGTCCTCCCGGATTCCTGCGTCCTCCGCGTCTTCCGGCCATGATCTTCATAGCGAGAAAAAGCGTTAGTGTTTGTCTAATGACAACTATAGTGTGTGCGGTAGGTACCGAAAGGAAACACGTAGTGTTATGCATAGACGAAGGCTCCTCCCCGTCGTGTGCATTCACATATGGTGACGATGGTGACGTCATATATATTACGCACGTAATAAGTGTGCGTACAATCATGCATGCAATTAATAATGATCATGCATGTTAGTACTATTACTACTAACACTATGTGTGTGGAGACTAGTGGTTATAGACTAAGTTCACCAAATGCAAACCTAATTCGCAATAACCAGAGGCTCTGATACCAATCTGTCGCACCCCGAGAAATCTCGTCCCTTCTGGGGCGCGAGCAACAGACTGTCAGGCAGGATCGTAGTCTCCGGTCACACAGTTGCGAGACCTACATGTCTGGTTGCATACGTACTTCCAATAACTTGGATAAAACAGTTTTGTAAAATCAGAGTTGCGGAAGTAAAGTATAAGTTATCAAAACATATTTGAGTTCGTAATTTGCGGAAGCGTTTATAAAACAGTTTTCAAAATAACATACGATAATAGTTTGCGGAAGCGGTTTAAGTTGTTTAGCAATACATAACATAACAAATGATATTAAATGTTTAATAACTAAGACACTAAAGTAGATGCATGGACTCTATCCTAGCATCCTAGTTCCTCGTGCGCGTGCCTTAGTTACATGAGAAAACATGCGAGAAAAAGGTCAATACAAAGGTTGGTGAGAGCACAGGTTTTTCACAAGCAGTAAACATCAAAATGTTTAAAGTAAGTGTTTCTGAATTACATATCATTACAATGCAATATCGATTGATAGCTAGTCAATACAGTTATATTATATGCGGGTTCGTACCGAAGCTGACAGTTGTGCCTCCCGCCATGTCCATCACAAGACAATGGCAAAGTTTTGGTCAATATTGCACGCATTCGACCTCCAGTCGGGTTGGCCTCCCAGGCACGATGGGTGGGGCTTGTCATACCCAAATAGTACTATTCAAGATTACCACGCTAGGCGCTATGCGCTACTAACGATCTGTGGACATCGCGAGGACTTTTAGTTGTGATGTGGTCCACACATATAAATATAGTGATAAAGCATGTCCATATGTAAATAAAATGAGTTGTTGCTCAAAACAGTTGTAATGCAATGTTTTCTCCCCCAAAGGTAGAAAATGTAAAAAGGGTTCGTCACCTGATAGTGCAGTGTCCGGTTTATATGTGTTCGCTACCTGCGAGTGCCGGTAGTCCTGCTAGTAAGAACCTATAACCATATAGGTGTGAGTATGTGTTTTGTGGTGTGTTGTTTCCTATACAACTCCAAGTGTCGGTGTGCTCAACCGAGTATGTGTGTGTTGACTTGCGTTGACTCTACGAATCGTTGGTGACACGTTTGTTGTGTTAAGTTCATTTAATGTGTCTTAATGCAAGTAAGACACCAACATGCATCCTATTTCTCAAACCATGATGCTTTCACATAAGTCATGTTTCAAAAATCGTAACGTTTCCGTTTCGGGAAAGTTTCTATATTTAGAAAGTTTCTATTTTTGTAAAGTATAGTTATGAAATCCCATTTCATAAAACTAATAACTCTAGTATGTTGGTAAAAACACATTTAAACACTTAAAACCTATCGCTTACACATAAACCACCGTTTATGGCGTTGTCCCTAAATAAAGTTCCTAAAATAGTAAGTATTCGTTTAAATGCTCGTTTTTACAAATCAAAGCTTCCAAACATGTTAAAAACCATTTTTAAACATGTTTCAATAATCAAAGTTCACCAAAACATTTAAAAACATCAAAAGCCCTCTTTTGATTTACAAAAGTTTCCTTATATAGCAAGTTTTTTCAAAACCATGTTTTTGACTAAATCAAATACCCAAATGTGTTTCTAAACACTTCAATATAAATTTGACAACATCTAGACATGTCTAACATGTCTAACATGTCTAGATTATCACAAATCTATGACATGCAACATAAAAGTTTCCTTTTATGGCAAGTTTACCAAAATCAACATAATAACCTATCAAAACTCAATCCCATCAATCCTACACTCTAAAATCAGTAGATCTATATCAAAATTACACAAAATCACCAACAAATTCATGCACAATAGCCAAATGGAGTTGCATGTGGGTGGATGTTTATGCATGTGGGTTTTTACCCATTGCATGTTCGATCTAACTATGAATAAACACGTAAAACTACCTTAAATGCTAGGATCTACTGAGAATGAGTTGCAAAAATAGTAGATGAGAAGATTCAATATGTTGATGGTTGTTCTAGGCTTTTTAGCTTCTCCTTCAAGCTTTCAAAGGCTCCAATGTCTTCCAAATCACAAAAGATAGCTTCAACAGTGTTTCCAGATGGTTTGGGAGTTGTTTCCAGGGGGTTTGGGTCGAGAGGATGTGTAAGAAGTCGGAGAAAATGTAAAGAAATCGAGTGGAAAGAGAATGGGTGTTTATATATATTTTTTGCCTTTTTGGGGTCCCTCGTGTACCGCCTCAATAAAATATTCAGTCGACATTTCATCTCATCCGCGCGCATCACCTAGAGTGGAAGTTTGTTCTAAGGCATACCGCCTGGCGTTTTGGGAGAATTCAAAATTCCCGCCCAGGCCGCGCGTACCGCCAAGGTCCAAGCGCTGGCCCTTGGCGTACCACCTGGCCTGCTGGGTGGGCCCAATTGGCCCAATTTTATCGTTTCGATCCATTTTTCGATTATTTCACGCTTATAACTTGTTCAGGTAACGATTCCCGGACACCTTCCGACGTGGCTATCTTGGAACTTCCTTGCGATCCTGCAATCACAAAAGGACCGTTAGTCTTACCACAGGAGGAGGCCTCCTGCGATTAGACTCCGGCGTGAGAGTAAGTTTACTGATCAGAAAGTATTCCAGGAATTAGAGAGTGAGCGTGAGAGTGAAAAACGATGTACCTCGAAGGGCTTCCTGTGCTGGCTATTTATACTACTCGGATCCAGGATGCTTTCGAACGTGTTTTCTATTTCGGGAAGTCAGACCTCTTGCTTTCTGGGTGTTTTCCCCGAGTACACTAGTTATGGCCATCTCTGCACAAAAGTTGACTCACATCACCTTTTGTCTTGAGGTTTACCTCTTACCATTTGGTCCAAAGACTTGGCTTTCATCAAATGTCTCTTCACCTCTACCTTTATTGATATCTGGTGAGTTGACTTCGACCCTACTCGTTTTACCGTCGTGCCATTTGGCCTTACGACTTAGTTTTGTTTTGCGGTCCAGCCGTTTGGCTATGTTGCGATATTACCCTACGTCATCAGCCCCCCAGACAGACCAGTTAACACCTGGGTTGAGTGGTCTGTCTTATCCGGGTTTTGAGTGTGTTGGATATTTCGCACGTTTCTCGAATTAAGTAATGAGAACTGTCGGCGATTTGACTAGGCGATGTGACGGTTACCTTCACATCTCATTAAAGAGAAAAAATCGTCTTCCCCCTTTTTTATTTCATCTAGGCGGTTATTTTTCTCCATTTTCGAAATTTCTGCTTCCTCTTCTTCCACGCATTTCTCCCCATTACACAGGTAACTTCTGATTTCTTCTTTTGATCATATTTCGTTCTTAGATGGCTGGTAGGTTTGATATGGAGGAGCGTTTGTGTCTATTATCTGCGGAGGATTTCAAGGCGTTTTACCTTCGATATCGCGTGGGAGATGAGTTTACGTCGATGCTACCCCAACCAGATCAAAGCATCCTCGATTGTCCCCTGGTTTTATTGCATTGTACACGCGATTTTTTGAATTTTCGAACTTGCGACTTCCACTTACCCGCTTTTGCTGCAATGCCCTAGAATACTAGCGACTTAGCCCGTGTCAACTTGCCCCTTTTGGGGTGAGTAAGATTACTCATTTTGAAATGGCCTGCAATGCCCTTTGAATTCCTCCCACGATGGCTCTGTTTCGCAGATTTTTTAACTTGGCTAAGAATGGTGTTTGGTTTACCATTCAACGCCGCAAGATGGATGATGATCACCAGTGCGTTTTTGCTGTTACACCGTCTGTGAAGGATTGGAAGAATTGCTTCTTTTGGGTATCTTTGAAAATACTTCCTTTTAGTCCTTCCTTTCGTGATTCCAAAGAACCCGTATCGGAGACTAGTCTTTTAGATTCCACTATCAATTTAGATCATCATAGGCTATTAATGGCTAATAAAACTTATATGCGAGCCTTTAGTGAAGAAATGTTGGTTCTCGGTGGGTTGAGTCGTTGTTGGGATAAACCGGATCACAAACCGACATTTACTTGGCGCGGGAGTGGTATGTTATTCATTCTATGTGAGGTTTTCTTCGTGTTGTTTTTAAGTTGTAATGTTTCTGAATTATTTGTCTTTTCGTGGTTGTTTTTGTTGTAGAGATGGGTTTGTTGGATTTGATGAAAATGGATACCAAGTCTGATGTTGAAAGCTCTTCTCGTTGCCTTCGTGATGGAGAAGAGGATGTTATCAGTAGTCACAAAAAGATTTCTTATGAAGGAGGTGAGTATTCAAGCATCCTGTCTTCGGGTGTGCCTACCCGTTGTGAATTGTCGAAGGTTGGTGATGTGAGTTCTGCGGGGACTAGTTCGCCTAAGAGGAAAAAATCCAAAGGAAAAAAGAAGCGTTCTTCCGAAGGTGTTGGAACCTCAGTTCCCAAACACGTACGGTTTTCCAAGCGCAAAGCTGTGGCTCAGGAGGGATCCCAGATGAAGAAAATGTTGGAGATAGACTCGTCTTTGTCTGAGGAAGAGACTGAGTCTGACCTGAAGGTTGTTTTTGAAGATGCGACTGCGGATGATGTTCCCCAAATAGTTGTGCCGGGGGGTGGTAGTGCTAATACCATGGGACTTGAGAGCAGTTATGCGAATGCCCCATTTGCGCCGTCTTGGGACATTTTGAACAAAGACCGGTTTGAGGATCCGGCTGTTGCTCTGAAACTGGCGAAAGAGTTTGCGACTCTAGGCCAACAATTAGCCAATGGGTTGCTCAGTGATGAAGAAATGAGACGTCGTATGGCGACTTTGTGGGCTCAGATAGGAACGTTACTACCCGAGATCAACCAACGTTGGGTGTCCTCGTCTGAAATCCAGGATAAGAACCGAACCAAGATGTCCATCTTGAATAACAAATTATCTCAGCTGCAGCGTGATTTTCAAGCTATGGAAAAAGACAAGGAGGAGGAGAAAATTCATGCATTGGAGGTGGAACGTCTGTACACAGAGAAGGAGATATTTTTGGATGAAAAAATAACAAGTATCAAAAAGGATCTGGAGCATGGCCTGACAGTGTTGGAGGAGAGTAGAGAAAACTTTAACGAGGAGCGTCAAAAGTTTGACAGGGAGAAAGGTGACCTTACCCGAATTGTAACTGAATTGCAAGCTAAGAACAAGAGCTTGGGTGAGTATAACGACTTGCTAATTGCCGATCGAGAATGGCTTTTTTCGCAAGGTATCCGACAGATTGTTAGTCAATTGCATAATAGCCACGAATTTTTGGTTCCCTTGGCTGCTGTTCAGAATGCTGCTCGTGAGTATGAGACTACCATTGGGTTAAAGTCGGGATATAAGCATGCTGCTGCTGGCCATCCTTTGGAAGGCCTTGCGAATTACAAACCTCACGCGAAGGCACGTCTGCATGAGGCGATTGCAACCTTTGAGGGCACAAACTTTCCTTATTTAGAGGCCGTGGCAACATGTGTGAATGAACCTCGCAAGACTTTACAAGGTATCCTTTCTGGTAAATTATTCTTAGTATATGTTTGTGTACCTATTACATCGTTTTTTATTATGTTGCAGGTCTGTTGCCAGAGAACTTTGAGGCGGTGGAGCCATTAACTATCGCAGGTCAAGCCAGCCCCAGCACTACCAGCTTTGCAACTCCCGTGAATGCTTCTTTGGCCGTTAAGCCACCAGTGAACCCTGTTGGTTCTCGTGGTGCATCTGTGGAGTCATCCAGAGCTCCAACTCCCGATGGCAAGTGAGGGGATATTTGGTGGTTATTGTGTGTTAGAACACTTGAATTTAGTTGTTGTATGTTCTGATGTAGACAATTCTTGTTTCGTACGTCGGTAGCCTTTGTGTTTTGTGTTTACGATTATCGTATGACTTTATGAATGGTATTACTAGCATGTTTGTTTCTTTTGATGTGTGTGCTTACCAACTATTTTTTGTTAAGAATTTATGTGCACATAGTGAATGAGTAGGACATTGCCGGATCCCAAGGTTTTGAATTTTTAGCATGGGTAAGGCAAGGCTGGATCCCATGGAGCTATATTGTTTCAAGGGCTCAACCTTTACACGGGTAAGTAAAGGCTGGATCCCGTGGAGCTAAATTGTTTCAGGGGCTCAACCTTTACACGGGTAAGTCAAGGCTGGATCCCGTGGAGCTATATTGTTAGGTTGCTCAATCCTTATAAGTGATTATGAATTATTACGACATGTATTGTACGTTGGTACAAAAGATCATACTTGTGATTTCATGCTTGTAACAGAACTTCATACACGGTGTATTCAAGCAAAGAGTACAAAAATGGGCGTGTCTAAGTCCCATGCTCTATAATCAGGAGTACTTTTTTACACGTAGAATTTACGCAAATTGCTTGCGTTCCAATGACGTGGAATAGGCTTGCCTTCCATGTATTCTAGTTTATAGGACCCTTTTTGATGGCATTCTTTCACTTTGTAGGGTCCTTCCCACTTTGGTCCCAGCTTGCCGGTGTCTTCTTGTCGGCTGGCTTCATTTTTGTGAAGGACCAGATCGCCAGGACGGAAACTGACGTGTCTGACCTTCTTGTTGTAGTAGTGTTCCATTGCTTGCTTGTACCGCGCTTCTTTGATTCTGGCCGTGTCTCGTTCTTCCTCCAGTAGGTCCAAATTGACCTGTAGTTCCTTGTCATTATCGGCAAGTGAGAATCGGTGTTGTCGTGGCGATTGTACCCCGAGTTCTGCTGGGATTATCGCTTCTGATCCGAACGTCAGGCTGAACGGCGTCTTGCCATGGCTGGTTTTCTCGGTTGTTCGTATAGCGCATAAAACACTGGGTAACTCATCTATCCAGCTTTTGCCTTCTCTTCCCAACCTTGCCTTTATGCCGTCAACAATGTTGCGATTCATCCGTTCGACCTGCCCATTTGATTGTGGATGAGCCACAGAGCTGAAGATTTGTTTGATCCGGAGCTCCGCACACCATGATTTGAAAGGATCGCCGGCGAACTGTTTGCCGTTGTCTGTGACAATTACACCAGGCAACCCAAATCGGCAGATGATATTTTCCCAGAAAAAGTTGATGACTTGCTTTCCCGTGATAGTAGCGAGGGGTTTTACCTCTGGCCATTTGGTGAAGTAATCCACCGCTACCAGTAGAAACTTGATCCCTCCTTGAGCCACTGGGAATGGCCCCACGATATCCATCCCCCATTTGTAAAATGGCCAGGCGGGGGAGATGGTGATCAAGTCATATTTCGGGCCCCTTTGGATGGGAGCGTGTAGTTGACAACCTTCACATCTCCGAAGTTCTGCGATTGTATCTTTGTGCATTGTCGGCCAGAAATATCCCATGTTCATCATCTTGGCCACGATCGTTCGTGGCCCCGCATGTGTCCCACATATTCCCGCATGTAGTTCTCGAACCAGGAGGTTACTGGCTTCAGGGCCCAGGCAACGTAATAGAGGGGCCAAGTAGGATTTTTTGAACATGACCCGGTCATCGAGTACGTATTGTGTTGCTTTTAGATTCAGCCTTGCGGCCTCGTCTTTTTGTCATCTGGCAATATTCCTGTTAAAAGATAATCCCGGATTGGGGTCATCCAGCTTTCTTCATCGAGTACCACGGACTGTACTTCTTCACATTGAATAGCTCGTTCGGTCACGACTTCTACCAGAACTGTCTTAGTGAGATGGGCAAAAACCACAGAGGCCAACTTACTGAGAGCATCCTCCTTTTAGTTCTGGCTTCTGGCGATTTGGCTGACTTGCCATCTAGGAATCAATTGTAGCACACCTTTTGTTTTGGCCAGATATTTCTTCATTATGTCCCCCTTTGTCTCGTAGCTGCCGTTCACCTGATTTGCCACTAGTAATGAATCTACATGGGCATGCAACACTTGTACTTTCATTTTGACCGCGAGCTGCAATCCCGCGAAAAGGGCTTCGTATTCTGCTTCGTTGTTGGTACTGGGGAAAGCCAATCGTAGAGCGTATGTGAGCTCCACACCTGTTGGGTCAATCAAGATTAAACCGGTGCCTGATCCTTCTGTGTTTGATGCCCCATCAGTGTACAGCACCCATCCTTCTTCTTCTGAACTGGTATTGACGGTGAGTACATCGCGATCTTGCTGTTCGGTCGTCGTGCCTTCCATTATAAAGTCTGCTAGAACCTGCCCCTTAACCGCGGTTCGTGGAAGGTATGTGAGGCCATATTCTCCAAGTTCGATCGCCCATTTAGCCAATCTTCCTGAGTTTTAAGGTTTCTGCAACACTTCTCGAATGGGCAAATTGGTTAGAATATTAATATGATGGGCTTGGAAGTACCTGCGCAGTCTTCTTGCGGTATGCATGATAGCAAGGACAGCCTTTTCAACTTCTGGGTATCGTGTCTCGGCGTCTCGTAGCACTCTGCTGAGAAAGTAAACAGGCAATTGCATTCCCGACCGCTCCACTACCAGAACAAAACTGATAGCTTCATGACCAATGGCAATGTACAGGGACATTTGTTCTGACACCCTGGGAGCAACCAGCGAGGGTATACTGGCGATGTATCGTTTCATGTCTTGGAACGCTAACTCGGCTTCATCTGTCCATTGGAAGGTTGTACCGTAGTTTTTCAGGGTCTGGAAGAAGGGCATGGATTTTTCTGCCAACTTTGATAGGAACCTATGCAGGGCTCCTAACTTGCCATTTAAACTTTGCACTTCTTTCTTACTTCGTAGTGATTTCAAATGCTGGACTGCTTGCAACTTGTCTGGGTTAGCCTTGATGTCTTGCCTACTAACCATATGACCAAGGAATTTTCCCTCCTCAAATCCAAAGGAACATTTCCCCAGATTCAACTTCATGTTGATTTTTCGGAGATTGCCAAATGTTTCTTCAATGTCACTCATCATCTCTTCTTCAGTATTGCTTTTAATTACTAAGTCATCGACATAAGCTTCCATATTTCTTCCCACCTGGGCAAAGAAAGCCGAATCTACCAGTCGCTGGTAAGTTGCCCCTGCATTTTTCAAACCAAAAGGCATCTTTGTGTAACAGAAGATACCCTTAGGTGTATAAAATGCCATTTTTTCTTCATCAGACCGCCGCATCTGAGCCTGATGGTATCCCTTGTAGGCGTCTAAAAAACACTTGAACTTGTACCCCGCGATGGCATCGACTTTAGCGTCGATTTCGGGGAGTGGGTAACAATCTTTAGGGCATGCCTTGTTCAAGTCTTTGAAATCGACGCACATTCACCAAGTGCCGTCTTGCTTCCTGACCATTACTGGATTGGCTATCCAGGTATGGTAAAGTACTTCTCGTAGGATCCCCGCAGTCACTAACTTCTCCACCTCTGTTGCGACGGCCTGACTTCGTTCGAGGGCCATGCCTCGTTTCTTCTGCGTGATCGGCTTGCTACCTTCCGTAATCTCCAACTTGTGTTCTGCCATCGCCCTAGGGATCCCTGTCATGTCAGACGGGGTCCATGCAAAAACATCGATGTTATTACGTAGCAACCGTATCAACTGGCTTCTTCCTGACTGACTGAGGGTCGGGCCAATATTGATCAATTGATCTGGGAACGTCGGGTTGATACTCAGTTTTGCTTCGTTAGCCTCTTCGGTCAGGTATGTTTCTTTCCCATTACAAATGGTGCAAATCCCTGCTTTGGTAGGGAACTTCACCATCTCATGAGTTGTTGATACTATCGCTCCAAACGCACTAATTCCCGGACGTCCGATGATGACATTGTATCGGGATGGTGCTCGGATCACCAGGAATGTGAGTTCTTCCCTCCTTATAAACTTTCCTGTACCCATAGCAACAGTGAGAGTTAACTCACCTAGAGGATGCACTTTTTCTCTGGTGAAACCGATCAACGGTGTGTGCGATGTCTTTAATGTGTTTCGGACATTTTCTTCTAGTTGGTTGAAACAGTGTTCGTACATAATTTCGGATGCACTTCCACTGTCCAAGTATACCCGATGTATGTTCATGCCTCCTATGTTTATATTGATGACCATAGGTGACGAGCTCATCCTTTCCTGCCGTATAGGCGGGAATTTTATTTTTCGGGACATCCATTCTTCACGATGCTTCTTTTCCTTACCATCCGGCAGTTCTCCCCTGGATACCATCAGTATTTCTTTGTTCCTTCTTTCCTTGTCGTGTTGCTGTTTTTCTATGGTGCTTTTCTTTTCTTTGATGTCATTCACCAGGTGAGCTAACTCACCTGATTTAACAGCAGCTTCTATCCTTTTCTTCAACTGGAAACAATCGTTGGTGTGGTGTCCGATATCCCCGTGGAAATCACAGAATTTGTTAGAATGCCGTTCAGTGGTTTTAGGCATGGGTTTTGGGGGTCGGAAGCTGAATCGTGCTTGTTCGGTGGCTAAGATTTCTTTCAGTGATTTTGTTAATGCCGTAAATTGCATTTGTCTGCCCTTGTCATCCTCATTGCTTCTATAACTGTACCCCGACTTATTATAAGGTCTATAGGTGTCGTGAGACCGATAGGAAGGTCTCTTCTCCGCAAGGGAGTTGTATTTGGTGTACCTACTTTGCTGTCTGGGTGGTGATTTTTTCCATGGCTGACTTTTCGGCCGTTTTCCCAGATCCAGGGCCTGGGCCGCCTCTTTGCCCCTGACAAATGCTTATGTTCGTTCCATCGCCTCCTCCATTGATTTTGGTATCTTCCTGTTAAGATCTTCTATGAGTTGTCTTGGTCTAACACCATGGGTATATCCGGATACCCGCATCTGCTCCGTTGCCCCTCCTATGCTCAAACTTTCCGTTTTATACCTTTCCATGAAGGCACGGAGATCTTCGTCATCTTTCGGTTTTATGTTATGGAGCTCGACTGGGTCTCTGGTATATCTTTTTTGCTGCATGAAATTTGCCAGGAATTTACCACTAAGGTCTTCGAAGGTATCAATGCTTCCGTTTGGTAAGCTATTGAACCAGAGCTTTGTCGGTCCTGCCTGCGTTTGAGCGAACATGTGACACCATAATGGCAAACTCCATCGTTCCACCATTGCTGCTCCCGTAAACAATTCCAGGTGGTCATCTGGATCACCAAGGCCGTCGTATGTTTTCACATTGGCTGGCATCTTAGTTTTGGGTGGGAACGGAAAATTGGCTATTCGTGGTCAGAACCTTGTGTGGGTAGTGGGAACATATGGCCGGGATAACTCATCGACCATTTCTGTGGTGTGGGCTACGTTTTCTGGGTTAGTATTTTGTATGAAGGGCTCAGTGTGGTATGTGGGAATAGCGGAAGGTTGGCTATTGGGTATAGGATTGAAAGGTGCAAAAGGGTAAATAGGTGGTACAGTATTGAAGTATTGGCTAGTGATCGGGTTATTACATCCGGACAAAAGGTTCAAAGGGTTGGAGCCGAGCTGCTGGGGGAAAAGTTGTCCCCCATACGTACTTTGCCATGGAGGGAAGTTTAGAGTGTTGGTGATTGTGTTTGGCCAGGCTATCTCGCCGTTTACTAGCGGGGCTGTGGTTTGGGTTAAGTTCATCAGCGAAGTGGTCATTTCGCCAGAGAAAGGGAAACAGAAAGGGAGTTGCTCATTCGGGAGGTTAACACCTCCTGTCATGGCTTCGGATCTGTAACCTTGACTTGCCACCAAGGCTTCAGAGTTGTACTGGCCAAAGGAATGGGGTGTCTCAAATAGCAAGGAGGGTGTCGGTATGGTGTTATCTAGGGAATGGCTTGTTAGGGGGAACGATATGGGTATTTCAGCGTTTGTTGGCTGTATAGCCGGAGTCATGGAGTCATCATCGTATGCAAATCGGACACGTACTCCTCTAAGACGTTCCTCTCGGACATATTCAGTCATTAATTCTTGTAAGCGGGGAAAATGCTCCCGAACCCATTCGGGCGTCAACTCGATCATATCACTGATGATAGGCGATAAACTGGGTGAGTGGTGAGGGACCGAGGAACCTCTAGGGTTGCTCGTCCCTTCCATGGAGAAAAACTGCGAACACAAAAGGTGGGTATCTTACCAAAAAAAAGACTGGGAACCTCGTTACTCAGTGCGTAATTTTGAGTTCAAGGCCCCACGGTGGGCGCCAATGTTCAGGTAACGATTCCCGGACACCTTCCGACGTTGCTATCTTGGAACTTCCTTGCGATCCTGCAATCACAAAAGGACTGTTAGTCTTACCGCAGGAGAAGGCCTCCTGCGATTAGACTCCGGCGTGAGAGTAAGTTTACTGATCAGAAAGTATTCCAGGAATTAGAGAGTGAGCGTGAGAGTGAAAAACGATGTACCTCGAAGGGCTTCCTGTGCTGGCTATTTATACTACTCGGATCCAGGATGCTTTCGAACGGGTTTTCTATTTTGGGAAGTCAGACCTCTTGCATTCTGGGTGTTTTCCCCGACTACACTAGTTCTGGCCATCTCTGCACAAAAGTTGACTCACATCACCTTTTGTCTTGAGGTTTACCTCTTACCCTTTGGTTCAAAGACTTGGCTTTCATCAAATGTCTCTTCACCTCTACCTTTATTGATATCTGGTGAGTTGACTTCGACCCTGCTCGTTTTACCGTCGTGCCATTTGGCCTTACGACTTAGTTTTGTTTTGCGGTCCGGTCGTTTGGCTATGTTGCGATATTACCCTACGTCATCATAACTCATCGTTTATCATTGTTTGGACTTTAATTGCTATTCAATTGGTTGTTCACCAACGTTGGTGAGACTCGTGTGTGTTTCGATAATTCCTCGAATTATCAGTGATTGTTTGTGTTTGTGTTTTACGAAATGTTTACACGCTTGATTAATCCAAATCAACGTGTAATGCACAATTCAATAATTCCCCGAATTATTGTTTTGCGTTAGTGTTTGTGTTTGCCACACTTGGTTTCCAAAACCAATGTGCAATGTACGATTCGATAGTTCCTCGAACTATCGTTTCGTAGTTGTTTGTGTTTAGCTCATATAATTAAACATAATTAAATGAAATGCAGCAAGTATGAATGCGAATTACATAGAGTGTCAGAGTCGCTATTTACCTGAAATTTCCGGGTGTCACATCATCCCCTTGTTGAAAAAAATTTCGTCCCGAAATTTGGTTGTTGTTGGTAGTGTTTGAGAAAAAAAATTTTCTGGTTGTCACATCATCCCCTTGTTGAAAGGAAATTTCGTCCCAAAATTTATTCTTTGTTGTCGGCGTTCGACATTGTCTGTTTCAAGAGGTGGGGATATTTGTGCATCATCTGATTTTCACTCTCCAACGTGAATTCAGATATGCGTTTCGAGTTCCATCGGACTCTGACAATCGGAATCCGACTCTGTTTGAGTTGTTTGACCTCTCGGTCCATGATCTCTACCGGTTCTTCCATGAACCGTAGTTGTTCATCCTGGATCTCATCTAGTGGAATCACAAGTGTCCCATCGGATAAACACTTCTTCGAGTTCGAGACATGAAACACGTTGTGAACTCCATCGAGTTCGGCTGGTAGGTTGAGTTGGTATGCCACCGCACCAATCCTCTTCAGGATCTCGAATGGTCCAATATACCGTGGGTTCAGTTTGCCTCTTTTCCCAAAACGAATAACGCCTTTCCATGGCTATTCTTTCAGAATGACTCTATCTCCTACCTGAAATTCTAGAGGATTTCGGCATAGCTCTTTTGACGATCTCGAGCTGTTGCCATACGGTTTCTGATTTGCACGATTTTCTGTGTTGTTTCTTGCACAAGTTTCGGGCCAGTGAGCTCACTGTCTCCCACTTCCGCCCAACAGATGTGTCACACCCCCAAATTCCCACTTGTGGTGTCAGTCCACGTGGGTGTGACGTGGCCAGAATCACAGCACATGGTCATATAGAACAACTCTATATGCGTTATCAAAATACAATGTTTGACATAAACACAACTCAACAGTTTAGAAATTTAGCAACGGAATAATATAAGTTTCATAAATGCAGCGGAAATATAATTGTCAAAAAGTGGAAACTAAATTGTCAGACACAACGATGTTTAATACATGACATGAATAAAATTGTTTGTTTTCATAAAACAAAAAGATAAATGCATGCGGGGTCCTATGCTCGGTTCCCTACGTGCATTCCAGGATTCCTTGATCCTGTCAGTTACCTGAGAATACAAATTTAAGAAAAAGTGTCAACACAATGGTTGGTGAGTTCACAGGTTTTGATATATACATATAGTAATGGAAAAATGTGTCATGTTGTTTATCATAATGTTAGTCCCAAGCCCTAGGCTCCAAGTGTCAGTGCGTCACTACCGAACTAGACTTGTCTGTCCTTGCCTCCGCTATCTCTCATAATAACATAGCAAGTTAGGTCAGAGTTTCACGTGTTATGACTTCCAGTCAATATTGTGCCACGCGGGGTTAGTCACACCCAAACGGATCCATTCAAACCTACCACGTTGTTCGTACATTAACGGTAAGATTTTGTGAGGGCTTTTTACGAGTTCAACACTTAATGTTTGTCTAATAAACCAGCATACACATAAAATGTTTGTAATAGCAAAATTATTTGACTCGATTTTAACTAGTATTCTCCCCCTATTTGAAAAGCTTGTAAAAGAGTTAAAGAGGGGCCGTAAACTCACCTTAATGAAAGTAAGAGAGTGCAAGCATAAGCTCCTGCTCGAAAGGCGTATCGGTCACCGGCTACCTATATCGTATACCATACGTGAGTTTGTGTAAGCGACCTTGCTCATGTTCGTGTTAGTGCTCGTGTTTGTGCTCAACAACCCTCGGTTGTTCATGTTTGTCCATGTCGGTCCACATTGACCGTGTTTGCTCATGTTGGTTCACATTGACCGTGTTTGACCAAGTTTGACCGTGTCAAGTCAACGACCCGTTGGTGAACCGTGTTGTCACACCCCGAGCCGGCGGGAACGGATCGGCTTTCCCGTCGGGCGGAAGGTTCCCGGGACGCGATATCGTGAGTGATAATCGTGATGATCAGATTGTTTACATAGCATCAATGTTAAGAATAACTAAAGCACAATAAAACATAAAACTAGGATTACAAAGTTAAATTACAATATCCATGTTCAGTAATTTAACTAAGTAAACCTATCAAAATAGCTTCACAGTGCTCGTCAAAATATGTGCTTTTCAAAATATACTAGGTCCTCTAACTGGGCATCCTAGTATGCATTCCTTAGCCTTAGCTTAATCATGTACATCACCTGAGAAAGCATGTAAGAAAAACAAAGTCAACACAATGGTTGGTGAGTTCATAGAGTTTTAGTATTTGAAAAATAGTTTTGCAAACCTTCTTGGTAAAACCTTAACCTCATTAACAACACCTGTATCATCCAACTCGGTATGCTTATATATAGGGCATACCCCTGAGTCGAGCCTGCAACCCGCCCAGACGCCGTCCCACCACATACTAAGCCACATAGGACATTGTTGTTAATGATAATTAAGCATTTTACCTACCATTTAAATCCATCATAGTTTCAAGCATCCTGTTTAAAAGTTTATGATATCAACCCAATAGCATTCCCAAATCCCTCCTGTAACAACCTTAATCTCATTAACATTACCTGTATCATCCAGCTCGGTATGCTTATATATAGGGCATACCCCTGAGTCGAGCCAACCCGCCCAGACGCCGTCCCACCACATACTAAGCCACATAGGACATTGATGTTCATGATAATTAAGCGTCTTACCTACCATTCAACACGCACAAAGTAGCCTTTGAGTATCAAGTTTGTGAGGCACCATTATGGACAGCTGAGCACCCTAAGGAATTCAACATCCATCCATAACGGTCCTAAATATAACTCGTGACGTGTTTTGATAGAGGAATTCTCAAGAAGACACAAAGTCAGCTAGAAGAGACCAAAATCATTCTAGTCACTCGTCATACCCATGGAGGAATCAAGAAGATCACTGAATGACTAGTATCGCTTGACCACTGTCAAGACTCGTTGGCCAATCAGTCTACCTTACATGACCCTGACAACGAAGAGCACTGATGACTAGTAGGGCTTGACCAATGTCAAGACGCGATGGCCAACAGTCGGTCTTACGATGTCCGACAACGAAGAACACTGATGACTAGTAGGGCTTGACCAATGTCAAGACGCGATGGCCAACAGTCTGTCTTACGATGTCCTATAGCTTAAGCATAAAAGTTTAGAGCATTCCAATAGTTTAACTGATGACTAGTAGGGCTTGACCAATGCCAAGACGCGATGGTCAATCAGCCTTTTGTCTGAGCATTTCAAGTTTATCAAGCATTCAAGTGTTACAAGTATTCCAAGCATATCGAGCATTCCATTGTTTCAAACATTTCGAGTTTATCAAGCATTCAAGTATTCCAAGCATATCAAGCATTCCATTGTTTCAAGCATTTCGAGTTTATAAAGCATTCAAGTGTTTCAAGTATTTCAAGCACATAAGTGTTGTAGCCTTTTGAGCAAGTAAGTCTTTTTGAGGTTAAGTTTTCAAGCTTACATAAGTATAGTTTTCGAAAGTATTCCAAGTTTTAGTATTGGTCTTCCTTATGCAATTTAAAAGTTTCGAGGGTTTTAAGAAATCAAGTATAAGAGCAAACATAATTAGCATTTATTTTAGGAGTGTAAAATATTAACTTTTAAGAATAAGGTTATAAAATATTAGTATATAGAGTATGTATATATAGTATTAGTTTTCAAAATAAGTGTATCAAGTGTTAGCATTTAGCGTAAGTGTTTCAAAGCCTTAGCATCGAGCATGTAGTTTAAACATAGAGTTTGTATCATAAGCATCTAGCATAAAGTTTAAGTATAAAGTTTATATCATAAGCGTTAAGCATAAAGTTTAAGTATAAAGTTTATATCATAAGCGTCAAACATAAAGTTTAAGTATAAAGTTTATATCATAATCAAGCATAAAGTTTAAGCATCATGAATAAGTATAAAAGCATTTATTAAAACATTTCAATATTTGCTTAAAATGTATAACATACTTCTCAGTCCCGAGGTAAAACAAATATGTTTGAAAAGGGACAAATGAACTCACCTTGTGTTTGAAGTGGTTGACTAAGTTTAAACAAGAATGCACGCGCTCGTTGTTGTGTTCGGTGTTGTATTCACGTTCGTGTATTGATTTCATGTTGTTTGTAGTTTATACATATACATTCTAGATAAATTGTGTGCGTGTAGGTGTTAGCCCTGAGTTGGCTAACCCTTGTGAGTCTCGGTCATCATTCGTACAGGTTCGAAACAGGTTCGTGACAATAGGGTTTGGGGGTCCTAGGTTCGCCACCTAGGGTTTGCAAGCTGACAAGGTTCGGCTGCCTCCCAAAGGTTCGGCAAGTTGTTGAGCAGGTTCGGCCAATATAGTGTGAGGTTCGTCGAGCTGAGAGGTGGTGCAGAGGTTCGGCTGAGGCAAGCTTCACATAGGTTCGGCAATACTAGGCTCGTCTGGATGCAAAAAGGTTCGGCCAGTAGTTGTTCGGTCGAGCACCATCCCACGAACTTGTGTTCTTCATCATCTTCCTCCGATTCTAGTCTGTGTTGAGTTTGCTTTCCTAACGTGGTGCACCAGGAAGTGTTTTCGATGGGTAAGGTTCGAAAGAAATGGTCTAAGGCCGGTTATATGTGTGTGCGTTCAACCAAGGGTAAGAAAACCCTAGTTTTTGACAAGTTCAAAGCTTCACACCTCGAATTCGGCCATGTAAAACTTCAGATCGGTTGTACTTCCGTGTAGAGGGAGTTGAGAGCTTCGAGTGAACACCAAGAACACGAGATTTCACCAAGCGTTGAAGGAGTTATGATGATTTGAAGTCTTGAACTTCTAGAGAGAGAGAGAGAAATCGGTGGGAGCTTGTAGAGAGAGAGAGAGTAATGATAGAAAAATGAGGAAAAGCCTCATTTAGGCTTTAAATACTCCGAGGGTATTCGGGTTCGTTTCGGTTGCTCGTTTCTCGTCTTCATTGCGTTTCCGTATCGTCACGCGCGCGTGTTTGTAATTTAATTAAAAAGAATTTATTTTTGAATGTTTCGAAGGGTGGTTATTTCTAGTAATTACATTAAATATCATATTTCTTGAATTATTTATCGAAATTTATTAAAAAGCGCGTTTCGTTATTTGTTCGCGTATTTTATGCTTTACGCGCTTTAATTAAAATAGTTTCCTTTTAATTTATTTCTGATGAGTTTCAAAATTGTAAAATAGGAAATATTATATTTCCTTATATTTATTATCGTTCGAATCATCCTCGTTTCGTTTCGTCAGAAAACGTCACTTACGCGCGTTTTCGTATGGAGCGCTAACTATACGAACACGATCGTACGTTTCACTTTTTGATTTTGTTTTCTACTGTTCAGTCATCATTTCAGATCGTTAAACTTGCAGAGCTATTCGTACAAATCGTCACCTGTACGAATAATTCGTTGGTTTAGCATTCTGTAACAACAACTGTTATAGTTTTGTTCTGTTTATCCTCACATACGTGTATACATACTAGCTTCAAATCAACATGTGTACACATGTTCAGTGTTGTCTGACGTGTTTCTAACTGTTAAACCGTGAGGTTTAAGTCAGATTGCAGACCGTTAGCATAATAGTTTAGTGTTAAGCATCATGTGTCAATAGTATCTACCTAATTCACGTAGTTTGTACTTGAGTTACTGTGCACTTTACTGTGCAAATTGATGTTCTGGTAACGATTCCGGCACAGATGTTACACGTGTGTCGTTTGTAAATCGTGTAACATTAGTGTTAGTGCTCGTCGTGTGCAAAACGCGCAAGTCGCGTCTATTGACAACTTACTATTTATAGTAAGTTTCCATTTAGGTCAAGTTTCACAACACATAACGTTTTTAAAGTTCTAGCATGCTCGTTAAGTCCTACGTGATCATGTTATCACTTAACATGTTGTCATACAAAATCATATCAGTCACCTTTGCATACCAAAGTTTCCTAAAAAGGAAAGTTTTTATATTTAGCATGTGCGATATCGGAAACCATTTAACTTAACATACAATAATCGTATCAAGTCACAATAAGTCATTTAGCATGTTCAAATCTTATCTAACATTCCTAAATCGATAGTTTGCAAAATAAAGTTACCAAAAATAGTAACTATGGCCAAAATCATCCAAATAGTTATCCTAAGCCTTTCTAATTCATTTTTATATCATAAATCATCATGTAATGTCATTTAACAACATATAAACATACACATTTGGTCAAAATCATTGTTTATCAAAAATCAGTTTTCAAAAGTTACTATAAATAGTAACTTGGTCAAATATGACCAAAATCAAGTCCAAATCAATTTCTAACCATCAAAATCATCATATTATTGTCCAAATAACACATCTATGCATATGCATGTTCATAATCTCATCATTATCAACAAGTTGTAACTAAAAAGTTACTATAATTAGAAACTTCATCAAAAATCAAATTTTTAACCATTTTAAATATAACCAATCATGCATCATACTTCAAACATCATCAAGTAACATATTTGAACATCCAAAATCATCCCACATGCCATGGATCATACATGCATGTGGGTTTTTCACTTGTTTATGACCAAATCATATACCTTTCTCATACACATTCGCATGGATCATCATGAAACATTAAAACACCATCATGGATCATCAAAGACAATGGATTTAATAGCAAACCCAGATTTAAAACACAAGAAATTCATGTATGCAACATCAAGTGGGTTGCATGTGCAATCTAGTGCTTGCATGTGTGCATAGACGTGTTTTTAAGCTATAAGAGGCATGATACTACCTTCTATGACCTCAAGAACACCGAGTTGATGGTTTATCAGCAGCTTATGGGGATTGAGAGAGTCTGAAATCGAGCAACTTGGCTGGTTCAAGCTTGGTGGTGATCTTGGTGAGCTCCTTCTTCGGTTCAAGCCTCCAAACCTTCACTTCTAAGCTTCCAAAGTATAACAATGGCTTCAAGAGGCTCCAAGGGTGGTTTGCATGTGGAAATGACGAGTATGAAGGGTCTGGTACTCTAGAAGTGAAATGTAGGGTGGCTGGATATGATTACATCATGGTTTAATAAAGATTTTGCGTGATGGCCTCGTCACATACCGTCGAGAAGCTCCTAGATGCTCTCTGCGTACCACGATGGATTTCGGGATTCAAATCCTCCCGCTTTCCTTCGCGTACCGCGACGGGTCCCTGAAGAGCCTAATAAGCCCAATTTTAATGGTTTAGCCCGATTTTCACCGTTTTCTTGCTTCAGGACTATCGTTCAGCCTCGTTTGAACTTCCAAGTTCAATGTTTGAGCATTTCGTGAGTTTTCAAGTGTTTTGTTACACGATGTGCTAACGTTCACCAACGTTCGTGTGTTTTGACACTTGTATGCGGTTTCTTGATAATTCCTCGAATTATCTTGTTGTGTGTCAGTGTTCGTACTGTCGTGTCACGTGTCACACTAAATTAAACTAATTCTAGTGCCACGTGTACAGTTATCATTTAAATAAACATTTAATTAAAGAGAATGCTGACCTGGATTTTACGGGGTGTCACAAGATGGGTGATTGGCATTTCCTGCCATAGAGTGCGTCAAAAGGCGTTGCCTTGATTCTTGTGTGGTAGTTGTTGTTGTAAGAGAACTCCACCAACAGTAGGTGAGTTTTCCCAGCTATTGTCGAAGTCTACTACGCACGCTCGTACCATGTCTTCGAGAGTTTGTATAGTGTGTTCGCTCTGGCCATCGGTTTGTGGGTGGTATGATGTACTCATATCCAATCGTGTGCCAAGAGACCTTTGCAATGATTTCCAGAAGTTAGAAGTGAATCTAGCGTCTCGATCTGAAATGATGGAGATTGGCACTCCATGTCGCGAGACTACTTCCTTAACATAGATTCTAGCCAGTTTTTCCATTATGTCATTTTCCTTGATCGCAAGGAAATGTGATGACTTGGTCAGTCGATTCACAATTACCCAGATAGTGTCATATCCACTAGGAGTACGGGGTAATTTGGTAATGAAGTCCATGGAGATATGTTCCCACTTCCACATGGGGATCTTGTCACACCCCGACCGACGACGGAATACGTCGGGGCGCAAGTTTGACTGTTCATTAGATAATTGTGCTATTACAATGTTTCATATTTAATGTATCCATTTAATTAAAATCAATTCATTCAACCAACATTTAAATAGTCATTACAAGAATTCAAAATAAATAAACTATTACATTGAAAGACGATACAATTGTTTCAAAGTTTAAACTAGGTCACTAAGCCTATCTTATGTCTTCATCATGCTTCCTTATCCTGCTACACATGTAAAATACAGTTTGTCAACTATTTGCATAATTGGTGAGTTCACACACAAAGTTTAAATAATAAGTATAAAAAGGATGCAAACTATAGCCTAACTAGATATGTATCATAAGCACAACATAAATACAAGTTTCAATAAATAGAATGAATAAATGAATGAATGAATAACAATAGCTTGTGTCCAAACAAGTATCTTTACAACATGTTAATTCAAGTATGGCCATACTATAAATTAACAGTTATAATTCAACAAGTTTGCTAGGTGTACTTTTCATCTTTTTCACACTAAGGCAAAAACCTTTGCGAAGATAGTACTAACCATCTTAGGCTACTAAGTACTAGATTGCTTGACTGGCAACACACATAGAATCACACATAGAATCAACACATTGTATAAGCTTAGCATCTAACACATAAAGCTAGCTAGGTCTAAGGCTTGCATCATAGATTGAATGAATAATAGAATGAATAATGTTTTGAATATGACATGTGTAACATCCCAAAAACAAAATGTAAAAGGGAGTGTGAAGAAACTCACATGTTTGAATGCTAGCTAGTTCCAAATCCTTGATTAAAAATAAAGAAGCAAGACTATTCACTCACCTATAGTTTGAGGAACCAAGTCTTAGCAATCCCATAGTTCAAGAATCCTAAAACTATGACAATGTAATGGGAATCTTAGTTTGAATGAATCTATGTTTGAATGGATGCTTAGAATACTAACTTTATAATATTGAATTAATAAATATATTCTTTTTATTTATCAATATTGTTAAATAGCTAAACTAGGCTAATTGCTTAAGAATATTTAATAATATTTTTGAAATAAATAAAATAGAATATCAAATATCCATTTTATTTATTGTTTTGTATTTGCATTTTCAATGTATGCTAATTAAAAAAAAACCTCATCCATTTCTTTTCTAATCACTTATTTCGAAAAGCTATATTTAAATTATAAGATTTATTTTTTTTTTAAAATTCTAATCGGTCCTTTAAAGATTTAAAGTAATCCTAAAATCAACATTTAAAAAATACTTAGATTCTTGTTTTAATTCTTAAACCTTGATTATCTAAATGATTGTTTAGGCAAACACATGATACTCAATTCTTTTAATATATATTATAAAAGAATTCGAATTAGTTTACTAAAAAAAGTTAAATAAATTTGAAACAGAAATGTAAAAGCCATTTTTTGTATTTTTATTTTTAAACATTTTATTTTAGTTTTAAACTAAATTAAAAAAAACCTTACGAAAGAAATTAATTAAATTATCTTTTGAATTTCTTCTATTTAATCACACAGAAAGCTAAAACTAATTTCATTTTTTTTAATTTCTAAACATATAATAGAATTCTTTTTAAATTACTTAATATATTTATTATGTTAGCTTCTAAAAAGATCTGGATAGAAATCAAAATGAACTTGACAAGAAACTATAAAAATGATTTTTAGAATTTTTTTTATATTATTTTTATAAAAAAAATAAGTTGAATCGAAGGGAAATGCGAAAAAACCGGATTTATGGGCCGGCTAAGGGCTTAGAACCCACGACTCTCCACCTCAGCCGACGGGCTTTAACCGCTAGGCTGGGGGGTATTACCTTGAAGGATTTGAACTCCAGTTAATCTTATACAGTCAATTAAATCGAGTTCTTTACCGTATGAACCCTAGAGATTTCTTGGTTCGAATTCGAGTCATCCGAGGATAATGAGTGCCTGTAAGGATAGGGCTTTTGATCCCCTTAGGATGACTAATAAAATGGTATGGGTATTACCTGGTTAAATGTTCGATTGACTGGAGTTCGAGTAAGGCAGTCGGGCCAAAGGTTCTTCAACTTGAATCGTGATATGGGGGAGTTATGTGTGCTGTTGTAATGCCCAGAATGATTCGTGATGGTCTGAAGGTTAACCGTGCTCGATTGATTTGAATTTTATAGATGTTAAGCTAGAATTTGTGCTTCCAGTTCATCCGGTTATTTTGAGCAAATATTTACGCGTTCTTTGCTGTTAATGTACTAAATTGGTGATTCGAATTAGTCACGAAATCGTCGAGGTTACTATATCCGAATAGATTTGAGTTTGGTGTTTTTGCCATTCTTCCCCTCCAAGTTTCAGTTTTTATTATTTTAAGTTTTACTGAATTTAGTTTAGTTAATTAACATCTTAGTCCTCCAATTTTTCTTTAGTCTCTTATTATTATTATTATTATTATTTTATAAAACTTTATATAACACATTTTGTCTTAATGTTTGTTATGAAACATAATGTGTCCTATAATAAGTGATTACAAAATAATCTAATGCATTATTATTTATTTAGTTCTATTGTTATAATATATACATATATATAGGGGATTGATTAAATGAAAACCTTGTTTTAGTGAGAAAACCTTGAAAACTCATGTAAAATGAACGTATTTTTTAAAAAATTTTTTTACTGGTTTGTAACATTATTTGGCACATTTTTATTAAAAAAAAAAATCAAAAAAGCACCGAAGAAATATTTTAAAAAAATATATTTTATAAAAAAATTTTACGTTGTAAAACATACGTAACACTGCGTCAGATCTGACGGAATTTTTTTACGTTTTTACGTATGTTTTACAAAAAAATTTTTAGTTTTGTTACGTGTGTTTTACATGCGGTTTGCTGGGTTTTCACAATAAAAGGTGGTTTTCAAATTATCCATACCCTGTATATATACATATATATATGTGATTACAACTTATAACATACTAATATATATATATATATATATATGTATGTATACATATTAATAACTATAAAATCTTTTTTTTATTTGACTTATAAATTTCTAGGCTTTATTTGTGTTAACGTAATAAATTGTTATTAAATTGTTTGTTGAGTAAAGAGATGTATATACACGTTCAAACATAATATGTATGTATTTATGAATAAAATTCATCAAATGAAATCTTCATGAATTTTATTAGAATTTAGTACTATGAAAATTTAAATTCGAACAGAAAAACCCTAAGGGTTACAGATCTCAGGTTGTGTGAGTAATCTAGAGGGTTTCTGGTACTCGACTTTGACTTTGGCGCAAGTCAAGCATTTGCTTACGTATGTGGCAATATCAACTTTCATGTCTGGCCACCAATAGAGGACTTTCAGATCGTGATACATCTTATCAAATCCAAGGTGAATGGAACACCGAGACTTATGAGCCTCTTCCATCACAAGGTCTCGTAAATCTATGTGGTGGGGAACCCAGACGCGTTCCATGAAATAATGTAAGCCGTCATCTTTTTCTTCCAGTTGTTTCTCCATTCCCCTTAGTGATTCAACCGCTTGGTTTTCTGCTTTAAGTGCCTCAACTTGGGCATTGCGTATCTGCTCAGGTAGATTGGAATGGATGGTGAGTTGTAAGGTTCGTACCCTCTTGGGTTTCGAGGTCTTTTTCCGGCTTAGGGAATCGGCCACAACGTTGGCCTTCCCCGGGTGATACTTAATAGCACACTCATAGTCGTTTAAGAGTTCGAGCCAGCGACGTTGTCGCATATTCAATTCCATCTGCTCGAATATGTGTTGAAGACTCTTGCGATCAGTGTATATTGTACACTTTGTACCATTCAGGTAGTGTCTCCAGATTTTGAGTGCAAATACCATGGCTCCAAGTTCCAAGTCGTGGGTGGTGTAGTTCTTCTCGTGGACTTTCAATTGTCGAGAAGCATATGCGATCACCTTTTCTCGCTGCATTAGCACACAGCCGAGTCCTTGTATTGAGGTGTCGCAATATACTACAAAGTCGTCTGTTCCATCAGGAAGAGACAAGATAGGTGCACTACAAAGCTTCTGCTTGAGAAGTTGGAATGCAGCTTCTTGTTTGTCAGTCTAGAGATACTTCTTATCTTTATGTGTGAGAGCTGTCAGTGGTTGAGCTATTTTGGAAAATCCTTCAATAAATCGTCGATAATAGCCTTCTGCTCATAGACACGCCTCATTTGCGGTGCACACATATAATGTATATATGTGTGGGCCCTCAAGGGGCCAAAGTAAAATTGCACTAATTTTAACATTATTTTACTTATTTTGTGAAAATAACGTTAAAAATGTTGGGATGATAAACTTCAAACGATAACTTTGAGCTGGAGACTCCTTAGGAGCAGCTTCTCTATCCCAACTGAGATAAGGATAAGGTTTATGTCTATCTTCCCCCCTCCCTCAGATCCTACTGAAAAGTGAGAATATACTGGGTATGTTTGTTTGTTTGTTGTTATGAATATCTAGCCATTCAAAGAGTAGATTCATTATCTTTGGGGCCAGAATTAAGAATCTTTTCCACTCTAACTTCTCTTCTATATATGCTCCAAGTGTTCAAAACTTGGATGCAATTCAATGTTTGACACCGACAGTGACACCTTCATGTGGTTCAAACTTCAATGGCTTCTCAGGTACCTTTGGCATCCATGAATGGCTGCATCTTGATGGCCATCCTTGTGTAGTTTATTTGGGTTAAGATTGGATAGAGGTAAGATTTTGATGAGCTTGCTTCTATCGCTACAGCCATAGCTTGGTTGTTAGGTTCATTGTCGTAAAAATCGGAATTAATCGGCGATTAATAGCTATTTGGACCTATATTGATTACTTTTAACCTACTTCGTCCAAAAATCAGTAGTCGGGGCAGTTGGATTGATAGGTCCAAGGCCTAAAATTTCGGTCCAAGCGTAAAGAAATTGTGTTTTTTCCTTCTTCACAGTCTCAGCCGACTCCCAAAATCACAATCAATTAATCAAAAAGCAGCTACACACAATCGGTCTCAGTCTACTCCCAAGGAAGCTTATGTACTTGGTTTATTATGTTTAAGTTTATTAGAAAAATATTTGAATTTTGAAGTATTATATTTATATGGGAAAGATCAAATAAGAAGAGATTTTTGCCTAAGAAGAGTAAAAACCAATAGAAGTTTGACACATGGCATGCCTAAGAAGAGATTTTTGTACTGATTTTTTTTGTTCTGTATTTTTTTGTACTGTATTTTTTTGTACTGGATTTTTTATGTTTTTTGTACTGTATTTTTTTTTGTACTGTTTTTTTGTACTGCATTTTTGTTTTTTGTACCGTATTTTTGTTTTTTGTACTGGATTTTTTAATTTTTGTACTGCATTTTTTATTTTTTGTACTATATTATTTTGTTTTTTTTTGTACTGAATTTTGTTTTTTGTACTGTATTTTGTTTTTCGTACTGGATTTTTGTTTTTATGTTTTTAACATGCCACGTGTCAAATTCTTAATGGTTCTTACTCTTCATAGGCAAAAATCTCTTCTCACTGGATCCAACCCCTATATTTATATTGATGTTTGTATTTGTGTGTGTATATATATAAAAATTTGAAAAATTTTATATAAAAATTCTAATCGGATTAATCCCTAGTCCCTACCTCGCCTAGCGACTAGCGATTTCTCCAACATGGTTAGGTTGGCGTTTTGCTTCAGACATTGCGGCTTCTTTGTGGCTTATTTTCTCTTCTTCTAAGTTGGTTGATTGCCTGGTTTGTGATCAAATACCAATTATTGGCACAAGAGATAATTGAAACAAGCAGTCAACACAGATTTTGTTAATGAAAATAGAATAGTAATTGGTACATTTTTTTTATCTTATTCTAACACCTATTTATATAAGAAACTAAAATCTCATTAAGGAAGAAATAAAAGTGGATTTGCTCAAATCATGCGATGCTTGATCGTTGCTTTGACGTTGACTGCTGACTTTTGAGTGCTTATATATTTGAATTAATTTGTCAATCCTTGCATAATAAAATTCCTTATAACTTGACAGAAAGTTCCCTTTCCTTTCTAGGAGGAAAATCTTGTTAATTATGCAGTGTTCTTTACAACAGTCAATAGAGCTCCATATAATGCTTATGTTGTGAATTAAAAATTACGATTTTTGATTATTCTTATAGTGAGTTTCATAAAATGGGAGTTGTGTCCAGTCCATTAAATGAATAAAATTGAACTGAACGTTTGTTAATTTTTTTTTGCAGAAAGCAGTTGCTGGTTTCAGGCATATCAATTTGGATGGACTGCGATGGAGAGTCTTTGATGCCAAAGGCCAAGTATACAAAAATATACAAACAAACAAACGTACCCAGTTTAATCCCACTTTTAAGTAGGGTCTGGGAGGAGTGAGATGAAAACAAACTTTTCCCCTACCCCAAGAAGAGGTAGAGAGGCTGCGTCAGAAGAGACCCCTGGCTCAATTTTTTTTAGAGACATTTTATTAAGAAAAAAGAGTAAACCTTGCATGAGTAAAACTACAGAAGTATATAGCAGTCATAAAGAGAAAAACTATAAACACTTATCTCAATCATATGGTGGTCACATACACAATCATATATAAAGAAAGCATGATTAGAAGCAAGGCATATAAACATCGACTACGCATGCAACCTAAGCAAAACAGGAGTCATATATAATTTAAGGCCATAAACCACGTAAAAAAGCTGAAACACACAGGGTAAACACTACCAACCAGTCAAGCATGCATTTGTGGTTCTATCTATAAGTAAGGCTGCTAACCTATATCCTATCACTCTAGTAGTCCCTAGCCTTTATTCTACGCCTCCATGAATTCCTATCACTGATCATGTCCTCAGAGAGGTGCAATGCTATCATGTCCTGACAAATCTGCTCCTCCCATGTCAGCCTCGGTCTACCCCTGTACCTCTTCCCCTCCACGCTCAAATTCTCTACTCTTCTAACCGGAGCCAACACGTGTCTTCTCCTCACGTGACCGAACCATCTCAATCTCCCTTCCCTGACTTTGTCTGAGATGCACGTGACCCCCACTCTTCCCCTGATGGTTTCGTTCCTTATTCTGTCAAGTCTCGTGTGCCCACACATCCATCTAAGCATCCTCATCTCTGCAGTTTCTAGCTTCCTTTCGTGAATCTTTTTGATCGGCCAACAATCAGTTCCATACAACATGGCTGGTCGGACTGCTACTCTGTAAAATTTACCCTTTAGTTTGTCTGGGAATCTCTTGTCGCATAGGATGCTTGTAGCTGCTCTCCACTTGTTCCATCCTGCCTGTACCCGATGGGCCACGTCGCAATCAATGTCTCCATCACTCTGTACGAAAGAACCTAGGTATTTAAACCTGGTTGTTTGAGGCACATCTTGACCTCCGATAGTCACCTGGCTCACCTCGTCGTCCTCATCGTTGGTCCCACTAAAGTTGCACCAAAGATATTCTGTTTTTTGACCTACTGATGCGTAGTCCATTATTCTCCAAGGCGGTTTTCCATTCCTCTAACCTCGCAGTTAGGTCGTCTTTCTTTTCTGCCACCAGCACAATATCATCTGCAAAAAGCATGCACCATGGAATATCTTCCTGAATCAACCTTGACAACTCGTCTAAAATAACTGCAAAAAGGAACGGGCTTAGTGCCGAACCTTGATGCAGTCCTACCTCTACCGAGAAGGGGTCTGTATCACCCACCGAAGCTCTGACACCGGTTTTAGCGCTTGCGTATGTATCCTTTATAATCTCTATGTATCTCCAAGGGATACCTCTGCTCTCAAGGCTATCCCAAATTAGCTGACGTGGTACACTATCGTACGCCTTTTCAAGATCAATGAACACCATATGTAAATCTCTTTTTTTCTCTCTATATTTCTCCATGAGCCTCCTCAAAACGTGTATCGCCTCTGTGGTAGATCGCCCCGGCATGAATCCAAATTGGTTTGCTGTTACTTGAGTTTCTCTCCTCAATCTTGTGTCGATCACTCTTTCCCAGAGTTTCATGGTATGACTCAAAAGTTTGATTCCCCTATAGTTTTCGCAACGTTGAGCGTCTCCCTTCTTCTTGTATAGGGGAATTAGTACACTACTTCTCCATTGATCCGGCATCTTACTGATTTTGAATATGTTGTTGAACAACGCTGTCAACCATGTAACCCCTTCATCTTCTAGACATTTCCATGCTTCGATCGGAATATTGTCTGGTCCCACCGCTTTTGCTCTACCCATCCTCCGAAGAGCTCGCTGCACCTATTCCTTAGTAATGCGTCTACAGTAGCATTTGTTTCTTGATGCACCTCTTGTAGTGTCATTCTCACTATCTTCTGTGTCGCTGTTGTTGTTGAATAAATCCCTAAAATATGTTTGCCACCTTTTCTTGATGTCATTCTCCTTTACTAGGATTTGACCTTACTCGTTCTTTATGAATGTCAATACTCCTACATCTTCCCTCCTTCGTTCCCTTGCCTTGGCAATCTTAAACATTTTGTTCTCTCCTTCTTTAGTTCCGAGGCGTTTGTACATCTCCTTGTACGCTGTGTTTTTAGCTTCCGTTACTGCCTTCTTTGCCTCTCGCTTCGCTTCCTTGTATTTTGTCTTCAAGCTTTCTTTTTGTGCTTCCTCCCTACATTTAACCAACTCTTTAAAGCTCATGTGCTTTGTTCGAACCTTGTGTTGCACCTCATCATTCCACCACCATGCCTCCTTCTGGCTGCCTAAGTTCTTTGTTGTCATCCCCAATGTCTCTTTTGCTACTCTTATCACGTTGTCAGCCATTGCCTCCCACATGCGTTTGCGTCGTCATATCGCATGTTAACTCTGCCTGCTAAGACTTTTTCCCTGAACACCTTTAGGTTTTCTCCTTTTAACCTACCCCATCGGATCTTAGGTGTAACCTTTTTCCCTTCCACCAGCTTCTTTCGCATGACAATATCTGCCACCAACAGTTTGTGTTGTGATGTCACTGCCTCCCCCGGGAAGACTTTGCAATCCAACCACCTGCTGCGATCTCCTCGTCGCATCAACAGGTAATCGATCTGTGTGTCCCCATCCTCCACTGCTGAATGTGATCAAATGAGAATCCTTCTTCCTAAGAAACGAGTTTATGATTCCTAGATCATGAGCAACTGCAAAGTCCAGTAGGGTGCCACCACTCTCGTTTCTGGACCCGAAACCGCAACCTCCATGTATTGATTGGAAACCTTCATTTTCCTTTCCAATATGCCCATTAAAGTCCCCTCCTATACAGACGTTCTCGTCGGTTTGTATGTTTCTCATGACCTCGTCCATGCAATCCCAGAACTGTCTCTTCTCAGTCTCCCCTAGCCCAACATGTGGTGCATATGCACTCACTACTGTTACAACTTCTTCGCCTAGCACCATCCTTAGCACCATAATTCTGTCATTGTATCTTCTCACCTCTAGCACCGTGTTTTGAAGTTCTTTAGCAACCAGGAATCCCACTCCGTTCTTTGCCGCATCCGCGCCCGAGTGCCACAGCTTGTACCTATTATACTCTCCTCCTCTTTTTCCCTTCCACCTTGTCTCTTGAAGGCATGCTACTTGTACTTTGCGTCTTCTGAGTGCATCCACTAACTCCAACAGCTTCTCGGTAAGTGTTCCAATGTTCCACGAGCCTATACGCAAAATAGTTCCCCCATTTCCCCGCCTACTCGCACCTCCCGTCCCTGGACACGATCTCAAGGAAACATATTGTACTATACTATCTATACTGTCAGGTTAGGCACACCACAATCCAATGAGCTAAGAGAATGTATTAAAGAAACAGTAAACAGCTACAAATCGCAAAGTATACCGATCAAACACTCACTACAACACGAAGCAATACTCTATCAGGCTAGGCACACCACAATCAAAGAGGCTAAATGTATGCAAAGATGAAACAAGGAGCAGAAGAGCACACAATGTTCAGCAAACGCCGCACACAATACACAAAGACCGATGCCCCAAAAAATGCATGACCTGACTCTACAATTATGACAAACGACAGCAATAAAATCCAACAAGAGATGAAACAATCTCACCGCGGGTTGACCGACAAACTGTTGTCCTTGTAACCACTTATGTCTTGCTCGTCTCCCTACTGAGTTTTCCAAGCTTCCACTGGAGATTTTATTTCTGATGAGCCTGCTTAAAAATAACACCAGCTGGACCCGTTCCCAAGTTAACCAGTAGTCTGAGTGGTCGAGTTTGTCACTGGGTTTAAAATGGTATGTTGGTTGTGGGATTTTATGTGTTGTCGTCGTTGAACTTGTAAAAGAGCTCGATTCTGGAGTTGTTAGTCTTTGGAGGTTGGTCGGTCGGTCCGAGATATCGGGTTCTGCTGTGTGGTTGGGGTCCGTTCTAGGGTTCCGTCGTCTGGTGCTCCGCCGGTTTGTGGTTCGGTACAGGGGTTCGACAACGTTTGGTGCAGGTCGTTGGTGGTTGGGTAAGGTTCGTTTTCCGACCGGCCGGTCTAAGGGCTGCGGGGAGGTAGAGGGAGAGAGAGAGAGAGAGAGAGAGAGGTAGAGAGGGAGAGAGAGAGGTAAAGATAGAGATAGAGAGAGAGAGAGAGGGGTAGAGAACTGATGTACTGTACCTGGGGGTTGATGGTGGACGGCCGGCCGGCGGAAGAGCTGCGACGGATTGGTTTTCCGGCCGGCGGCTGTAAAAAGCGTAGGTTGTTACCGTTTCTGTAAAATCGCTAGCTAGAGAGAGAAAAACAAGATAAGTGTTATTTCCACTCTCACGCACTAAATAAATAATGATGATGATAATAATAATAATAATAATAATAATAATAATAATAATAATAATAATAATAATAATATTGTGACTAGATCTACCTATACTAATAAATAAAGGTTTCTAAGGACACATGTCATGTTCCAAGTGCATCTCATCTTTAATTTCCCACCTCTCTCTCATATTAAATACATCTAATATTGAATAATAATAATATTAAATATTAAATACGTTTTTTTATATATTTTTAAGTTAAAAAGATATTTTAATACGTTAAAATATATTAATACTAAAAAACACTTTTTACAAAAACCAATTTATTATAAAATATAAAATTTGTAAAACAACTTTTTAAAATAAAATATTTAAACAAACGAAATTGTGAAGAAATTAGTATTTAAATAAATAATAATATTATTATATTAATTTAAATTATTAAATTATATGAAATTTTAATCATATTTTATATTAAAAAGTCGTTTTATATTATCTAAATTTTCATTAGTGACTATTTATTATATTTTTTTATTCAACCCGTGTAATATGAAGACTGGTATCCTCCAATTCAGATTATAAAACCAGAAAAATCAAAGCTTTATTGAATCAAATATGAGGTACAATTAAACCAAAACATCTAACCCTATTTATAATGAAACAAAAACACAAAAGTCAAAACTCTATTCCTAAAAACACTTCAATTAAACAATCTAATCTCAAACTCTAAAATCTTAATTTAATTCCTACTTTTCTTGCTTACTTTTAAAAAATAAAACATAAAACAATTAACTTTCTAATTATTACTCTTTTACTCCTCTAACTATTTAATATTTGCAAGATTAGTCCAACAATCAACCCCTAATCTTGTAATACTTGACGTCGCTCTCTCTAGAACACAAAGTTCTTTTCAGAAACACCTCCTTGCACATACCTTCTGTCATAGCTTGAACTTGCCGTCACCTTTTTTCTGTTGTGAATCAGAAAACCACACAACATCAGTACAACTGTTAAATTACATTGCACCGAAAATTATAAATCATGTTAATGTAACCAAAACTTAAACTGATTTTAAATCTTAAATGACGATTAATTTACACACACATAAAAGAAGAAAGTATTATATATGTGTAATAATAATATTTAAAAAAAGAAAACAAATATTTGGATTGAACTTGACAGAGTTATACAGGTTAACCTAATAAGAGTGAGTTACCAATGGAACATTACCCTATATATATAACCCATAAAAATTGCTACAACCCACTAACTATCATCCAATGGTTAATTTCAAAAGTAAATTCATAGGGTCGCGACACGTGTCATCGGATATATTTAAAACCAAACTGAATTTGAAAGGAAAAAAAAAGTTTTGTTACCCTCTAATTTCCTGTGTCGAAACAAGAAAGTTGTAAAGTTGTGACAATGTGACAAGAATTTATTCTTTGGGCTGGGCCTATTTCGAACAAGTAGTAGGTAAATTGAGGCCTGTTTCAATGCGATCGACAAATAACTTCACAACTGCGAATCGAACTTTCAAGGGTTTTCACCTCCGACAAACACTCAAATCTCGTTCTGTTATCTGTTGATTTTCTCTGTGATCGATCTGGTGTTGGAAAATGTCTCAGTCGTTCAGTGGCAATTATAAGGTCTGATTCAATAACTCTCGTTTCGAATCTGAATTTGTTCATTCTTAGTTTTGCATTGCTGGTTAATGCTGTTGAATGTTCGTTTCTGTAATGATCCTTGATTGGATTATAAGAAAATAATTGAATAAATTGAATTTGTTCACTATGAGGGTTCAGTATGTGAGTGCACACCAGCTGTTTGTTGAATTTCACCCTCTTTTTCTTCACAATTATGGGGATTTGATGCTGGCTAAAGAGTTAGAACTTAGAACCCATATTTTTTTAAGCTGTAGTAGTAGAGGACTATGGTTGTCTACAAGATTTACATTTACTGTTGTATTACACAACACATGGCAGTCTCCTGGATTCAGCGTCTCTATTCCATTGTCACAAAATAGGCACTTTGAACACGGAAAGCTAAAACAAAAGTTCATTTGTATTGCAAAAAGATTTATGTTCTATATCTATACTATTATCTGGTTTTTGTAGATCAGTATCGCTCACGGTTGGTTTTGGTATTTGTTAATTAGAATTGCTCCATATTTCTCTTTGTCTGGCGCATTTTAGTGTTTTTTAAGGCGTTTGTATATGCTTTATATTTGTGGTCATCGTGCAGCGTACTGAAGGACCTGGTGTTCAATTAATGTTTGTGTATGGATGCAATTCATGCTAGGAGCCTAGGTGGTTTTAATTCTTTAAGTTTTGCTTTTGGGTAGCACTATTATATAACTTGTCACTCCCAAAACACCTGTTTTTGGGTGAGTTTGTTCAAAAAATTGCTAGTCGTGATGTATAGATGTTGTATTTGATTTTGTTTTTTGTCACAGCTGTGTAGGTGTCTGCAAGGGCATGTTTTGATAAATCTTTTGAATGAAAGTTTAAAGTGTGAAAAGAACGCTAACACGCAAATTTTGTTTCTCAAAAAAAAATTACAAAATGATATAAATTAAATAATAGCTTTATGAGTTGTTTAATCTCCAACATATATAACTTGTAAACACAAGATCTCACATACGAAAGTTTAAGTGTTAAAAAAGTTGATTAGGGGTTCATAGGTACACCATATAACTAAATTAACAGAAGTTTAGCAAAAAAAAATAGTTGATACTTATTTGCGCAAGAGATAATTGAAATAAAGCAAGTCAACGCATATTTTATTAGTGAAAATAGAAAAGAAGTATATTTTTCATTTTATTCCATCACCTATTTTGTAGGGGAAAACAAACTTCTAAATAAGAAAGAAATAAAAATTAATTGCTTATATCAGACACTACTTGACTTTTTCTTTGACCTTGATTGCTTATTTTTAACTGCCCAAGTCTTGAAATTAATTTATCAATCACCCCCTTAATTTCAATCTTTTTGCATCCATTTCTTCATCTTCTATTTTTTCCTCTCATTTCATTGAAAAATTGAGTCTAGGGAGAGGTTTAGTTAAGATAATTGCAGCTTGTTCTCTACCGCTTACAAATTTATTCTTCATTAAGTTCCTTTCAACACACTCATGAATAAATGTTTCTCCGGGTTCATGTGTTTGCTTTGACCATGAAAAACTGCATATTTCATTAGTTCAATTGCTGACCTGTTATCAACTTATTGCTTGATATCATCCAGCGTTTGATAGTTAAGTCTTTGTGCATCTCTTTTAGCCACATGGCTTGATAAGTAGTAGATGTTGCGACCATGAATTCAGCCTCACAAGAGAAAAAACCACTGTTCTTTGTTTTTGGTTACAGCAAGTGATTGGTCCACTCCTATAGAAAAAACCAAAATTTTTGTACTTCTCCCATCACTTCGGTCTGGTGCATGTGAGCTGTCGCTATATCCTAACAAATTTGCATCCCCTTTCCTTGAGTATTGGATGCCGAAATTGACAAGTCCCTTCACATACCAGAGTTAATGCATCACAACCTGCATGTGTGTTGTCTTGTAATCTCCATGAATCTGCTGACCAGCCCCATTGCCCCTCAGATCTGGCCGTGTATGGTCAGGTAGTAAAGACTTCCTATGATTCTACGGTAGTTAGCTGGGGTTTACCAATTCACGTTCATCATTCTTCTCTAGCTTAAGACCAAGTTCCATGGGGTATTTCATGGGATTGCAATACCACATCTTCATGTTTTGTAGGATTTTTTTTTGTATCCAATCTGCTTTAATGATATACCATAATATGCTTGATTTACTTCAATTCCTAAATAATAAGCCACCATACCATGATTGCTCAGTTCGAAGTGTTTTGCCATCTTTTTCTTGATATTCTCGGTTTCCTTTTGGTTTGAACAGGTAATGGTTAAGTCATCTATGTGCACTCCAACAGTTATTACTTCATTGTTGTGTACATGTTTGTAAATCGGATGTTCTCTTTGATTTCTTATAAAATCGAGATATGTAAGAGTAGTATCCGATTGGGTATTCCAAGCTCGTGGAGCTTGGCGTAACCCGTCCAACGCTTTTGAGAGCTTGTAAACCATGTGTTTGTTTATTGGTTTCCTAAACCCTTCAGGCTAATCTTTGATTCTTTGTATACTTCTTCCTTCAACTCTCCCTGGAGAATAGTGGTTTTCATGTCTACATGAAAAACTGGCCACCCGAAGCAGGCTGCCATAGCCAATTTCAATGACGGTTTTCATACGAGCTATAGCTGCAAATGGGTCTTTGTAATATTTTCCTTTTTTTGAACATAGCCTTTTGCCATAAGTCTTGCTTTGTAGAGAGTAATATTTCCATCTTCATTTTTCTTGTCTTTAAAGACCCATTTCAAATGAATTGGATTGTGGCCTTTTTCTAACTCAACAAGCCTCAAGTCTTGTTCTTTTCAGTTGAATCTTTTTCTTCTTCATGTCAAATTCATTGCTCTCTTTTGGTTTAGTGTATGTTTCAAATTCTTCATTGACCACCATTAGAACTTGCTCAATTTCAATATGTTGTATGGAATGAGTTCTGTCAAACATTTCAAATGGAACAAAAATATTGTATGGGTGTGTCATTGTATTCTAAACTGCCACTTCGAGAACCCAAATTTTTATTTCATCCTGTTGAACTGGGTTCTTAACTAGGGCTTGAGGGGTGGTTCTTGCCATTAAAAACTGGGCTTCTTATTGTGTTGTCAAAACTGGTTACTGGGATCTAGGCTGCTGAAGACATCCCGGTTTGAGCTGTACTGTTGACTGGACTGGATTTCTGGACAGTAACATTCTCATCTGGCCCGGAATTGATCGATCCCTTTTAACAGTGAGTTGCAACACTGTTCTACAACAACAGTAAGTTCATCCTCAAGACCTTGCTTCATTAACAATAGTCATCTCTGCTAACATAAATTCTTTTTGTTAGTGGATTATAGAAACAATAGGTTTTACTACCGGGTCTGCTTCCAAGATGCATCATTGTTGTGCTTTATGCCTTTACCATCTAACTTTGGAGGTTTGATGGAGAGTACTTGACTTTAACTTTACATCTGAACACTTTTAGTGCTTTGTATGGTGTTTCTTCCTTTTAGTGCTTTATATGGTGTTTTATATTTCAAGGCCTTTGTTGGGGTTCTACACAAAATATAAATTGCATATTTAACAGTTTGACCATACAACCATTGTGGCTAATTCATAGCTTTCATCATTGGCCATTTAGCACTCAAAATAGTTTGGTTCCTCCTTTTATCAAGGCTTTTGATAAAAATCGTTTTGAGTATTTACTCAAATTAAATGGCATTCAGGTCATGGGTGAGGTCATTTCAAAAATCAACTTCCTTCATAATCAACTTTTATGAATTAACATCAGATATTTTAATTGTTTTTTTTTTGTTTTGTGTTTTCGTTTTTAGGGGGAGAACATTTTGAAAAACTCAAAAACATTTGAAAAATCAAAAACACAAAAATATTAAAAAAATTAAAATTCTGAGAAATTGATTCGACCAAATGAGAAATGATAGTACATTGTAGCTATTGGAAGCACATCTGTATCATACAAGAACTTAAACATAAATAGCATTTACAATTACTTAGTATGATATGTTGGTAGGTTTATAACTTAGTTGAGATAACATTTGACAAAATTTTGATTATGAGAAATTGATGCTTAGAATACAGTGCTTAGCTTTGTCCTGAATGAGTGGTGATTAATCTTACAAAACGTTTATTGAACAAAATTTAAGTTACTAGTTTTGATCATGTGTTTATTTTTAAAAGAAATTCTAAATTTTGTTTTTCTTTTGTTTTAGTTTAAAGCTAAAACATTCTCTGCGTATACTTACGTATCAATTTGATTGTTATAGCTTTAAACAATTAAAATTTGTTTTCTTGGTTTTGATTAAGATTTGGACAATCTCTGCGTATATGAGAATATCAATCTGATTGTTAAAAGCTTAATCTTAAATTATTGTTTCGTTCATTTTCTGGATCATCTGAGTATACGAAAGTATCAAGGTTGATTCCAAGATTTTGAACAATTTCAATTTGTTTTACATTTTGTTGTTTTCAAAAAGATATTCTCTTTTGTTTTTGCATGATCAAGCTAGTTAAAATTGAAGTAAATTGTTTCAAGGACATTATTGTTTGTTTAATTATTCACAAAACGGAGATTTGTTCAAGTAAATGGAGAACATAAAATATTTGATGGTATTGTTTTCATTTGATATCTTAACTAAGTAATTAATTTTAAAGAGGCTTTATATACTGACAATCATCTTTATATTCATTAATTCAATCAGGTGTGTTGATGATTGTAATACAATATGATCTCATGTCTGGATCTTTCTCAAACAAAAATATGTGATTGTTTTAGTTAGTTTTATATTTCATAGTTAGATTCATAACATTTGTAGTATGTTTGTTCTGAAATTTGAAAAATACAAAAAGATTTTTTGGTTTTCATCTGATGTTAAATCAATAATTTTTGATTATTTGTTTTGATTTTGAAACATTAAAACATTGGTTTGTTTGAAATTTTAAATAAAATTGGATTTTGAAAAGGTTTGCTTGAAGGTTCGGCTGATAAGTTTGTGAGTGGGTTTGTTTGAAGGTTCGTTCAATAGGTTTTTGGACACGTTCGTCCAACAGGTTTTGTTGAAGGTTCGTTTGAGAGGTTTTGGACAGGTTCATTCATCAGGTTCGGTCAAAGGTTCGGTCAACAGGTTTGGTCAAAGGTTCGTCAATAAGGTTTGTTTACAGGTTCGTATAAATAGAGGTTCGTGTATGACCTTCGTCACTTTCATCATAACACCTTCACGAACCTTTGAGCTTGAGTTTTTGATTTTTTTTATTCTGGATCCTTGAAACTATTTGCCATATATCATTAGTTTTGGATTTGTTTTCTGATTCTAAATAGGTAAAGATATTGGAGTTTGACGAGTTAAATTAGGAGATTTTTTGATTTTTAGATCTAGTTTAGTCGAACCTGTTCTTTTGGTTAAAATATGTTTAAATTTGATGGAAATTGCTTTCATTAATGTTGTTCATCTGTGAATTACGAACCTATGGGTATAAGTTTTTTGATCTAATTCATAGATTTGAAATTTTGATTTTAAACTGAATAGGTTCGTGTAAATGAACACAGGTTCGCTGATGTGATAAAATTCGGGAACCGAACCTCATATGGTCAAAGGTTCGTTTGACCACTAGGTTCACTGTATTTTTGAGGTTCGTTCATTGATAGGTTCGTATGATTTAAACACGTTTGTCTTGTAATAAGGTTCGTCAATTCTAGGTTCGGCACAGGGAGGGTTCGTTGGTTTCTATACTTAGAAATGTTTTTAATTTTTGTTTTTTTATTTTTTTAAATTGTTGTTTGTTCTGATTGTAGAAATGACAACTTTGACCTTTGGAGACAAACACAACCTCTGTGCTTATTTGGATCCTATGACAAAGAACGGCAAGGACTTTCGTCCGATGATTGAATTTTTGAGACGTTCGAGGATTTACTATGCTATCTCCAACTCGTGTCACATCTACAGATCACATATTCAGAGTTTCTGGGAGTCAGCGAGGTTGATTACTGTTGATGATACATATGTGATTGAGGCTAATGTGCTTAGTCAAGCCATTAGAGTGACTGAAGCTGATATTAGGAGGGTATTACAGTTTGGAGGTGAACCTACAGGAATGACTCTTATTCCTGAGAGGTGCATTAAAGGGTGTTTTATGAGGATCAGATACTTCGGTGTTTACAGTGAGTACTCGATCAAGAAGGGCAAGTTACCATTGCAGTATAAGTTCCTTGCACATGTTCTTCTTCACTGTTTGAGTATGAGGAAGGGTACTTTTGACGAGTTGAGAGATCTGATGAGGTCAGCCATGGTAGCATTGATTCTGAACAAGCCGTTCAACTTCTCTGCGATGATATTCAGATATTTATCAGACAACATAACCAAGGCTAAAGACAGATTCTATATGTATCCAAGGTTTATTCAGATGCTGATTGATGAAAGATTTCCTGAACAGAACTTGCCAAGGATTGCTTCTGATCTTCTCAAGCTAAAGCACATGACGGATTCTAGTCTTGGTCAAGTCAAGATTTATCAGAAACGTACTAATGAGATTCTGATAAAAGACTTGGTGGGACACTGTGCTAGAGCTAATTACATTGCTCCTCTGAATGATGCCTGGAGACATGATGATTCTAATTCAGAGAATGAACAGTTGAGTGGTGATGATGATCAACAACCACCACCTCCTCCTCAGGATCCACATGTCAGACAATCTCAACTCAATCTTCTCAGACACATCAGCAAACACAGGTTCCAGTTCAAGAGACTCCAGATCTAACTCCTACTACACCGGTTCCTCTTCAAGTGATATATCCGGGTCAACAGGATACTCAAAGACAAGAAGAGGCTACTGCTTCTCCACATGTTGATACTGAAGATATTGGAGATGAAGCTGATGAAGAATCTACTGAGTCTGAGATGGAGACAATTCAGATTGAAAACAGGATGGTTAGAAGATTGAAGAAAAGGCTAGCACAACAACTGAATGAAGAAGAAAGGGAAGAGGTGAATGATCCTAACTTTACAGTTGATGAGCCTGAGTCATCAAGGCCAAAGAAGAAGAAAAGAATGGTCAAGGTTCCTAAGAAAAAGAAGTCAAGGACTCCCAGGATTATTGTATCTTCTCATGTGGCTGTTTCTTCTACACCTGTTTCTATTCCAGTTTCTGTACCTATTTTAGTTACTTATGCTGTTCAAGAAGATGTTTCTACTTCTTCAGTTCATATGCCTTCAGATCCTTTCATGCCTAATCCTGATTTTGTACATGTTGCTACATTCGTGCCTTCATTTATGGATGCTACAACAGTTACTACATCATTTCAAGCAACTTCTACTTCTAGAGTTGATTCTCTGTTTGCTGGATTAGAAGATTTGGATTTAAACTTTTCATTGGATTATGATGATTCTAAGTTGAGACGGAGAATTTCTATATTGTCACAAGGGTTTGACAAGTATAGGAAGCAAAAGGAGAAAGCTGAACAACCATCTTCTTCGAGTCAAAGTGATATGGATGTGATGAAAAGTCATATTGCTCAACTTATGAAGTGGAGAGAAGAGGACATGCTCGAAAAGAAGTTGATGAACGAAAGAATTACTTCTTTAGAGTTATTGACTGAGAAGCAGAATGATGAGATTGCTGAATTAAAGAAAGAGAATCAAGTGCTGAAGCAAAAGATTAATGATAGTCAAGTCAAAGATACTCAAGCTGAAGCTACTAATGCTAGTGCTGATCCAGTTTATGTTAACATTGATGATGAGGAAGACGAAGAAAAGGTAGACTATGAAGATTCAGATGTTGATGAACATCCAAGCTTTTATGCTTATCATGATGATGATGAAGATGATGATGGTGATTTGACAGGAGTTGGAAGTTCAAGTGGTTTGAATTCCATAACCGGTGCTATAATGATTTACAATCCTTCTGAGATTTCATCTGATGTTAATCCTATTTCATCTGTTTCATCTGAGAAGGCTAAGGATATTGAAGATGTAGATATTGAAGATTTGACACATTTGGAATATCCAAAGCATGTGTTTGATAGTTCATTGCCTACTTTTGTAGAGTTAATCAGACAAAATACTGATGTGCAGTTGCAAAGAATGTTTGGTGATGAGAATGAAGATAGAGAGTTAGAGGAAGGAGAGACTGGTGGTGGTTATTCGAAGAAAGAGTTAGCTGAGCTGTTGGGAGTACAAGTAAATGATTTGCAGAATGCAAACGACCACCGGCTCCAACAGGGGTGGCCGGATATGGAATCGAGATGATAAAAGTGATTAGGAGATGATTAGAGCCTGGTCAACGAAAGTCAGCATGGGTTAGGACCGGTCAAACCCGGTCAGCCATCGTCAACGACAAAAACCGAGTAATCGATTGTATTCATTTTATAAAAACGGGTTTAGAAACATGTTCGGGTTATGAAACATGCGATCGGTTAAATAAATTGGATTGTACGTGCGAGATGAACGAGTGGGATGCTAAAAACGCGCGCCATTGTCTTTTAACGTACGGTTAATATGTTTAAACACATAAATTAAAGTGGTTGAGCATTTGGGTTAAATAGGATAAAATGTGGTTCATAAAGAGTTAGTTAATAATAAAATGTTTAATAACACCATAAATCGTGTGTGATTTATATTATACATTTGGAGAGACATTTGTAAATAAAAATTACCATGAAACCCAAAATGTTAATAGATAAATTGGAACTTAACAAAGGTGTTTGACTCAATATTGATTTGATTATATACAAGAAATCAATCTTATGTAATTAATCATGAATTTGTTAATTTTTATACTAAGTATTATTATTATTATTATCAACACCGACACTTACATTGTAACTCATTTAAGACTACTAAAGGTCTTACTAAATATTATATAACATTTTAAGCATATATTAATCATAATCATTTTGTCATTAATTTATTGATTATAATATTTAGAATTATTTAAAACATTTATGATAACCTGACATATGATACTCCTCTACTCATATAATTTACAAATGATTTACATATTAAAAATAAATATGTTCTTAATATTGTTAGTAAAATTTGTATTATTATTGATATTATTATTATTTATTATTAACCTTAATAATAGTATCATCTAAGAATGTTTACTTACCTTTAAACATAGAAAATTAAATTATGTATATTTTAAACATTCTTTTATTCAATATTAATAATAATTATAATATTTAGTATAAATAGTGACTCCAACATGTATAACATCTTAGATACTAATGTTGGTTGCTAATGTTTGATTTATATGAAATTCCTATTAATTATCTTTATTACTAACAAGTTAGGTGAATACCCTATGTAGTATATCAACTTATATTATTAGTAAAATACCATGATTACTAGTAATACAACTAAACAACTTGGATATAAAGAAACATTAAACTAGTAAACCTTAAACACATGAACCCGAAGAGCTCAACCACAATCAACAACCATAATGTATGAAATCTACAACTTATACATGTATAGATGATTACAAATAGGAACTTGCTTTGATGATAGCTCTGGGAACATAGCAAATCATGCATAGTGGCACAGTGACATGTTTGTCCAGAAACAAAAGGAACCAGTTAAGCAACCAGGTGAGTTCATGTGATCCCTTTTCTTTTTACTATTTTTGGATACTGAAAGCATGCTCCAAAATCTGTTTATAAAGTTTGTATTTATGTGATAATGAAAATATAATTGCTTCCCCTAGACATTAAACACAATTTACAGCCATTGACTACGGAGGAGAGCCGATGGGGATATGGGTAGTACTAGTTGGGGAATCCCCCATGCATAGTGGCCCGAAAGGGTGGCCCTGTAAAAATAGGGTTGAAACCCCACTGAGGTTAATGTCAACCGTTGTGGCATATATTTATCATGACACATTTACACCGAGGGCAGGAACGGGTCTCGGAATGAGAAGTAGATTAGAATGACCATGTCACGGGGTTGGTTGTATTGGTTTGAATTATCACATACTCTTTATTATTGTGTAATGCTACTTATTATTGTGTCTAAAAACTAAAACTCATGAGCTCACCAACTTTATAGTTGACTTATTTTAGCATGTCTTTCAGGTAATTAGAAACAGGTTTGACTCGGATGCTTGGTTGCTTGAATGAACTACATGTAAAACTGAAGAACTTGGCTTAAAGATTAGTAAAGTGTGCTGATGCCTGGATGGACCCAATAGCTCTAGACAATCTACCACTAGTTAAATTTATTTATAGATTGATGTAAACAAATTTGATCCTTAGACTAAACCTTTGGTTGAATTGTAAATTATCTATTTTGTCTTCCGCTACTTTGTGTTTTGAATCAATCGTTAGTCGAGCCCCCTGGTTGGGCTGTGACAGGTTGGTATCGTAGCCAAAGGTTTTAGCGAATTAGGAACCTTAGGATAAGTTCCTAAACTTTAACCTGAGTAATCTAGGGGCCTAAACAAATAGAAACTTGATACTAGTGAGAACATGAATTCCCAGGCATATGAATCACACGAATGGTTAAACTAGAACAACCAACAACAACAACAACAACCATACCCAGTGAAAATCCCACTTCGAGTGGGGTCTGGGAGGGGAAGGATAAAGACACACCTTTCCCCTATCTACGGGTAGATAGAGAAGCTGCTTCGTAGGAGTCCCCCGGCTCAAAAAACCTTTTTTTTTTTATTAATATTATTATTAATTAATATATATTAAGCAAAGACATACACCAGCGACCCTGCAAAAACCGTTAACAAACGCAAAACCATTTATGGCATTATATCAAGCACTCCCTCACATGAAACAAGTTAAAACCACCGTTTGAAGCATTATACCAGAAGCCAAATTATAAGCATTATACCAAATAAGTAAGGCATAGGGAGCACATAAGCACAAAACCATTTATGACGAAATAACGATCAATCAAAGCAATAGTTTTCATGTAGAAATACCATCCCCCCATCCCGCAATGAAGCATGGAAAGAAAGCATAGAAAGATGCAATCATGTATCATATATCCCCAACCCTCCCAACCGTCACCAAGCATACCAAGTATAAGCCAAAGACCCCGCATAGTAAATGTGGACTATAGACCTAAATCCTCAGGTCGAGGTCTATCTATCTATCCCGCACCTTTATTCTACGTCTCCAAGAGCTCCTATCATAGATCATGTCCTCAGAGAGGTGTAGCCCTGCCAGATCTCGACGAATCTGCTCAACCCATGTCAACCTCGGTCGACCCCTTCCCCTTTTCCCCTCTACAGTGAGAAGCTCTACCCTTCGTACCGGTGCCGGCTGGTTTCTTCTCCTCACATGGCCGAACCATCTCAATCTTCCTTCCCTCACCTTGTCGGAGATGTTCGCCACCCCTAATCTTTCTCTGAAGGTTTCATTTCTTATTCGATCAAGCCGTGTGTGCCCGCACATCCATCTCAGCATCCTCATTTCTGTCGTCTCTAGCTGTCTTGATTGGTTCTTCTTAATCGGCCAACACTCACTTCCGTACATCATAGCCGGCCTAATTGCCACTCTATAAAATTTGCCTTTGAGTTTCTCTGGAAAGCGCTTGTCGCATATGATGCTTGTGGCTGCTCTCCACTTTTTCCAACCCGCTTGGACCCTGTGTGCTACGTCGCTGTCAATGTCGCCATCGCCTTGTAGGATTGATCCTAGGTATTTGAACTTTGTCGTTTGTGTCACCTCCTGTCCTCCAATCTTCAATAGATCGTCTTCGTTCTCGTCATTCGTCCCGCTAAAATTGCAATGTAGATACTCCGTTTTTGTCCTGCTCGGCTCGCCATTCTTCCAATCGCTCATTTAGTTCCTCTTTCTCTTCTGCCACTAACACAATATCGTCCGCAAAAAGCATACACCATGGAATCTGTTGCTGAATAGATCTCGACAACTCATCCAAGATAACCGCAAAAAGGAACGGGCTCAATGCTGATCCTTGGTGTAGTCCCACCTCCACTGGGAAAAAATCTGTATCTCCCACTGGTGCTCTGACGCTCGTTTTGGCCCTTTCATACGTATCTCTTATTATTTCTATATACCTCCGAGGGATACCTCTGCTCCCTAAGCTATCCCAGATCACTTGTCTTGGTACGCTGTCGTATGCCTTCTCAAGGTCGATGAATACCATATGCAGATCTCTTTTCTTTTCCCTGTATTTCTCCATTAGTCTCCTCAGGATATGTATCGCCTCTGTTGTCGATCTCCCTGGCATAAATCCAAATTGATTTGCTGTCACTTGGGTTTCTCTCCTCAATCGTGTCTCTATCACTCTTTCCCAGAGTTTCATAATATGGCTCAGTAGCTTAATCCCCCTATAATTTCCGCAACATTGAGCGTCTCCTTTACGCTTGTATATGGGGATTAAGACGCTACTCCTCCACTGGTCTGGCATCTTACCGGTTTTGAGTATAGTGTTGAACAACACTGTCAGCCACTCCACTCCTTCCTCTTCCAAACATTTCCATGCTTCAATAGGAATGTCGTCTGGTCCCACCGCTTTCCTTCTCCCCATCTTCGTTAAGGCTCTATGAACCTCTGCTTTAGTGATGCGTCTGAAATAGCAGTTGTTCCGAGGTGTTCCTGTGCTTGTGGTGTTCCCGCCATCCTCCTGATAGTTGCTGTTGTTGAAGAGGTCGTGAAAGTATGTCTGCCATCGCGCTTTGATTTCATTCTCTTTTACTAGGACACGTCCATCCTCTCCCTTGATAAATCTCACCACTCCCAGGTCTTGCCTCTTTCGCTCCCTAGCCTTGGCAATCTTGAACATGTGATGCTCGCCTTCTTTAGTTTCAAGTCGTTTATACATTTCTGTGTACGCCTTGTTTTTAGCTTCTGAGACTGTCTTCTTTGCGTCTCTCTTCGCATCTTTGTACCTTGTTTTCAATTGTGCCCTCGCTTCGCTTTCCTTGCATGTGATAAAGTCTCTGAAACTCTCTTGTTTCGCTCTAACCTTGTTTTGTACCTCGTCGTTCCACCACCATGAATCCCTCTGCCCGCCTATGTTTCCGTTTGTCATCCCAAGTGTCTCCCAGGTCTTGCCTCTTTCGCTCCCTAGCCTTGGCAATCTTGAACATGTGATGCTCGCCTTCTTTAGTTTCAAGTCGTTTATACATTTCTGTGTACGCCTTGTTTTTAGCTTCTGAGACTGTCTTCTTTGCGTCTCTCTTCGCATCTTTGTACCTTGTTTTCAATTGTGCCCTCGCTTCGCTTTCCTTGCATGTGATAAAGTCTCTGAAACTCTCTTGTTTCGCTCTAACCTTGTTTTGTACCTCGTCGTTCCACCACCATGAATCCCTCTGCCCGCCTATGTTTCCGTTTGTCATCCCAAGTGTCTCCTTTGCTACTCTCGTCCCCCTGTTGGCCATTTCGTTCCACAATTGGTTTGCATCTTCGCTCATACTGGTATGTCCCTCTTCAAGAACCTTGTTTCTAAACAACGTTATCTTATCTCCCTTCAGGCCGCCCCACCTAATCTTAGGTTTTTCCTTCTTCCCATCCACCAGCCTCTTTCTCATGACAACGCCCGTTACCAGGAGCTTATGTTGTGACACTACTGTTTCTCCCGGGAAAACCTTGCAGTCCCACCACCTACCACGATCGGCTCTTCGCATCAGGAGATAGTCAATCTGAGTGTCTCGTCCTCCGCTGCTGAACGTGATGAGATGTGAATCCTTCTTCTTAAAGGAGTTTATGATGCCTAGGTCATGAGCCACAGCAAACTCCAGTAGTGTGACTCCACTCTCGTTTCGTGATCCAAAGCCGCAACCTCCGTGTGTCATTGGGAATCCGTCTTCCTCCTTTCCAATGTGTCCATTGAAGTCTCCTCCAATACAAACTCTCTCATCTCTTGGGATATTTCTCATGGCTTCATCCATGCCATCCCAAAACTCTCTCCTTTCGTTCTCTCCCAACCCAACGTGTGGTGCATAGGCACTGACAATTGCGATCGCTTCCTCCCCTGTTATCATCCTTAGGATCATGATCCTATCATTGCACCTTCTTACTTCCACCACCTGGTCTTTAAGCTCTCTGCTAACTAAGAATCCCACTCCATTCTTTACCCCGTCGGATCCTGAGTGCCACAGCTTGTATCCATTATACTCTGCTCCTTTGTTTCCCTTCCACCTTGTTTCCTGCAAGCATGCTATTTTGACTTTGCGTCTTCTGAGTACATCCACCAGCTCCAAAGCTCGTCCCGTAAGTGTGCCAATGTTCCACGAGCCTATGCGCAAAATCTCCCCCGTCCCCTTTCTCCCCCTACCCGCACCTCTCCTCCCTGGACACGATCTCAATACATCATATTGTGCTCTCCCGTCTATACTGACCAATCAGAGATACACTACTATACAGAGACCAATAGCAAACAAGGGTAGCATAAACACACAATCCCACAATCTATCACCCAAAACACATACAAGTACCCCACAATCCCCAACAATCACAATTACAATTACCCCAACTCTAGCAGCTCTAGCAAAACGAAGCAGATATACTAAAACCCACAGGTAGCACAGTTAAAAATGCAATCTTGTAACAATCCAACAATATGACAGTCAACCTAAATACAAGACTATAGGAGAATAGAACAATCTCACCGCGATCTGTCCCAATCCTGCTGATCGTTCTTTTAGACTTGTTTTCCCTAGCTCTGGTCCGTGCCTGTATTTCCGTTTAGCCTGCAATGAACAAGAACACCGAAAACACGGAAGGATGGTTGGCAGTGGTGGTATACCTTTGGTACCTTTGGGCTGTTTCCGGGTGTTGAAATGCCAGTGCCTGTCTTGGTTTTGGGTTGTGGTGTATTAACCCCCGGTCCTGTTCTGTCGGTGGCAGTGGTGGTGGTGTATTAGGCTCCTGGTCCTGTTCAGGCGTTGTTGAGGTTCCAATATGCGACCGGCTGGATTAGGGCTTTCTTGTTCAGAGTGTGATGAAGACTGGTTTATGAGGATACTGGTAGGGCTTGGTTTGGTTTGGTTAGGTTTTCCCAGCCGGCCGGCGAGGGTTAGGTAAGGCTAGGGGTCGGTCGTCGGTCGAGTGTCAGGGGATACGCCGTGACCAATGCGAACGGTGGGGGGTGCGATGGAGTGCGCACGCGAGAAAGATAGAGAGAGATAGAGAGAGAGAGGAAGAAGAAAGAAGAAGAAGAAGAGCTGTAGTGGGGGGAGGGGCTTACCGTTTTAGCGTTGACGGTGGAACCAAGGTCGACGGCCGGCGGGTGGTGGTGCGGGGACGGCGGAGATCGGCGGAGGGCGACTGAGGCAGGTGAGTTTGTTACCGTTGCCCGGCGGCGCTTTCAACTTTTTACTTGTACGGTAGCTTTTTTGTACGGAGAGAAAACAACGTCTATAGCTGGTAAATTATGTAAATTAAATTCAGGATTATGGGTGCACACATAATGGTGAATTTGAAGTTACATGGGAAGTTCTAAGACACACATAAAATAAAATTTGAACATAATGTTTATGCATATACGTATAAATACTTGTTATGTTAATGATTATTGAAACAAACATTAGTTGACATTGGGAGCTGAGCATAGGATTTAAGTCACAAGAGGTCAACGATGATTTTATGGTACGTTATCTTCTCTTCATTCATTCTATCCTAGTGGAAACGATGTTCCCGTATTCTTACCTTCTTTTTACCTCAAATATTATAGGAATCATGACTTCTTTGTTATCAAGGTACTTATGTTGTCGATTTCCAATCCTTTTAAGGCGTCGAATAATCTTTTGTTTTTATTCTACAAATTTCAAAATTTCTTTGTACTTCTTTATCAAATTCATATTTATAACCACAGAAGTTTGATTATGACCATCAACTATGTGTACTCCTCAGCTAACTACAGGGATACACGAGTGAGTGGAAAATCACGAAGACCCAGGAGAAAGCATGTGATGATATCAAAGTATTGTGACACACTCTACCTTCAAATTCAAATTATCATACGTATAAACTTGAGAAATTCTTCATTTCATCGTTTCTCATATCGACATTAGGTTAGTCACCTTTAATGACCAACGACCATTGTTGTCTGTGATTATTATTCCTATTATCCTAAATAGTTCATCTTTGATCTCCAAACTTTCATCAAAGATTTATTCTTTTTGCAACTCTAATGAACACGCCTTTAACTTAACCATACCCAATTCTTGATAACTAAAGTAGAAGTATTGGAATTGTTTGCTGTTGAGAGGAAATTCCTTAGTTCACACAGCGGGAATGTGAACCTTCAATATGAAATTTAAATTATTTTATCACCTGAATTTTTGTTCCAGAAATGCTATTTCATAAGCAATCCGATCCAACATCGAGACTCTTTCCTACCCAATCCATCGATCGAACCCTTGATTATACTAAATAACGACGTCATATACGAACAATTTAAAAATTCCTAAAGGAGATCTACCTAGTGAATATAATAGGCGGAACAGGAAGTTGGCAGGCCGAGAACATAAAGTGAGAAGTTATGTTTTCATGAGAAGAACGTATTCCTATTGATCATAAGAGTGAACAAAATATTCTTTGATAGTAAGGTAAAAGGGAAGACGGGAAGGTCATTTTGTGTACGGAGTATCGAAGACCATAGATGAGATTGGGCGAGGCATTCTATTATTGCTTGAAGAAACTTCATTGTTTTGGCAAATGAGACCTACATACGCATTGATACACGACGATCAATACCCGCTACCGAATTATAGCAAGGTGAAGGAAGGCAATTAACACCAAGAGGAAAAGACGATCTTCAAACCGTTAGAATCGATGATTATCAGGAATAAGAAGAAGTGAAAGATTAAATGGTGAAGGATTTAATCTTAGATTAGAAGATTTTATAGTGCCAATAAATGTTTTGAGAAGCATTGAAGACCAACTGTAAGAAATTGTACCTGCATCATAGCCTAAATGTGAATCTTATGATCATGTGTAGTATGTTATGGGAAACTGTTTAGTTAATAGCCAAGTATATACTAATATATTTGCAGTCAAATACGTTTGGCAAGGACACTATCGTAATATATCGAAACAGTGGTGGGCTGGCGGCTGATAAGGCAGGAAGCATGACTCTACGTAAGACCTATACATAAACTATGTTCGGTATATTGGGATAATGTTAGTGCAAAGCGTTATGACAAGTAGTAGAACAGTTAAAGCATTTAAACAAAATTGTAACAACTACAAGAATTCTCATGTTATACAACTTATAAATTCCAAACAAGGCGAAGTCCCGAGTAGTTACACGAAAGACCCTAGTTGAATACCGACTACTCCATAGTGGAGGAAGAGACGAGTTTGGGCACTTTGGAGATTTTGACCCTTGGGTAGATCTACATCAGAATGCACTCGTGCAAACACCATCAAGAGAAAATAAAGTGAATTAGCAAAAAGGACAACTAATCTGGATTGTCACCAGAGGGAAGTAATTTCTTACTAGGATTAAACTGCATGGAAGGACTGCGGTGAAGTGAAGTTGAAAGGTCAATCTCAAGGAAGAAAGATTGTATTAAATTGTAAGAAGAAAAAGTACAAGGAGGTAGGATAAATAGTTAAAAATCATTTGCGAAAAGTCAGCCTCAAGAGTGAAAACTATGGAAATATCTGCCATACTTTGAGGATAACCATGAAGATCACGTTCGAGCCTAATGCACCTTTTCATCACTTCAAGACGTAGGATCAATAAAATATTTACATCAAGAGGATTCATGACAATGAGATACGTTGAAAATCTTATCACGACAAGAAATTCGTAGGCCATAATTTAAGGGATGAAATAAAACGATCCGACAAGAAGATAGGCAATGAACCCGGCAAGGAGTGCGATGACGCAATGAAGTTGTGGTCATCTACATAATGTGAAGGAACAAATCCAGAACGTTCTCTCTATTACACAAGACAACAAAATAATTAGTTCCAGAACTATTGCGAAACCAACAGCAATCTATATCCCTACATTTTTCTAACTTCAAGTATCAATAACAAAGTGGATAAATGATAGATAATGTACCATTGGAATAGACAGTATCATATACGAAAGTCATGTCCATTTGTTCGTCAAAACTGGGTACATTCATGGAATTATTAATGAGAATCAATAGCTCAATCTCAACAAGCACACAATTAAAGTTTCGGTGCAAGAAGTCATCATTAGGGTGATGTGTGTCGAAAGGCTATTTAGAAGGACTTATTGAAAGAGATCAAGTTGTAACCACACTAGAACAAAGGTACCCTTGTCCGTTTAGCTTGTAATCATTTTGTACGTCTTTTAATTGCTCTATTCGTTCCTTTATACCATAACATGCTGTTAGTGTTTCTAAAATTCCCGATACAATTTCATTCTATTAGTAGCATATGAAAGAACTACTCCTCGATTTTTCTGGGTGAGGACGAAAGCTTCCTTAAATGTCTGTATCTCCAATTTCTTATATTCCAAAACGGATAATCAAAAAGTTTGACATATTCAAACAAGATGATACCCTCCTTCCGAATGATGATTTGTCCTATGATTCTATTTTGAAAGACTTCGTATGAAGCTGTAACTGTTGTAAACCCTTGAAATAATTCTGAGTAATATCCTGGCACAAACAGTGAGTCAAATCCTTTACGAACCTAACTTAATCGATTCTAGTTGAAATCTAACCTATGTATCCTTGTTAACTTATCCATTGGAATTCTTTGAGAACCCTAAATTACGGGTATTTTATCGATCTCTCAAAAATTTACCTCAGGCTACAGTCAGGAGCCTTAGCGAATAAACTCCCTACGTGAAATGATCTACGTATTGTAAAGGTATCTCGGCGCATAAATGGCAATAAAATCCTTAATTTCATATTTTTGATATCCAAGTAATCGTATTAGGGTCTACTCTTTCCCTACCTAGATGGGGATCAATAGCTTCTTTTATTAGTATTATTTTAATCGCATTTGAGCCTATTCATTGATAATCTAGATTTAGATCAACAACTCCATTTGTATACATTTAAGACTTTAGTTAAACTTAACATGAAACGTGATTATGCACTAATCACAATTACATTGTCGATAGGTTCATAAATTTGTTTCCATCTTAATTGAACTACTTAAAGTGTATCGGATACACTTTAGTTCTGGATAATCTATACGATTGACTTCGATTACTTGGAATGGTTACTCTCACTCTATTGGTTTTAGAAACCAAAGATATGTTTATCATTGAATAACTTTGTAGGCTCACATAAGAAATCATAAAAATATAGTATAAAAGAAAGTAACCAAGAATACAAGATTGATTTACATTATGTACAATATTGTGCCAAATGTCATGTATAAATGAGATAATTATATTAATAATCGGGATGAGACATTAAATGAATAACATGTATGCTTGATTGCTATGTTTATGTTGTAGGAAACATTGTATTCAGATACATAATCAAGGAACTATGAGCCTTGACATCTATTGGTTACATTCAGCATAAGATGAAACATTATGTTTGGAAACAAGGTCAAAGTGATTGGGTTTTGGAAACTATTGATGCATTGGATGTGTAATGAAACATGTAAGAAAAATAGAATGTAACTTGGTATCCTATGGAACAATTATAATGCAAATAAACTTTATTTATGTGAATTTTCATGTATGATAGCCTTATGAACGATTAAACTGCAATACACGTAGGCCAACATTTCTTGTTAGGCTTTACAGCTTATAATTATTAGAATCTGCATTAACATCTTATGCCATAATGAGTAAAAGTGTATAATTGTTTAGTTTAAGGGTAGTTCCTTAGGATGAACTAGAACGTGGTGGTACTTAGAAATGATAAACCAAAATTTAAGCTTTAAGAAAAGATGCACAAGAAATACCTACAACTATTTGAATATACTTAACCATAGTAGAAGCAAATTTCGAGGACGAAATTCTTTTAAGTCGGGGAGAATGTAACAACAGTAAGAAAATCCCAACAAACTAAAACATTAAATTGTAATTAGATAATAAAGCCCAATAAAATGTAAAGGCCCGATAAGATATAAAGGCTCAATAAGATGTGAAGGCTCAAATAGGCCCATTAAAACACAATATGTACAACTTAGGCCCAATAAGACTCGTTAAAAATGTAACTGACGAAAGAAAACGTGTAATTATAACAAAATGATATTATCTTAATTATTAGAAATTTAAACATAAGAATTCTATTCTGAGCGAGAAAAATAATTAAACGAATCTAGTATGTTGTGTACGCTATATTAACGTATTTTAATTTAATTAAGTAAAAAAATTAAATATAACGAACGAAATAAACATTTTAATAATATTTTTAGGTTATTTTGTTTATAAAATAAACTTTCGGATCAAGAATAATAAACGAAAACGAAACATGAGTGCGAGACGGATCGGATTCGCGTTTAAAACCCTAGAGTTTACCCTTGCTATAAAATGGGGCAAACCTTCTTTTTCCCCTCATAACTTCAGCCGCACCACACACATTTTGTGTGTGTGCGTTTCAGCCGTTCAAGAAAAACCGAGAGAAAGAGAGAGAGAGTGCAGTGAAGCTGCGGCTGACCACGGCGGCACACGACGACGGGGTAAGATGGCTACATCACCGAACTCCTCTCATCACGTTCTACAACATACCCTCTTATGGTCTTGGATGAATCCGACTCTAAATGTGAGAAAACGAGGAGAGAATGGAGCTGGCGGCTAGGGTTTTGTCTCAAACGAGCGGCAAGCACGGGAAGATGTCTAGTTTCGAGATGGAACCGAGGCTCAGACGGTGAAAAATGGACAAGAGATGCCGCATGCAAAAAGACCGTGGCTAGAGTTCAACCGTGGATTCCACTGTAGCGGTGGTTGTGGCGGTTTTAGGGTTTCGGCAGCCACACCCTTCGTTTTCGGTGACCCAAGGTAAGTATTGACCCAATAACCCACACCGATCTACACATGCATGTCCATTTCTGAGAGTTTTGTGCTAATTTAATGAAATGGTGACTGTTTCATGGCGGTGGTGGCAGCTGTGGTGGTTCGAGTGGTGGTGCAAGTTGCTCTAGCCGCGTTTCACTCTAAGAACCGACAAACACGGTTAAGAACAACCTAATCTGGTTCGATCTACATATGCATGTCGATTACTTGATTGTTTTGTTCTAAATACGTGTATTTGGGTTGCAACATGAGGCTGTGAAGGTTCTTGATGATGTTCCCGTGAAGGATGACGACCACCGGCTCCAACAGGGGTGGCCGGATATGGAATCAACTGATAAAAGTGATTAGGAGATGATTAGAGCAACGAAAGTCAGCATGGGTTAGGACCGGTCAAACCCGGTCAGTCAACGACAAAAACCGAGTAATCGATTGTATTTGTTTTATAAAAACGGGTTTAGAAACATGTTCGGGTAATGAAACATGCGATCGGTTAAATAAATTGGATTGTACGTGCGAGATGAACGAGTGGGAGGGTAAAAACGCGCGCCATTGTCTTTTAACGTATGATTAATATGTTTAAACACATAAATTAAAGTGGTTGAGCATTTGGGTTAAATAGGATAAAATGTGGTTCATAATAGTTAGTTAATAATAAAATGTTTAATAACACCATAAATCGTGTGTGATTTATATTATACATTCGGAGAGACATTTGTAAATAAAAATAACCATGAAACCCAAAATGTTAATTGATAAATTGGAACTTAACAAAGGTGTTTGACTCAATATTGATTTGATTATATACTAGAAATCAATCTTATGTAATTAATCATGAATTTGTTAATTTTTATACTAAGTATTATTATTATTATCAACACCGACACTTACATTGTAACTCATTTAAGACTACTAAAGGTCTTACTAAATATTATATAACATTTTAAGCATATATTAATCGTAATCATTTTGTCATTAATTTATTGATTATAATATTTAGAATTATTTAAAACATTTATGATAACCTGACATATGATACTCCTCTACTCATATATTTTACAAATGATTAACATTTAGTAAAATTTGTATTATTATCGATATTATTATTATTTATTATTAACCATAATAATAGTATCATCTAAGAATGTTTACTTACCTTTAAACATAGAAAATTAAATTATGTATATTTTAAACATTCTTTTATTCCATATTGATAATAATTATAATATTTATTATAAACAGTGACTCCAACATGTATAACATCTTAGATACTAATGTTAGTTGCTAATGTTTGATTTATATGAAATTCCTATTAATTATCTTTATTACTAACAAGTTAGGTGAATACCCTATGTAGTATATCAACTTATATTATTAGTAAAATACCATGATTACTAGTAATACAACTAAACAACTTGGATATTGATCGTCTCAAGGGTAAGCCAACATTAAAACTTAAGAATGTTAGACATGATCCAAGCTAATTAATTTAGATACCACAAACATACTAGTTACATAAGATGGACATGAAGTAGCATACTAATAGTCATATTAAACATCAATTAATAATAGCATTTCACATACATTTATGTGTACAATTGTATGGTAGGATTTCACTCTGTATGGTAATATAAAGAAACATTAAACTAGTAAACCTTAAACACATAAACCCAAAGAGCTCAACCACAATCAACAACCATAATGTATGAAATCTACAACTTATACATGTATAGATGATTACAAATAGGAACTTGCTTTGATGATAACTCTGGAAACATAGCAAATCATGCGTAGTTGCACAGTGACATGTTTGTACAGGGACAAAAGGAACTAGTTAAGCAACCAGGTGAGTTCATGTGATCCTTTTTCTTTTTACTGTTTTGAGATACTGAAAGCATGCTCCAAAATCTGTTTATAAAATTTGTATTTATGTGATAATGAACGTCCGTTTCAAATATAATTGCTTCCCCTAGACATGAAACATAATTTACAGCCATTAACTCCGTAGGAGAGCCGGTGGTTATATGGGTAGTACTACTTGGGGTCTGGAGAATCCCCCACGCACGTTGGCCCGAAAGGGTGGCCCTATAAAAATACGGTTGAAACCCCACCGAGGGCAGTAACGGGTCTCGGAATGGGAAGTAGATTAGAATGACCATGTCACGGGCTAACATTATAAGAGGCAGACGTTTGGACATGGCACATGGTTGGTTGTATTGGTTTGAATTATCACATACTCTTTATTATTGTGTAATGCTACTTATTATTGTGTCTAAAAACTAAAACTCGTGAGCTCACCAACTTTATAGTTGACGTATTTTAACATGTCTTTCAGGTAATTAGAAACAGGTATGACTCGGATGCTTGGTTTCTTGAGTTTGTCAGTTCTTGAGTTTGTGGGTGTGAGACAGATCCGTTTTCTCTGTGTGAGAGCTTTGAACTGCGTGTTCAGATTTCGTTGTAATCAGTTTACTTTGATCAATGAAATGGTGTTTATATAAACGATTGTGTATCTTTGATTCATATAGATCAATTCTAGATTCCGCATAGATTTTATTGTTAATAGGATTCCATTGATCGATCGAGAGCTAATCTACACTTCATTTTACCACTTTAACTTCTTGATCCATCACTTCTACTGGTTCTTCAGTAAATTGAAGTTTGTCATCGATTTTAATCTCTTCAAAAGGTACAATCAGTTATTCATAGATTAGGCACTTCTTCAGATTTGATACGCGAAAGACATCATCAATGTTACTAAGTTCAGGAGGTAATTCAAGTCTATATGTTACTGTTCCAATTCGTTCTAGAATTTTGAATGGTCCTACAAATCTTGGTGAAAGTTTACCTCGCTTTCCAAATCTGAAAATGCCTTTCCAAGGTGACACTTTCAACATGACTCGATCACCTATTTGGAATTCTAGAGGTCTACGACGATTATCAGCATAAATCTTTTGTCGATCGCGTGCAGCTTTAATTCGTTCTTGAATAAGTGAGATCTTGTCTGTAGTTTCTTGTATGAATTCTGGGCCTATGATCTGACTTTCACGATCGCGTACAGCTTTGATTCGTTCTTGAATAAGTGCGATCTTGTCTATAGTTTCTTGTATGAATTCTGGGCCTATGATCTGACTTTCACCTACCTCTGACCAGCAGATAGGAGATCTACACTTGCGTCCATATATGGCTTCAAATGAAGCGCATTGAATACTGGCATACAACAACAACAACAAGCGTACCCAGTAAAAATCCCACTTAAAGTGGGGTCTGGGAGGGGAAAGATAAAGACACACCTTACCCCTATCTACAAGTAGAATAGAGAGGCTGCTTCGTTAGAGTCCCCTGGCTCAGAAAACCCGAAATTTTTTTTTTTTTTTTTTTTAAACATGTAACGAAAAGTAGGAGCGTAAAGCATACAGATAAAGCACTAACGTTTTAAACTTAAACAGATAAGCAGGTAAGCAGTTAAGCACTAACCACATAGGTCATCGAGCCAGACTAAAACAAAAGAAGCCAAACCCATAACCCATTATGACATTAAAGCAAATCAAACAAAAACAAGCATGAAGTATCATACACAAACAAACATACCCCCATCCCGCAAGCATGCATATAACACATATAATCTCCTATCCTATAACCCATTATGACATTTAAGCAACCACACAAAACAAGCATGCATTATCATACACAAACAAACATACCCCCGTCCCGCAAGCATGCATATAACACATATAATCTCCTATCTTAAATCCCAAGAACAGCAAAGATTTAACACACAACCCCAACCCGCAAGCATGCATATAACCCATATAGACTCATATCATATATCCCAAACTAGCAAAGAAATAGCAACAACCACGATCCCTAGAAAAGGCTCTATGTATCTTGCACCTTTATTCTTCGCCTCCACGTACTCCTATCATAGATCATGTCCTCAGAGAGGTGTAGCTCTGTTAAATCCTGTCGAATCTGCTCATCCCATGTCAACCTCGGTCTACCCCTTCCCCTTTTACCCTCCACGCTGAGAAGTTCTACTTTCCGAACAAGTGCCGACTGGCTTCTTCTCCTCACATGCCCAAACCATCTCAATCTTTTCTCCCTGACCTTGTCCGAGATGTTTGCCACCTGTAATCTTTCCCGGAAGACTTCGTTCCTTATCCGATCAAGCCTTGTGTGACCGCACATCCATCTCAGCATCCGCATCTCTGCTGTCTCAAGCTTTCTTGCTTGGTTCTTCTTAATCGGCCAACAATCTGTGCCGTACATCATTGCTGGTCTGATCGCCGCTCTATAAAATTTACCTTTAAGTTTTTCTGGAATCTTCTTGTCACATATGATGCTCATTGCTGCTCTCCACTTTTTCCAACCTGCCTGGACTCGATGCGCTATGTCACTGTCAATGTCCCCATCGCCTTGTATAAACGATCCTAGGTACTTGAACTTTGTCGTCCTTGGCACCTCTTGGCCTCCAATAGTCACATGATCATCTTCATCTTCCACGTTTGCTCCGCTAAACTGACAATGTAGGTACTCCGTTTTTGTCCTACTTATGCGCAAGCCTCTTTGCTCTAAAGCGGTTCGCCACTCTTCTAATCGAACATTTAGCTCCTCTTTTGTTTCTGCCACTAAGACAATGTCATCCGCGAAAAGCATACACCAAGGGATATGAGCCTGGATATACCTCGACAGTTCATCTAGAATAACCGCAAAAAGGAAGGGACTTAATGCCGATCCTTGGTGTAGTCCCACCTCCACTGGGAAGAAGTCTGTGTCTCCCACCGGTGCTTAGACACTAGTTTTAGCATCTGCATAGGTATCTTTGATGACCTCAATATACCTCTGGGGAATACCTCTACTCTCCAAGCTATCCCAAATCACCTGTCTTGGTACGCTGTCGTACGCCTTCTCAAGATCGATGAATACCATATGCAAGTCCTTTCTCTTCTCCCTATATTTCTCCATTAATCGCCGCAAAATGTGTATCGCCTCCGTTGTCGATCTTCCTGGCATAAATCCAAATTGATTTGCCGTAACTTGGGTTTCTCTTCTCAATCTTGTCTCGATTACCCTTTCCCAAAGTTTCATAGTATGACTCAGCAGCTTGATCCCCTGTAATTTTCGCAACACTGGGCGTCTCCCTTGTTCTTGTATAGGGGAATTAAAATACTTCTTCTCCATTGGTTTGGCATTTTACCAGTTTTGAGTATAGTGTTGAACAACAATGTCAACCATCCCAATCCTTCGTCCCCCAAACATCTCCATACCTCAATTGGAATATCGTCAGGTCCCACCGCCTTTCTCCTTCCCATCCTCTTGAGAGCTGTAAGAACCTCTTCTTTGGTGATACGTCTACAATAACAGTTGTTTCTAGCTGTTCCCGTGTTCCCGGTGTTCCCTCCATCTTCTTCTTGATAGTTTCTCTTGTTGAACAGGTCATGAAAATATGTCTGCCATCTGTCTTTAATTTCATTCTCTTTTACTAAAACACGTCCATCCTCACCCTTTATGAATTTCACCACTCCCAGGTCCTGTCTCTTTCTCTCCCTAGCCTTTGCGATCTTGAACATGTCATGTTCTCCCTCTTTAGTTTCAAGGCTTTTATACATCTCTATGTAAGCTTTGGTTTTTGCTTCTGGCATGGTAGCTGTTATTGTATGAGAATTCAACAAGTGGTAGATGAATATCCCAGCAACCTCCGAAATCAATCACACAACTTCTAAGCATGTTTTCAAGAGTTTGATTTGTTCGTTCAGTTTGTCCATCCGTTTGTGGATGAGAAGCTTTGCTCATATTGATTTGTGTGCCCAGAGCATTTTGAAGAGTCTGCCAAAATCGTGACATAAATCGACAATCTCTATCAGATATGATGGAGATCGGTACTACATGTCGAGATACAATCTCATTAACATTGATTTTAGCTAGTCTATCCATGGAGTAATCTTCTCGAATGGGTAAGAAATGTGCAGATTTAGTAAGACGATCAACGATAACCCATATAGAGTCATGATTACGTGATGTTCTGGTAATTTAGTAATGAAATCCATAGAGATCTGATCTCATTTCCACATGGGAGTTTCCGGCTGTTGCAATAACCTAGAAGGTCGTTTATGTTCTGCCTTGACTTTGTGACATGTTAAACATCTATCCATGTATTCTACTATATGTTTCTTCATTCCAGGTCACCAGTAAAAATCTTTAAGATCTTTATACATTTTATCAGAACCTATATGAATTGAATACCTGATTTGTGCGCCTCATCCAAAATGATTGTTCTAATGTTACCAAATAGAGGAACCCAAATTCGGCTTTTGAAATACAGTGTTCCATCAGTTTGGTTTCTAGTTGTTTGTCTAACACTCTTAGTTCCCCAACTAAGAAGTTGATTACTTGTAAAGCTTGTTGCTGAGCTTCTTTAATCTGAGGAATTAGACTGGTTTGAATAGTCATCCCTAATGCTTTCACACGTAAGGGTTTAACTCGTTCCTTGTGGCTCAAGGCATCAGCTACAACATTCGCTTTACATGGGTGATAACGAATTCCACAGTCATAGTCGTTCAGAAGTTCTACCCATCGCCTTTGTCGCATGTTCAACATTTTCTGATCTAGAATGTGTTGAAAACTTTTGTGATCAGTGTATACAATACACTTGGTTCCGTATAGGTAATGTCTCCAAATTTGAAGTGCAAACACTACTGCACCAAGTTCTAGATCATGAGCAGTATAGTTCTTCTCGTGTATTTTCAACTGTCGAGAAGCATAAGCAATTACATCGTCATTCTGCATTAACACACACCTAAGACCCTGACAAGAAGCATCACAATATACCGTAAAGTTATCTGTCCCTTCCGGTAATGCCAGTATCGGTGTGTTGCAGAGTTTGTGTTTCAACAGTTGGAATGCTTACTCCTGTTGGGAACCCCATATAAACGGTTGATTTTTCTGTGTCAAAGTTGTTAGTGGCAAGGCTAGTTTAGAAAAATTCTTAATGAATCGCCTGTAATTACCTACCAATCCTAAGAACTGACGTATTTTAGTTGGGGTTCGTGGTGTCTCCCATTGTTTCACAGCTCTAATCTTACTAGGATCCACTTGTATACCATTCTCATTCACAACGTGTCCAAGAAATTGAACTTTTCGTAACCAAAATTCACACTTGAAGAATTTGGCATAAAGTTTCTCACATGCTAACAATTCTAAGATTAGTTTCAAGTGTTGAGTATGTGTTTGCTGGTTTTGGAAGTAAATGAGAATATCATCAATAAACATAATCACAAACTTATCTAGATAACGTCTACACACTCGATTCATCATATCCATGAAAAGTGCATGTGCATTTGTTAACCCAAATGGCATTACTAAAAACTCGTAATGTCTGTAGCGGGTTCTGAAAGCAGTTTTAGGAATGTCATCATCATGAATACGTAACTGATGACATCAGGATCTTAAATAGATTTTTGGAAAATAAGTAGCACCTTGAAATTGTTCGAATAGATAATCAATATGTGGTAATAGATAACGGTTCTTGATTGTTAATTTATTGAGTTCCCTGTAGTCAATAAACATCCTGAACGACCCGTGTTTCTTTTTCACAAAAAGGATTGGTGCTCCCCAGGGTGAGAAACTAGGTCTGATAAAACATTTGTCTAACAGTTCCTATAATTGACCTGAAAGCTCTTGCATTTCCGAGGGTGCTAAACGATAAGCAGCTTTAGCAACAGGTGCTGTACCTGGAACTAAGTCAATACGAAATTCAACTTGTCTCACTAGGGGTAATCCTGATATATCTTCAGGAAAAACTTCAGGAAAGTCCTTGACTATCGGAATATTTTCAATACATTTTTGTGAAAAACAATTCTCCGTTACATGTTCTAGAAAGGCCTGACAACCTTTCCTTAAACATTTCTGAGTTTGCATACAAGATATGATACCAAGTTTTCTACTAGCTCGTTCTCCTTGAACTATGAGTGTATTAACATCAGGTAATGGAATACGGATCACCTTTTTTTGACACACAACTTCCGCTTGGTTCTCAGAAAGCCAATCCATGCCAAGTACAACATCAAAGCTTCCAAGCTCAATGAGAAGTACATTAATATTGAAAAGCTGATCATTCAGATTCCAGGAACATCCTTGAATAATACTGCTAGTTTTGATTAACTTGTCATTAGCAAGCTCAATGACATAGGGATTTTCTAGTTTTACAGTAGGCAATGAAAGTAATGGTGCAAATTCAGGAGAGATAAAACTCTTATATGCCCCTGTATCAAACAGAACTGATGCGTATAGATTATTAAGAAGGAACGTACCAATGACAATGTTTGCATCATGCCTTGCATCTGTTGCACCAATCTGGAAATCTCTCACCTAGCTTCATTCCCTTGATTAGCGTTGTTGTTGTTGTTCGGACAGTTTCTCATGAAATGACCTGGGCTTTCACACTTGAAGCATGACCGGTTTGTTTGAGTGGTTTGTCGTGGTGCTTGGTTTGGTTGGCGAGCAGGCAAGTTACAGTATCCGATGTAGTTTCCGGCTCAATTACAGTTCGCACAAGCAGGACATTGTCCTGTATGATGATATGGACACTTGTTACATTTGGGCACCTGCCCAATATAAGCTTTCCTCTCTGGAATAGCCGCACCATAGTTTTTCACAGCTGGTTTGCTCTGACTGGTCTGAGCCGGAGCTTTCGTTTTGCTTTTCCCAAACCACTTTCTTTTGATACCCCTTGTAGTACTAGAGATACTGAGATCACTACGGCCCACAGCAGTCTGGGTTTTCGTTGACAAAGTACCACTTCTTACTGCCTCATCAGCAAGCTTAGTGGTCAACAAGATGGTGAGTTTGAGAGTGGTTGGTTCAGCTGCAGTCACTATTCCCCAAATCTAGGGAACCAAACCTTTGATATACTTCTCAATCAACACTGCTTCCGTAGGAAACATATTGGGAAGTAAGCAAGTGAGTTCATGAAAATGATCGGTATAAGCTAGACAATCAGCACCGATTATAGTGTGGTTCTAGAATTCCTCTTGCAGTTTCTGGATTTCAGTGATTGGGCAATACTTTGACATAATGAGAGTTTTAAAATCGTTCCAGCCGATTGAGTCAACTGTAGCTGTACCCAAAGTTTTCGCCTGGGTATTCCACCAAGTTAGAGCTGAATCTTGCAAACAACAAGCACCATAAAACACCTTATGCTCCACCAAACATTGGCTGATTTTGAGTTTGGTTTCCATTTCCTCGATCCATTTCAAAAGTCCAGTCGCTCCTTTTTTACCAGTCAAAGTAGGAGGGTTGTAGGAAGCAAAGTACTTATAAGTACGTCCCTGCTGTGATGGATCAGGAACAGTTGTTCATGTACCGGTGGTATGATGTGTTTCTACGTGTCCACCAGTAGCATTATGTTCAAAATGATCATGGTCCCCACCATAACCAGAAGTAATATGTTGTTGATGTTGCGTTAAGATACCAAGAACTACAGCAGATAGATGTTCTTTCACAATACATGCTATCATTGCTTCATTTAGTTCGGATCCACTTGCAGTTGTAGGTGGAACCGTATTCGCTTCTGGAATCCATATGGAACTGTATTCGTTTCAGGATTTACAGGTGGAACCATGTTCACTTCCGAATTGATACATGAATCCGGATTTGATTCTGGATTAACAGGTGGAACTTGATTTGGTTTATGGTTAGTAACGTTCTTAGCAACATTCTTGGCTGGTTGACCTCTTTTTGGAGCCATTGTTCTGCTCACATGCAGACAAACTCAAGTCACATTAAAGATATAACCCTTTCGGTCACATAATTTCAACCATATTCAGTCATACTGAAAAATCATGTTGATATGTGATTATAAGAATTATAGTATAACTACATTGATTTTATCCAGATATGTTCTCAACACACAGTAATCACACATATGTTTGTAATTATACTCAGTCTTGTTATCTCAAAAACATGTTATAGTATCACACAGCATACAACATTGTGACACCGATATAGATACGTTCACTACAACAAAATGAAGCTAATGCAACCCTGCTAAAATGTTGCATAAAGCCTTAAAATAGTTGCATTAGGCCTAAAGCAACCTTTTATTAAGAGCTGCGTTAGGTGAAGTTAACAACATAACATAACATAACATACCCAGCAAAATCCCACTTGAAAAGTAGGGTCTGGGGGGGGGGAGAGAGATGAAAACAAACCTTACCCCTACCCCCTGAATGGTAGAGAGGCTGCTTCAGACGAGACCCCCGGCTCCTGAAAAACTTTTATATATATCTTTTACTATTATTATTATTATTATTATTATTATTATTATTATTATTATTTATTTATTTTTTACATCAAACACCCCACAAGAACAAAAAGGCAAACAGGTACACATAGACACATGTATACAAAGCATGTATAAGTAGTGAAGCAATAAGGCAGCAAAGCAATAAACCTCTAGACCAACATAGCAGACTAACGAAAGCACCCAGTAAAGCAACAAACCATATCCACATACAAACTACCACATTCACCACAACAACAGACATATAAGACAGAAAGCAAACATACCAACATGGCAATCGGGCATTCATAAAAACTATGGCTTCTAACATGTATCCTAAATACCTAATAATCTCTAACCTTTATCCTACGCCTCCAGGAAATCCTATCACTGATCATGTCCTCCGAGAGGTGTAACGCTACTAAATCCCGACGAATCTGCTCATCCCATGTTAACCTAGGTCGGCCCCTGTACCTTCTCCCGTCCACAACTAAGTGCTCTACGCTTCGAACAGGAGCCAACACGCCTCTTCTCCTTACATGACCGAACCATCTCAATCTTCCTTTTCTTACTTTGTCTGCGATGCACGCCACCCACAGTCTTCCCCTGATGGTTTCGTTTCTTATTCGTTCAAGTATTGTGTGCCCACACATCCATCTTAGCATCCTCATCTCCGTTGTTTCTAGCTTCCTCTCTTGAATCTTTTTGATCGGCCAACAATCACTTCCGTACATCATGGCTGGTCTAACTGCTACTCTGTAGAATTTACCTTTTAGTTTGTCTGGGAACCTCCTGTCACATAATATGCTTGTAGTTGCTCTCCACTTGTTCCAACCTGCCTGCACACGATGAGCTACGTCGCAATCAATGTCTCCATCACTCTGTATGAAAAATCCTAGGTGAAGTTGCATTAGGCATAATGCTACCTTTTTGTTAGATAACGCAACTTTTTTCATAAAAGTTGCATTTCTATTCGAATTCAACTTTTTTAAAATGCAACATTTTTTACATGCTATTGCAACTTATTTTTACCTAATTATGCAGCTTTTTTTAGTTTTAAATGCAACTTTAATATATAGTTTTGTTTAAGAAAATGCAACCTTTTATATATTATAATGCAACCATTATTATGTTTTTTGTTAAGAAATATGCAACTTTTTTTTACCAAAAATGCAACATTTTTTTTACAATTATAGTTGCAAATAATGCAACCTTGTTTAATCTCAAATACAACCTTATAACATCATTGTTTCGGTCAATAAAATTTACACAAGAATGCATTATTATTTCGTCTAAACAATAATAACATAGATAATCTAATTTTGTACTTTTAACATATTGTAAAATCAAACAATAAATTAATCAACAAAATTGTTACTAACAGTAATAAAGAGTAATAAAAACATGCTACTCATTCTAGAAAGACTAATTTTCATGAGGTTGTTGTTTCATTAGTTTTTGCATCGTAGCTTCCAAGTGTTCTCGTTGGGTTTTGATATCCTGTTGAATAGCGTCTAGCTATGCCTTTTTTCTTTCATGTTCTTCGTCAAGATCTTTTTTCATTTCAAGCAATTGATTTTTTTGACCTTCAAAGCTTGCATTGAAAGATTCCATAAGTCCTCCTAGAACCGTGTATGTTGTATCACCACCATCTCTTTTTTTTTATCAATTTATTAGTAACACCACGGCCATAAAGTCGACAATATCCACTATTCTCTTTGTGCATTACAGCCATAAAAGGATCTATCAAATCACTTTCATTTTCTGAAGATTTGTATTTCTTCATTTGTTCCTACAATATTATTAAAAAAAAAGAAAACATAATAATTAAACACTCCTACTAAAACTAGTTTAATGCCCAAAAAAATGGTGGCATTAAAACACAATCTTACAATTTTCCTTCTTGTGTCATCATATGTATCAACATATATACGTCCTTCTGTCCTTTTACGTGTATGTTCAAACATTTGAGTTAAAGTAGGCAATTCGTTGTTTGGATTGTCATTTTTCTTCATTCATGAAAACATAAACATCAACAAATTAAAAGACAAGTATAAGAAATAATAAAAAGCAAAAATTCAATAGCACACAAAGATATGTTACCATCTCATCACGAATCCTTGCAAAACTTTTTGGACCAGCCGTGTGCATGTTTTTTTAAGACATACATATTTCCTTAGCCCGCAAACAACGCTTCTAGATTCACATCAGTATATATAACACAACAAAGTAAGTACATCAGGATATAGCAATAAATAATAATAATACAGATATTGTCTAGAAAATTACCGCTACATTTTTGTTATTCCATAATCTTAACAGTTGTGCAAAATCACCTTCTGGAATGCTCTTAGGACGATTCTTCCATCTTGTTTTGTCATCTTTAAATTGATAGAAGTGTTTTTTTTAAATCTACATTTATGTACCTTATAAGAATGGCCAATAGTCATAAGAAACCATTTTCTAGCTGCATCAGGTACATCGTATTTTTCCTTCAAAAGAAATTTATAATTAATTAAAAATAACAAAAATCTAAGAAATTGAAGACATAAAACTACTTGAAACCTTACCAAGACATACTCCCATATCTTATATTTATGTGGCACCTTGTGCCATGAATTATAGATCAATGGCGCATAACTGTGATTACGAGCTATTGTACCTAAAAATCGAGAAAATCGTCCTACTACGTCCTTCTCCTTTGTCACAGGTCCAACAGGTTGACCAAATTCATTACAAATAATAACCTCACGATCGTCGACTTTTCGCGTATGCACAAGATGCAACATCGTTGGTCCTCTTTTCTTGGATTCAGAAATTGCTGAAGTCAAATATTGATTAAAAAGCAGATACAGATACATATATATATATGTGTGAGTTTGTGCGTGTATAATTAATAAACATACAATCCAAAACATGAATGTAATATGTAAATTGAACCTGTTTTATTCTTGAGTTCGGAGTCTTGCAATTGTTCTTGAATTTGCACATCGTCCTCGTTTTCCAAATCGTCTTCACTATCGTCCATTTGTATTTCTTTTTAATTATCTACAAATGTCATGTCATCCATGTCTTCATACTCATCATCTTCATGAACATCATTTTGTCATTAGTTAATATAATACTGTCAATACAATAATAACAAATATATAGGAACAATAAATAATGAACTAATTAAATAACTAAACACAAGTACCTTGAAATTTAAAATATTCCCCTTCACTCTCATCACATTTCAGACCATCTAGCTCCATTTCAACTCCATTATCATCTAAAAGTATAGAACAATAAATTAATATAAAAGGTAAGCAAATATTCAAATTGTAAAATCCAACTATTCAGTAGGGTTTGAGGTGAGATGAAAGCAAATCTTACCTCTATCCCAATGGGATAAAGAGGGTGTTTATAAAAAGACCCCCAACTCATTACCAAAACCAAAATAGGGTTGGGTGCAACATGGGAAGCTTCCGTTGACTAAGGTGGAAGGTGTTTATGGGTTGGGTTGTGGGCAGCCCCTTTGTGGCTCTTTGGTTGTTTGATTCGGTTTAGATATAGTGAAGGGTATATATTGTGTGGGATGTCTTGGCATTTGATTGTTGGGAAGCTGGAGTGGGATGATTGGAGACTGAATGGTTAATGGGTGCATTTGACCATCCTTCCTACTGGGCTGACTTGGCCCTGATTAGAATCGACAAAGGGTTGGAGAGGCAGCTGAGCTGGTATTACAAAGGTTGGGTTTGAGAGCTATCAGCATATGGGAAAAGACTTAATTGGAGTTTGGGTGAGTGGTGTCTAACTTGTTGTATTGTTTCCAGGAGCATGGGCAGGATGGGTTGTCTTAGCCCCCCATTGGGTGTCATTTGCCTATGAATGGCTTTGGTTGGCTCAGCCTTAACACGTTGCAGGCCTATGATGGATCCGCCTGCCTGTGTCATGGCTCCATTATGGCCAAGCCGGTTGGCTTGCTGGATGGGGTAGCCATATGAGACAACCAGCCCCTAAACCAATAACCAGATAACATAAGAAGTATATATAAAAAGTTCCAAAAAAATTATAGAATTATAACATATTTAAACAAAAATAATTAATTTTCAAATACACATTATCATGTTAAAAGAAATACAAGATTTGATTTTAATGTTTCATTCTTTGGATTTTAGTTAAAAATATAAAAGAAAAAAAAAAACTTGATCCATACTTTTTAAATTAATATGAAAAGTAATTTTAATTAAATAAATTTCAACACTGTAAAAAATGATACCTTGAAATGTATGATCATACTCTTCATCATCTTATCAAGAAGAACTAATCGTCTCTTTGCTCCCCCTTTAAATACCTCCTTTTGCTTTGGTGACCTTTTATTACGTGAGATTAGTTCAGCCATGGTCATTGATACTCTAGATTGATTCTCTTTTGTTGCATTTGAATCCAATGGGAACTTTTGGGAGACCTTTGGACCAATCACTCGATGTTGCTTTGCTATATTAGCAAATTTATTCATGGATAGTTGTGCAATATAATGCGGACGATGTTTCTATAAAAAACAGTTTCAATTTTCATTAGAACACATGTGTATTCTAAAATAAAATAAAAAATATATTGATAATATGATTACCTTTTTTGATCTTGTGGCAACTTGTTGGTGATCTCCATCGCTATGATCACCCATCTCATGTATATAGTCTACATCATTTGCGTTGGTGTTGATTGGTTTCACTATCTTCTTTATTTTTTGACTATCTACCAAACTTGTCAAAGAATTTGCAATTCTTTTCACCCTCAATTCTTGTAATTTTTTTTTTGTTTTCTTCAACTCTCAATAGTCTAATTTTCTCATAATCATTCACTTGTCTTTGTGCACTTTAATTTTGCTTGTTTTGGTTTGCCATTAAAACTAATCAAAGTTAAATTTAACTATTATGTTAAACAACAAAATATTGATAGCACATATAACATTTTAATATTTTGTGATGAAATTTTCATACAGCTAATATAAATCATAAACCAAGAATGATGAAGTATTTTAGAAATTGTCATACCAATTGAAACTAAATTCAATCAGAGTACACTTGTTGATACTAAATAGGTATGAGAGTTAAAATTAGTCTACCAAATTATTCTATATTTAATAGGAATACAGCAATTGTTCCTAAATTTGCATATGAATTGGAATTGCCATATCAATTGATCCTAAATTCAATCAACATAACATCATATAAAATGTCATTATATATACGCTACAATCCGTAACCTAGCCAATTCCCAGATGAGAGAACGAGAAAGAACGTGAAGAAATAATTACAGATATAGAGCCACTGGCAAGCAAGCACATACAAAATTGTATCAGAAAACACCAATTTCTCTAATTTAAGATCAACTTTTTATTCATACTAAACTAAAATCAACGTGATAATGACCTGATAATGAAGACAAAAATAGTTGCTTGCTTGAATCGTGATAGATATGAAAACGCAGTGTTTGATTACCAGGTTAATCTTGCTTGCTTGAATCGTGATAGATATGAATGTTTAGAGTGTTTGATTACCAGGTTAATCTGATCGATTGCTTCAATCAGATAGTCGCTGGATTCAATAGGATAGCTTACTTGAATCAGATAGTCGCTTGCTTGCTTGCTTGCTTGTTATGAAAATTCCTTGATTTAGGGTAAATAAAAAAAAGAGCGGCTTACAAACTTTTACCAAAAAATTGGAGGGAAAAAAATACAGGAAAATTATATAATTTTTAAAGAAACTCAAAACAAATTAATTTTTATGTGTAAAAGTAAAACTATATAAATTAGTTAACCCATTATGAAAACTTTAATTTTTATATGTGTTTATATACGTAAAATTAAACTAACCAGTAGACATCTTATACGAAATGTCATTCTTATTGCATAAACTTTCGGTGTTGACCAATTATGAGTTTATTTGCGAGAGACTATACAAAATGGTTGACGCATCGCTTGAATTGCCATTTTTAGTTCATAAATTTGACGTGTTGACCAATCCTTGGTTTATGTGCATAAAAATATACTAACTCTGGTTGACCTGTTATGAGAACCTTCAATTTTAGTTCGTTAAATCCAATTATGGGTTTATGTAAAAACTATACAAACCGGTTGACCGATCGCTTGAACTGCCATTTTTATTGCATAAATTTGACGTTTTAACCCAACATGTGTTTATATGAGTGAAACTATGAAAAATGGTTGACCCGTTGTGAGAACATTTTTAGTTCATAAATTTGACGTGTTGACCAATTTTAGGTTTATATGCATAAAATATACAAAATGGTTGACCCGTTATGAGAACCTTCATTTTTAGTTCATTAAATCCAATTATGGGTTTATGTAAAAACTATACAAACTGGTTGACCGATCGCTTGAATTGCCATTTTTATTGCATAAATTTGACGTTTTGACCCAATATGTGTTTATATGAGTGAAAATATGAAAAATGGTTGACCCGTTGTGAGAACCTTCATTTTTAGTTCATGAATTTGACGTGTTGACCAATTTTAGGTTTATATGCATAAAATATACAAAATGGTTGACCCGTTATGAGAACCATCATTTTTAGTTCGTTAAATCCAATTATGGGTTTATATAAAAACAATACAAACTGGTTGACCGATCGCTTGAACTGCCATTTTTATTGCATAAATTTGACGTTTTGACCCAACATGTGTTTATATGAATGAAACTATGAAAAATGGTTGACCCGTTGTGAGAACCTTCATTTTTAGTTCATAAATTTGACGTGTTGACCAATTTTAGGTTTATATGCATAAAATATACAAAATGGTTGACCCGTTATGAGAACCTTCATTTTTAGTTCGTTAAATCCAATTATGGGTTTATATAAAAACAATACAAACTGGTTGACCATTCGCTTGAACTGCCATTTTTATTGCATAAATTTGACGTTTTGACCCAACATGTGTTTATATGATTGAAATTAAGCAAAATGGTTGGCCAGTTATGAGAACCTTCATTTTTAATTCATAAGTATGGTGGGGTGCTTATGGCAACTATGTCTGACCTTATAATGGGTCAAACTTTGGTTGCCTTGTTTTGTTCAAAAGGTTTTGTTTGGGATTGTGATGTGTATGCCTGGTGTGATTCGGATTGGTAGGGACTATAGGGATGAGGGGGCTGCACCTAGGCCTGGTTGGCATGGCAAGAGGGCTTGGTGGCCTGTTGTGTGGCCTGGGCTGCCTATTAGGGTGACTGAAGTGTGGTCATGGTGGTCGATCAAGGGCCTTGTTTGGGCTACTACTGGGGTGTTTTCTGCACAGGGTGGGGGTATGTTGTGCCCAATCTGCTGTACAATTGGCACAACCTGTGTGACTTCCGGTGCCAACTTGGCCTCTTATAGTAACCATTGACCTGCTATGTTAATTGACACATTATGTGATATAATGTTGGTAAAACTTAGCAACTGTTAAAAATATGTAAATCATCTAATTCAAGACCAAGTTTTTTTTTAAGAAAAAAAATCTCAAGATGAGCTGGAGGAACAAGCCCAGGAAGCCAAAATCTCCAGCAAGACTTCATAGATAAAACACAAACATTAACCAAGATTCATGTTTTGTTACATATGCCAGTGTCAAGTTCTTACATTCCATCAAGATGAGCTGGAGGATCAAGCCCAGGAAGCCACACAGGTCGCTGCTGAGCTTGAATAGCAGTTTTCGTGTGTTTGTGCCATTTAGATCTGACAGATGTACCAAATGCTGTTCTGTATGTACTTTTTCCTGGGCTGTGTTTTACAATTGAAGATGAACGAGAGCATGCTAGTATATGAGAGCTTCTAACAACTGAAATGTTCATTTTTTATTCTTATCAATAAGCAAACCACCAACACCCAAACACAAAGGCCCAATCAATACATAAAAGGCCACAGACAGGCCGCACCAGGCCGCAGACGGGCTGGTCAAGGCCACACAGGAACTGGCACAGGCCACATAGGAGCTGCACCTGTCCGGAATGGGGCAACAGCCAATATAAACCAAACCAAAGGAAGTCATAAGAGGCCAAGGGGATAGCCAACAAACAGCACCACCAATCACTCCCATCCTTTTTCTTCATTAGCCAAACAGCATCAGGAGCAGGAGACCACCAAAACCCAACCCAGAACAGCATCTTACCTGCACAAAAATCAACCCTGCAGAAGAAGAGGCAAACTACCAGCCTAGGCACAAACAAACCCACCATAGAACAGTTCCTGTTAGAGGGAGGCATCCAATTCAAAATCCCAATCAAATTAACCCCAACCCTCATACAGCATCCCAACACCTTTGACCCCACAAAGGTCAAACAATCCACATCATATTCCGCAGGTTTTCCCTTATGCAGCTCCATCCAGACCCCTACCCCTGCTGGGCCCACCATCCTATTACCCTTCCCATGATAGCCACCCCCACAGCCCAACTTCATCATCAGGTTCAAACCAGCAACCACACAGCAGACCCATGCTGTTCGGTTAGAGAGTAAGGGATAAGGCCAGCAATGACCAGCCCTGGAGCAACCACCATCCAGCCCCCCTTCACCAATCCTACCACCAATCTGCAGCAGCCCTTGGACCACGCAGCAGGATGAAAGAAGGAATAACATCAACCTCAAAAACCCCATCATTGTAATTTGACTTGTCGACCCATTAGCTAGTTTTATGCGCAAAAGTAGAGCTACATGTTGAACAATTATGTGAGCTGCTAATTTTATTGCATTACTTTGACTCTTCAACCCATTAGCTAGTTTTATGCGCAAAAGTATGGCTACATGTTGAACAATTATGGGAGCTGCTAATTTTATTGCATTACTTTTACTCTTCAACCCATTAGCTAGTTTTATGCGCAAAAGTATAGCTACATGTTGAACGACTATGCGAGCTGCTATTTTTATTGCATTACTTTGACTCGTCGACCCATTAACTAGTTTTATGTATCAAAGTTTAGCTAACGAGTTGATCCTTTATGTGATATGTAACATAAGTAAAGGAAGCTACTATTAAATATATATAAATTAATCATCAAAATCATTATTTGTTTACTTAAGAAATAATAACAGAGTATTGGTAAAATAAATAAAATAAATTGCACCAAGCAAGTATATTACATGAATTTTTCTCCAACAGTCGCTTAACATGAAAAAATTATAAGGAGTTTTAAATCCAATAAGTTGATTTTCAACCATTCTTATTTCAGATGTATCTCAATTCCCATCTTACATGCTTCTTTAGTAGTCAGCGGCTTAATCCTGAATTGATATTAAAAAACATAAAAAATTAGAGTTAGATGTTGAAAAACAAAATTTTAAACATGACCAAACAGATCATTATTTCTAATTCTGCACACATCCAAAAAATGCATGCATATACATCACATACGCACACGCTGCAGCCATATTTTGTACACATACACACACTGCACATATTCTGCATACATACACACACTGCACGTATTCTGCACATACACACCTGGTAACTCATTCCTAAAACAAAATTGAGAGCTAGATGTAAAACCGAATATTTTCATACCAATACAGGTGATCAGATAGTTAGCTGCACATCAATTAAAACACACTTCAACACCCAGCCCCCAAATTTGTGAATTGCCAATTTTGTTGCATTAAATTTACTCGTCGACCCATTAGAAAATTTTCGTCGTTATATATACTAGTTTGGGAATGGGAACAATATGACCAGGCTGGTGCAACTGGCAGCTATGTTGACTTTATAATGGGTCAAACCTTGGTTGCCTTGTTTTGTTCCAAATGTATTGTTTTTGTCCAAATGTATTATTTTGGGTTTGTTGTGTGCTATCTGCTGTAAATGTGGCACAGCCTGTGTGACATGTGCCTTTATAGTTTAAACATGCCGAAGGTGGGGCTGGATGTGTTACAAGGAAGTAATGGATTTTAACATGTGCCTTTATAGTCTGCTCATTCCTGCATACATGCACTGCTGCATACACACACTGCATACACACATTATGCATATACACAGCCTGCATACAAACACACAATACACACATATTTAGCACAAATACACTGAATATGTATTCTGCATACGTATACACACATACCTGTTGTAGAAATTGGTTTGGTCAAAGCTCAACAGTTGACCATTATGTGAACCGGTATTTTTGATTATTTTTATTTGAACCATTGGCTCATAGCAAGTTTTATACAAAACTAGTGTCACCATTGATCCATAATGTTAATTGTTATTTTTTTTACATTAAGCACACACACTGCATACACACGCATACTAGAATACATACACATACTACACACATCATAATATACACATACCTGGCAATAAAAAAAGTTGTTGTATCTGCTAAAAAAATGTCAACATAGCCTGCATAGAATAATAAAAATAAATTAAAGAAAAAACCCACTGTATATACATACAAACTACAGATTACATACACACATCACATGTACACACATTGATGCACCAACTAAATGTTGACTATTTGGCAAATATTCGAGTGTCATAATAGTTAATCAATTGAAAACAATAGTTGACCATTTACCCCTGTAGTTCAAGACACTTGTACATAAAACACACTGTTTGGGCTTGTATAAATTGTTTCCAGCAACCCATTAGTTACATAAAAACATAAAAATAAGCAAATGTTTGACCAGTTAAGAAATTTACAAATTATACTTGTGTAATTTATGTATTAATGCTAATATACACAGCACACACTAAGCAACAACACATACCTGGTCACACCATAATCAAAAATTGGTTCGGGTCAAAACATGTAATCATACCTTCTAGGTCAATCAACATCATCTTCATCGGCATTCATCCAATCCCATAATGTATCATCATGATCAGAATCTTCGCAACTCTCACTATTAAGTTCATATGTGGCATCTAAATCTGTACTTGCGTCAACTATAATAGGAGTACCATCTTTCCTTGACAATTGAACGTCTTGCACACTATCTTGCGCAATATGATCTAAACTATCTTCGTTAGGCTCACACCAAAAGGAGTCACCATCAACTTCATAATTTTCTTCTTCGAAGTCATAGATATCTCTTGGAACCATGTTGACAACGTAATGCAAACCATCTTCTATAGGGTCTGGCACATAGAACACTTGTTTCACTTGGGAAGGCATGACAAAAGGATCGTCAGAATAGCAAAACTTATTGAAATTAACGCATGATAAACCATAATCATCTTTCTCAACTTGGTACCACTCACAATGAAATAATACAACTTTAACTTTGACCAGTAGTCAAGTTCAACTATGTCCAAAATTCTACCATAGTAGTCAACATTACCAACTGTCGGATTTTTATCCCGAGAACTTGCAAAACTAGGAGTTAAAGATGTAATTGAAACACCACTATTTTGAGTATGGCATTTCCCATCTCGTGATTTGGTATGAAACCTATACCCATTGGCGTAATACCCATAGTATCTCTTTGATGTAGGACTTGGTCCCTTAGAAAGCCAAAAAATATGATCCCAAACATTAGTACGTATTACTTTTTCTTTCAACCAACTAGCAAACTCATTACTATGGTCTTGTGCACGTTCCCATTGACTTTTTTGCGGTTGATTGTCAATATAAGCTTCATGCTCACTACAACATCATTTAGACAAAAAATACCATAAATATGAAATAATTTATATTTACATATGCTATGAAAGAAAGAATGGACATAAATTGAACACCTACTTGATATACTCATCAACTTCTGCACTATCTGAATTGAACAAAGCATAACAATGTGCTTGCTCCTTTAAATTGTCATCTAAAGTGAAAATATTTCCCTGTCTACGTTTTCTGCCTCCCAAAGGATGACCACCATTAACGAATATCGGTCCATGTGATTCATTTTCTCCATCCAAATCATCGACATCTTCTGCAACTTTATTAAGTCTTGGATTTATTCCATGATATAACGTGAGCAAAAAGTCAAGCATTCTTCAATCAAATAGCCTTCGGCTATGGATCCCTCTGGTCGGGCCTTATTCCGCACATATGACTTCAACTTGCATAAGTATCTTTCCATAAAAAACATCCACCTATATTGAACCAGCCCTGCAAGTCAAACTTCATTTACTAAGTGAATAGGTAAATGCACCATTATGTCAAAAAAAAGTTGGCAAGAATATTTTTTCAAGCTCACACAATGTTTCGGTAATTTCTAATTGTAATCGGTCAAGTTCCTCAGGTTTAATTACCTTGCTACATAAACTCCGAAAAAAATCACCCAACCTAATCAAAGGGATTGCGACATGCTTTGGTAATGATTTTCTAAAAGCAACTTGAAGCAAATAATGCAAAAATATATGAGCATCATGACTCTTGTAACCTGAAAATTTCTTTTATGAAGAATGAACACAACGTGCAATATTAGATGCACACCCATAAGGTAATTTTGTTTCCTTCAAAACATGACAAAAAAGGCCTTTCTCCTTTGACGACATTGAAAAACATGCTTTTTGGATGATAACATGCTTACCATCATCAGAAAGTTCTGGTTGAAGCATTTCTTTGATGTCGAGTTCTAAAATGTCAAATCGAGCTTTTACGTGATCCTTTGACTTCCCGCTTATATCCAACAGAGTCCCTATCACGCTATCACATATATTTTTTTGATGTGCATCACGTCAAGATTGTGTCGACATGTATTGAATTGCCAATACGGCAAGTCAAAAAATATCGACCTTTTCTTCCATGGGCAAGTGCTATAATTTTTTTTCTTTCGTGTCTTTCCAAAAAGATTATTAAAACTAGACAACTCACTCAAAGCTTCAATACCAGATAAGGGTTTCTGAGAAAGCCTCTTCTCAATCTTTCCATTGAAAGCACTCTTATTACGTCGCCAAGGGTGTTGAGCATCCAAAAATTTGTGGTGATCCATATAACATGTTTTCTTACTATGCTTTAAGTACAATGAACAAGTTTCATGATTACAACTTGGACATGCAAATTTTCCCTTTGTTTTCCACCCTGACAACATTGAATACCCAGGAAAATCACTAATTGTCCATGATTAGGCTGCATACATCTTAAAGGTTTCATCTTTAGATTTATCATATGTCTCTAACCTAATTACCCACAATTCTTTAAGCTCCTCAATTAAAGGTTGTAAATAAACATCTATTTTATTACCCGGTGATTCAGGTCCAGGAATTAACAAAGACAACATAAAATATTCTGGTTTTAACGACATCCATGGAGGCAAATTGTAGTTGACCAACACCACGAGCCAAGTGCTATGAGAGATGTTCATTGTTCTAAACGGATTAAACCCATCACTTGACAACCCTAACCTTACATTTCTAGTTTCCTTTGCAAAATTAGGATACAATGAATCAAATTCCTTCCAGCTTTGCCCGTGTGCTGGATGTCGTAAATTTCCATCTTTAGGACGCCCTTCGTCATGCCATGTCATATATTTAGCAGTTTCTGAACACATAAACAATCTTTGTAGCCTCGGTTTTAAAGGAAAATGCCACATCACTTTAGCCAGAATCTTTGAAGATTGTTGATGATTATGCTTGCTTCCTTGTATCTCGTTTAGTTGTTTCCACTTAGACGTGTGGCAAATGTGGCAGACATCAACATGTTCATGCTCTTTCCAATATAGCATACAATCATTTGGACATGCAGGAATCTTGTCATAACTAAGCCCTAAATCCTTTACATTTTTTTGCTTGAGAAAAACTAGCTGGAAGTTTTGCCTCTGGAATCATCTCTTGTAAAAGTTGCAAGAGATCATTAAATGCAACGTTACTAAGCACGTGCAATGTCTTGTAGAGAAGAAGTCTAATGATGAAAGATAGTTTAGTAAAATTTTTACACCCAGGAAACAACTCTTGCTTTCCATCTTCTACCAGGTTATAAAACTTTTTAGCCTCCTCATTTAAACCTTCCTGTATCGTACTTCTTTCCTCTACAATATTTCTAAACCTATCACGTAATAACTCATCAAAGTTTTCATGTATACTGTGACAGTTGCATACGAGAATTACGTCATCAACGACGTGAGCACATTTGATCGTTCTAGAAATCCACGTTGATTTAATGATTGTAATTGTTACAGATCGATAGTATGCGAGAAATGATGAACGTGGGCGAAAACCGTGCGCAAAACGGAGTCCTGGATTGCCCGGAATCGGAAAACGAAGAAAAATTTCTAAGTGTTGAACGAATGGACTCGCCGCGGTACGCGATGCTTGGAAAATATCTTAGATTCCTCCGGAAATCGTCGCGGTACCCGAAGCCCTTTTTGGTTTCTGGTCGCGGTACGCGATGGGTGTGGCGGTGCAACAATCTGATCTACTTCATCAGATTTCATGCAGAATTTAAAAGTTTATTCATCTCTCGCACAAACTCGCTTCACAGACGCAAAATACACACAAACTACCATCCAATATTCATTTTCAAGCCCTCTGAACGCAAGGATCGCACCAGGGATCATCTCTACAAGTTCTGATCGTCGTTTTAACCGCAGATATCCGTCAGAATAGGTAATGATCCGTTTTAACCTTCTAGTTTGATTTTGATTGATTAGATCTTGATTTTGAACGTAATGACATAGTTAGGATTGTTGATTATTGCCTAGATGATGGCTAGGATTGATTATAAACAAAGAACACGAAGTTTTAACGGTTAAATCCTCGTTTTGATCCGTTGTAATGCCCGGTTTGCATGAAACCATACCCATGATTATAATGGTTTAATCCATTTGATTATAACAATGTAGGTGATTAGTTGGATTAATCCTTGAAATGCAAGGTTAAATCCAAATGTTTCAAACTAATCACAATCATTAACATACTCATTGGAAAGATTATCTGATGTTTATGATAACAGTCAGATTAGTATGTTAAACTTGGTTATTACACCTATTCTGATGCTACATTGTGATATTTCATGATATTTGGGTAATCAATAACAAGGATTGATCATTCCTGAGCCATTAAATTATCTAGAAACTGTTACAGTATCATAATCAACAACATTAACTATTTGGTTAATCCAAGACTATTCTCATTAATCAAGAGTGTCATCAACCTTGTATTAGGAATCTAATGCAATGTAGGTTACTACATTATCATACATTGTATGATATGATAACAAAGTAACCAACTAAACATTTAATATCGGTTTGATGACTTACAAAGCAATGTCTTTGACATTGAACGTTCAGAAAGATCTAATCAGTAAACTAGAACATAAATAACTCATTAAATATAACTAAACGCATAATCATCTCTTTGTTATCAGCTTCGAGATATTTTGCTACCTCTATATCATCAGGTGAGTTTCGTACAACCCCTTTTCTTTTTAATCTTTTATAAACCTCGGGGTAGCGCTGTTAAACCTTTTCTGAACATATGATATGCATCACTGTTATCTGTGTGATTTCATGTGACTTTTGTGTGATTTCATGGGATTTTGCCGTTAGTATCTTTATCACAATATTAAAAGACCTCATTTCATGAACTGTATCTAGTGAACCCGTGTGGGGCCGAATAGAAAACATTGATAGTACTATTGGCTGACAACCCATTTGCCGGGAGCTTGCAACTCCCCTTGGTGCAAATGTTTGTTATCTATTTCCAAAACTTCTTAATGTAAGTGATAAACATTAAGACAATGAGGCACCAAGATATTTACCGACGGGCAATATCTTCACAGAACAAGAACATATCAGTCCGAAAGGAACTAGATACGGGTCCCATGGTTATCTTGAACATAACATTTTAAGAACATGCTTATCATATCATATTGTTTTAAATTGAACTGTCAAACTCACCAGCTTTGTGCTGACGTTTCAAACTCAAACCTTTTTGCAGGTAAACAGTAATCACCGGTGAGGACACACTTTTGGAGTACTTGCACTTGAATAAATTAGTTTTGTAATTAAATAAGCTTAGTTGTAGACTGTAATGTGGATGTTAATGACGAACCTTCTAATGTATTTACTTTAAGTTAATCTGTGTGCTTGTGATATCGGATCAAGTAAGTCACACCTCACCTCAGAGACATCACCACTATGCTTCTGCAAACCAGTTCAGTGATATCATACACGAGGTGACAAGAGGTGGGGGTGTGACATATACTACCTCCTTCATTATCTTTGGTGATGGTTTCATCTCTCATTTGTGAGGGGTTTTCTCCATGGAAAACCCACACATAGTAGTTTTCTACAAATCCTTACCCTTTTAAATGATCAAATACTTCGTCTCCTCTGTACCAATAACGGTTCATACATCGTTTACAAGGACAACATATTTGACCTCCTTTTGCAGCGTTAGCAAACGAAGCATTAAGGAATTCAATGACTTCGTCTTCAAACTCAAGTAAGCGTCTAGGTGAATACATCCAATCTCTAACATTTCCCATGTCTCGTGTACTGTGAAGCTAATATTAACATTAAACGAACAACGTAGTTATCATTCACACATAAAAACAAACAATAAAAAATAGCAATTAAAATATAAAAAAATTTTAAAAATTGGAATTAACAAATCCAATTTCATTCATACACAATAGCAATTAAGCTAAGGTTGTGACCTCAAGTATTTAAGAAATAATAACAGGATTCAAACAATTATACACTTTAAACAAAGTACTAGAACGATCAATTTAAGTCCAAGTTTTGGTTAATATGCTAACAAAATCAATTTTGGTATGTGATATAACAACCAATCAAAATACAACCTGATGGATCAGATCATAACAGATTCATATAACCCCCTTTGAAAATTTTCGAATATGTATCATATGATCAATTTTAGTTGCGATTGATTAGAACCTGCAAAATTTTTTGAGGTATGATCATATTTTGTTTTAAGAGGCGATCGACTACAATAGATTCGTGGCAACTAATTAACCGAATGGTTCTAGGATATTGATTGACCTGTCCTTAATTAGAATTCTAAATTTCATCAATCAGAATCATCAAAATTGTTAGTCGAAGGAATTGTAACCTAAATATTGTCGTCACCTGGCTAGTTCCAGATTTGATTAATTTTGACCTATTTTTTGTTGATTAAAACCAATGTGGCAGGTTTCTTTTTAACTTAAAAATTGATTATATATTGATTCAAACAAGACAAATCAATTAATTTGATATGGCATATTGGTAAAAATGTGGTAAACTATTTTGAGAAGTCGTGGGTTCTAAACCCGTTTGAGCCATTTTTATTTTCCAATTATTTTATTTTCAGATGCTTTATTTTTGTCTTATTATTAATTCAACAAGAACTATGCCACGTTTTGTTTTAATCAACAGTTTTTTAGCTAAAAATGTATACACTTGTCAAATGTTGTCTTTAATTTTTAACAATGCAACACTTTTAATAAAAGTTGCAATTCCAATAAAATTTGCAACTTTTGAAGAAAAAGGTTGCAATTTTCAATAAAATTCTTAACTTTATAAGAAAAAGGTTGCATCAAATCTTTTATGCAACTTTTATGTCGCATGAAGTTGCATTAGCATTGAATGCAACTTTTGATAAAAAAAAAAAGTTGCTTAAAAAATGTTGCATTAGGCTTATTTTCTAGTAGTGGTTATTTTTCACACTTGATAACCCATGCTCCAATATGTGATCATACATGTTTTTGATATATTGTCTTACAGGACTTTGATACGTGTCACACAGACAATTGATATGCTACCACACAAGGTATTTCGATATGATACCACACAACGTATTTAGATATGATACCACACAAGGTATTTCGATATGATACCACACAAGGTATTTAGTTATGTTGTACAGACAATGGATATGATACCACACAAGGTATTTCGATATGATACCACACAAGTTATTTAGATATGATGTCACACAAGGTATTTAGTTATGTTGTCACATAGACAATGGATATGATACCACACATGGTATTTAAATACGTTGTCACATAGATAATAGATAGGATACCACACAAGGTATTTAAATACGTTATCATACAAACAATAGATAGGATACCACACAAGGTATTTAGATACGTTGTCACACAGACAATACATATGGTACCACACAAGGTATTTAGATACGTTGTCACACAGACAATAAATAGGATATCACACAAGGTATTTCGATATGATACCACACAAGGTATTTAGATATGATGTCACACAGACAATAGATATGATACCACACAAGGTATTTAGATACGTTGTCACACAGACAATAAATAGGATACCACACAAGGTATTTAGATACCTTGTCACACAGACAATAGATATGGTACTCAGTTGCTGTTCATAAAGTTTTGATATTAACACACATGTTCACACACAACAAATATACTGAAATAAAACATGTTATTACTACGATATCAGTTTTATACAACCATAGAGTTTTGATACAAAAAGAGCCATAATACGACCCACTCTAACATCAACCTAACTACACGGGATCTATTTCTCATGTCAAAATTATCCCCACACACCACACTCTCAACTTATCCGTCTATATTTGATGGTATTCACAATGAAAGTCCCAAAATATCCACACCCTGATCATACTTACCGAAAGAAATACAGTAAGCACACAATCACCATGGCTACAGCCGCCATCACTATATCCAATCCTATCAATCTAACCTCCACACTCAACATCTCAAACATCTGCATAATCTCCCTCACTCTCACGACTCTCACCCTCAACAACTCAATATGCTGCCAAAATGCAGCAATCATCACCTGCACTGCCGTCCTCCTCATCCTCTCCTCAATAATAATCCGCTAGGCTCGCGTGCCTGCGTCTAGTACACTCACCAGATCCACCAGTGTCAGGTGAGATTTGATCATCTCTAACACAGTGGTACGCATATCTTACAGAGTAATGCGTGACTTCTGCAGCTCTATGCGAGTCCCCTGAAAATCCCAAGTCATCTGACAAAGTTGCGCCCTAAGCTCCGCCTGATGGGAAGACTCCCTACCTCGTGTATTTTGCCCAACACATCTCTGGGTGCCAACCGGTGTCGTGGAGGATGACCTGTCGTCTACGGGCTTGGCCCCGTAAACGTCTTTGTCCAACAAATACTGGGACCCTTTGTGTTCATGAACTCCTTCTCCAGCCAGCAAATGTATCCTCATCCGATACATGAGGATGTCTAGGTGGAGCGTGTGGTACCTGTGGTGGTGGGTGGTGGTTTAGGTGGCACCTGTCGTACAGCTTGAGATGTAGCTGAAGATGCTTGATACGGATCAGAGTCTGAGCTCGAACTGGACTAGGTGTGTCATCAAGGATCACGTATGGGATCCACTGGTATATATAGCGCTCACCTGGGTTAACCATCACTGAAGAAACAAATTTCCAAATCAGTACCATGAAATGAATATTGAATAATAATATTCAACACAACCATGACATTATATCTCTTCCTATCTTAAAGAAACTATTCATCGTTACTGTTATTATAGTTCTGCTTGTATTGAAATTTTCTAGAATGCACACGTGTTGCAAATTTCAGTTATGTTGGCGATTCATAACTGGAATTCGTACCACCTGATTATTATGGCTCAAATCAAAACAAGTTTTTTCTTTAGTTATGTTTAGTTCTCTCAGTGTCACTATACGAGCCTATGGTTATAGTCTAGGTCTCTAACTCTGCATTGTAATGGTTGTTACCTACTATCACATGACTAGTATAGCATACATGTTTGTATGCCATGTCACGAGAGTAGCTAAGCTCACCATTTAACATGTTTAGCATCAACATTGATATTCTGCATACCATACAAGGTGGTAGGGGAAAGTGCACACATATATGCATGCACGTATTGCATGCACATCCTTATAACCTTATTAGTATGCCTTTAAATATAAATGATTTTTTATGAGCATGTTATGTTTAAACTTTGGCGCATAAAGGGATACTGTGTGACTAACATTTCAGCCATTAGTATACGTATGATTTGCAAATTGTATCCGCATATGGGTGAAATTCTCATACGTGGCCGGTAGCATGGGCTGGAAGGTTATACGTTAGACGCACTCCGTAGGTAGCCTAACCAATGATGGGTTGTGGGCTGGGAGGAACAAAACATAAGTTGCGTTGCGTTGTGCCTCCTAACCAGTGACGGTACAAGCCAGTGTATGCAGTGGTTGTATCGATTGGTGAAATAACCCGCTAAATGTGTAGTATTGCCAATATTAATTATGGTTAAATGACCAAATATGCTATATTTTCATATCGAGTTGTATTCACCAAGATTATGTTGACGTTTTATTTTTAAAGACTTTTCAGACAATAATGAAATGTAAACAAGAAGCGAGATTAGATATTCTTGACTTATGATGCCTTGAATAAGGTATTGTGGTGAGACCATGGAACTATTAGAGCTATGATTCCAAGTCTAGTATAAACCGGATATTATAAAATCAAGTATAATATGTTTTTGTGAAAATCTGATTTATTATAACATGAAATGATGGTATGCATACTTATGCGTATGAAATTTTAAGAAATCTTGAAAAGTTATTTTATAAAAATGTGACATTAAGGTTTTCATACCTATGCGTATGAACTACTTATAAATCATGGAAAATGGTTTTCACATCTATGCATATGAATCATTTACAAAATTATGAAAAACATAAAATAATTATTTCCGTTGTGTAATCTCTATAATCCATGAAATGACGTTTTCGCTTAAAACATATGAAAAAGGATAATAAATTCTAATCAATAATGTATTTATCCATGAAATCAATCAAGTCGCAGCGCCCAGGTCGCAGCGCCTAGGTCGCTAAGAGCCCGAGATGTGACAGTAATTTTCTGTGGAAAAAAAATTAAAAATAAGTTTTGGATTAAAAGTTATATTCTAATGTTTAAAAAAATAATCCAAACAGGCTCCAACCGAAACCGAACCCGCGACCCCCTCACCCGAACCATAACATCACAAGCGCAACCTTTAGCCTAGTGCCCTAAGAACGATTTTATACCAAACCAAAAATTCATAACAAGTTTCCTTGATTTACCCCCAAATCCGTTTGAATCAATTGTTATAGCCTAGTTGATTTTCGATCGAAATTCATTCGGTTTTCGAACTCAATTAACCAGATGACTATGGGGTTGTGATTGTCGATCATGAAACAAGTAAAATGGTGTATGAAACACCTACCTTAGTTGATAGATTCGTGATAGTTGGTTAAGAGACCAATAGTAGAAGTTGTCAAGCTTTAATCATTCTGTTACCGATCCAATTGAGTTTGTGAGTTTGTGAGTTTGTTTATTATACTTCGATAGTTTCTTAGAGTTGGTAAGGAAACGTTTGATCAATCAATTGAGGATTTTATACCATTTTAGGATATATTTGAATTTTGTTCGTTTGCTCAATATTTGGAAATGATTTACGCGTTAATGAGCTTTTAATTGGCCAATGGTTAGTTGGAACAATTTACTCGTGATAATCCTTACAAAAAATGGCTCAATTTGCAGTAAAACTGTGTTATTTGGCTATCGAAGTTTTTGGGTCGGGTTTGAAGGCCGGTCGGGTATGGAAGAGATTAGGAACAAGGAATTGTCATTTTTAACCCCTATGGTTTTTGCTTCTTATTATCAGCTTCGTTTTTTAGCAAAATGAGTCCTTTAAGTTTTAAGATTATGTTATAAATTATACTTTTTCTTTAAAAATCATAAAAAATATATATTTAAATTATTCTTATATTTTATCAATAATTTTAACAAAATTCTATAACCTAATTTTTTTATTGGATTATAAAACTTATTATTATACATCTTTTAAGATAACTCCTATTATTATTCCTTTAAATTTGTAAACCTATACACACACATAAGTAAGTATCTATTTTAATCATTTATTTATTATTTGATAAAGTTATAAACAACTTTATATAACAATAATTTAAATTTTTCGTAATTCCAAATAGTTGATATTTGCGTTTACAATTTTTACATTGATGTAACATTGGTTCTCATCAATTGCAATCTTTACTTTACAACTTGTGTTAAATATTTTCATCTGTATATTTTCATCTGCATCTTTTCACTTTACATTGAAGTGGTATTTATACAACAAAAGAGTTGGCTTTTGGGAGCCAAGGAAACAAAAACATTTAATGCTTAGCTTATGTCCATGTAATTTTGGAGTGTTGCAAAAGCTTTCATCCAATTATATAAAATATATAACACTCCCCTTTGGATGATACTTTTTCAAACTTGGATTTTTATTTTAAATTACTGCCTCATTAAAAACCTTGCTAAAGAAAACCCAATAGGAAATAACTTTAGCTAAGAAAAAAAATGCAGTATAGAACTCCCCCCTCAAATTGTCATTTGATGTTAACTATATCGTTTGTACATGTCACCTTCTGATATCATGTACATGTTTCCTGAAAATTGTTGTAGGTAGTGCTTATGTGAAAAGGTCAGCTGAATTGTTGCTAGACGGAACATATTTCATTTCAACTTGATTGTCTTTAATAGGATCTTGAGTGTATGAAAAGAATCTTGGTGGTATGTGTTTTGTTCTGTCACTTTTGATATAACATTATTTCATCTATAAGACACAAGTAGCATTGTCTTCATAAGTTGTAGTTGGATTTCTATCTTTATCTAGCCCACATAAAGTCAATATAAAAATAGTCATAGACCTTAACCATACACACTCTCTAGAGGCCTCATGTAGTGCAATAATTTAAGCATGATTTGATGATGTTGCAACAAGTGTTTGCTTTTGAGAACACCATGAAATTGTAGTTCCTCTGTTCAAGAATTCATATTCAGTTTGAGATCTTGCCTTATGAGGATCAGATAAATAACCTACATCTACTTAACCAACCAATTCTTCTTTAGAATCGTTAGGATAAAATAAACCTAGATAAGTAATTCCTCAAAGGTATCGAAAAATATGTTTAATTCAATTCCAATGCTTTTCTGTAGGAACTGAACTAAATTTTGCTAGTAAATTAACTTCAAAAGAAATATCTGGTCTTGTACAGTTAGTAAGATATCACACCTCCACCTCTTATCACCTGTGATGATGTCACTGAATACACTAAGAAGATTGCGTAAGCATAGTGGTGATATCTTAGTGATGGGGTGCAACTTACTTGATCCGGTTCACAAACACACAGATTAACTTAAAGATATTACATTACAAGGGTATCGTTATTACAAACCAATAGTTATAGTTTACAAACTATTTTATTTAATTACAAGTGTCAGAAGTGTGATGTCACCCCGGCACTGTCTACTTGCAAAAAGGTTTAAGTTCGAAAAGTCAGCACAAAGCTGGTGAGTTCGTAATGATTAATTTACAAAATATGATATGATATGCAAGCTTTCGATACACAGTTTCAAAGATAACCATGGGACCCATATCTAGTTCCTTTCGGACGAATCTACGATTTTACGAAGTACTACCCGTCGGTAATTATCTTAATGCCTCATTATCTTAATGTTTATCACTAACATTAAGCGGATTTCAGAAACAGGTAACAAACATTCACACTAGGGGAGATGCAATCCTCCCAGCAAATGGGTTGTCAGCCGATAGTACTATCAATATTCATTGTTCAGCCGCACATGGGTTCGCTAGATACAATTCAGGAGATGAGGACTTTTTCGATACTGTGACATAGACTTACAGGCAAAATCCCATGAAATCTTACGAGTTCATCACAAGTTCACATGAAATCACACATATTACAGTGATACATATCATATGTTCAAAAACAGTTTTACAGAAATACCCCGATGTTTGTAAATCATTAAAAAGAAAATGAGTTGTACAAAACTCACCTGAAATCTCAAAGCTAGCAGAATAACATACAAACTGGTATTATGGTTTAATTCTGCATTTGTTATTGTTTAGTAAGTTATTTATGTTTAAACCTACTTATTAGATCCTTCTGAAAGCTCAATGTCAAAGACATTGCATTTTGAGACATCAAACTGTTATTAAGTCTTAATCAGTTGATTTAGTTAAATATCATACAATGTATGATAATGTAGGAACCTATAATGATTTAGGTTCCTAATACAAATTTGATGACTCGGTATATTAATCAGGATATTCTCGGATTAACCAAATAGGTATTTATGCTGATTATTGATGTGTGTTAAAGTGTATAGATTTTTAATAAAGATTTTACACAAATCTGGTTTTAAATAAAGAAACGATTTTCACCTTAAACTAAACTACACACAATAGGCAAGTGTACCTATCGCATAGCAATATAGCTCTTGGTAAGAACCGAGTATCGATCCGTGGACACAACACCTCCCAATACTAGACCTTTGTCACTATTTAACCGATCAATAGCGAGTGATTTGAAAATATTAAATTAAACTAAAAGATTAACAAGTTAACAAGCGAAGTAAGAAGATAGGAATGAAAACAAACAATCAATAAGAGATATCACTTGGACTTCGAATCCACTTAGCAACACAATAACAACATACACATACTCAAGGTGAGACCATTTTCTAACTATGATATAAGAAAGTAGTAGAGACTCCCGTCAGGGTTATCTAAACATATAACTCTTTAGAAAGCTAAAACGATAAACACACAATAGCCACTTAAAGTTATGCCATGAAGATCTAATGATATAATTATGTTAATGTGAAGGATGAAGTAGACTCCCGTCAGGGCTATCTAATTCCACAAATCTTTGGAAAGCTAATACGATAAACACATATTGACCACCGCGAGATGCGTAAAGTAGACAAAATATAACAATTCCTCAACCTATGAACATCATATCACGATCATATATTCCAAAGACTTGAGCTCTTAATCTTAGAAATACATAAACAATGACATGAGGAATTCATAGCATATACTATGATCTTTTCAAATACTAGCATAAGGATGCACACTTGTTTAATTATCCTAAATATTCAACCCTCATTCACCATTTCTAGTCAAATGCCATAAATCACATAAAGACATATGCAATCCATGAATAAATGCTAAAATACATATGGTTTTCCAACATAATATGATTCTAACATTCACAAGGTCAAATATATCATCAAACTACACAAGCACACACAATCATTGAAGAATAATCATGCTTTGTCATAACATTAACATAATCAACACCTAAATTTGTGTACAAGTTGTTAAAGCATGCTAAGTTTCATCTAATCCAAGTGACAAACGAGTTTAGCCCATAAGGCTTACAAAAACCACAACCAAGCTTGTAAAAATGGAAGAAACCATAGTAGAACTAAGAATCAAACCAAGAAAACAAGGAAAGGTGGGTTGTGTGATGTTAGAAATCTCTTCGGAATGCTTGACCTTCAATCTTGGCCTTCAATCTTCAATGTTCTCCCCAAAATCGCCTAAAGGACTTGAGAGAATTAGGGTTTTGGGTAAAAAGTTGGATCCCCCCCGAATTGGGGCTAATTCGCTTATAAAAATCGTAACTGGGCCGAACATGGTTATGTTCGAAAGCAACACAGTCGTGTTCATAGTTCAGATATAAATCCATCAGGACACGGTTGTGTTCATATCGAGCACGGTCATGTCAGAGCTGTTCTTCTCAAATATTCTTCAATTCTTGAGTATTTCCATAAAAATCACCAAGCAACTATCGGGAGCTACTACATTCAAAAATAACACTCGATAAGTGTCTAGATAGATGACTTTGCAACAAAAATTGATTCAAATCAAGGAAGATATAAGTTATTTACATGCATAATTATCTACATATCAAACATCCCCACACTTAAACTTTGCTTGCCCTCAAGCAAAAATCTCATGCAATAAACCAAAAAAATAATCCCATTGGCAAGAAAAACATGAGAAAGAATTCAAGGATTAATAAGAGATCCAAACTCATAAAAGATTATCAAGAAATATTCAGTCAAAACAAGAAACCACAAGAGTTGAACTAATCTTTCATTGTCTTTTCAAAAACTGGCAATATCTTCTAAAACATGACAAGTTTATGTAATTCCTTTTATGCATGAGCTTTAACCTCTCACAAAAGTTCACTCACCCTCGGTTATTTTTATGAATTAGAGTATAAGTGAATCACTCAATACCAAGTAATGAAGCAAATATAATCATAGGCTTGCAAAGGAATCAAATCTCCACCAAATAACATGAGAAAATGCAATAATCAAGAGGATTTTGAAGGGTTGTAACGGGGCTTGGGCTAAGGGTATGGAATTTGGGATTTAATCTGGCTAAATGGTCAAAATTCCGGATTACTTAGATGCTAATTGATATAAAATACAAAACCAAAAGAAAAAATAAACACTTAGACTTAAAATAACATTGACTCGGTACGTTGTAATGAGTCACTAGTAGAATTTCTTTTTCTTTTTAAGATCAAACACTCACTTGGATTTATCTATATCATTTTCTTTCTTTCTTTTTTTTTTGAATAACACTACTATCAGTAGCAAAACACTAGCAATACACATCCTACAACAATATGCCTATATATCAAAAATTAGACAACTAAAACAATCCAGACTTTTGACGCTGAGGCTTAAAAAAATTAAAAGGCTAATTTGGCAAAGTAGGCTAAAAATATAGGGTGACAACATAAGAATTAGGAAAAAGGGCTCAACATGGCTACTAGTGGCAAAATAAGGGCAAAGGAGATAAACATAGAAAGAAAATGGCTACATCAAAGGGTTTATCCTAATGCCTCTTTCATTTTAAAGCAAATACTCAGTTCATGATTTTGAAATGCATATCCAAAGCAAGTTCTAATATAGATGCAACATCTGGCACACAAAAGAGCTAACAAAAAATGAAAATGATTGTGTGTAACTTGTACACATGCAATAAAGGCACAAAAATTGCTCACAGAAACGGATGGATAAAGGTAAAGGTGTAAACGCATGCAAAAACATCAAACTTTCAACTTATCATGCTTTTGAGATATTCCAGAACATTTTATCAAAACACTCAAAGGTTTCTTCTAATCTTGGCTTGCTAATAATACACTCATGAATAAGGATCTAGAACAAATCTACTTGAATGTCATTCTGAACTGTTTGTTTTGCCAAAAATGCGAATTTTGTGCAAAGAGATATTTTGAATGGTTCAAACAAAAGTTTAACAAAAAATAAACTCAATGAGCATCCCCACACTTGAATTGTACATTGCCCTCAATGTACCAAAAATGCAAATTCAAAGCAAAAATATATAATGTAAGATAGTAAAAGTAAAAAAAATACTCCCCTGGTGAATTTCTGGAAATAGACAGACATTCTCCCAAAAGCCTCTGAACAGTATCACGCCAACCAAGAAGATCTATCACATTCCAAGAGCAAAAGAATGAGTATGATAAAACAAAAAGTAAAGCATGCAAGTTAAAGTAGTAACTTAAGTAAAAACAGAATAAGTCAAAGCATAAAGTAAATCAAAACCATGAGTTTGTACACAAATGACACAAAACAGTACAACTCAACCAAAATAACCCCAAATAGACATGAAAAACGTTAAACTGAGGACATCAAAGATAAAAACAGATAATCAACACAGATTCATCCAAATTAGGCATCCAAACACTAAAATTACTGCATCTATCCCCAATATAGATGACTTGCAAGCATGAAAAATTCAGACCAAAATCTATACTAGACCAAAATATATCCATGAGAGAAGATGGAACAAAATTTCAGAACAAATTGACCAAAACACAACCGAACTAAGTTGGTTAGAAACTTAAAACAGAAACAAGAAGCATAAAAACATGTGGTTAGCAACCATTATCATCCAAAAATTGATTTTAAAAGCACTACAAGTGTTATACTAACCAACATGTGCATCAACATTCAAGAACAAGCCCTAATCGAACCCTCCAACGAGTTTTCACCCAAAAATTTTAAGAAGAGCATGGATTTCGAACTATTCAAGAACAAAACCCAGAGAAAATTGATGGAAACATACCTTCTATGAAGAACTTGCAAGAAATTAGATGAAAAATTAGGAGGTACGGACGTGAAGAAGCTGGTGTTGGCCGGTAGGGTTGCGAAGAGGGGGCTCTCTCGTGTGGAAGATGCGATGAAGAGGGCTAGGGTGCAGATGTTCTCGATCGGAAAATGGGAACCAGGGGAAAAACGTTTTTGAAATAAGAGATTAGGGTTAGGTGTCTTATTAAAAAGGGTTTTAATTTCTTTCTTTTACTGAGCTCCGAACATAACCATGTTCGGCTAGAACATAACCGTGTTGAACCCTATATATCAGCAGCTCTAAACTCACTGACATAACCGTGTTCAGAAGCAACATGGTTATGTTCATGGCTGATTCTGAAATGTGATTTTTACCCTCTTTTGTTTTGCATTACAAACATATTTCCCCATGAACAACGATTTGTTCGACATATTTTCATGATGAAAATGAGAACAAACACCTACACATAAGCCCTCCAATCCCGTGACGAAAAACACCCCAACATCACTTTCGATTACAAAACAAAAACAAAATTAATAATAATAAATAAAATAAAATAACAAAGACTTCCCAAAAACCTCGGGTTGCCTCCCGGAAGCACTTGTTTATTAACGAGTCCTTAGCTTGACTCAACCTTATATTCACTTGCTCTTCAGGTGAAGTTCTACAACTTCCAATTCCTCATTCGTCGGCCCTTCAATGTAGTGTTTTAAACGATGACCATTGACTTTGAAGATTCTTCCATCTGAATGCTCGATCTCAACCGTTCCATACGAAAACACTTCTTTCACAACATAAGGACCTGTCCATCTTGACTTCAGTTTGCCCGGAAACAAACGGAGACGAGAGTTGTACAATAGAACACGATCCCCCACTTGGAATTGTTTGTTATCCTTCAAGTGGTTGTCATGTAACTTCTTCGTCCGCTCCTTGTAAATCCTTGAATTTTCATAAGCTTGGTTCCTCAACTCTTCAAGCTCATGAACCTGCATAAACCTGTTTTCACCTGCACTTGTTAAATCAAGATTAACCGCTTTCAAGGCCCAATACGCTTTGTGCTCGAGTTCAATAGGGAGGTGGCATGCCTTTCCATAAACCAACTTATATGGTGTGGTGCCAATTGGAGTTTTGTAAGCCGTTCGGAAAGCCCATAAAGCATCATCAAGCTTATCCGCCCATTCCTTTCGATTTTGCCCCACAGTTCGCTCAAGTATTCATTTAAGCCCTCGATTAGTGACCTCTACCTGTCCACTAGTTTGTGGATGGTATGGCGTTGAAAATCTATGGTTGACTCCATAGCGTGACAACGCCTTGTCAAGTTGGGAATTGCAAAAGTGTGTTCCTCGATCACTAATCAAGACTTTAGGAGCACCAAAACGAGCAAATAATTTTCTCAAAAATTTTACAACCACTCTAGCATCATTTGTAGGTAAGGCTTGTGCTTCGACCCACTTTGATACATAGTCAACGGCTACTAGGATGTATTTGTGACCTCTAGAAGACGGAAAAGGTCCCATGAAGTCAATGCCCCAAACATCAAAAACCTCGCACACCTGAATGCTATTTTGGGGCATCTCATCACGATATGAAATGTTACCTGCTCGTTGGCAAGCATCGCATGCTTTGACCAACGCATGTGCGTCCTTGAAAATAGTGGGCCAATAGAAACCAGAGTTGAATACTTTCTTTGCAGTGTAGTTTGCTCCGTGGTGACCGCCAGTGGGACCCTCATGACAATGGCGAAGAATGTTTCTCGCCTCAGCACCATGCACACATCTTCTTATCACTTGATCTGCACAAATCCTAAATAAGTATGGATCCTCCCAAAAGTAGTATTTGACATCTGCAAAGAATTTTCGTCTTTGTTGATGAGTCATGCCTTTTACAAGAACTCCACCTACAAGATAATTTGCATAATCAGCAAACCAAGGATAATCAACAATTGCTTGAACCTGCAAAAGAAACTCATGAGGGAAATTGTCATTTATGTTGGATTCCCTAAGTTCCTCCATGGATGGGTTCTCAAGACGCGAAAGGTGATCCGCTGCGACATTTTCGGCTCCTTTCTTGTCACGTATCTCTATATCAAATTCTTGCAAAAGCAAGATCCAACGGATAAGACGTGGCTTTGCATCTTGTTTGCCAAAGAGATACCTAAGAGCTGCATGGTCAGTGTAAACAATAGTTTTGGACAAGATAAGATAAGAACGAAACTTGTCAAAAGCAAATACTACAGCAAGAAGTTCTTTTTCCGTGGTAGTGTAGTTCTCCTGTGCATCATTCAATGTCTTGCTTGCGTAGTAAATGGGGTGAAAATGTTTGTCCTTCCTTTGTCCTAGAACTACACCAACTGCATAGTCACTTGCATCACACATTAGCTCAAATGGAAGAGTCCAATCGGGAGCTACCATTATCGGAGCATTTACCAATTTTTCTTTCAAACAATTGAATGCTTTCAAACACTCATCACTAAAAAAAAATTGAACATCCTTCTCAAGAAGTTGGGTCATAGGCCTTGCAATTTTTGAAAAATCTTTGATGAAACGTCTGTAAAAACCCGCATGGCCTAAGAAACTTCTTATTGCTCTCACTGAGGTAGGTGGTGGTAATTTTGAAATTGTGTCAACCTTTGCCCTATCTACTTCCAACCCGGCATTTGAAATTTTATGCCCTAGAACAATGCCCTCTTTTACCATAAAATGGCATTTCTCCCAATTCAAAACCAAATTGGACTCTTCACATCTAGCTAGCATCTTCTTCAAATTACTTAAACAATGATCGAATGAGCTTCCGAAAACTGAGAAGTCATCCTTGAACACTTCCATGGATTCCTCAATCATGTCATGAAAGATAGCCACCATACATCTTTGAAACGTGGCTGGAGCATTACACAGTCCAAATGGCATCCGTCTGTAAGCAAATGTGCCATAGGGACATGTGAATGTGGTCTTTTCTTGATCCTCGGGTGCAATTGGAATCTGAAAATAACCAGAAAAACCATCAAGAAAGCAATAAAACATATTCCCAGATAATCTTTCTAACATTTGATCAATAAATGGTAACGGGAAATGATCCTTTCTCGTGGCATCATTCAGTTTGCGATAGTCAATGCAAACTCTCCAACCAGTGATTGTTCTTGTTGGTATCAATTCATTCTTCTCATTTGTCACCACCGTCATACCTCCTTTCTTTGGTACCACTTGTACCGGACTAACCCATGCAGAATCAGAGATTGGGTAGATCAAGCCTGCATCAAGTAGCTTGATTACCTCCTTTTTAACTACCTCTTGCATGTTTGGGTTAAGACGACGTTGATGTTGCACAACCGGCTTGTATTCATCCTCCATTAAAATCTTATGGGTACAAAAGGATGGGTTGATCCCTTTGATATCCATGATCTTCCAAGCCATGGCTTTCTTGTGTGTCTTGAAAACATCCAAAAGTTTCACTTTTTCATCACCTGTCAAGTCAGAAGCAATAATGACAGGTAATTTAGAATCCTCATCCAAATATGCATATTCAAGATGAGTCGGTAATTCCTTTAGCTCCAAGGATGGTGGTTCTTCAACTGATGGCTTTGCTTTTGGCTCTTCATCTCTTTCGATTGCTTCAAACACGTCACAAATTTCTGGACTAAGGGATGGATCATTAGCTAGCATTTGGGCTAGCTCATCACATATCCGATTAGCTTGAACTGAATCAAGTTCTTCCCCCTTTAGCAACTGTGTGTCAAGGACATCATGCTCAAGTATTTCCTGCACACAGTGATCCACATGATAGTCAATAGAATCAATGAAATAAAGTGTATCATCATGACTTTGTGTGTGTTGCATGGAATCCTTAATCCTGAAGACTACCTCTTCCTCGTCCACCCTAAGTGTCAATTTACCTTCCCACACATCCACCAAGGCTCTAGATGTGGCTAAAAATGGACGACCAAGAATGAGAGGTACATTTCTATCTTTATCCATGTCCAAAATAACAAAATCCACAGGAAATACAAATTTACCAATTTTCACCAACATATTCTCAACTATGCCCCTTGGATATTTCACCGATCGATCAGCCAATTGGATACTCATTCGGGTTGGTTTTGGTTCTCCTAGGTCTAGCTTTGAAAACATAGAATATGGCATCAAATTGATGCTAGCACCTAGATCCGCTAATGCATTGTTCACTGATAAACCACCAATCAAACAAGGGATGGTAAAACTCCCAGGATCCTTCATTTTCTCGGGCAGCTTGTTTTGAAGAACTGCCGAACACTCTTCATTCAAAATCACATGCGAAAGCTCTTCAAGTTTCTGCTTGTTTGTGAGAAGGTCTTTGAGAAACTTGGCATACTTAGGCATCTGTGACAAAGCTTCAACAAACGGTAAGTTTATATGTAATTGCTTGAAAAGATCAAGAAATTTACCGTAATGCTTTTCCATCTTTTCATTTTTCAATCGACTTGGATATGGAATTGTGGGTTTGTACACTCTCAAAGGTTCTTTGACTGGTGCCTTACCTGTTGAGTCTTGCTTTGTGTTTTGCACCTCGTCTTGAACCTCAATTTCTTCTTCAACAGTTGGCTTTGATGTGGAAGCCAAATCATCAGATTTAGTGGTCTTGCCACTCCTTAATGTAACAGCTTTACAATGCTCCTTTGGATTTGTTTCTGTGTTACTTAGAAGCTTTCCTTTTTCACGATCTGCCAACAACTTTGCAATCTGCCCCATTTGATTTTCAATACCTCGAATGGTAGATCCTTGACTTCTTAACTCATTCTCAAACTGTTGATGTCGGGCATCTGCTTGATCATGGCGGGCTTCAGATTTTTGATGCCGAGCTTCCGCGGTAGAAAGAAATTGTGTCATCATCTTCTCCAAGTTTGACATTTTCTCAGGTTGGGAACCACTACTCGATCCTTGATCTTGGTATTGCTGATATTGATTTTGATTTTGTGGTTGAGACTGATTTTGTTGTCTTGCTTGGAATGGTTGTTGATTTTGTTGATATGGCGGTCTTTGTTGAAATCCTGGAGGTTGGTTGCTTCCACTTGCCTTCCAACTAAAATTTGGATGATTTTTCCAACCCGGGTTATATGTGTTACTGTATGGATTGTTTTGGGGTCGGTTTTGAATTCCCATGAAGTCAACTTGCTCACGTGAAGTTTGCAAATTCCCAGCTTGACAATTCACACTCAAATGTGGACCACCACAAAAATCACACCATGTTTGCACTTGATTCATTTGCATTTGATTAATTTTTCTAGTCATTGCCTCCACTTGTGCTACTAGAGACGTATAATCATCAACTTGATGAACTCCTTGCTTTGGTGTTTTACCCCTTGTTGCTTGCCATTGGTGATTGTTGGCAGCCAATTGTTCAAGTAGCGCATACCCTTCCTCGGGGGTTTTGTCAGTGAATGCACCACTTGCTGTTGCATCAATCATTTGACGATCCTGTGGAAATAACCCATTGTAAAATGTAGTAGATTGCATCCAACTATCCAAACCGTGATGCGGGCATTTCCTCATCAAATCTTTGTATCTTTCCCAAGCATCATATAATGATTCTCCATCATCTTGCACAAAAGAAGTTATATTATTTCTCAATCTAGCAGTTTTTGATGGTGGAAAATATTTGAACAAGAATTTCTGAGCAAGATCCTCCCATGTGGTAACAGAACCAGGTGGGAGTAATGATAACCAAGCCTTAGCTCGGTCCTTGAGAGAAAATGGGAACATCCGAAGTTTGATGGCATCATCAGAAACTCCATTCGCCTTAAAAGTATCACAAATCTCAATGAAGCTAGTGATATGAGCACTCGGATCCTCGTCTGTTAAACCATAAAACTGAAGGTTGTTTTGAATCATTTGAATGAAATGAGGTCGAATCTCGAAGTTGTTAGCATTAATTGTAGGCCTAACAATGCTTGATGCAAGGTCACCAAGAGACGGTCTTGCATAATCAGAAATGGACCTTCTTTCGTTTCCTTGTCCAGCCATGGTTTCCCCGGTATTTTCTTCCTCGTGATTTGCTTCCTTTTCAAACTCTAATGCTACTTGTCGAACTCTTTCTCTCAACCTTTGATTGAAATATCGCTCAGGTTCTGAGGTTGGCTCTATCAACTCGACAGCAGGAGATGATGAGGACATATACCACCTGAAAACACAACAAAAGACCAAGAACACGTAAAAAGGAACAACTTAAATAAAATAAAATAAAAAAAATTTCACAAATGGCTAAAGTAGTAATTTGGGTCGTTCTCGTTTCTAACCATTCCTAGCCATCATCTAGGCAATAATCAACAATCAAAACTATTGCATTACATTCAAAAACAAGATCTAATCTAAAAATTATCAAACTAATAGGATAAAACGAATCGCTACCCGATCGGACGGATTTTCAGTCGCAGAACAACGATCAGATGTTGTAGAAACATTCCCTAGCTTCAATTTGATGATTAGATCATTTTAGAACTAAGATTTGGGGTGTAAAAATCTTCCTGCTCGAGTGTAGAGGTTTGAAAGTTTGAGAGAAGAAGAAATATTACATCTGCATGCAATTCTGATATTGAAATCTAATCCTTTAAGCCGCCTTATGCTTCACGTACCTCCAAGGAGGACTCATTTGCTCTTGGCATACCGCGAAGAAATCCGGAGTAGCCTCAGATATTTTGACTCATCGCGTACTGCCAAGGGACCTCAAAATGGCCTTGGCGTACCACGACGAGTTCCGGAGTGCATTTCTAGATTTTGACTCATCAAGTAAGTTGTCGCCACATCCATAAGACACATTTCTAGATTTTGGATACTGCTAAGCTGATTAAATATGTAAAAGTGATTGCATCCATAACAGGAGAATATGTTTCCTCCTAGTCATTCCCTGGTCTTTGAGAAAAACCTTAAGCCACAAGTCTGGCTTTATATCTTGTAACTTCATTTTTCTCATTCTGTTTCTACACAAAAATCCACTTGCAAACCACAAGTTTTACAGTCTTTGGTGTAATAGCAATTGGAACAAAAACTTTTCGTTTGTTAAGTGAATTTAATTAAGCTTGCATAGCATATTTCCATTTGTTCCAGTCATCTCGATTTTGACAATCGTTACCTAATTTTGGTTCAGGAGCATTATCTCCATTTACAATCTCACTTGCCACGGAATATGAAAATATCTCATCAATATTTTCCATTTTATATCGATTCCATAATGAGTTTGTCTGACCATAGTTAATTGACATCTCTTTGTTAATATCATTCATTTCTTCATCGAGAAATGTTTTGATATTTTGAATTTCATCATAATCCTTTTCCTTATGGTCATTTTCCTTTTCAAATCCTTTTCTTTTTCGAGAATTTTTATCATTTGATCCGATTGGTTTGCCACGTTTCAAACGTCTTTGAGATTCATGAGTTGGATCTTTGTCTAATTACTTACTTGGAATCTCAACCCAAGCTTGAGCATTTTCTGCTGGTATATAAGATTTTGTTATTCCTTTTGTATCGGTAAATGCATCTGGAAATTTATTTGTTATATCTTGCATATGGATTATCTTTTGAACGTCTGTCTCACATGGTCTTGTTCTTGGATCAAGATATAACAATGAAGGTTCACACAATGAGACATTGTTTTCTTTTATGTTCTTTTCTCTCCCTAAGGTTGGAAATTTTGTCTCGTCAAAGTGACAATTAGCAAAACGTGCTGTAAAGACATCACCTGTTAGGGGTTCAAGATATCTTATGATGGATGTTGTTTCGCATCCAACATATATTCCCAATCTTCTTTGAGGACCCATTTTTGTTCATTATGGTGGTGCAATAGGAACATACACCGTACATCTAAAAATTCTGAGGTGGGAAATGTCATGATCTTGTCCATGAGCAAGTTGTATAGGAGAGTATTTGTTATTTGCACTATGTCTCATGCGAATTAATGATACAGGATATAAAATTGCATGACCCCAAATAGACACATGAAGTTTTGTTTACAATATTAAGGGTCTTACTATTAGTTGAAGTTGTTTTATCAATGATTCAACTAAACTATTTTGTGTATGTACATGAGCAACCAGATGTTCAACAACAATTCCAACTGACATGCAATAATCATTAAAAGCATGTGATGTGAATTTACCCGCATTATCAACTCTCACCCTTTTAATACTATAATTCGAAGAATGTGCTTGTAATTTTATAATTTGAGCGAGAAATTTTGCAAACACCATATTACAAGTCGAAAATAAAGAAACATGAGACCATTTGCTACATGCGTCTATTAAGACCATGAAGTATATAAATGGTACACATGATGGATGAATTGGTCCACATATTTTACCTTGAATGATTTCAAGAAATAAAGGAGATTCATGCTCAATCACTAAAAGTGAAGGCCTTATAACAAGTTTTCCAAAAGAGCATGATACACATAATGTTATTTTATCTATTTGAGGTAATTTTTGATCTCTTAATGGATGTCCATGTGTATTTTTGATTATTCTTTTCATCATTGTAGATCCTGGATGATTTAGTCTATCATGCTAACATTTTTCTTTAACTACCATATGTACTTGAGGCACATTTATTTGCGTATAATGTAAACCAGAGTTAAGCATTGGAAAATTTTCCAATATGATATATTTTCTCATGATATACAAATATTTCTCATTATTAATAGTAGTTGAGTGGGTGTTAAACCCATTTTGGTATATGTTCTTGAAACTCAATAAGTTTCTTGTTGATTTTGGGGAATACAAAGCGTTTTCTATTGAGTTTTGTAACATTTGGTAAAATCAAACTTGTTTTTCCCACTCCTTCTATCACGTCTGTAGGACCTGATATTGTATTAATGGTTCCTTTTGTTGGTTTCAATACTTGAAAGTATTTTTTAGCTATACACATATCTCCATCACTTGTTTGAATGAGTGCTCTATTGACATTCATTTTAATCTTCAAATAAAATGAAAATAACAAGATATTACGAAAACATATACATTAAATATTTTACATAAAATGAAAAGTTAAGTACACATAACTTAGTACGGTTAAACAGATTATACATAATTCTTACACTATTTATTTAGATAACATATATTCGTTCAAATCTCCAAGTTAGGTAAAAAGTCTAAGTTATTTATTTAATGAGATGGCATACGACAAGATTTTGACCAATGATTTATACTTCCACATCTAAAACACGAACTATCAGTGTTTTGAGTAGTACCAACTTAATTTTCAAACTGGTTTTGTTGGTTGCCTTTTTGTAAGGTGCGGTAACTCTTAGCTCTTTTGTAACACCCCGACCGATGGCGGAAACGTCGGGATGCCACGAGGGATGTGTAGATTGTTCAAAAGCTCGTGGGCATCTAAATTAAATCATCACAAATCATTTAATCAACCAAATTAATTACACAAAAATCATGTTCATCATGAATTAGTTACATCAATTACACAAAAAGATTTAGCTATCTAACTAAATTCTAATCGCCAGAATTTCAGTTATTTAGCTAAGTCCAAGATTCCTATGTGGTGATGTCCAAAAGTGTGAGTTCATCTTCCTCAACCTACTTAGCTTCATTACCTGAAACATGTAAAAATCAAGTGTCAACTACAAAGTAGTTGGTGAGTAATCATAAGTTTTATATAAAAATATTTTTGCTAAAATGGTTTTAAGAATTTATGCGTTCTTGAAAAAATCCACCCGAGCACCTGTGAGATAATCCAACACAATATCCAATACACAATCCAAACACAAAATCCAAACACATAATCACACAACTCAATAACTCATAGATAATTAATCATATGTTCAATCAACCAATCATAATCCATCAATATTCTCAATCAGTATAAGTGACAATACATGTATCATTGTGTATGACCGAGGTCAATGACAACGACACACGGAGTTGTGGAAATCCACGTGACAATACATGCAATCATTACGGATGACCGAAGTCAGCCACAACGACCCACGGAGTAGTGACAATACATGCAGTCGTCGCAAATGACACGAAGTCATTAGCTACAACTCATGAAATAGTGACAATACATGCAGTCGTTACGAGTGACCGGAGTCATTAGTAACAACTCATGGAATATGATCATCCATATCTATGAATGTCATACAAGTAAACAAGTGTCATCCATGTGTTATCAAACAGATATGTAAAATTTGGTATACATGTTTCACCTCCGGGTTTAAAACAAAACAGTTTAAAAGGGAGGTTATGAGAACTCACCTGAGTCCTTAGAATCGATATTTCGTAGTATGCGCGCTCACGTATGTGAAATCAACAACTCAATCAACCTGTCATTATTGTGTGTTCATGTTCATAAGCATATGCGGTTTATTTGATTTAATATCCTCAAGTGTTTACTTTTGAGTCATTATTGTTTCATTAACTTAGTTCATTTATTCTAAGTTAAATTCACCCTTGTTACTATAAAAGTTGTTATCATCAAATTATAATTTCACTTGTAAATTTTACTTATATAGTGATGATAAACTAATAGCGAAATCTTGTGTGCGCCTCTCATATGTGTGTATGCTAGAAGATGATTAACCTTCCTCCTACACACACTCATTCATACACATTATTTATAACTCCATAATTTTATGAACTCATGTCATTAAGAAAGAAGAAAAGTGATTCTTTAATCTCATTCATGCATGCATGACTAAACTTAGTTGGCCACTTTGATGTAGTTATAACACTCAATTCTCATTATAAAAGATTATATCTATGTCTTTATCGTAAAAGATTTTCATTAAGTAAGATCTTATATTTCAAGACTCTTATTATCAAGAAAGATGGCAATCCACTAAGTTTTCTCATGCATGCATGGTCACATTTATGTGTTTAGATGTGATCTTCTTCCATTACTTATACTAAATCTTAATTTGTAGGGCACTTAAGTTTTTGCTACTCACCTTCCAGCGAACCTATGGTCTAGAAACCCTTAGGTTTGGCCAACAATGAGGGTTCGGCCTACTTAGACCCAAAAGTCATGGTTCGGCTAGATTAAGAGAGAAAGGTTCGACAAGGTTCGTCCCTTTAGTTTGGCATGCAAAGGTTCGCTGGTTGCCTCTCCCTTTGGATGAACCCCTTTGGTTCGTTACCTAAGAGATAGGTTGGTGAGGTTGTCCAGGGTTCGCCCACGAAATAGGCTCGAAAATGGGCAGGTTCGGCTAACAAGACTCAAAGGGTTCGTCTCAGTGACTTTCCAAGGTTCGACTCACCAGGGTTCTGCGAACCTGATAAGGTTCGTGGGTGTCTTTGAAAAGATTCGGCACAAGGTGGTCCAGGGTTCGGCAATGACAAGCTTCGGCTGGCCAAGGTTCGGCCAGCCTAGGTTCGCAGGTCAGCCAAGGTTCGCCCATTGCTGGGTTCGGCTAGATGGCTCGTGCCACCAGAAGGTTCGTTCCAGGTCAGGGTTCAGCTGCCCTGGGTTCACGACCAGCCTTGCACCCATTACTGTTTGTGACACCCGGCAATTTCAGGTAAATTGCAACTCTTACATTCTTTAAATTTCACATTCATACTTGTTGCATTTCATTTAATTATGTTTAATTAGATGAGTTGAACACAAACAACTACGAAACGATGGTTGTTGGAACTATCGAATCGTACATTGCACATTGGTTTTGAAAACCAAGTGTGGCAAACACAACACTAACACAAAACAATAATTCGGGGAATTATTGAATTGTGCTGTACACATTGATTAGAATTAATCAAGCGTGCAAACACTTCGTTAGACACGAACGCAAACTATTGAAGATAATTCAAGGAATTATCGAAACACACACGAGTCTCACGAACATGGGTGATCAATCAAACCTATGTGTCATTATATGATTATGTGTTAAACATGCATTAGATGTTTAGGATAAACGTTAGAAATCGAGTACGAGCGAAATCGAATCATCGTAATCGAAATACATGAAATTTGACCCGTCGCGGTACGTGACAACCCCATCGCGAAAGGCTTCGTGGTACGCGAAGCAAACCGGGAGTCGGGACTCTCGAATTCCATTGCGGTACGCGGTAAGGGATTTTGATCGGCCTCCGCGGTACGCGAAGGCCATGCAGATCAAATTTTCTATTTAATCAACCCCAAACTCATTTTACTCGGTTCTTCTTTCATTCTTCCGACTTTCTTCACTTATCCTCGACCAAATCCCTCTGAAACCAGCACCCAAGACCCCATTCTTGAAGCTCTTCCTTGCAACCTTGAAGTGATTTGGAGCCATAGGAACAACGAGGAAGCTTGGGAGGCCATCGAAACGACGAAAGATCCAATCTCAACCACTCGAAGAACCTCCAGAAGCTGTTCTACCTCGGATCTTGTCTTCTAAGGTAGTTTTAAACGTTTATCTAGTGTTAGATCGTACATGCAATGGGTAAAAACCCACATGCAACTCCATACGGTTATTGTGCACAAATTTGTTGGTGATTTGTTGTGTAGATGTTATAGATTTACTGATTTTAAAGTATTAGAATGTTAGATTGAGTTTTGTTGAGTTATTGGTTGATTTGATGATGTATTGGTACACTTGCCATAAAAGGAAACTTTTATGTTGCAAATCTTGGATTTGTGATGATCTAGACATGTTAGACATGTCTAGATGTTGTTAAATGTATATTGGAGTGATTAGAAACACATTGGGATATTTGATTTTGTCAAAAACATGGTTTTGTATAAACTTACTATAAAAGGAAACTTTTAAAAATCAAAAGAGGGCTTTTGATGTTTTAAGGCATTTTGATGAACTTTAAGTATTGGGATATGCTTAAAAATGATTTCTAAGCATATTGGAAACTTCGATTTGTGAAAACGAGCTTTTAAAAAAATATTTACTATTTTAGGAAACTTTATTTGGGTAAAACGGCATAAATGGTGATTCATGCGCAAGCGACATGTTTTAAGAGTTTAAACGTGTTTTACAATCATATTAGGAGTTATTAACTTGATGAAATGGGATTTCATAACCACACCTTCCTAAATTGGAAACTTTCTAAAAATGGTAACTTATGTGATTAGAGTCATAGGATGCATTTTGGTGTCTTATGTGCATTAAGGCACATAAACACAACAATCATGTCACCAACGATTCATCGAGTCTCACTAGTTAACACACACACACTCGGTTGAGCACACCGACACTTGAAGTTGTATGGGATACAACACAACACAGAACACATACTCACACCTCTATGGTTATAGGTGACTACTAGGAGGATTGCTAGCATTCGCAGACGCGAACACATTCACCGGGACTGCTGTAACAGGTGAGTTCACGGCCCCTTTTTACATTTTCTACCTTTGGGGGAGAAAACATTGCATACAACTACTTTTGAACAACTTACACACTTTTGGTTTCTTTGTACATGCTAATATCGTATATGCATATGTGTGGCAATCATCCACAAAACTGATAAGTCCTCATTAAACACACCTCGAACCGTTAGTAGCGCGTTGTGCTTAGCGTGATAATTCTGAATAGTACTATTTGGGCCTGACAAGCCCCACTGTTGCGAGCCGTATGGCCACCCCGACTGGAGGTCGGAACAGTGCATAATTGACCAAACAACATTTGCCATATCTTGGATTGGTATGGCGGGAGGCAGCATGTTAGCTTCGGTTGCGAACCCGCATATGGTATAACACATATTGACTAGCTATTAATTGATATTGCATTGTATTGAAAAGTAGACCTGCAAAACATTTACTTTAAACATTTTGATGTTTACTGCTGATTACAAACCTGTGCTCTCACCAACCTTTGTGTTGACCTTTTACTCGCATGTTTTCTCAGGTAACTAAGGCACGCACACAAGGGATCTAGGATGCTAGGCTGGAGTCGCATGCATCTGTTTAAGTGTCTTAGTCTATTAAACAATTGTTATCATTTGATCGTGTTACTTATGTATTGTCAAACTACTTTAATCGCTTCCGCAACTATTGTTACATAACATTTTGAAAACTGTTTTAAGATAACGCTTCCGCTATTTATGAATGTTAATCTGTTTTGATAACCTACACTTATTTCCGCAACTCTGATTTTACAAACGGTTTTATCCAAGTAATTGGATGTAAGTATACAATCAGACATGTAGGTCTCGCAAGTTGTGTGACCGGAGACTGCGATCCTGACAATCTGTTGTTGCTCGCGCCCCAGAAGGGACGGGATTTCTCGGGGTGCGACACTGTTCATCATCTTCCTTGATTTCTAAACATTTTCTATTACAGGTTCGATCCAAACAATCCTACTCCTTCATGCTAACTCATTTCATTGTTTTACAAGTTCTAAAATCAGTTATATCACTAGTAAAAAAAAAAAGGGTTCGCGATTCATGATAAAACCGAAACTAAATCCTCAGATTTACCTCGAAATGGTGATCCCAAGCTAGTTTTCTTTGTATCTCCTTGTTCCTCTCGATCCCACGAACGCGTGGACACCAAGATCTCTTGAATCCACCAAGAAATAAGGGAGAAATTCTAGTGAGAAGGTATAGAGACATGGGGTGTTTTTCTTGGTCTAGAGAGAGAAAGAAAGATGTAAAAATGGAGAAGAAGGAGGTGATCCTCTCTTTAATATCCCGGTCGGTCCCCGCGTACTCGGTCTCGTTTATATCGCGATAAATTCCGTTAATTGTTCGGTTTATCCTTGTAATTATATTTTTAAACTTAAAAACATTTAAATATTACGTTTCATTTTAAAGAACATGATTTTTAATTAAGGTTGTTTCGTAAAACAATTTCGAATAAAGTATTTCATAAAACAGATTCATTTCATTTTCGTGACATTAATTATTTAAATAAAACAACTTGTTCAGATCTGTTTTAGGTTGTGATTCCTAATAAACGTTTTTAGCTTTCTTTTTCTTAAATTAATATCGTTCGTTATTATTTCGTTATCTCGTCGAAACGCGTTACTCACGTACGTATTCGTAAAGATCGTCACCTTTCCGAATTCCACACTCGTATTGTATTTCGATTTGATTTACGTTTTATGGAATACCGTTTCAGAATTATCATACTTAATAATTATATTCGTGTGAATCGTCACTCACGCAAATACATTATCAAGTTAATACTTCTGAAATAATATTCACGTTTAATTAATGATCGTAACCTCACAACTGGGTATTTATTTCCAATATCCTCTTCATTATTTTATTATCTTAAATATTATATTCCCAATCCATTTCCCACTAAACCATGTCACTGACACATCCTTGATAGACTGAAATATGCATATGTATAGGGCATATGTAGGGGTCAGTCGCAACTGACCCAGCCACCGTCCCACCGCTATTTCGATAAACCATGACCATGTGTCCTTGACTATGTTTAGCAACCAAGCAACAACCAACTCAAACTCCTTTCCATTTCCAAACCAATAATCCATATTTCGTGAATACAACTGCGATAAACTCTCTGGTTCTGTTTAGTTGGGTTTCAACTAAACTTCCCATGGTTTACGCGTATAATAATATGTTATCAATATGTATACCAATAACAGTGAAAATCATCGAATAATGCATCATCATTTATAATTATTATATCAAGTCATAACAGTACAATCGTACAGATGTACGGACAACCTGAAGTACAGTGATGTTACATCTTTGGCTATGGCCATGACCATGGCCACGATCACAACCTCGACTGTTATAAATATTGTTCCGAACAATTATTGTTCACGTTTATTGTTTCTAAAACATCCATTAATTTTAAATGTCTCTTTACACGAGCTGTCCACTATAACATCTTAGGCAAATCTCACATCAGTCGTGAACAGGAGAGATTCCTGTCTCATAAGTAACGATCCGCCTCTTACATCACCAAGGAGTTTTCGGCTTAGCTGGCTGTGGATCACATAAAAACTCCACAGTTAAGCGTGCTTGGGCTGTAGCAATCCAGGGATGGGTGACCTCCATTTGAAGTTTTCACCCAGGCAGCCAAAGGCAAAACCGTGAACTCCGAGCGGGCAGATCGGACAATATTTGTGGTCAAACGGGGCCGGATGTTATATCCACGCCATGTAATTTTCTCCACCGATGTTTAACGCTGGGAATTCAAGTTTTGCAATATTTGACTTTTTTTTTGCTAAACATGAATAAATCAATTAAAAAAGATAAATATTAAAATCTATATATATCAATGAACACTGCGATACAATAGAATAATAAAGGCTACAAAAAGATACATAACTAGAAAAAAAAATAAATTCTTCAGATGGGAGTTGAGATATGGATAAAGAAATAGAATTAACATTATGGTAATTAATAACAAAAGTGGGTGAATCATCTTCCAAAAATTTTCTTGAGCAAGCTTGAGATAATGAGATAATATGTTTTTATATATTAAAAGAGATTTTTTATTTATAGAAAAAAAAAATTAAGCGTTGATAACGATTATATAACCTTTTTTGCAACTGCTATATGGTCGTTTACGAGTATATGATCATTGTACTTGTATAAAAATTATAATTATGAATAAAAAAACTGATAGGTTAAAAGTTAAAGAATATGAGTAAAGAAAAAATTGTTACCAACTAGAAACAAATGTTAGCGTATATAATAAAATGTTAGTATAATAACAAAAGTTAATATCAATGTTAGCATAAAATTGTTAATATTGTTAACATGAAAATAAAATGTTAGTATACATGAATAAATGTTATAATACACAAATAAAAGTTATCATACGAATAAGATGTTAGTATGCATAAATAAATGTGAGTAACATTAGTCAAAGTTAGTATGCATGAAAATGAAATGTTAGTTTCATAACTAAAAGTTAGATACATGAATAAAAGTTAGACAGTTAGTAGTCCCATGATTATCAAATATCCATAATAGTAAGTTTTGGATAGTTATTTTGTTTATTATGGAAGTTAACTTCTTAAAATATTATATAAGTTCTTATTAATGAAATGTTTACTTTTGATGGATGACTCGTGCTTTAATGATCCTCTTAATTATGATATAAGAACTCTTCGTGCTGAGAACGTGTTACAATATAACTATGATTAGCACACCTTAATAATCTTTTAGAGATGATTATAAAAGAAAGATAGAAGAAATTTTAGAGAGAAGAAGGAGGATTGTATAACATATGAAAATGCATACAAGAGGTGAATATATTCTCTTTACATAGAAGTAGTATTTATGCTACAAAAGAGTTGGCTTTTGGGAGACAAGAAAACAAAAACATTTAATGCTTAGTCCAAAAATATGTCTATATAATTTTGGAGAGTTGAAAGGCTTTTATCCAATTATATAAAATATATAACACTTAAGAGTATATTTGGTAGTTTCTATTTCCATGTTTTTTTCTTTGTATGAATATATCGTTTAAAATAGGGTTGTAAACGAACCAAACGAACACGAACGAGCCCTTGTTCATCTTCGTTCGTTTAACTTTTAATTTGTTCACGAACGGTTCATAAACGCTTACCCGAATGAAAATTCTTGTTCGTGTTCCTTCATTAAGGAATTGAATTTGTTCACGAACAGAAATGAACACATATTATTTAAACAATATAAAGTAACATTCTTACTTTCAATAATTAGAAATAATCATTTAAATAAATATTGTGTATAATATTATGATATTAAAATAAAAATAGCTTAAATATTATGATAATAAACTAAAAATAAAAAATTAAAGATATACAACACATTTAATGAATAGATATAATAAATAAATAAATATATAAACAAACATAAACATAAACGAACACATTAACGAACGTTCACGAACACAAATGAACGAACACGACCTCTGTTCATGTTCGTTCCTTTAACTAAACGAACGAAATTTCTTGTCTGTGTTCGTTTCTTTAATAAACGAACAAACATAAACGAACTTCCCGCCGAACGGTTCACGAATTGTTCGCTGAACGTTTGGTTCATTTACAGCCCTAGTTTAAAGCAATAGAAATTTTTGAATTTTTGGTACCATTCTCTTAAAAAGGCAAAATAAAAATTCACCATTTTGATATAAGTTTGGTAAAATGGACGGGTTGGGTCATGGATGTCAAAGGGATGTGTTTGGGACGGGTTTGAGTAATCTCAATCCCATACCCGATTAGAATATCTTGTCTCATACCAGTCCTAAAAGCCATCGGGTATTTACTCGCCATCTCTACGGGTTTTGGGTATACTCGTTAGTTAACTAAATATACCCGTTGAGAATAACTAGCTTAAAATACGTCAGGTATCGGGAAACTAATAAGAAATTTATTTTTAGTTTATTTATTTTTTTAATAACAATATGCCAAGAACATACTGTTAATATATCAAATAACATAAGACTTCAAAATGTTATAAGTTGATTTACATGTTCAAGAAAACAAAATAAGAGCAATTATCAATAAAGTGGTTTAAAAAAAAAACTATTACAGTTACCACCAAAAACAAAGATAAAAAAAGAAACAAATCTCATTTACAAATTCTAAATTTCAAAAGAATTTAAAAAATAAACAAATTCTATTACTTCAAATGTATATAAAAGACTATTTATAATCGGATACACGAGATGGGCTAAAGGGTCTATATAATCGGATAATCAAGCCGAGTAAAAAGGTATATAAACAAACCTCATGCATGTCCCATACCCGTGAAATTTTTACAAACTAATCTCATACCTGGCCAAATATCGGGTTCCGAAATACCCGCCCCATATGTAGCGGATTTCCGGTAAATCTGTCGAAGCGGGTTTTTTGTCATCTCTAGGTTGGGTCAGGATGGGTACGGGTACGGGTTAAGATGGGTGCTGGTCATGATGAGTTTTAAGGAAAATTGGTTTGGGTCTAAACGGGTTAGATTCACTAAGGAACTAAGGAGGTATCTTTGCCTAAGAAAAATTAGAAATAATATAAGTTTTACATGTGATATGTTAATAATATTAAAGCAAAAATAGGTACAAAAACAAAATTCTATACAAAAAAAACACGTACAAAAATAAAAAAATCCAGTACAAAAATCAAAAATATAGTAGAAAAAATAAAAATTTTGTAAAAAAATAAAAATGTAGTACAAAAAAATAAAAATGAAGTAAAAAACAAAAATAAAGTACAAAAAAAAAAATCAGTACAGAAACAATACATAACAATAAAATAATCGAGTACAAAAAAATAAAAATATTATCCAAAAAATAAGATGTTATACCTAAATTATTATGTCACATATCAAAATCCTATTAGTTCTTAATCTTTTATGCAAAAATATCTTTTTATTTGATTTTTTTTCCAAATATATTAATATATATAATTGTTTGAATTTAATTTATTCTCATAGTGTTTAGATTATCCATGTTGACCTATATTGTGTTAAAGTGTTTTCATCTCAATACATTATATGTAAAGATAATACACATTTTAACTCAAAATACAATAATAACTTCCACTACTAGAAAAAATGTTTTTTTCCAACCACAATTTGTGACGAAATAAAATGCGTAGCAAATTTGCTACGTATTAGTGACACTTTTCAGTATAGGAAAAAAACCTAAAGTTTTCTTTCAAGTTGCGACAGATTAGCGACGGAAGAAAAAAATGAAAGTTCCGTTGTAAATGCGTAGCAAATTTGCGACGCATTTCTGACACACAATACATTTAATTTAGTTAATTAATACATGTGTCGCAAATTTGTTGCAAATAATTATTTTAATAATATTTTTTACTCATATTTAATATAATTAACAATAATAATGATGTTAAATTACACATATACTTTTTTAAATCCAATTGCGTCGCAAATGTGTTGCAGATTTACTACACATTTCCAACAACACGAGCTTCAATTTAATTAATTATAATTTGTGTCGCAAACGTGTCGTAAATTATTATTTTAATATTTTATTCACTCATATTAATAATAATGATAATAACGAACTCGTGTATTTTTTTAAATCATATTGCGTCGCAAAATGTGTTGCCGATTTGCGACACATTTTCGACAAACATGTAATTTAATTTAGAAATGCGCCGTAAATGTGTTGCAAATATTTCATAATTTATTTGCTTATGGATTTTGCGACACAATACAATGCGTCGCAAATTTGCGACGCATTTACGACAGTTTTTTAGTCTATATAGAACCAAGTTTTCAACTAACGTCAAATTAGCCACACAACAAAAAAAACGAATGTTTCTGTCGCAAATATGTCGCGGATTTGTGACACACTTCCAACAAATACCATAATAAAATATAATTATTCTTTTTAACGATACCAAACGTTTTTTTTTTCATTCTAGCTTTTCTAAAACTTCATTATACATGTAATACTTTTACTTAGCAAACCTATATATTGTTTTAATAATGCAGACGTGTGTGTACACCATTAGAGTTATACTTATAGATAGAACTATAAAATGTCTTTAGCTATAAGTTCTAATATTACATATGTACGTTCGTTAGTATGCAATAGATGTAAGTATTTAAAATTAAATTATTTCATGTATATGAAGTGTTTGCAAAAGATAGGTGAAAAATAACATCATTTGAGATTTGAAAGAGCTAAAACATGTTATGGTTGTATGTAATGAGTAGCAAATGTGTAGCAAATTGTGAAATTGCTACACATTTGCTACAAGTCTTTTAGTTTATTCATTAATTGTGTCGCAAATGTGTCGAATTTCACATTGAAATGATTAGATTAAAGATTTGGAATCACAAGTGCAAAATCTTGGCTCTCAAATTGAAATCAAAAGAAAATTAAGAGAGCAGTCAGGGCAACGACTCGAACAAAGATTGCTAGAGCAACATGGCTAGCACAAGAAAACATGCGAGACAAATGCAGGAGTTTATAAGTAAATTTGGTCCTCGTGATAAAAACTAATTGTTGGGTTGAATTTTGGTTGTTATTTTCGACATTTTAAATTGTTTTGATTTTCTATTTTAGACTTCAAAACTTGCAAGATTAATGTATGAATTTTCTGTTTAATGAAGTGGTTATGTTTGTGGTTAATTTTGTGAAACAATTTTTTGAAATTTTTGGGATGAATTAGATTATTCTTGAAATAACCCAAATTTATTTACAAGAGGAGAAACTAAAATAAAAATTATAGTCAAATAATAATAACTAGGTTTAATTCCATCACGCGTTGTGGCGGGTTATCACAGTACACTCCTAAAAAAGTGTATTATATATCATTTGCAAAATCAAATCTTTTTCCACTAAATCTATACAATTTTTTATAAAAGCATAAAATCATACAAAATCCTCACAAATATGTTACAAAAATAATAGAAAAAATTACTCACAAAATCCTTCTCATTGGCAACCAATCGTTTGAATTAAAACAAAATTCTAAATCTTCAAGCAAATCTCTCAAATTTAATAAAACCAAAACTTGTAAGCAAATTTCTAAAATTTAATACATCATCTCTGTTTACTGCTTTTTAAAGTTAAAAAAGCTTCTTGTGATCCAAGTCCAAATTATCAAAACGTTACTACATGTAATAGACACCTTCATTAATCCTGAATAAAAAATAAAAAAATTAGGTTTTGAATAACATTAAAATTAAGTTTATTATCAAGATTCTAAATCTTCATTTGTCGCCACTTGAAAATCCAAAAAAAAAAAAATCTACTGGGTCAAATTTTAAAACTTCATAAATATACTATTCATTTTCACGAACTTTAATATATAATAATAATAATAATAATAATAATAAATAAATAAATAAATATATAAACACGGTATTTGACCTAATCTTCGTATGCCCTTCTTCTTCTTCTCCTCTCGCTTATCTCCAACAACTAAAACGATCGAAGATCATGGATCTCAAGCCTCATCCTTACTCTATTAAAGGAATCCTTAAACCTAGATTCTTCTCACAGAAATTCTCATTCGTTGTATACTCAAGGTAAGTTCATCCTTGGTTCATCTCATTGGTCATTGAGTACTAGTTGTTTCTGATTTAGGTTCTTTATCAATAAATCGATGCCCGTTCACTTAACAATTGATGATTTTCTTTTAATAATTGGTGATTTTCTTTCCTCAAGTAGCTTAATTTTAATGAAAGTTAATGGGCTGCTTCTTCTAATTGCCCTCAATTTGCTTGACTTCAATTTCACGACATGCCCAAAAATTCGTCATATTTCACTTATTCTTCATCTAGCTTCTGCAATATAGGTTCCTAATTACAACATATTTTGTTTAATCCACACACCATGACATGCTTTTATATTTTAAATCAATGTGTGCTGTCATTTTATTAATCACCAAAATTAAGGTGAAACACATGATAGCAAGGAATAAATTAATCAAGAAGGAACTGGGTACTGTAAATTCATCTTAGATCAAATTCATGTAAATCGGGTTAATAACGGTCAGTAATTGGATTAAGTTTGGTTACTTCCAAGTCTTTTAATTGGGTTATGCTAAATATACCCCCCTTTGTATTTTTTTTACTTGTCGTACCCCCTCCTTAAGTTTTTTAAATATATACAAGTAAACCTTATGTTTTTAATTAACTAAAAAGATCCATAAACTTTTAAACAAAAACATGAGGGACTGTTTTTACAAAACTCAAACATCACGGAATCATTATCATCATCAATTCATCGTTTAAAAATCAAATAAATACGAAATCTAAGCTTAAATAATCATAGTCGAACTCAAACTCAAAGTCTATTAAAACGAGCATAAAACTCAAAATTAATTGAACCCAAACAATCCTTTAACCTCTGCGAAACTCTCTGCGTAAACAAAAGCTATTCACAATCTCAACACAAATCAAGAAAAAGGCATGTAAGAACCCGACGGTTCGACTTCGGTTCATCAAGCAACGAACATGAATTAGTTAGCTAAGGTAGGTGTTTCATATACAATTACACTCGTTTTTGTTCGAGGAACGAAAGCCCTATGTTTGTAACAACAATCGGGCCTCAGTTCAATCGAATTTGAACAAAGAGGAACTAGGGTTCATACAAATAAATCTGATTTTGGATGAATTTAATTTTATATTTTGTATAGGGTATGCCAAGTAAGAGGGGATATGTTTAGTAGAATTTAAAGTAAAAATAATATTTTGTGTATTTTGGTTGTGTTATATAGTTGAAGGGTTGATTATAACAAATTTATATTTAATATTTTAGGAGAGGGGGTATGACAAGTTCAAAAGAGGGGTACATTTAGCCACACCCCTTTTAATTTGTTCCTCTCAGATCAAATTCTTAATGTTTAGTGGGTCAATCCTTAATCTTGCTGTTGGTCATCACTTATACACATACGTACAATTCAAATATTAGTTCTTTCATGTAGAAATATTTAAGGTTTGAGGAAAAATAATTAAATAAATAAACAATAAACAAGTAAAAATGTAGGAAATCTATTTTATAAGTTAATAGTACTAACTGGTGTTAATAATGAATTGAACGTATGAGTTGGAATTATGAACCATTAAAGGGTATACATATTGCTAATCAACCTCATTAGTAAAATCATTTAAATGGTGCATGCTGGTAATCTGTTGATTATGTACAGGATTCGTTCAAGCTATCCCAAATCCAACTTTCTAGTTTAAACCATCATCTAATGAAACCAAAGGAGGTAGCCACGAGGTTACGGGGTTGTTTGTTTTTCTAAAAAAACATCTTTTTGCCTCTTATGTCTGCGCCACGCAGACACGGGAAGAGGTTAGATGTTTACAGCTTGTTTGTTTTCTCGCAGACATTTCATTAAAAAATGTATGTCTGGCATCTTCTTAGCGCAGACATGAACCAATCCCTTCTCACCTCTTCCCACCCTCTTCTTCCCTGATCTAAAGAAGCCATTCGGATGAAGCCACCACTGCCGACCCCCACTACCGACCCCCACCGCCTCAATTCATCTTCTCTCTCTACCTAATTCACTGATTCCACACATGGATGATAGCTGGAATCACGTTACAAGCTCCTTTGAAACGTGTATCAACGAAGAAGATCATAAACGACGCTAAAGAAGATGGAAGATCGGAGTCTGGTTCAACTACTCCGCCCTCTCCAACGATGCGCCTCCCACCGCCCCCTCCACCGAGCCCTAGCTCCACCGCCGCTCGTGACCTCCGAGCCCTCAACCACCGCCGATCCTACACAGCTGCCTCAACCACCTTCGTCCTTCAGATCTGGGTCGGGAGGGTTTCATCCGACTGGTATGCTAATGTCCGGTGGCGGTGGGATGTAAGAATAGTATTTCTTTTAGAAGAGGTTTGAAGAGGTAAAAACAAACCCTCTTTTTGCAGAGGTTTGGTCCACCTCTTCTGCAAAAGAAGTTTGCAGACATGGTCCGCAGACTGCAGATGTTTTGTCTCTGAAAAAACAAACACACCTACATGTTTTTATACGTCTGCAAGTTTGGTTACCCAAATTGTGGGTTTTGTTAACTTGCTTTAATGAGTTAGCTGTGTCAGAAATCTAACACAAATAATATGAGTATATACATATAAATAGAAATAATACTAGGATATAAGATTTGGGATTCAGAGCAAGATAACTAAGATATGGATGTAATAGTTCTAATATAAAAGTAAAATTACTTCTTGTAGATTTGTTGCAGACGTCGGCGGATTTTGAGACTGTAGAAGCTTAGACACTCAATTCAGGTACGGATGTTCTCCTATATTGTTAGTGCTTGCAAAAAAATTATGCTCTTTTTGAATGTTTGATCCGTGGGTCTATGATCAGATCATATAACTCGCTTCCTATTATTTTCTTAAAATTGTTATGAGCTCTTAAAACTATTTTTAAGATTTTTGAGAAAACTTTGGTTATGATTTATGTTTGAAAAATTTATGAAACCACTTGCATGCTATGGTTTGATTTTGTTCAACTTAGGTTCCTTATATGCATGATGAACATACTTTGATGAGGTTGGATATATGTTCAATTATACGACCATATAACCCTAGATTTGTAGACAAGAGATAGGGATACCAGGTCAACTACTTGTAGAGGTACTACAAGCATGTTATTGTGGCGACCAATGACATGACACTATCCGTGACGGTGTGATTAGTTCACGGCGTTTTCGGTTTGAATTTGATTATTTGCTCGTGGGAGAGCCTTTGGATTATTTTGGGAGGCGTATGGATGCATCCTAGGATTTGATTTGATATGTGGTTATTTTTGCGGTCGAGTTGTGTAGTGCCATACACACCTTCCGATTTGGATGCACTGGAGTCTCGACCAGCGTATTATTGTGATTGTGATTGTGATTATGAGATATGATCTGTTGGGACAATGAGTGTGCATTTGGATATATTTGCTAGTAGGTTACTCGGTATCAAATTATCCTAACCCTTTTTGTTGATTTAGCCTTATTTCATTGTTGACTCTGGTGTGGAGGTACTATTCGGTGGTGAAGTTTAATGATTTAAAACCTTATCTAATTTGTAAATCTCATCCCTATTATATCATCATTATTTTTATTGTACTCTGCATCCGTGTACTGAGCTTGTAGCTCAGCTGTTTTCTTTGCTTTCGCGGCAGGTAATAAGGGATGATTGGGAGGAGAGCAACTAGAGGCCAGAATCAATGAATTGGAGATTTTATTCAGATTTATTTCTTTAAATATTTTATTTAGTTTTATTTCTTTAAGTTTGATTATTTTGATTAAGAAACTTAGACGTTATGAACCGATGGTTTAACTTGGTTTTACATTTTAGTAATTAAGTATATGTTTTTGACTTTAGTGTTCTGTTTACATTTGAAGTGACTTCCTGTTCCAATTCGGGATAGGGTGTTACAATTCTAGTATTTAAAAAAATCTAAATATTTTTGTTTTTAAACAATTTTCTATTATAAACACTTTTATATTTTGTCGCAAATCTGTTGTAAACAAAAAGAAAAGATATTATATTTTGTCGCAAATCTGTTGCAACATAAAAGAGAATAAATTAGGTTTCGTCGCTAGGGCTGTAAACGAACCGAACGAACACGAACGAGCCCTTGTTCGTGTTCGTTCGTTTAACTTTTAACTTGTTCACGAACGCTTACCGAACGAAAATTATTGTTCGTGTTCGTTCATTAAGGATTTAGCTTGTTCACGAACGGTTCACGAACGCTAACGAACACATATTATTTAAACAATAAAAATCAACATTTTTAATCTCAAACAATGGAGATAATCATTTATAAATATATAAATTAAGATATTATAGTATTTAACTAAAAATAACTTTAAGTATTATGGTATTAAACTAAAAATTAAAAATAAACAACACATTTAATGAATAAATATAAATGAACTTAACCGAACATAAACGAACGTAAACGAACATGTTACCGAACGTTCACGAACACGACCTCTGTTCATGTTCGTTCATTTAACTAAACGAACGGAATTTCTTGTTCGTGTTTGTTCGTTTATTAAACAAACGAACATAAACGAACTTCCCGCCGAACGGTTCACGAACTGTTCGCTGAACGTTCGGTTCGTTTACAGCCCTATTCGTCGCAAATCTGTTGCAAGCAAAAAGAAAACGAATTATGTTTCGTCGCAAAATGTGTGGCAAATTGGATAAATTATGTTTCGTCGCAAATGTGTCGCAAACTGGATAAATTATGTTTCGTCGCAAATGTGTCGCAAACTGTATAAATTATGTTTCGTCGCAAATGTGTTGGTAAATATAAAATGACACAAATGCGTAGCTAATGGAAAACCCAAAGAGTGTTGCACATGTGTCGGTAAAAATAATAAATAAAAAACTGCAAATGTACAAATTTGTTGCTAAAAAAACAAATAATTAATTTACTAAATGTAATACCATTTAAACGAATGAATAGAAAATTGGGTGTGGTGTAGCAAATGCGTAGGAAATTTGCGACACACTTTTTTTGTCGAAAATTTGTCGTAACGTGTGTTTCAAATTTGTAGCAAAAATTTTAAAACGAGGGTTTTTGCCACAAAAATTTTTGGTAGCAAATGTGTCGTAAAATGTAATTTGCAACGCATTTGCTACAAAAGTTAGCGTCGCAAATTTAATTTTTTTCTGGTAGTGTTCTTAAAACCAACCCATTCCTTTAGTCATGTTCGACATGTTTAATTTAAAACAATCAATGTATAGAGCGTAGAAGGTTGTGGTGTAGAAGATCTCACATATAATAATAAAATATTGCCTCATAATTGTATTTGTTAGGCTATGTGTTATGGTGTGTGATGGGGGTGTGAGAGGGGTCGGTCACGCCCCGATGGCGCCCTCCTCCCATTACACAGGGGCGTGAAAAGGCAGACTTGAGGGGCATCACGGGGTGAAAGAAAAAGAAATGGGAAAAAGGAGGGAAAAGGGGGTGATGACGTGGAGTGATAAGAAAGTGATGAGAGAATGATGGATAACATATGTAAAGATGATGTGGAGTGAAAAGAGGGTGATGGTGTTAGTTGATTATGTGGCGCATATATGAAGTGATGGTGGTCATTGCATAACACATAGCCTTATCGGAAATCAATATATTCCCTGTCTAGTCGAGCTTGTATCATCTTTAACCTACTAACATCAAATCATATGTTGTGATGATAGGACAACATGCTAAGCCATTTTAATAAGACTGGTGGGTATGTCGGGGAATTGGGTGTGAATGGGGGCGTGGGAGGGCGTGGCTTGATGGTGTGACTGGGGCAACGTCTCCCTTGACCATTTTCGACCGTTACCCTCATTTAAATAATTTTTTTTTAAAAAAAAACCTATATATACAACACACTAATTTTATCTTCATAACACACACTCTTTAATCTTCACATCACACAAAAAAAAATCAAATAAAAAATCAGTATTTTTATAAAAATGGAGTTTTTACTGGAAGATGGCGATTTTAGCGAAGGAGAAGATTTTTTAATCGAAGTCACACACAACATGATAATCGAAGATAACGGTCGAGCGATATGTGAATTTTATGAATAAGACGATTCGAATTTGTTGGAGCATGTGGAGATCAACGACGAAGAAAAACAAGCAAACTATCAAATGCTTTGTAACGAAGATACACATGCGAACGTCAAAGCCGATTTGATTAAACATTTATGGAAAAATCGTGAATTTAATTTGTAATTTTTTTTATTAATTATATTTCATTTTAATTTAAAAAGGAATGATGATGTGAAGTGAGTGGGTAATGAGACATTTCCACCAAAATGGTGGGGTGAGTGCCTACGTGGCGTATAGGTGGAGTGATTGGGTAATGAGGCATACCCCATGGTCTAATAGTGAATGAGACATATCATAGTATATCATGTATTAACAATTAGCTTTTTATAAATTTATAAACTTATGCATTACATGAGTTTGAATACAAAAAATTATCCAACTAAAATATATTTATAATAAATTACATATTATGTTAAAAATGAATATTATAAATTTTATTTATGTTATTAAGATCACTCTCATTCATAACCAACTAACTAAAACTATTCTATAAAATATTAATTTCTCTCTCTTTCATACATACAACCAACCAAACTTAATTTTTTCATTCTAATTTACAACCAATCCAACCTAATAATATTTACCAATCACAAAAATACACATGACATAAAAAACGTGTTTAATAATATTATAATGACCAACCAATGGTTGGTGGACCAACTTGGTTGTGGGTTTTTAATCAATTTTTGTTTTTTTTTTTGTTTTTGGCAAACAACCGAACATTCAAGTCATGAATGGGAGTGGTCTAAAAGATGTGCAAAAATAGATTATTATATTCTAGATATAATTTGGAAATTTTTAAAACTTTAAATATATGTTTTGTGTCAGTACGTGATAAAATTGATTTAAATTTTATGTTAGTTAAAAAAAGACTGAAATATAATAAGAAATAATACATTGTATTTATTTTAAAAAAAATATATAAGTTTAATAAACGGCTAAAATCTCCGTATTAGGCCAAAAGAAGTAACCATTTTTTTTTTAAAAATATTAAGGTTTATTATGTATATATTTTTTTAATTAATAGCATATGTTTTAATAATACCCACTTTTCATGCTTTTGAGACTAAAGCAAGAATAATCCTTTTTTAGCTAATAATATATGTTTTTATAATGTCCTTCTTTGCATACTTTGAGAGTAAAATATGAACAACATATTTTTTTAACTAATAATAATATAATAATTAATAATAATATATGTTTCAATAATGTCCTCCTCTTCGTACTTTAAGAGTAAAGTATGAAATAAATTCAAATTACTAAGCTTTGAATTAATTAAGATATAATATCATTTTGGATTTAAAAGCTTGGATAAAGCATCCTTCACTGTACAATCTTGTCGTTATTAGCTTAGGACACATCGCCATGGATGCTCGAGCCCCTTCTTCCTGACTCGTGTACCCCCACTGCAAAAACCTGCAACTTTCCGTCGTTGAAGCCGCCGGCCACGCAATTCGATACCTGCTTCCATCAATCCAATATCACTTCGAGATTCGCCAAATCACAACTCCATCCCCACACTCAATCTGCCTCCATGGTGGCATCACCGTCAAATCTCCTGCAATGGCGTCTCTTACACCCGGTGTTCTGTCCAAACTCCTGCAAAACCTAGACAACCCCACCGCTAAAATCGCCGGAGATCACCGTTCGCCGCTCCTTCAAGTCATCGGAATCGTCCCAAAGGACGACGTATTCGATTTCGATAGGAGGAACAAAGGGTTTTATCTGAGGGTCTCGGATTCAGTTCACTCGGCGTACGTGTCTGTGCCGGAGGCCGATGTTGATTTGATTTTGAGCGATAAGATCCAGTTGGGTCAGTTCGTGCATGTCACCCGCCTCGATTCAGGATCTCCGGTTCCGATTGTATGCGGGATCAAGCCGGTTGCTAAACGGAGACCATGCGTTGGTGATCCGAAGGATTTGATTTCGAGTGATTTGTTGCTTATTAGGGGAAATTTGTTGAAGAAGAAGAAAGAGGGTAATACGAACACCAGAAGACTTTCGTTCTCGAATGGAAAGATTCGCGATGAGCCGGAGACGAGGAGGTTAAGTTTGGATTATTCGTCGAGGAAGGCTTGGGATCGGAGTCCGGCGCCGGCAGTGAAACACCGGCGGTCTGGTTCGGAAGCAAATGGTGCGAAACTTACAGAGCCTTCGTCTCCACTCTGTTCTACTCCGGTATGTTAGTTTTGTTACATTACTTTTCAGTCAAATTGTCGTTTGAATGTACATTTTGACATCCTTAAATCCGCCATTAATGGCATCTATTAACTCTGCAGCATTAATATTAACCGATAGACATTTGTGATCGGATCGGTAAAAAGCTTGAGTGAGCCAAGTGTAAACGGACCTATGCTCAAGCCCTGAATTAAGGCTCATTTACGTATAAAAAAAATTTATTAATCTAATAATTATATATTTATATAAATAGTAATTTTTATACATGAAGATATGATTAGCTTAATAGAACAATATACTATGATTATAAATATATAAAAATAATTAAATAAAAGTAATTAAATAGTTAGCTGAGCTTGAGCTGAAGCTATTTCATATTTTGAACACCTTGGTTAGTGTCAATATCTTCAAGTAAGCATTTATTTTGAATGGTCTACTAGACTGCGAGCATTTATATTGAATGGTCTATTAGATTGCTTGATTATAATTAAAATTCATGTGGAAATCTGAACTATTTTGATTTGATTATAGTCTTAATTTTTATAATTTTGATATTTCTTATTTTCAGGTTCGATCGGTTAAAAAGTCTTCCTCAGTGAAAGATGTAGTTCTAAAGCCTCCTAATTTGAATGTAGCACCTCTAAAGAACAAGAATGTGATAGTTTCTGAAAAATTAATCAGCTCTTGGGACCGGAGTCCAGCACCGACGGTAAAACACCGGCAGTCTGGTTCGGAAATGATTGGTGGGTTGGGTGCAAAAGTTACAGAATCTTCGCCTCCGCTGTGTTCTACCCCGGTATTGTTCAGTACTCTTGAACTAAAGTCAAAAACCTGTATATTACTCAAACTGAATAATTTACTTATATGGTTCTTGTTGCTAGAATGAAAAATGAGTTTGGTTTGAAGAAGAAGTTTTAATTAGAAGAATAAAATCAGATTTTATTATGGAAATGAGACAAATAAGACATGTTATGTAAATAAAAAACATATTGAGTAAATATTGAGAAGGAAAACAAAAAATTAGGTGTATTATTAGATGACACTTACCCACAACATTTTTTTGAACCGCTAAATCAAACACCATCTAGGAGGAAACCCAGATTGGGAAAACCCACTGCTCTTCTAGAAGCAAATGCTTACAGAGAGATTCGAATAGAAGTCAAGAAGATAACACTATCCTAGAAGTTCATTGGTACAAAACATTTTTATTTATTATAATTATAACTAAGATTATTATTGTTCATCATTAATGCAGTCAAATTCACCATTAATGATCATTTTATTAATTTGGTAGCATTAATACATCTGCCTTTCGGCTTTTGAGACCATGCCTCTCTTGTAGGGAAGGTTTTGTGCATATAGATGTTGTACATATAGCCTTTTATGTTGTCAGGATAGTTTTTATGTTTATTAAACCATATATGGAGCTTTTTTTTCTCTAAATGTTGTCCAAATGAATCCAGAAAGCTATGAAAAATATATATAAATATACGACGCTCACATACAAGAAGCAGTGTGCCTTTAGCCTTGGCTCTGATCTATGCCTCGAAAAATGGGTGGGACGGGTTGGGTTGGGTAACATGTCAAAACGGATGCGGGTCAGGATGTTTGTGGGTTAGAATGGGTTTTAAGGAAAATCATTTTGGGGCTAAATAGATCGCTTTTAAAAAACATCAATTTAATTTAAGTTAAAATAAGTTTTAATGAATCAAATAGTTTATTTGAATAATTTTTAATGATTTTTATCATCGTATATTAATTGATCATTTTGATTTGTTTAAATCTATTATATTTTATAATTTTTAAGTTACTCATAACTCATTATATGTCATAAGTTTACCCATTTCAACCCAAAATACAATAATTGTTTACAAAATCTACCTATACATCTTGTTATGGGTCAAGATTGTCAGGTCTTGATCCTATCATCTTGATGCGCCTCACGTTATTTAAAACCAAAAACATAATTATTTTGACCTGAATATAAACTGAATTCTAAATACCCTTGATTTACAGGTTCGTTCGGTTAGAAGATCTTCTTCTGTGAAAGATGTTGTTTTGAAACCTCCTAATTTGAATGTAGCACCTCTTAAGAACAAGAACGTTATTGTTTCTGAAAAATTGATCAGCAAGCCTATCAACAAGGACTTGAAAACCTCATTTGACAACATTTCTGTACCATCTAATCTTACCAAAGTGCCTATAACATTCACTGATCCAAAAATCTTTTGGGATTTTGTTTCGCCTACGATTCGCCAACTTGGAAAGGTATTCAAATTGTCCATTTATTCAAGGTTCATTTATAAAAGGTGTTGATTTGAATGGGTTGGTTTCGTCTGTGAAAGGGGTCCAAAGTTTCTTTTTGATCCATACAAATTCCTAGATCATTTTATTCTGAAATTTGCATTATCATGCAAGTAATATTATGTTTGTATTTATTGTCAAAGCTTAACATACGAGGGGTTTTTTTGCATATGCAAGTGTTAATTGTTCTTGCTTGATAAAATCACGTAGGCACGGATTTATCATGTACATATAGACTATGCATGATAAGTGTCTGCATGATTTTATCATGACAGTATAATTAACACTTGCGTGAAGTCTTACAAACTTCATACACTTTGCATGCAAAAAATCCATTTATACTTGAATTGGTCCCTATATTTATCATCTACAATATATTTTCCCTGAAAAAGATCAAAAAATTTCTTCCAACCCGAGCCACCCATTTTGACTCCCCTGGTTATTTGAGATTTTAATCTATAAAGTTGATGATTATTCGAAAATGATCCCTTCAGGAAGCTATTTGCTATAGGAATCTGGGATTTTCATCTGCAGTACATGCTTTAAATGAAACTTCAGCCATGGATAACATCATTCAATGCATGAGGTACAAGTTCCCTTGCCATTGCTGTGTTAAACTTTCATTGCATTTGTTTTAAAAGATGGATTTTTATAACTTTCTAGTTTTCAATTTACTTAATCAATATGATTTATTCGTTATTGTAAATTATTTTATGCAGCTGGTTTGCTGAAATATGTGAACTTGCTGAGACCTCTAGAAATCCTCTTGTTGAACAATTCTTGAATTTCTATCAAAAGCTTCAAACATCAGCTGCTGTAGTTAACACCTTAATTTACTCGAAGTCTACTATCGATGAAACCAAAAATCAACCCAGAAATAGTGCATTATGGGTGCAGGCTGCTTTAGCAACTAACCTCGGAAAATTTACGTTGTTTGCAACAGAAGTGGATAGAAAGATTCAAGATAGCGAGGGAAGTTACCAAATTGTCCTAGAAAGCTCTTCGGATAAAATCCAAGTGGAAACAAGTGGAAACAAGAAAATACCAAGAACACAAGAACCAGTTGCTTCAAAATTGAGGCGTGATGGTCCCCGTCCCACAGTGAAAAACAAAAATTCCGAAAGGGTAAAATGGTCCAAAGGAAGTGGACTAGAGGAAACTGCTAAATTGGCTGAAGAACTGCATTTGACAGCTCAAAAATGGTTTTTGAATTACTTGGAGGAATCTTTGAACAAGGGGTTTTGGTTAACAAATGGAGACGACTCAGTCGTTGCTGTCGGTCTTTTGGGTCAACTTAAAAGGGTTAACCAGTGGCTCGATGATTCTGTTCGCGGGGATGAAAATGTGGAAAATTTAAGGAAAAAAATGTATGGGATTTTGCTTGATCATGTCCAGAAAGGAGCCATGTAGTTTAGGTCAAGATACAGAATGAGATGATTACTGACTAAACATTAAAATTGTTGGTGTGTGACATTTCACATCATCAAGAAGATTCTTAGGGTTTTTTAGAATTGTGTTTCTAACCAAATCTAATAGTAAGATATGTAAGTTGGGAGATTAATGAATGGTGTAGCTTTTGTGCAAGTGAATTGGAGTAAAATGTATGAAATCTAAGACCCTCATTTAACCAATAGAATGGTGAAAATTTGCAGAAAATTTAGCATTTATTTTGTTTTTAATTATTTTGCATTGACCCATTTTATTAAGATTCTAACTTGTGTGGTCTTATGAAGGTTGGTCGAAAATCATTTTTAAGCACTACAGTTTTGCTAAGGTATGAGAGTTCTAAGTTTCGAAAGCAATGGGTCAAAACCTTACCCGAAGATGATGAAATATAAAGGAAGCCATGAAGTAGTTGATGGAGAAGGTTTGAAAAAATACCTTAAAAGAGTGATGTAGTTGAAAAAATACCTTGAAATATAAAGAAAGCCATGTAGTTGCAAGAAACTTTAGAATTCTTCTATTTATATGGGTTTTATTATTATTTTGTTTAACCATATCTTTTTATTTTTGTTATTTAATTAGAGCACACTTCATCACCAAAATAAAATAATATTGCCTTTATTAATTTCAGAATGCTTATTAATATGTCTTTTTGTTTATTTCGTTCTGCACAAAGTTGATTGTACCTAGAGCTTTGTTTTGTTATTATTTATTTTTATAAGGTTGTGTCATCATTCCTACACCATCACTCTATATAGGTGTCACATAATCAATCAATATTACTGCTCCTTATCATTCAACATCATCTTTACATATGTTATCATCACTCCATCACTTCACGTCATTGCCACTTTTATTCAATATATTATTATTTGATTATTATTTTTTTAATTAAAAATTAAATTAAAAATAAACAAAATATTATTAAAATAAATATAAAATTACAAAATAAAACTAAAAAAAAGTTACGTAATAAAAAAATTACGTAATAAAAAAATACTTGAAAAAAATTAATCTATATTATATCGCTTCATAATCCGCTCCTTCGTCTTTTCGGCCATTTCACGAGCGCAACCGGTTAAGTGATCGGTTGGAGCCCACAACAATTTCATATCATTATTGTATTGTTTTTGTTCCTGTAAGTCGAGAAAATTTTTGTAACGACTCAAAGATGGTTTGTGGGTTATTTACCCTTGTTGTTTCGACCTGGCGGACGTTGAGGAGAGGGTGGTGGGGGCATGTCCAATTCGATTTCCTCATCCGACTCGTTTAAGTTAACGAAACATCGACCGTTTGAGTCGGATTGACTGATCGTGTACTTTCCGGACGATAACGTCTTCGCCCGTTTCGAGGTTCGTAACTTCGAGACGGGATGCCATTTGCTTGATTTTCTCATAACCTACCACGCCGCCATATGAGAAAATGACCCCGTTTTCTCGAGCATAGGTCATCAACGTCTCGTTCATGAACGTTTCGTCGTTCGCACCACTTTTACGGTTGTGGTGTTGAACCCATGCTCCGTTAAATTTCATGACTTTACGTTGTAAGTCGTGTCATTTGCCGGAAATCATGTCGTTCGTCCGGTAGGAGTCACGACCTATTGCCGAAAAAAACTGGGCTCTAACGAGTTTTCAAAATTTCGTGCTCGTTTGGTTGTTACCAACAAAGGGATCTTCGGAAACATCAATGTAGGCACGAGCTAGTGCCACCTCCTCAACTTCCGACCATCGAGTAATGATCGGTTTTGTTGTTTTTTCTGGTACTTCCTTTCGTCTGTGCCTGCAACGCGATGTAGCCGGTTGAGAGTCAGGTTGTTTTTCCGGAGCCACGTCAACACGGGTTTCGGTTGATTTTCAGAAACGTTTTCAAAGGAGGGTGCGTTTTGGTTGAAAAAAGGTGTGGTCGTGGATACCAATTTGAGAAGGTCTGAAATTGGTTCGAGTGTTTGGATTGTTTAGATCGACTTGAGGACGATAACAATTTAAAAAAGGTTAAAAATGGGTTGTTTGGATCCATAGTGTGTAGAAGTTTTTGAAAATTTGAAAGTTGAAATTTTTGAAGTTTTTTTGAGAGATTAAGAGAGTATGTAAGTGTTTTTGAATGTGTTGAATGAGTTTATATAGGGTTTAATTTTAATTTTTTTTTTTAACTCAAACGGTAGTATTACCGTTTTTTAATTAATTTTTTTTTTTCCCTTTTCAATGGTCATCACCCCGTGAGGGCTCTCATGTCACTCAGTGTCACACTCATATTACACACCACAACAGATAGCCTAAAGGGTTTTTTAGTTAAAAAATAAAATAGATTTTTATTCACGGATCCAAATGAGTTTTAATTGAACTCATTCTAGAGTATTTTAACAAGCTCGCGAAGTTTTAGAGTAAATTATTAGATTCATCATTTATGTATATAGCTAATTATAAATTAAGTCCTTTATATATGCTAATTACAAATAACATCATTTATTTCATTAATTTGTAACAATTTCATCATTTAACTTAACTAATGTTAATTTGATGGGTTAAATAAAAGGGCAAAAAAGTAAAATACACCCCTTCTTTCAATGTAAAGAAAAGATAAGTGATAATGAATAATCTCAACTCATGGCTCATCTTCCAGTCAAGTAACACACATATGTAGTTTGATGATGTTTAAGTTTTCATGTAAAGTAAAAATAAAAGTACAACTTGTAAAGCATAAGTTACTTGTTCACAGGAAGGAATTATAAAAGCATGATGAGAATAAGTCTGAGTCATTTGGATCACTTGCAAATTTCAAAAACATTGAAGTTATTGCAAAGAAGAGGAATCACGGATCAAGTATTGTCAAAATGTAAAATTCAAAGTAAAACATTAAGATTCAAGGACACAATTGTCAAAAACAAAAGAGGTTGTTCATCTTCAATTTCTAGAAGTTGTTTGGTTTTTGACATCGAAGAGATGAGTTCGACAAAACAAAAAAAAAAATGATAATTCCTTGATAAAAAAATCATCCATCATGATAGAAGATGAACAAAAAAAATCATCCATCATCATTTGAGTGATCATTTTCTATCCCTCAATCCATCGTCATCCTTATATAATCAACAAACAACAAAGTTTAAGAAAAATTTTGAATTAATACCGTATAATTCGTCTATATCATATTCAACTAGACAAGGTCAGATCTTGAAATTGACATACACCATTGACATCGCCTTCTTCTTTTTCTTCGTGAAAAAATGTGGAGAAACCCTAAATTGTGAAGCAATACAATACGACTAATTACAATTGAAGGATTGTATTTTACTTTTTTGCCCTTTTAGTTAACCCATCAAACTAACAATAGTTAAGTTAGAGGATGAAATTGTTACAAATTATTAAAATAAATGATGTTATATATATGTAATTAGCATAGATAAATGACCTAATCCGTAATTACTTACATACATAGAGGATGAATCTTGTAATTTACTCCAAGTCTTGTGATATTAGATTATAATGTTTACTTACTAGGTTATAGAATTTACTCTTTCTAACAATTATGTCTATCTATTTGTCATTATGCATTTTGTGTTCGTTAACATTGTGTCTTTTAGGGCTTAGCTTTAGTTTATCTTTTATGTTTTAAAATTTATGTTTTTTAGCTTATTGTATCTTTTTGTTTGTTAATTTGTTTTTTCTACATTTTTCAACACATCGTGTGTGCTTTAGTGTAACTTTATGATTTAAATTTTGGGTTTATGATTTATGATTTAGCTTTTACGTTTAGCCTTTTAGGTTTTAAAATTCATGTATTTTAGCTAATTGTGTCATTGTGATCCTTTTATGCTCTTAAACTTTTATATGAGTTAACATCAGTGTTTAGGGTTAAGGTTTAGGTTTTTGTTTTATAGTTAGGATTTGGGAGTCAATTTCAATTCTCTTGGATAAGCTTAAACGGGGTCCGTTCATTGACGAAGCTTCATTGGGTCGCCCCCCTCTTTTTTTGTCCGTAGTGTTAATTTTTCGGCCGAAATGTTATTTTTAGTTAAAAATAGTGGTTTCGCTCCCCCTCACTTCAAAAATTTAATATGTATTCTATGTTTCAAAAATTTCCGCCCCCTCTCTCAAGTTAACCAAGCTTCGTCACTGGGTCTGTTTGAGTTAGTTTATGAGTTGATAAAAATCCCTTTAACCCTTTTTTCCTTAAGGGAGTCTTTTTAAAATAATTTTACCCTAACAAGTTAATATGCTATCAAAAAATATTTTTTTTCGTATTCTTTTAAATAAATAGTCCATCACATACGTGATCTGATCTATTACGCATCACTTATCATGTATCAGATTTTGGATTTTGGGACCAAACGCATCGAAGCACATTTGTCAATTTAAAACCAAGGTGAGGTTTCTTGAGTTTTCTGGTAACATGTTTTCACAGTTTAAAAAAATCATTATAACAAGTTGTATTTTGAAAAATATCAATGCTGACTAAAGCTGTTAATTGATCAATTCTGTATACACATGCTTTCTTTGATTTTATACAAATAATGTTTTTGAGTGACTAAAGTGATCATTTATTTGTCAAAAAAAAGGTATCCATAGATACTGAAGAAGGTGAATGTGGTCTTGTTGTCTTTGGTTTCAGCCTTGAATTTGTAGTTTTGGCCATTGCCTTCATTCCTCTGCAGTATTTCATGTGGTTATGAAGCTTCTCTGGCTTGAAATGCCTCCCACACTGCCTGCATCAATCGTACCGAAAGTCGGGTCACTTAGAGTATGTACTGATTTTGAAGCATAGAGTACAACATTGTAAAGCAATTACCAACATCTTCCAACACAAGGCCAAAAACTCAGTTAAAGCAACAAGAAGGAATGCCTTTACTTAAAGTCAAACCTATTTTTCTTAGATTACAAATAACTATGATTTTTGTGACAGATTTTTCACCAAGTTCACATGCATCAACATAAAATTAATAGAAATGTAATGGGTCTGTTCATCTTTTCCAAAATCCCATAAATTTTCATAATAATTTCCAAATCAAAACATGTGTGTTTGACTTTTAAAGTCAAACTGTAACATTAGAAACCAAGAATTGAACTTACGAGCAATTAGGGCCATTGACAGGCTTATAAGCAGCTCCAAAGGTTTCAACTTAGTTGATTCTTCCTTCTTACTCTTCTTTGATCCATCATTCGCGTCAAAACTTTTCTCAAAACCCCTCAAGTTTTGCTTTTTACATATTTGCCTCGTGTTATCTTCTTTACCGTTCTTTTCAGAAACCGAACTTACCGTAGAAGTTATGCTGCCATTTCTTTTATTGATCACCACCACCGCGTTTTCGTGGGTGTTAGCTGTCCCACATGTGATCCAGTTGCGAAACATGCGTGACTTCTGACCTGATTTCCTGAACGAGTACGATGTCGTTGATGATAAACCAGGCTTAAAACACCTTGTTTCACTTTGGTCACCACCTTTTTCGCCCTCACTATTATCGTTCATATTGTTATTGTTATTATTACTATCAGTTATGAATGTTTCATAAAAAGCGGGATTATTCTCGATTTGTCATCTCGAATTTGTATAACATGTTTGTCATTGTTTTCATCTTGATTCTTTGTTGTGTCTTCGGATGTAACAACATTGGAGTCAAATGAAGATTCTTCGATTTCAAAGGATGTATATGTTGAGAAATCTTGAGAATGGTCTTTTGTCGTTGGAGGGTATTTTGGATCCTTTATATTCCCTTCAAATGGTGGTGAAATTTTTAAGTCAAAGACTTGTTTCCCTTTGTATGAATTATTATCTATCAAACAACCAAATAAATAATTAGAATTTCGTTTTGAGAACATCTAGAATAAGTTAAAAGAACAGACAAAAAAGTTAGAAAAAAAAATAGTTTTATTATTTATTTATTTATTTTTGAATTAAATAAATAGGTGTAGATTTGTACTATTATATCTACCCATTTAAACACATAAAAATATAAATATATACTTTAAAATTTGTAATTAAAAAACTTGAGAATGGTTCAAATTAATTAGAAATACAAGATGGTATACCTTTATGATAGATACAATAAATTAAAGAGTTAATTGGAAGGTTTGTTCATGTGATATGTCAATTGAAGAGTTTAATAAATATGGATGGTTTTGAAATATTTTTTAAAGTGTAACATAGGTAGTTCTCTGAGAGTAAATGATCCTTATCTTTTAAAGTTAAATTATCAAAAATGATTAAACTATCACCTATCTTGCCAGTTTATTCTCTTTTCATTTCTTTTATGAGACAATCATCACCTGCAATAACCATGTTGCCATTTCCTAGATTCATGGTTCACCCATCGACCACCACTTGGTCATTCTCTCTTGATACCCTCTTCCCCATGATTAAGCCCCAAAACCACCTAACCTCTTTTTTAGAGGGTGTTTGTTTTTCTCTAAAAGCTCTTCCTGGCCTCTTAAGTCTGCCCCGCGCAGACACGGGAAGAGGTTGGAGCCCTACAGCTTGTTTGTTTTTCAGAAGACATTTCATTAAAAAATGTCCGCGCGTCCTCTTCTTGGCGCAGATCAAGCTCTTTTCACCTCTTCCCACCTCTTCTTCTATTTTTCCTTCACAGACACAACACACACTTGTGTGTGTTCTCTCTTCTCAATCAGACAGAAAAGAGTGATCCACCGTATCGCCGATGACGACCTCCATCTCCGATTGAGGCTACCTCCGTCTCCATCGCCGATCCACCCTTCGCCGCCCCAAAGACCTCAAAAGCCGTCGCCGATTGAGGCTATCAACGTCGCCATCGCCGATTGAGGCTATCAACGTCGCCGTCGCCGTTACCGATTGAGGCTAAAATGGATTAGGGACGCTGATGAGGTAAATCTCCGATGTGGCTCTGTTTCCCGTTTTTGATGTATTTCATGGATCAAGCTTTTGTGTACATCCAATTGGTTCATAGTTCGTTAGTTAGATGCAATCATCTTGTATTTTGAGATCTGGGTTGTCATTTTTGACGGTTGATATTTATGCAAATGATGCATTGACTTCGAATACACCATGGTTAGTTTCACATTTTCGTTTTTTTTATCATGACTGTAAGGTGTTTGATGAAATGACATTGTGGGAAGAGCTTTTGAAAAGGAAAAAACAAACCCTCTTAAATCCTCTTCTTGCAGAGATTTGGTCCACCTCTTTTGCGAAAGATGTTTGCAGACGTGGTCTGCAGACTGCAGATGTTTTGCCTCTGAAAAAACAAACTCCACCTTAGTTGACGCCACATGTCTTCACAATGGTGGTAAAGGGTAGGGGTGTTCAGAAAAACCGAAAACCGTTTAGAAACGATAACCGAACCGTATCCGTAACCGAAAAAAACCAAACCGAATTCTGAATTCGGTTTTCGGTTCGGTTCCTAACCGTATCCGAATTCCGAATTCGGTTTTCGGTTCGGTTAACGGTTTTGGATATTATTTGAATTCGGTTTGTTCGGTTTATTCTGTTAACCGATTAAACCGAATTCATAATTAATTTATTATTTTTATTAATAATATAAGGTTGAATTCGGTTTATTCGGTTAAATTCGGTTTATTCGGTTGAATTCGGTTTGTTCGGTTCGGTTTATTCGGTTTTTAACCGGTTTATTTCGGTTTTAATCGGTTTGTTCGGTTGAAATCGGTTTGTTCGGTTATAACCGAAACTGAATTTGGTTCGGATAACCATATCCCGAATTCGGTTCGGTTAACGGTTAGTAGGAAAACTTTTTGAAAACCGAACCGAACAAGCCGTTAACCGAACCGATGAACACCCCTAGTAAAGGGGTGAGAATTTATAATAGAGGTCTAGGGTTCAAAGCCTGGCATCACCAAATTTTTCCCTCATATTAGTCGTGAGACCAGCCGGTGAGAGACGCCTAATAGTGGCCTTTACCATGTTTTTTTTTAGGTGACACCACCTCACTTGTGATTTTTGCACCTTTGTGTGGGAAGAAAAATGAAACAAAGACATGTCAACTTGTGATTTTCTCACCTTTGTGGAAAAGAAGAACAAAATAAAAATTTGGGATTGTGGTAATGTTAGAAACAAAAGCTTGATTTAAAGAGGCATGATTTACAAACAAATTTACCCAATATATTTTCACTATTCATTAAAAGAGAGATGATTGATTAATAAAAAACATAAAGCTTTGATGAAATGATTTGGTGGAATTAGAAGCTTCGATCGATTAAAGAAGCGATTCATGGTGATGAAGAACACAATCAAGAATGGTAGTTATCCTCCAAAAATCTTTTCTGATGTACGTACAAGGGTTTTCAATTTGTGCATTGCATTATCGTCTCGTAGAGGTTTTAAGGAATTGAATGTGTTTGAGTGTTTACAAGACTATTGGAAATGTTGGTAGTCGTGGTGGTTGATGGAGGTGTTAGAGACTACGGGCCGTTTGGTTAGGTCTGAATCATTAAGTGCTGAATGGTTAAGATGTCTGAATGATTAAGAGGGTCTGAATCATTAAGTGCTGAATGGGTAAAACCGTTTGTTTATGCATCTGAATGAAAAAAATGGAAAAAAAAAACTTTATTTTTTCAAAAACCAAACTCTAACCCCAGCCCCCACCCGTCGCCCCTCATCCTAGACCCCAACCCAGCCGAACTCCACCACCGGAGCCTTCATGACTTCATCGCAGGTCCAGCTCCTCCATCACCGGTCACCATCTCCATCGCCTCAATCATCGGTCGCCACCTCCATCGCCTCCATCGTCGCTTCACCAAACCCTAAATCCCTCGTCGATGCTCCTGCTGCGATGATTAACAAACGTCGATGCAGGTCGAGCAAAGGTCGTGAGCGGCGGCTGACCTCCTGCTACTGCGACGGTGTGGTAGTGAAAAGGGTGGAGCGGGCGATAGAGATAAAGCGACAACAGAAGGAGGCGACCGCACCTGAACTTCTGAACCACCGGTGGGATGCTTTGATTCGGTCGGCGGTGGCGTCGAATGGCGGTCCGGTAGGCGGTGGGGTCGAGCGGCGGCGGTGCAGTAGGTTGTTGGTTGAGCGGCGCCAAGATAAGGTTGGGCGATGAGGAAGTCGGCGTGAAGAAGACGGAAAACAGCTTTGTTTTTTCTCCATTTTTTCCATTCAGACCCATTCAGACTTGGTTCAAGATCTGAACCATTCAGACCTCCATTCAGATGTTTTTTTTCGTTCAGATGTTCCAAACAACGGTCTAAATCTGAATGGTTCAGATTCAGACCTATTCAGACCCATTAAGTGGCTACCAAACAGCCCCTACCTTTTAATATATATATTATTTTAAAAATCTACCCCACTCCCAAAAAAAAAAACACATATTTATTACATTTTTGCGAACATATCATAATACAAGTGTAATTTTGTTAAGTTAAACATTATTAGTATAAAATCAACATATCAGAAACCAACTGTGCAACTAATATAAGTCTAAATTAAATAAAGAAGGGTGTACCATTGTTTAATGATGAAGAGATCTCTGACCCTTTAAGAACATATTCATTGTCACAAAGTGGAGTGATGAGGTCGTCGTTCAACAAGTCTTGCCAAATATATCCTTCTTTGTACCTTCTGTAATTTATTTATTTATAAAGAGAAGAAATATATATGAACCACAAATTAGTAGGGCTGTTCACGAGGCGAACCGAACCGAACCGAACCGAACCGAGCTAGGGTATGCTCGTGCTCGGCTCGTTTTCAAACCGAGCGGCTCGGTTTGGTTCGGATTTGCATAATCAAGCCAAATGGTGTACTCGTTGCTCGGCTCGTTTTAAAACCGAGCGGCTCGGCTTGGCTCGGATTTTCATAATCAAGCCAAATGTTGTACTCGTTGCTCGGCTCGTTTTAAAACTGAGCGGCGGCTCGGCTTGGTTCAGTATTGCTCGGTTTAATAAAATTTAATGCCACGAATAAGTAATAACTACCAACTGCTATCTAGTTGGTTATTATAGTTACATATCAACACTCACATTAGCAGCTAATAGTCCCAAACCACAAACAATCAAATTTAAGATTAAAGAAAGCCATGTTTGGTAGCAATAATTTCAAGTAATGACAAAATTTTTCAAAACATAATCCAAGTAGTGTAAACCTCTAAAAACACATCCAAACATCCATACTAGTCTAAGGGGCCGTTTAGTAGCATCTGAACCATTAAGTGCTGAATCGGTTAAGACCGTTTGTTTTGTTTTATGATCTGAATGGGAAAAAAAAGACCTTTTTATTAAAAAAAAAACCTAATAAATAACCCCTCCCCCCCTCGGTCGACCTCACCACTGCAATCCTTCCCTCCTCCGCAGCTCCTCCGTCGCTCCGCCGCCGTCGCACCCCAGCAACCGTCGCAGCGCCTCCATCGTCGCAGCCCATCCACTGTTGCAGCGCTCCCATAACCACACTGAGCATCGAGCCCCACCTTCTCCGCCGCTGAGACCCGACGTCTGTCTAGCATTGAGCACCGTCTTCTGTTGTCGCCGGCCCCCATCGCCGCTCCACATCTTCCCCTCGGTGTGTTTATTTTACACCAAACAAACGGTGTGCAACTTTAGGGTTCCGACGATGCTGTGTAGATCCAACGATGGTGGTGGTTCCGACGAACATGGAGGCCTTCGATGGACGGCTCACAACCCATTAGGTGATGGTTCACGGCGGATATAGGCGGGCTGTGGTGCGGTCGAGCAAGAGGGAAGGTGGCCAAGGGTTGCAGCTGAGTTTTATTTCCATTCAGATTTGTTCTCAAGTCTGAATCATTCAGACCTCCATTCAGACCTCAGACCCCATTCAGACCTCAGACCCCATTCAGATGTGTTTTTTTTACACCAAACAAACAGTCTGAATTTGAACCATTCAGATTCAGACCCATTCAGATTGTAACATCCGGCCCCGTCTATCACCAATATTGTCCGCTTTGCCCACTAGGAGCTCACGGTTTTACCTTCGGTTGCCCGGGTGAAAACTTCCCAGGGAGGTCACCCATCCCTGGATTGCTCCAGCCCGAGCATGCTTAACTGTGGAGTTTTCATGTGCTCCACAGCCAGCTAAGCCGAAAACGCGTTGATGATGTTGGAGGTGGATCGTTACTTATGAGCCAGGAATCTCTCCTGTTCACGGCCGATGTGGGATTTGCCTAGGATGTTACACAGATGCCATCAAACAGCCCCTAAGTAAAAAGATCATGGTTGGGAGTGAGTATTGGGCATTCGGGAATTAAATTCTAACATGAAAAATGAAATGGATCTGGGAATTAGATTTAAATTTTTGAGTATTGGGTATATGCCTATTTGGATATTGGGTCTTTTGAAAGTAGTTTAAATATAAAAAAAAATTATATTAGTTATACATTAATAAAATATTATATTATATATATATATATATATCGTTTAGTTATACTTTAACAAACGAGCCAACCGAGCGAGTATTCGAGCGAGCAACTAACGAGCTTACCTTGGCTCGTGCTCGGCTCGTTTATAAACTGAACCGAGCGTGCTCGGCTCGTTTAAAACCGAGCGAAATTCGAACGAGCTATTTTAAAGCTTTTTCGGAGCGAGCGACCAACGAGGAACGAAGTGGCGAGCGATTTGAACATCCCTACAAATTAGTTGAAAATTTGATATTTTGTAATGTCAAATATTTTGAATTACCTTAAATGAATAACTGTCCTAGACAGTTTTATAATCAATACGACGACGTTAAATTTTTTTTTCTTTTTTTATATTTTTGTATTTTTGGAACGGCAATACTAAAATATTGTATAAAATACTATAAAGTTTGATATTAAAGAAACTAAGAATTAAATATTAATGGTAGGGTTGTTTAGTTTTTTAATCAGATTAAAAAATATATAACTTTAATTAAATTTTAATTCAAAAATCAAAAGTTTAAAATTCGTTTCAAATTTCAGATTCAAATTTGATTTGTTTAAAAGTCAGTTAACGAATTTTGAATCCAATTTCGAATTTGTGAATGTTTCGATTTGAAATTCGAATTACAAAAATATTTGAACGTATTTATTTAATTTAATATATATAAATATTTAAAATATATATAAGATGAGATTTGCGTATTCGCGCGTTCCTACGAGTGTGGTCATGAAACTGGCGTGAAATCATAAATTCCCGTGGAGAGGTGGACTGGAAAGAGCACGCCATGGCCAACGTTTTGGTATGTTCACGATCCAGTTTCAAACCGCAAAACCGATCGTTTTTTTCCCAAACATTTGGTCCTTTGGTTTCAAAAATTCGAAACCTTAATAAACAGTTTTGTGTATGGTTTACATAAAAGACCAGTCGTATAAAAACTATGCTAGATCGTTTGTGTGTGTCTATATAGACACACACACTCACACACATATATACACATAGATAAGTTTGGTTTCAAACATGCACGTACTTACGTAGGTGTGTGTATATATAGATAAGTATACGATTTATGGGTGATTTAAAAAAATGTACATTTTGGTTTCGTGTAATTTGCCCGTCTCAAACTGTAAAAATCTCAGTTTGATTCGGTTTTTATTTTCAACAATTCTAAAAAAACTCAAACCATAAGACCAAAATGGAACCAACTGTTAATAATTGTTCGAATTAGTTTGGTTTTTATATTTAATGATTCAGTTTTGATTTCCATTGTTAAAAATCCACTATGAATGATTTGGATTACGGTTCCACATAAAAACTGTAAAACTAGACTATGACCTACGAGGTCGTTAATCCTTAAGGGGGATGTGGTCATGACCTACGAGGTCGTTAATCCTTAAGGGGGATAGATAGTTATTGACCTAAATCAATGTTAGTTAGTCCCACATAAGTTATATGAACAGTTAATGTGAGTTTATAAACCAAGTGAGCTCTCACATATTATAATAATCTTTAGGCCAGGTTTTCCTATTGGGTCCGTAAAGATATTATTTATTTATTATTATTATTATTATTATTATTATTATTATTATTATTATTATTATTATTATTATTATTTGTCAGACCAGATTTCACACCATGTTGCTATTTATTAGCAGTTCTATATATTTAAAAGTCACTAACAGAAATAAAAAAGCTTACCTCTTGTATGACCAAGCAAACATATGTGGCATGTCCTTTCCTCTTAGCTCTGAAAGCCACCTCTTAACATCTACAATATTAGCAAACTTTTGATTAGTATTTATTTATATGTGTGACGTTTATACTTTATATGTTAGGACAAATATGGCTCAACAAACTATAATGAAGCATGAAAATCACATGACTTCGATTATACCTAATTTGAATCCTAATTTTGTTGTATATCAACAATAAAACATGTTATTATGTTAAGAATTACTGACCTCTTAAGTGTACACCATTACTCGAATGTTGATGTACACGAATGAGATGAGGATGTTCGATACACCCATTGCGGCAAAGGAAGTACACAATATGAACTCGTCTCATTTGACCACTGACTTCATTACCAACTCCACCCTAACTGCACCCGCTCGTGTTTCCATTATATCTTCTACAATGAGAAAGACCAAAAACAAGACAAGACATCAATACAAAAGGCACACTTCTGTTTTCATATGTGAAATATAGCAAAAGAAAATCCATATAATCTAGAAGTATATAATCTATATGTCATATGCGGCATACAAAATAAAAAAAAAAATTAAGTTGTGGGTAGACAAGCATTATCAAACGAACCCATAAAAATAGTGAACATGATTAAGATAAAGGTAAATTATTGTTTAAAATTACTTCATTTTTTAAACAACGTTTGATTCATCATTATTATGTACTAAGGAGGAAACTTAATTGAAGTAAAACTCCATGCCCTCTTATGACAGGAATATGAAGCCAAGAGCTCTCAAATAAAAAGTGTCCGTTAGGAGTGTAAATTAGCCAGTAGCATTTTTGCTATTAACTCGTTTGACTAAATACATTATTTTTTTCCTTTTTGGTAAAATTTTTTTTAGGTTTTTAGTTATATTTTAATTCAAAAAAATCATATATATTTTAGTTAACACGAAAAAAAAAATCAACTTTATAATTAAAAATGTTCAATTTTTTTAGAGGAAGATAAGAATTTTATGTACTTTACTTCATTGAAGAGTAATTTAAAATAGTCAGTTACATTCAACTTAACGGAAAAAGAATGATTTTTTTATAGATACAAAAAATATTTAATATTTATTTATTTATTTTTATGAATTGTATGATCTAATATATAAAAACTATTATATATATATATATATATATATATATATGTGTACATACATACATACATACATACATACATACATACATACATACACATAGTATATATTATCTTATCTTACTACTGTAATAAACAAAAATATATTTTGTAACTTTTCAAATTTTTAGATTAATAATTACACATGTCATCTTTTAAGATATCACTTATTTTTTTAATATTAAAAATAGTTTTAAATAAAATCAAAATCAAAATTTTTTATTTAAAAACATAGTTTATTTATTTTTTCTAAAATATGAAAGTTTTTTGAAATTAAAATTTAGAATAACAAAAAAGATTTTAAATCGGTATTTTTAGTAATTTTTTCTAATAAAAAGGTTTTTCTCCCAAAAAACAATTTTTTAAAAGAATGAAATAAACTATAAAACAGAGATTTCAAAAACAAAAAGATTTTTTAAAACAAATGACGTTTTTAACACGAAATCCCTAAATATAAATACCTTAAAAATACGAAAATTTTAAAAATGATAGTGAAAATTACACTTTTGATCATTTATGTTTAATGATATTTTCAAATTATGACATAACTAAAAAATTGCACATTACCTTCTTATTTTGCGGGAAAAATTGTATTTTTAATCCTTTATATTTATGGATATTTTTAAATTTGGTCACATAACTTTGATAATTAAAAAGATGATACACTACAATCTTAATTTTACAACATAGTTTTTGTGGAAAAAAATAAAATTTTTAATGTCATTTACTTGTAAAATTTCAGTTGTTACAAATCAAAAAATCGGGTATAAATTGTTTAGTTATTAAATATTTTAATTATTGTTTATTACTTAAATTACTTATTAATACGCAAATTAATCATTTTATATAAAAATATTGTTATATAATTACTAAATTTTTATTATTAACTGGTTTATATTTTATATTAAATCCATGTAATACATGAGGTAATAGTCTATGTATATATATATATATATATATATATATATATAAATACGTGTATAAGATATTAAATATATATAAATATATATGTTACGTATTTATATTCGAGTCAAGCTTTTTCGAGCGAGCCTCAAGCCATGAGTTTTTGAACAACTTTACAAGCTATTTTATATTTTTATCGCCTATTAGATAAAAAGATTCAAAAAATTTATAATGATTAACTAGAAGAAAATAATAGATAAACTTAACAGACATAAATAAATATGAATAAAAAATATATAAGTAAAAAACATTGAAGAGAATAGAAGTAAATGAAAAAAGAAAAGCAAAGAAAAAAAAAGAAAATAACAATAATAAAAAAAATGAAAACTCCAAAAACTTCCTTTAACATTATATGCAGTTATATAATTTATCTTTTAATAATAATGGCAAAATAATCATTTAAACAAATTAACAGACTATTTAACTTTAGTTTGTAAATAATGAATTTACGAAATATTAAACCTAAATGATGTTTATGTAATTTCCTTTTTAAAATATTACATGAATGAAATTTTAATAATCTTTTAAGCTAAAGCATTTCTAGTTAAAATAATTTATAATTTATAAAATTGTTTGAAAAGTTATAGTATTAGACATAATAATCATATAATAAATAATAATAAAGTAATTATCAAAATGAATTATTAAAGACAAAAGTTCGGTAACATTGTTCTATCTCAAGCCGGTTGTTGATGATTGGCCTGAAAATTAAATTAAGTAACATGGATGGTAAAAAAAAAATAATATTAATCATAATTCATACATATAATGAGACGGTTAGGTTGATATTGATGTGTTCCGGACTATATTTCAACTTGTACTTAAATTAAACACAACAAGTTTAAAGTAGTGATCGATATTGTTAGTAGTTTAAAATAGTACTTAATTTCTTTTCTAAATAAATAAGTAGTAAAGAAAAATAAAGATAATAAAATGACGGATTCATAGTAAAACTCAAAATGTTCTGTTATACTGTTATGGTAAAAGGGGACAAATGATTGTTTTGCCCTTCATAAACCAATTTAAAACGAACTTCGACTGAACTGGTTTCACGGGCTTTTCAAATTCTACGATTTTAGATTACTAAATTTATATATTTTTTCTAGGCCATTCTATCATTATGTTCGTGATCATTATTTCCTTTATACTTGTTCATTGTATCTATTTGCTCGTTATTGTGCGCTAAGGTTTATATTTATTGTTTAGCTTTAAGATTTAGATTATAAGGCATAGTTCTTAGGCTATATAATTTATGTTTTCTAGTTCATTGTATCGGTTAACTCTTTAATCAATGTGTTTTTATGATGTCATTGTGGTTTATGGTTTACCTTTACAGTTTAGTTTTAGAGTTTTTAGTTTAGGATGTATAACTTCAGTATATAGCCTTAGAATTTAGCTTTAATGTTATTAAATTTACTTTTTTAGATCATTAATTATGTCTTATTGATTGCTATTTCATCTTTCTTGCTCATCATATAATTTACGATTTCACTTTAGGGTTTAGGATTTAATGAGCCGATTCCAACACTATTATAATACGTTCATTAACCCTAACAAAATCAACTCTAATATTTTTCATGGCATTTATTATACTTAAATAGGATGATTTTTTTTTTGTATTTTTGCTAACTCGTCACCGTTTACGATCTTACGTCAGGTGTAAGTGCCGTAACAGTAAATAAGCACTTGTATTGTAATGCAAACTTACACCTTTTTAAATTATAAACTCTTGTGAATTAGCAAAACACAAAAAGGAACCCTTTATTTATGCATAATAAATGCCATGAAAAAATATTTCAAAGATTTATGTTGATTTTACCAGAGTTAATGGGTTACCACAATTAAGGTGGGTTAAACCGATAGAACACAATCAAAGGCAATCATCCTGACATTTTTTTTCTCATATGGTTTTCACATCTTATGGTGGCTGTCAAATACCATTTCCCTTTATATGTATGTGTGTATGCATGTAAATACATAGGGTGAGGTTATAATAAAAATGTGTTTTTAATATAAAATGTGTTAGAAGGATTTAATGGCATTAGAGGTATACTTTAATAGTTGAGATCAATTTTTATTATAAAAGTAAATAGAATGTCGTTTTAGTCATACATGATGTTATTGACTTTTATCATGTCTCGTTCAATTTTTTTAAAATCATAACCTTTATATACGACATTATTTTATTAAAAAAATAAATAAAAAAAACGAGTTTTTTCATGGTACACCATGTGTTTCATATCATTGAACACAACTAAAGGCAGCCATCCTGGATATCGTTTTTTTCTTGGAAACCGGCCATGAGTTTCACATCATTGAGTGGATATAAAACACCAATTAGAAGATGGAGAGAGGGGGTGTTCGTTGTAAAAATATTTACCAAATTGTGTTTTTTGAAAAATAATTACTAAAATGGTGTTTGCTTACCATCAAAGATTGCTATTTTAGTTTTACTTTGATTAATTAATTTTTTTCATATAATTGTTCTTAAAATATTTAAATAAAAAACTAATCAAGATTTAGAATTCAATTTATATATATGTTTAATACATATAAAAAAAAAAAACAAACTTTTACTATTACTTATGTAGTTTAGAATTAATGTTGACTAAAGTTTAGCAGGAAAAAGGTTAAATCTTTTTGGGAATTTTTTTTGGTTTAAAATTTAATTTTTCTAAATGCGTTTATTTTTAATGATTTCTTACACTAAAATATTATATATGATTTAAAAAAAAAGTTATTTTAATATTATGTAAAGTAGAACGTTTAAAAACATTTAGGGTTATCCAAAATGTCTATCGCTCGACGCTCGCTCAATATTCGCTCGGAAAAATCAAGAAAAATTTTCGTTCAAATTTTGCTCGAGACGAGCCGAGCACGCTCGGTTTGGTTTCTAAACAAGCCAAGCACAAGCCTAGATAAGCTCGCTAGTCGCTCACTCGGATTGTCGCTCATTTGGCTCGCTCATTTTGCCTCGTTTAAGTATAACTAATTTAGGTACACAGACAACATTTTGCTCGATTTTACAAATCCGAACCAAGCCGAGCCGCTCGGTTTATAAACGAGCCAAGCACGAGCATTCCATCGCTCGTTCGGTTCGGCTCGTGAACAACCATAAAAACATATCACTATGTGTATTTTAATATTTATATAAAATAATTGCTTTTTAAAAAACTCTTTTCAAAAAATAAAATATTTTTTTTTCAAATTCATTAACAAAAAAAGGTATAGAGGTAAAGTAAAGCTTTATCAAACCAAAATAATGTTTTTTTTAATCTTTTTCAAAAAGTGTTATTTTTCGCAGTCAAAATGTTTTCAATATTAATTTTAAAATACATTTGAATTTATTATAAATATTTTTTTACCATTATATAAAGTGAACTATAAATCTTGATTATTATTTTATTTAAATAATTAAGAACAAACATATGAAGAAAAAAACATCAATAATAATGTAAATAATCAAAGTCAAAGGCAAAATGTGACCTTAAATATCTTGAAAACGTTTTTTGTAATTATTTTTAAACATCACTGTTTTGGTAAATATTTTTTTCTCTCAACACTTATTTGGTAAAAAACTCTGGAGAGAGGTAAGAATTTGCGGTTTTCTTTTTTGAATTATAATTTTAATATATGAGTCTATTTTATTTTTCACGTAAATTACTCAAAATCTCAAAAACGGACCTAAAGTTTACAGGAATTCACATTCAACTAAATTCATAAGACTATTGGGTGTGTCAAGTTACCCACTCACTCCACGTATGCGCCACATAAGCACTCACTTACCCCACCATTTTGATAGAAATGCCTCATTACCCACTCACTCCACGTCATCATTCTCTTTTTTAAACTTATATATATATATATGTGAGTGGTTTGTGTGTAAGAGAGAGAGAAAGAGAGAGAGAGAGAGAGAGTGAGTGTGTGTGTATGTAGTAAGAGAGAGAGAGAAAGAGAGAGAGAGAGAGCGTGAGTATGTGTGTAAGAGAGAGAGAGAAAGAGAGAGAGAACCCTCTCTACCGTGACCCCAATCACGCCACAATACCCACGCCCCTCTCATGCCTCTAGGGGGCGGTGTGCCACGCCCCTTCACGCCCCACCAAACCCGGTAACGGGGCACACCCCACTGTCTAAGAGGGGGTATAACATGTTCTTCGATTACATCACTTCAGGTTTTCAAAAGAGTTGAGTCGTCCAAATCATTAATCAAATTTAGTTATAGATTATTAGATTAATTACACTAAATCAAACGGTCATCATCAAAGAAAGGTTTCCTCCATTAATTATCAAGTCTTCTGTATTATTCTTGCATTAATTAAAATCAACTCACGTGAACCTATTTTTATATATATATGATTGGAAATCGACATCTTAACAAAAAAAAAATCTATTTATACAATATAATAAAATATAATAAAAAGTAAACTTTTTGTCACTTGTCACCTTCTCACATTATTATTGCCACTTGTTGCATTCTTAAATCATTATTGTTAAATGTCAATTTCTTCTCATTTCATTAAATCGCTTTCCTATTAAATAACTATATTTTCTTTCTTATTAAATAAATTATTTCTTTTATTAAATAATTAAAATACTAATAACTAATATATTATTTATCTTTTTATGATAAAAAACGCTTCAATTTTTTTTATAAAACACGTCAAAATTTTCTAAAATCAAAATTTTTAAAGAAAGAAGTATTTTATTTAAAAAAAACTAACTTATGTAACAAACAAGTTATCTTATAAATTGATTTGTTAAAATAAAATATACCATAAAATGATTTTTTTAAACAATGAGATTTTTATAAACAAATTACTTTTTATATAATTAATATTAAAAACTAAAGTAATAAAAATGATGGACAAAGTTACATTTTTTGGTCCGTTATGTTTAATGTTATTTTTAAATTTGGTCGTTTAACTTTAATACTTACAAAAATTATATTTTATATTATTATTTATAAAAGTTAGTTTTAATATAATACAAACTGAAGTTTTTGACGTCAGTAATTTCATAAATATCAATTTTTACACATCATAAGGTCATATATAATTGTATAGGTGATTAAAGTTTTTAATTATTTTTGTATTACTTAAAAGATTTATTAATGTGTCAAAATATCGTTTTATAATTGTTAAGTTTTCATTATTAATTATTATAAATTTTATATTAAATTCGTCTAATACACGGGTTAATAACCTAATCTTTCTATTATAATAAATAAAAATAATTTTTAACACTTGTCAAATTCTCAGCCACTTGTAATATTTCTAACTTGTTCAATTATCTATCCTATTAATGAACTACATTCTTTCTATTAAATACTTATAATATTAATGTGTAATAAAGATTTGTCTTTTTCATGCAAGAAAATAGTTTTATAAAATTAAAATCAAATATTTTTATTAAAAAGGACACTTAAAAAGTTATAAAATATGAAATTTCTAAAAATAATTTTTTGAAAAAGTAAGAAAAATGTTTAAGTTAGTATTTTTAGAAAATAAAAGTTTAATAAAAAAATTTTAAAAATAAAATAAACTATAAATCATAATTTTCAAATAATGGAATTTTTATAAACAAACGATGTTTCTTAAAATAAAATGCTTAAAAATAATTATTTTAAACAAAAGTAATAAAAATGTTATGAAAAATTAAACTTTAGTTTAATGATATTTTCAAATTAAGTCATCTAACTTTAATAATTATATAAATTGTATATTATCTTCTTTATTTGTAACAATTAGTTTTTGATAGAAAATTAAATGAATTTTTAAATCAATTAGTTTAAGAAACTTTTTCTTACAAAACAAGTAGGTTACGTATTATTTTTTTAGTTATTGAAAATTTTGATTATTATTTTATTATTTAGAATACTCACTAATATGTAATTAATTAATTTATAACAAAATATTGTATAATTTTTAAATTTTGTTACTAATATATAATATTTTATATTCAATCCGATAATACACGGGGTAATCTTCAACTTCTAAATAAACAAATAACTCAAATTGCACTTGTCAAATTCTTAAACTATTTAATGACACTTGTCAATTTTTTAAGCCACTTTGACATTTGTCATATTATAATCATGTTTTCCAATTCTCTCTCTATTAAATATTCTTATATATTCACTTTCATATTAAATAATTAAATTAAATACAATAACTAATGATTTAGTTATACATTTTATAGTAATAATATTTTTTTAATAAATTAAAAATCAAAATCTTATATTAAAAAATAGATTTGAAAATAAAAATTATAAACACAATTTAAAAAAAAAACAAACCCCAGAAGTTTAAACAACAAGATTATATATAAAAAAATAGTTTTAATACAATTCTAAAAATGAATGAATGATAAAAATAACGTAAAATTCAATCATATTATACTATAAATAGTTTTTTAACCCTAAATTTTTATTAGTTACTATGTAATATTTTTCTATATAATCCGTGTAATGCACAAAATATTAACCTAGTAATATAATATAATAATAAAAAATCTATATCTATCTATACTAATATATTAACTAATAAAAGAATACACAAATTTGTCACTTGTTAATCTCCATAGTTATTAACATTAATTTTTGTCACTTGTCACTTTCATATTCATTCAATATTTGACAGGGTCATTCACTCACTCTTATATTCATCTCTCATTTAATTATATTTACTAACCTTTCTCTCCTATTAACGTTAATAATCTTAAATAATTAAATTGTATACTTAAAGGCAAAAATATAAAATTTTTATTCTAATAGTTATATAACCTAATAATCATAAGTAGATTTCAATTATATTTTATTTTAAAATATTAATTTTATAATTATGAAAAATATTACATTCCCAGCTTACCTATTAAATATCAATTATGTAGTTTATTCAACTTTCGAATTGTTGTTTAATACTTAAAGTATTGTTATACATATGTTAATTATCTTAAATCAAATATCTCGTTTTTTAAATTTTAGAATATCAGTTATAACTATTTAATATTTTATTTATTACGTGTAATACACGGGTAATAACCTAATAAATAAATAAATATGGTTTTAGTTATAATTACATCATTATGGGGTAGGTGCGGTATGCAAAA